>CM038003.1:13857159-15057159 GCA_021234005.1 Nephelium lappaceum
CATTCAGCTTAAGTGCAAATGACTTTTAAAAGTGTGTTTACGTCAACGACTTTTGAAAATGCGTTTGAGTCGAAAATGATTTTTGAAAATGCGTTCATGAGGAATGCTTTTGAAAGTGAGTTTGCGGGGGGCACAGCGTATTTAAAGGTGCATTCGTAGGGAACAGCTTCAGGGAATGCGTTCGCGGGGAACGGCTTCAGAGAATGCGTTCGCGTGGAACGGCTTCAGAGGAATGCGTTCGCGGGGAACGGCTTCAGAGATGCGTTCGCGAAGGAAGGCTTCAGAGAATGCGTTCACGAGGAACGACTTCAGAGAATGCGTTCACGAGGAACGGCTTCAGAGAATGCGTTCGCTGGGAACGGCTTCAGAGAATGCGTTCGCGAGGAACGGCTTCAGAGAATGCGTTCGCGAGGAACCGGCTTTCAGAGAATGCGTTCACGGGAACGGCTTCAGAGAATGCGTTCGCTGGGAACGACTTCAGAAGAATGCGTTCGCTTGGAACGACTTCAGAGAATGCGTTCGCGAGGAACGGCCTTCAGAGAATGCGTTCGCGAGGACCGGCTTCAGAGAATGCGTTCACGAGGAACGACTTCAGAGAATGCATTCACGAGGAACGGCTTCAGAGAATGAATTCTATTAATTTGAACTTTGTAAGTTGAAATATTTAAGTTACCTTCAATTTGACTGAAGTGGTGGAGTCTGAGTGTTGCCTTATCCCTCTTGAACCATTTAGATTTGAGTAGAAGTGACAGAAGCTGGGTGTTACCCTTGTCCCCATTGAACCACTTTGATTTGACTGAAGTGGCGGAGGCTGGGTATTGCCTTGTCCCCCTGGAACCACTTTGATTTGAATAGAAGTGGCGGAGGCTGGGTGTTGCCTTGTCCCCTTGAACCACTTTGATTTGACTGAAGTGGCGAAGCTGGGTGTTGCCTTGTCCCCCTTGAACCACTTTGCTTTGAAGCGAAGTGGCGGAGGCTGGGTGTTGCCTTGTCCCCCTTGAACCACTTATATGTGACCATATGATTGAGGTATGCCCCCTGAGAACCATGGGTATGTAATTATGTTGAACTGTTGAGGAGAACCATTTGTAGAGTCGAACAATATTGTTGAAGTTGTATGATTGTACTAAGAATTCTTGTATTGTCGAGAGAGTGTTTGTTGAGCTATCTTAATTTTATATGATTCCTGCGTCACAAATTGTTAGGAGTGGTCTTTGGCTTTGCCAATGATCCTCCATTCTCAAGTTAGTAACTGATAGAAATATAAGAATTTCAAATTAAAAATCTTACTGAATGTCCCCAGTTGTACGCAAAAATCAATAGTTGTCTTGTCTCATGATCCGTATGTTTTTCTTTTTAGCTTGTCAACTGTGATTAGACTGAACATCAATGCCTTTTCTTGTCGTTCGATTTTTCTTGTCGTATCGTTAAACATAACTTCTAAGATGTTCGTGATGTTGCATTATTGAATATAAGTCTTTCGAAAGCGTATGGTTGTCTGTTGTATCTCTAACCAAATCTTTATCAAGTCTAGTGGCTTCGACGCCTAACACTAGATTTACTAGTCGTGGAGGTGGAACTCACTGAAACTCGGTAGTTGATCCATTTGTCTCCAGTGGAGTCAAAGCAATATCGCTGAAATGTCAACACAAAGTGATCCATGTTGGTGTGACCAATAATTCATTGTATTATAGCTGAACAATAGCTCTTAATAACAAAAATCATTCATAATTTATAAAAGTTATATTTGATGGCAGAACAAACAAAATTTTCATAAGTTTATTCATTCAAATAATTCTTCAAACGGCTATAAGAACCTAAATAAAATCAAGTATATAATTCATGCCTTACGAATTTATCATCGAATAATTGACATTGCATCTTTGGGAATTAATGACAATGACAATCAAGTTTGATGGCAACAACAATGATAATGTGAGGTTTTAATGCATTGATAAATCTATAGAAAATATGATAAATTTTTAGGTAGAATACCATTAAAGAGCAAGGTCATAGACATTGACTTACAATTTATTATGGCATATTGTGACTCTGAGATATGAAAAAGATATGCTCAGCTTTGTTTAGTATGATTTATGAAAAACTAAAGAAGAAGACTCACTATTCAATAAAATTATATACAATCATTTCTCATAAAAATGAAAAATGCTAAACATATCAACTGGATGTGAAATAATCAGAGAATTAAGTTCATTATAATATTTGTAATATAAAAATTGAACTTAACAAAAACAATCCAAAAGGTAACAACATTAGAAGTCTTAATCATAGAAGTTGTAGACCATTTACAAAACCTCTTTCAAAAGTATAATGCTAAAGTCAGATATAGTCGAACAATTGCATGCATAATCTGGGGGTTCAAGATGTTAGATATAATTTTTGGAATGCACACAAAATAATTTTTTTAGTACTAGAACTGAGACTGTGTTTTAACTTTAGACATTATGTGTTTCAAACGTAAAATCAATTGAATGAAAGAATGACACATTTCGTAAGTGATTCTGAGATTTTTAAGGTATATTTGTTATTATACTACATAAAATGATTCGACTTGCATGTTTCCTAAAATTGTATATTATATAAATATTTAAGAAATGATGTATAACTTCGAATAAACTTAAATTTTACATGATATTTCGATCAAACTGGCTATGAGAACATATCATTCAAAGTGTAAGTTTAGCTAAGGATAAAAAATTATATGAATTAATAAGTTATAATTTATGATTAAAAATCATGCATGAATAAATTATATGAGTAATCATTTTTTTTTTTAAGCATGAACATGTATGTCCTCAATATAAAAATTAAAAAAATATTGTATCAATAACATGACCTTTTCAATTTGAAATTGTTTCAAGTCGTTCGGCGATCTGTGTTTTGAAAGACTGATTTTGCAATTCAACCGCTAAATTGTGCTAGGTGACTTATGCTGGATTAGATACTAGGTCCCCACAGACGGCGCCAAACTGTAGTGGGTGAATTTTGCATGTTGACTTTGAGTGAGCCTCGTCGGTCAACTTTCTTGGAACCTAGTAACCTGTATCCTGCACAAATCAAATAAAAAGAACGCGGGTGATCTTGACACCGGTGGGATGCCGGCCGAAGACACTCCGACGCTCAAATCAGTAAACTGATCATAATATATGAGAATGCAGTAATTGTAAAGCATCATCAGACTGCAGGGAGTGTGCCGGAAAAAAAGGTAAAACGGAAGACTATCGAAGTCTTGACTGTTTGGGCTTGAAGATTAGACAAAGTAGAAACACTGAGATATTGAGTATCAGTAGCTAAGCCCCGTATAATAGAACAATGCAAGTAGACCGTGAATAATGCACCAGGTAAGTTCCCAGGAAAGAGAGGTCGGTCACAATGGACACAGTTAAATACCAAGTCTTTCCTAGTCAGAACCTCTCCTAGACATGCACGTCCACGCCACTATACCAACTCTATCACACAGGAACTCTAAATCTAGAGTGAAAGAATGAAGAAAAGAGAGGAGAAACCTCATATGGCTTGTAAGAGAGGAGCAAATGAGGTGGGATGCCTTTTGGCTTCAAATGAAGCCTCTATTTATAGGTAGAGGAGGTGCCATGAGCACTTATGGTGGAGTTAATGTTATGTCCGTTACAAAATAAATACTATGATTAATGTTAGGTCGGTTACGGAATAAATACCATAGTTAATGATATGTCAGTTACAGAATAAATATCATAGTTAATGATGTGTCAGTTACAGAATAAATATCATAGTTAATGATGTGTCGGTTACAGAGTTAATGTAACTTCCGTTACAATTGATTTAAACCTCATTCATTAAGAGCAATCAATCCCCATTACTTGGGTTGGATCAACCAAGTTGCTGGACTATCTGCTTGTAACATGTATTTGGCCATTAACTTGGATCGACCAGCATACTGACCCAATCTATCACAATAAGATTTGGGCTTTTATTTTGGATCGGGTAATTTTTGACCACTACAATTAAAAAGGGAATTGTGCGTGTTCAAGCTTTCTTCCTATATTCTTCCATCAGTATTTCTACCTCACAGTTTATTGTTTATTTTAGAAGGATGTTTTTCACATGTAGAAATTCGAAATTGTTTCTTCCTTTTTTTTTGAAACTAGAAATTCGAAATTGTTATAAATGGTGGATTTCACCATTTAAATAATCGGTCAAAGATGTTGATGACTAATAATTTTTTTTTTATCACTAATATTAATTCAAAAGGCAATCGAAAACAGTTGAGATATGATTCTGATGATGCAATTTGAGGAACAACTTTCAAGATGAGAATGAATAACCTATATCAACATCAAGTAGGGAAACAACCCACAATGCGTGGGGGTATAACCCATAAATTGTGAGGAACGGATGTAAAATTCATTACCTCAAGATAAATGCGGTAGACGGCAGTGGTATCACCGTTCTACTGCTGCCCAAGCTAGTAATGATGATCTCTTGCATAGTTTGTTTTATAAAATCGATAATGGGTGACTTATTTACACTATAAATATGTGTATTGTCTTTGTTCAAAAATCAATCAAATGAATGTATGAGCAATTCTCTTCTACTTTACAATACCTTTCTCTCCTTACCATTCTTATTTTAAATTTATTTTATTTCTTTGTTTACAACAAAGTTAAAATATGTCAAACCCGAATTCTAAAATAATTCCTCATTCTAATATAACGTTTGCGTATAATTTTTATTTTTTATAATTTTTTTAATATAAAATATCTTTACATTTCACATAAATATACACAATTGCTGCATATCCGACCCTTATATAATAAATTCAACTATTCGGTTGTCAATAGTTAGATTTTTCATTTTAACTTAGTCAATATTCAATTTTGCTTCATTAATACACACACATATATATGTGTGTGTGCACGCATGTAGTTTTTTTTTTTTGAAAGCATGCATGCATGTAGTTGGAAAACCATTTGATACACAAAACACAAATATATATATATATATATATATATATTTGTGTGTGCGCATGCACGCACGCATGTGTGTGAAAAATCATTTGATACACAAAACACAAATAGAATATTGCAGCAGAATAAATGCAATATTTTCCCCTCTTTATGCAATCAAATAGGCAAATCAAAATCAAGTCAATATCACCAAGCAATATGCAAATAAAACCACAAGAAGCACCACCATAATCATAATAAAAGAGGACATCAAATTTAGGGGGAAAACCCTTCAATGTAAAGGTAAAAAACATGAGATATCAATCTAGGAAAAGACTTCCGCTAATGAAATCGACTCGATTGGCATTAGTGGAAGTTTGCCTCCATCAAGACTCAATAATATCACGGAAAAGACACATTCTTCCTTCTTGATCTCTTTAAGTCTTGAAAACCGAGATATACTGATTTTTTTTTTTTCAAAATTTTTCTTTCTTTTTCCATGATTTTGAGTTTTGCTATTATATATATATATATATATATATCTATATATATGAAATGTGAGTTTTGTTATTATTACTATCAAGTTTTTGAGGAAAAAAGATGATAATTGGATTGTGAAAAATGGCGAGAGAAAGAGAAAAAGAGAAATCATGAGAGGAAAAAAAAAAGAGAAAAAAACTTTTAATATATTTAACGAAGGTTTTTTAAGGTAATGTACATATTTTGGTGCTATAAAACCTTAAATTATTTAAAATGAAAATCCCAGTATATAACACAAAAAAATTTAAGTTCTAAAACTAGCATTTGAAAAATAAATTGAGCTTTTTTTTTTTATCATAAAAAACTCAAATTTAACTTTTTTCTGCTAGTTTTAAAAATCATAATTTTTTAGTGTTAGAAAAAAAAAAAAAACTCAATTATTAAATTCGTGTCATTCTCATAAGTGTGCTGAATCATAAGAAAACACTCTTTTTTTTTTTATTTTTGCTAGATTTAAAAATCATAATTATTTTTTGTGTTAGAAAAAAAAAAAGTTCAATTATTAAATTCGTGTCATTCTCATTAGTGTGGTGAATATAGTCTACCATTTTCTAGTTTTTAAATTATCAGATTTTATGAATTATGACACAATTAGTGAAATTACGTTAACATCACTCAATTATTTATTTGTTTTTTAAAATTAATTGGGTTGATATGATTATAACTTATTGACATAACCCAACCCAATCGAATTGGACCAAGTTGGGTCGTTTTGATGGGATTAGTTCTGTCAGGCCCACCCCTTCCACCAAGTAATAGCCCAATTCAGTGTTCGAAGTTGTTCCACTTGAGAATCTGTTTGCTCAGCTTCTCTCGTGCAATGGATTCATTTAATAAGATAATATTTATTTTATTCATAATTTCAATCCTTTGGCAGTTGCCAACGTTAAACTTTATAAAGGAAATCCGAAAATTTAGTTTTATGACACCAAGATAAGTCTACCTTCATAAAGGGAGAAACTTTCCTACATATGTTAGTATGTATACCCGAAGGGATTTTGAACTTTATCATAAATGTAAGGGAAAAGTGCACCAACCATGTAAATTATGAGTGGATGTGTCAATGTTTTACAAATTGATCGCATAAACAAGAACAGTAATATACATTTTTCACTGTATAATTTTTCATTAAATGACAAAAACTTTAATTGGTGGATATTTATATACACCAAAGATCAATCAAGTATTTCAAATAATTAGACCATTCATTAAAATAAAAACACAAATTAATAAGTATTGATAAATTTAACACTATCTCTTAAAATGGCGTAAATACTTTATCTAACCCAAATCAACAGGGCATCAACCCATTTGGGGCAGATTTGGGCAGAAAGTAATGACCTATTAGGGTCACACATCGAGTTTGGGGTATCTCATCAAAAAATCAGATTAGGTTTGGGTGGGCCAATCCAGCCTAGATCCGACTTATTGCCATATGGATGTCTACACTGTTATGTTTTAATTATTATTTTGATATTTGTATATGTAATAGTAATATTTTGTTGTGTAATAAAACTTTGTCATGTATGTAGTAAGTATTTTAATATTTGTAATGAAATTCTTTTAATACTAATTGCTTTAGTTTCTGTATTTAAAAAATTTATATTGTTTGTGAATTTTATATTGATAATTATTTAGATTTAGTGTTATACTGGAATTACTATTGAATTATTCTACGTTTAAATCATTATTATTTATTTATATACTTGTTTTTTAATATTAATAATGTGATTTGTTAAAAACTAAATCAAGTCAAATAAATCGAGTTCGGGGCAAGTCATCTCAGTGAAGTTCAGTTTTTGGACATTAGGTAGAGACCTTTTGGGGCACAAATCGAGTTTGGACACCATACCAAAAAAACCTGATTAAGTTTGAATGAATCGATCCGTCTCTAATCCGCTTATTGTCATCTCTACCATCTCAATGGTTTTATAGTAAAGAATATTTGTTTAGTCCGAAAATTACGAGTGATATTAAAAATATATATATATATATATATATTTACAGTTCACATTTGTTCAGAATATGTTTACAGTTTGTTAGTGGTATTTTGCCCGTGTCACTTAAAATTATTTAAGATCATAAAGTGTCAGCTTTTTGACTGGATTGTGATTTGCATTTGGCTTTTCGTTTTAATATGGCTTTGCGGAAGAATATTCCCAAACGATCCAAGATGCTGCTTCCGCGTATACAATTAATAATTCTTTAGTGCTTGTCGTATTGAACGTATTAGGATAAGCATTTTGGGCTACTGGCTGCTACTTGTCTTAGCCAAAGCTGTAGCTGTACTGTTGGCAATCATAACAACAATCGCATTTGCATTTGGATGACCATGTTTTTGTAAGCCGCGCATAAAAGAAAAATACTTATAAACATATGTGGGAAGGTTACAGCAGGTTACGATAATCCGTCCTAGTAGGATATGATCCGATTTTACCTTTTCATGGTACATTACAAAATTTGTTGAACGGTCTCACCACAACAATAATGAGATTGTCCCGCGAAAAATTTTCCAGCCATCTAGATATGCTTCACTTGACTCATGTCTCTTCCTTCTTCAATGCATATATCTTTCTTTGCCACACCGTTCCTTGTCAAGGAAATCAATTTTATCCAAACAAAACAATTAATGTATCATGCATCTTCGTGCAAAGCAAATCATGCACGACAAAATGCACATATTGGGTGTGAAGAAAACGGCCCTGTTCCTCCGAAGAACAAAGTCAACCAAAATCAGAGGAAAAGTTCTCAAACCAGTCGCATAAAGTCGACCAAAATCAGAGGAAAAGTTCTCAAACCAGTCACATAGTACATATATTCTTATTATTTTGGGCCTATTCTTGTGACGGCTGTCCAAAACGAAGGCACCATTCCTTTCAAATATTGTAGGATCTAGGCTTGGTTGTTAATTTTTTTTTTTGAAAACTTTTCGGTTTCTTTTTATATGTGGTGATTGTAAAAGCGTTTTTAGAAAAGAAAATGTTTTAAAGAGTATCTTTTGGAACCATAATCGTATAAATTTAAAATATCAGTTTTAAAAAATTATCAGTGGCTTTAAAAGTTTCATAAGTTAGCATGGGGGTGTCGTATCCTCATCTTAGTGAGTGGATGCTGGCGACATGTGCTCTTAAGGGCGTTGATTGAGACTGAGACGTCTTACGCTAGTTAGATTGCTAGGGGACCTTGCTATTTACAAAGTCTATAATCAAGTGGCCCCGCGCCCTTCGCAAGCAACAATTTATTTCACAACATCTGGCCCCCTTTCGCGATTATATTTGTCATCAATAGAAAAGTATCGATCTCTTTTTATCTCCTTAGCTTTTTGAGTGATTGAGTCGTCGACGCACAAAAATGATGCAAGCTGATGACAATTTGGAAAAATTAGAATAACAATTCAATGAATTTTAAAAAAATAATGTTGCACTTCTAAAAAAGTTATTCAAAAATTTTATCTAAATAATATGACAAGCTGATTTGTATCTATTATATTAATTTTTGGATGATGTATTGATAATATAGTAATCATATATAACTTTGTTATATCATTTGAATAAATTTTTGGGTAGTGTAAAACATTACTCATTTTAAAATCATAAGAATACATGTACGTCTATTGATATTCATGATAAATATTTAAGTCTCATTATTTGTATTTAGCATCAAATGTAAAAAATTTTCTCTTTTTATAATAGTAGAGTTTTAGATCATACATATAATGGTTAACCTTAAAAGTATCCAACTAGGCCTAACCATTGGTGTCAGTGGGATCAAGTTGCTACATCGTAATGATATTATAAAAAAAAAATTGTAAAAATCTTGTTGTTTGGTTCCAAATTATTAATCATAATAAATTAATAATAACATTAGTACAAATTTTGTCATTAAGAAGAGATTGGCTTATTAAATCATTTATGTGGTCATTTCTATTATTTTAGAAATTGCTTTCATTATGATGTTGAATTTGAAATCAAACTAATAATAATAATAATAATAAATCATCTTTTAATGTAGCTTGATGGTCGTAAACAATCATTCAATTTGACAATACCTTAGGTTTGAGACGTTATACTATGATATTATCAACAAAATTTTATTTACTTGTTGTACTAATAATATGGAATGTTTGTCTCCTTAAAAATATTTCTTGTAATTACTAATTGTTGTTATTTCAATACTAACAAATTGGTGTTTATTTCATCTAAAATATTAAATAAATTATTTTAATGATTTAATTAACTACATTACCATTATAATTTAAATCAGAAAGTTGAAGTAGACACATAAAAAGGCAAGTGAACAAAACAATATAAATGATAAAAGGTGTGATGATATAGTGGAGATATAAACACCTATGCTAATAAAAATTATAAATTCAAATCATTTCATTCTCTTTTTAATTTATACTAATAATAATAATAAAAGAAACCAACTACGAGTTCATTGGAAATCGCCTACCACAATCTGGTCCAAAAAAATATGGAATTATTTCATCCAAACAAGGTCAATCATATATGTAACATGCAAACTTTGTCGAACAATTTGCTACTTTATTAGCTTCTCTGAGAGCAAAAGGAATTTCTCTTGTATGTACATTTGTTGTGATTTGTAAACGATTTTTTTTAATCAAATCCCCCTGCATCAACTTGATCTCTGTATTTGATCTTTAAATTGTATTGTCATTAGCATTAATCATATAAAAACAAAATTAAAAGGTGGCAAGAATCTGACCAGAATTTCACGAGCATGATGTTGATGGTTTGTCTGCTTTACCTATATTTCACGGACAAACATGAGTCGTCTGAATCACAGTAAAAAGTTACAAGTTTACAACATGTTCACTGAAAGTTGTTGCTTAATTTATCACCCACCTGGCCACCTTTTCATTTAAGCAGAATAAATTAATCTCTAGTTGTTGTTGTTGTAGCTATTTTTTTTAATCTTAAATTAATAATAAAATTCAGACCGCTTAGTACGGCAACATGTAAATAGTTGAATAAAAATATCATAATAAATTATAGCCAGTTCTTTCTACTAACATAATACGTGAAATACTTATTACATTCCCTCAATATACTTTCTTAAGCCACACTCCTTTTAATATAAGGTATGTGTAGAATAAACATTTTTATTATATAAGTTTTATGCCTAAACAATGAAATTTGTGATAAGTTTTGTGTTCAAATAATATAATTAGTGTACATATGTATCCTATATTAAAGGAAAAATCCCTTAAAAGAGTGTATTGAAAGATTATAGTTAACTTTTTTTTTTTTTTTAATAATATGTAGCACTCCTCTTATACTATATCTAAATGATGGGAAGAAAATATAAGTTTCAAGGGTTCATAATCACTGCATCATAGAATCTGAACGGTATGATAAAATTGATAGTTTGTTTGAATTAAACATATGTTTCATTTAATTTTGTTTGATTTTAATACCATCTAAAAAAATAAAGAACAACACATTCCCTCGTAGTTCGAGTGCTTACTACAGATCTCTTCACATTTAGAGTTAAAATCATATCACGTGCATTTAATAGTATATGTGGAAAATTTCCTCTTATTATATTGAGAGTACCTAATTTTGTAGAAGTGTATTTCTTTAAGTATTATATGTTTCAATTTCCTGATTACACATAATATATAATCTCAGTAGGTATTTGCATATTTTGAATCATTTAGCATCAATGGATGTACAATTACATTGTAATTATATAAAAATAAAAATTAATTTCCCTTTCTAAATTAGGAGATATCTTGACAATGTTATTTTTCACCTGCAATATAATAAATAGAACAATGACCGGTCAAGTTTTATAGGACTATCAAAGATTGAACACCACTAGTGTCATTCATGCAAATAAATTAATTTTCATCACAAAATAGTTTGTTATTTTTTTTTTTTACTTTTTTTTTAATAAATAAGGTGGTATTTAATTGAATTCCATCATGAATAATAATAGATAAATACATAACAATTTATAATTAACGTGCATAACCAACACTTTTTAGTTATGATGATTTGAGTGATTATACCATAAATAATGTGGATAAAGATAGGTCTTCCACAACAAGAATTTTCAATTTAGCTTATATTGTATTAATTAAAAGATTCCATTAACCATTCATGACTGTCACTTTAAAGGAAAAAAAAAAACCATCAATGACCCTGGATCAGGGAAAATAATAAATTATGCGCTATATGCGACTATATTATTAAAAGCAAAATAAAGGTGAAAATAAATCCTACTAAATGCTAAAAATATAAAATTACGTTTAATCAAAAAATTAAATTTTAATCCACAAACAAAACCAATCACATTAGACATCCCTAAATTTCTAAACTATATGAGGTTCATGGTTTTCGAATATTACAATAAGTTTCTGATCCATTAACATCAGTTTAAAAAAAACTCATAAAACAAGAATAATCTAATCAATAATGATATACATATAATCAAATCAATCCTATATGGTATATACACGTATTTTAACTTTGTTCGAAGAAGTGGAAAAAAAAAAAAAAAAGATGTAGAGCCTGATTTTGTTTTATGCCAAGAATTACGAATAACAAAGAATATAATGCCATATGATTCCAAATGGAAAAGTGTATTTGAAATATTCAACAAACATTCGAGAACAAAGTGCAAATCCACAGAGTTGCCAGGTCAGCTAAACCTCCCTCTAACTCCGTCCATGACCGCCACGTGTACGCACATCTTGGTGTTTTTTTCTTTTTAGTTTTGGCTGCTTCTCTTTTCACGATGAAAAAATAAAATAGGAAACCAATAAAAAAGAAAGATGGAAAAAACGAAGTGGACCCGGCATTAACAGAAATACTTGTTTGATGCATAGAGGGGAGACTCTCCTTCACTACCACGTACCTCTACACTGCTGTCATCATCACCTCCCTCTGTTTCACTCTCTCTAACAAATTCTTGCTTTTATTTCTTTTGGTGTTGTTGTTGTGTGGTGAACAAGTGTGCAGGAGTCTGAGAAAATGACGGACACGACGGACGACATAGCGGAGGAGATTTCGTTCCAGAGCTTTGATGATGACTGTAAATTGCTCAGGAATCTCTTGAACGATGTCTTGCAGAGAGAGGTTGGCGGCTTGTTCATGGAAAAAGTTGAACGCAATCGAATTCTCGCTCAGGTTTTGATTCAAACAGAAGACACCTGCTTCTGTTTCTTGCTTTTTTTGAGTAATCGATGTGATGACTGATGACTGATGAGACGATGTGTTGTATATTGTTGTGCTTAGATGTTTTTGAGCTTGTGTTCATCGTTTGTTTGTTTCGTTTTTGGATTATTGGTGGTGTCATCTGTTTCGTGTTTTGTTTTGCAATTTTGTTTGGTTGCTGAGAAAACAGGCAGAAAATAGATGAGCCGAGAAATACAAACGAGTTTCTGATTTATTTTTAGGTCTAATTTTTATTATTATTATTTTTTTAAATTTATTTTTCTAAATAACTTAAATGTGAGAAACTAAATGAGCTTTAGCAAAATGGTTGATTTGGTCAGTGGATGATTCATGTGTACATGATTATTTATTTACAATTTTATTATTGCTTTTCTTTTTCTGTGATTTTCACGTGGTTCTTGGAGTTTGATCTCTTTTTTGTGGTATGTTTTCATTTTTATATTTTTCTTGTTGGTTCTTTTATTTTTTCGGATGTCTTTTATTTTTTGGCTCTGGTAATGTTTTGTTATATCTGGTGTTTTGAAACCACGGGACAGTAAAAGTAAGAAAAGAACATAATCGGGTTTTTATATTTGTTAGTGTTTATAATAAAATGTGAAAAGCTGGCTAACTTAGCCAAATGGTAAGTTGGCCATAAATGGGTATATGGTGTTTTCATTATTACTTTTTCTTCATTGTTATGATGTTTCAATTTCGTTTGGTACCCATTAAGTTATCTGGACCAGAGATCTCCTTCTATAAGAGGCTTTGGGTTTAATACCATTCATACAGGGACTTGAGAGGTTTGGTGTTCTTTCAACTTGTATTATCATGTAAATTGTGTTTTTCTTGTGTTCTATCTGTTTTACTGTGGATAAGAACGAAATTGAAGGAGTAAAGGACAGAACTGAAGTATGAGTTATGGTGTTGTTGTCATAAATCTAAATGAAATGTTGCTAACTAATTGGTCGGCACTCAATTGATATTCTGTCTTAGCATTTGTGGAAGTTTTAGAACCCAGAATAATGATATCTTTTTATTTTATAAAGAGAACTAGTTTTACATTTGTGTATAGAGTGCTTGTAATATGCGGTTGGCTGGAATTGAGGACACAGCGGAACTGCTCGAGAAGAAGCTTGCATCGGAGATATCAAATATGACATTAGAGGAGGCATTGACACTTGCTCGTGCATTCAGTCATTACCTTAATTTGATGGGAATTGCTGAGACTCATCACAGGTAAAGTTCCTACCTTTGCTTAATACTTTCTGAGTCTATTTAATTGGTTAAGCTCACAATTAGGAAGACTATGAGAATTCAGTGATAATAGAAGGAAATTTATAGAGAATGTGTTACCATCTGCTGTTTCTTTAGCTGTGTGACTAATTACTAATAGCAAGGAATGTGGTTCTCTTACAATAGTTGTGTAGTTTATCTATTCATATGAAAAGATGAAGGAGTTAGGCCTGTCTTGGTTTTATCTTTTTCAAGCTAGAGGGGAAAGGAATGTAAAGGCTTAAGTCATGAATGTTCTGTAAATCACTCCAATGTCTTTTTCTGAAACTCTTATAGGGAATCCTGCTTCCAGATGTTTCACCGTTTTAAATCATTATTTCTGTCAAAAGCCGAACTATCTTTCTGACAATGAACTGAGCACTATGGAAGTTCACATTACTTACAAAAGTTTTGTAGAACTATTCTCATCTACTTTCAATTTAAAATTTTAAAGACCTCTGTATTATTCTTCTGCATCAATAATGCTTCTTGCAGGGTACGTAAATCACGTAATATTCCTATGTCGAAATCTTGTGATGACATCTTTGGCAAGCTGGTGCAGGGTGGAATTTCTCCAGAAGAGCTTTACAATACTGTTTGCAAGCAGGTCTGTTTTTTTTTTCCCGTGTTTTCCAACTCGAATTCTATTGTATGTTTCAATTGGTTGCCCACAGCAATCGGAAAAGTAAAGATCATTTTCCACTGTATACCTTGCATTGTTTAAGTTCTTGGAAATTTGCAAACTCATTAATGGCTGAGCCAAAATATTTATATTAGGTGAAGTTCAGTTGAGCTTCTTTAAACTCAACTAAACATGCTTTTTTGCGTTACTGCGCTGTCTACTAAGTAACCAAATGGAGCACAATATTACAGAAAACATTAATTGTAGGAGTTTTGTAAATTTGTTCAGTTTTCTGTATCATGTTCTGGTTAAATTCATGTAAATGCAGGAGGTTGAAATTGTTCTTACTGCACATCCCACCCAAATTAATCGACGTACCTTGCAGTATAAACACATTAGAATTGCTGTAAGTCGTTATGGATTTCACATCTCTTCAATTTTCTAAATTTTCCCTCTTAAATATTGCGTTAACTCTATGTCTTCAAATACAATTGTGGTTTTTCTTCAGCATCTTTTAGATTATAATGATCGACCAGATCTTGGTCATGAAGATCGAGAAATGCTGATTGAAGATCTGGTATTACTTCTCCACCCTAACAAATTCCACCATTGTCCCTTCAAAATGCCACACAGTAGGAAATTTCTGTCGTATCTTTCTTTGATTCATGTTTTGTTCTGGCCTCTGTAGGTGAGAGAGATAACCTCAATATGGCAGACAGATGAGCTTAGACGCCACAAACCGACACCAGTAGATGAAGCTAGGGCTGGTAAACTATTTGAGTTATAGATTTGTTACACAATGCATGCTTTATTATCCCATTGTTGTTACTTAAATATAACCGTTTGTTTTAATATCTCAGGCTTGAACATTGTTGAGCAGTCCCTCTGGAAAGCTGTGCCTCATTATTTACGTCGTGTCAGTGTGGCCCTTAAAAAGGTTTGTACTCGGTTTTCAATTTCTGTCAGTTTCTTTCAGTGCATGTTAGTGTTTCTTGCCCTTCACATTCTTGTATATTTTCTGTCCTTTCAGCATACAGGAAAGCCTCTTCCATTAACTTGCACACCCATAAAGTTGGGGTCTTGGATGGGAGGTGATAGAGATGGAAATCCCAATGTCACAGCAAAGGTGAGGCTTAATATACTTTTGCCTTCTACTTGTTCAAGGATTGAATTGTCCTTGGTTATGAAAAATAAAAAAAAAATACTCTAAAGCAATAATGAATAGATGTAGCTCCTTCTGCTAGTGAACAGTCGCTTCAACATCTTATTTGATTGATTATGGCATACATTAGCAGGTAAGAGACTAACTAATGATGTTAACCCCACATAAGTAAGACCAAAATAGCTTGTCATATGGACCAAATTCAAAACAAATTTAGAAAATACACAACAGTTACACAGAGTAATTTGAACCCAAAACTACCTAATTAATTAAAAATAATATCACATCAGGTTACCACAACACAAAAAGACTTAAGCTTGCAGGGATGGGCCCAACTGGCGATGCCATGATCTAACAGTATTTACTTCCAACAATGCTGACTCAGTGAAGGTGTCTCTCTGCTCTTTAGCTGGGGACAATGGAAAAAATTTAATCTTGAGAATTAGCCAAACTTTTCTCCAATGATCATGTGAAACTGTTTTGGGTAGGAATGAATATCCCATTTTTTCTATTCACTAGCAGTACATATTTATTTCATTTAAGGAAAACAAACTTCCTTAAATGTAGAGCTTACCACTAGAAATACAAAGCTTATCACTAAAAAATTTAAAAAGAGATTAGGATGAGATTAAGATAACTCTAATAGTTCCTAATCTCATCTTTTTTCAAAAAATTACTGTCATAAGGACAGTAACACAGTAATTATTCTAACACATAATTCTACATCATGGATAAGGACTGAGTGTGTTGGAACTGACTGCTAACATATTTAAAAAGTTATGTACCAATTCAACTTTTTGGTCTTTGCAGTTGTTAAATATATATGGTTATTTTTTAATAGGTAGTCAATACAATTAATAAACAATTTCAAATGTGCTCTTCAGCATTTCTAGCTATTGTCATTTCAGTCTATCTCGTTGTTATTTTTAAGTTCTTTTGAACTTTATTGCTTTTCTGGTGTTTATTTGAGAGACTAGATATATCCTTCGCATTATCGTATGTGTACTTGTGCATGTGCATGTTAATATGTCTGTTGCCTTGTTTTCATTGATTTTTGTGGTGAAGTTTCTGGGTAAACTCTCAGGCTTTGTTCTTCACAGAGGTAATGCTTAGCTTCTAACATTCCCCTTCCCCCTATTCCCTTGTCTAGAGATTTTGAATATTGATAACTGGTTCAGCTGCTGCAAAAAATATCTTCATATTCACTCATTGTAAAAATTCTTTTATATGATTGAGGATCTATAAGATGCCAATCAGATTTTCTTTTTTTTTTTTTTCTACTTGTGTGTGTGTGTGAGCCCGCTATATCTTCTGATTATATGTGCAAAACATCATTCTCAGTTGACTACAATGGATTTTGTTTTTTAGTTGTGCTGCTTCTATCATGTATGGGATACCATCAAGTGGTTTACTTTTATTGTTTCAGGTCACAAGAGATGTTTCACTTTTATCTAGGTGGATGGCCATTGATCTTTACATTCGTGAAGTTGATAATCTCAGATTTGAACTATCCGTGAATCAATGCAGTGATAGGATGTCGAAAGTGGCACATGACATTCTCCAAAGAGGTTTGAACCAGTTGGCTTTCTTAATTCTATGATATTCTGATGGAATACTCTTGGAAGTATTGTTATTTGATTTCTCCTTGTCTTTATGCTAATTGATGGCTGGTAATAATTATCTTAGGATAATCAATGAGCTTGTGCTTTTACAATTGGTAAACAAACTAAGTAGCTGCACACCAAGTTAGCTAAGGCCCAGTTAATTAAGATTCATGTGATAGGAATGCCAAACTTTTAATTGTTTACTCTTTACATATAACTACCTTAGTTACAATAGAAGCTGTCATTGAATTTTAACCAAAGAGACTGCTTTTAATATCTAATGTTTTGAATGAGTAAAATTTTTAGTATAATCATGAGAACAAGTTTTCTAGAAATTATGTTTGTGAGGCTCAATATATGATATGTTAAGTTATTGAATAATTGGAATTTACTTTTGATACACAATTGAATATTAAGTTGATGAGACTTTTTAGATATTATCCCTTTGTTTATGTTTTAATATTTATTTATTTATTAGTTATTTGATAGTAATTCCTTTTAGGTTCTTATTTCCTTAAATTATTTGATTTATTTTCCTTTTAGGTTTCTATTTCCCAAGGAAGTACTTGTTTCCTAGGAAAGTAAAATTGTTTTAGGTTTTTATTTCCTTAAGTTATTTGATATATTTTTCTTTTACATTTCTATTTCCCAAAGAAAACTTGTTTCTTAGGAAAGTTAGAATTGTTTAGCTATAAATAGGACTTCAAATTTAGGATTATTATTATTATTTTTTGGCTTTTGGAATATTTATAAAATCTTACAACTTTGCGAGACTAGTATCTTGAGTTTTCTTTCGGTTTTTCTGGGTATTCTTGGTTGGGATTGCTTGGGCTAGAGTTAGGTTATTCTGTAATTTAATTCTAAAAGATTAATTTACCCATTTTGTGAGCTGATTGGTTCGTTATCTAACTTAGTGTGTGGCGAAAATCAGGATAGCTAGGGCTTGTTGTTGGATCTATAGTTACGTTTTCAACAATTTGGTGCTCTCGTTAAGAGAGTCCCGACGATAATTTTGTTGAGAGACATGGAGGTTGGAAGGTTCGAAGCTTTGGAAGAGAGTCGGTTAATAATTTTTAAGATGGTGGAGAAAGTGGCTATGTCCATAGCTCAATTAACAATGGCCGTGAACCAATTGATGAAAAAGATAAGGAAAACGACCAAGGAAAGGCTAGAGCGGATAGAGAGGAGATCGGTAGAAGAAGGAGGAAAGAGGGAAGTTAGACGAACTTATGGAGAAGAATTGTGAGCCAATATTCCTTGACATGAGACAAATGTGACAACATATGAGTTGGAAGCAATGTGCATGGAGCACATGGAAGATATAGAAAAAAGGGTCAGATTGATGCAACCTCTAAGGATAATATGGTTTCAACATCATCAACCTCCCCTGTTATAGCTTATTATGTCGGCCTTGAAGATGAAATTCAGACAGCTGTCATTGCCATTACTTCAGTCATTGCATTTTTAGGAATTGAAAGGGATAGTCCAACTGTCATTGCAGATGCTGAAACTGTGAATGATTCCAGTAACTTGTCTGCAGATAAAGTTCTTGGGCAAAATACAAAAGAAACTAGAAAAGATGTGGTGACAAGTGAAAAAGCTGATGATGCATTGGAAGAGAAGACTATCTAGCAGGAGCAATTAGCTTATGCTAATAAGTTGAATGCTAAAATTGTCCTTAAGGTGCTTTTGAAGTCTGCAACTATTGGGTCTGAATAGACTTGGGATCAGACAATGAGAGTAATCATTAAGGTTAGAAGGTATAGTACACTAAGAACACCTGGGGAGCGGAAACAAGCTTGTAATGAGTTCTTGGGTCAAAGGAAAAAATAGGAAGCTAAAAAACTACAGCTTGGCCTTTTGGATGTTTGATGCTTTGTTGCAGTTTCAGTGTGTTTGGTGAGATATCATGAAGAGCAGTGGTTTTTGGGCTGTGGGGGTGGTTGTAGGTGTGGAAAGTAACTTCGATTAGGACATGGTGACCTCTATGCTATATTGAATGTTACATGTAGGTGATTGGGTGAAGATTTGAGTACACCATTAGAGCTTCCTCAGTTATAGAAGACGGTAGGCTGATATAACATTTGTGTATCTTAATAATTATCTTCTCTTAGTTTAAATTTGCTTTAGATAGATTGCATGGTTGGGCTATGAAGAAATATTTGCAATAATAGAATGTTTAGTTGTTGTACAGAAGGGGAATCATAAGAAGAGAGAATATTACTGGCATCACACTAGCAAAATTCTAGGAATTACTCCTTGAATTTAAGGCATGGCACCTAGATCTTGCTTGTGTCGCCACAAACAAAAAGGAAAATATTGGATGTTGAAAAATGTTTGGAGTCATTCATACACAAAACAAAGGTTTATAACTTATTTGCAGGACTGTGCAATTTATGAATCCTGTTCAAATAGTAATGATATGACTTGCCTTGACTTTCATTAATATGTTCAAAGCTATTGGAAAATAGAGATAGTACAATATTTGAATCATGTAAGATGCCAAGTGGGGCTAATATTATCTAAGGCATGGTAACTTGAAATTTGGGCCGTAATGTCCATTGTTATGTGTGTTTTGTAGACTTTTAAAGGTGGCTGCGATTTTTCTGCATCAATGAAGTTTTACTGTCATTATGTTTTTTACATTAGATGTGTCTATATGTTTACATGACCTGATTGCAGACTGATTAATTTCAAATTTAAGGTTTCTATACGTACATATATCTCGATTTTTGTGACACTCTGGTGGGAAAACTTGTTTTAATGTTGGATCAAATTTCACTGTAGACAAATCATCAGAGGACCGGCATGAGGGCTGGGGTCCAGCTTTGAGCAGAAATCAATTGAAGCATCACAGCCAACAGGTTCCATCCCTTCCCACTCAACTTCCAGCCCGAGCCGATCTGCCCTCCTGCACTGGTAGGTCAAGCTAGTTTGGGATATTTCTGGCCTAAAAGTACATGACTTAAGTTGCTGAATATAATTTCATTAGTTTTATGAGAAATTTTTGTTGAACTACATGAAGTGTGCTGCTAAGATTAGTCACAATGTTATAATATTTTTTTGTTCAGTTTTGTAAGTGCCTGTTGAATGCATGTTTTTTCTCTTGTGATCCTTGGACTTGTTATTTTTGGGACGGTTCAGTAAAAGTATATGAAGCTTTTTGTTACATCTACATCTAATATAATTTCTATCTTGTAGCACACATGATTGCTTATTCCTTTTTAATTTTGCTTCTACATAGAAAACAGTGGTGGATCTCACTATCCCAAACTAGAATGCCCTGGGACTGACTACATACCATTGAATCATCAGGTAAAACAAAGTTGTTACTGATATTCTTGGATGATTTCTATGGATACTTAAAAATTTAGAAAGGATTTTTGTTTTCATCCTTGGCATCATCATGCCTAGCAAATTGCATGTATTCTTCTTTTTTAATTCTTCAATATTATATAGGATGGTCAGGACTCTCCACGTTTGGAATCTTCTCAAGATTCTTGCAACAGTACAATAAAATCATTTAACAATGGAGACATTGCCAGCTCTAATGGATCTCAATCAGCTGCGCCATTACGCAGTTCTTCTTTCACCTCTGGTACTCTCCTTGCTCAGAGGAAACTATTTGCAGAATCCAAGATAGGAAGGTCCAGCTTCCAGAAGCTTCTGGAGCCAAAACTGTCTCAACAACCTGGAATTGCTCCATATAGAGTTGTTCTTGGCAATGTGAAGGACAAGGTTATTGCTCCTCTCCTGAGTTGTTTCATTGATTTTGTTATAGCAAGAAATGTTTTCTGTGATTCTATTTAAAAGTTCAGAAAATAGTTGTGCTTGTGTGAAAATGTCAAGTGATGTTGGTTTAGGATTAAGAAGAATATCTACTTTTAACTGGTTTAACAAAGGTGGTCCTTTTTTTGAAAAAAATTAATGTTGAGTGTATCATTGGTGCGGTAAGCTTTACCTTAATTGGTTTGAATTTATAGAAGAAACCTGAAATGCAAAATTTATTAATATTCTTTGAACATAACAGCAAGAACTGGTACTTGATGTTCGACAGCTGTGTTCATTTGTGTAATTGCTTCAGATGAGCACAAATTGATGCAAAGCGGCTGGATTTTAGTTGGAGCTGTGTTTTATATGAACTGCGGTGTGGTTGACATTGATTAGGGGTATTGAAGGTTATTAAAGTATGGTGACAATATATTATTGTTTTGGGTTTGCAATGCACTGAAATAGTGAATTCGCATAGTACTTTGTGTATTTATGTATTGGATCTTAATATTTTGGGTATCTTAAATATAGGGATTTCACAGGTTTGAAAAGAAGAAAATCAGTTATGATAGTAGATATAAGCTAAAAGCACAGTGATGGTAGAAGACCAAGAAAATTTAGTGATGGAGAATTAACACAAGTGATATACCATAAATGGAGAATTAGGGTTAGGGAAGATAGGTAATTAGAGGAAAGGGGAGGAAACATAGAAGAAAGGAGAAAACTAAAGGAAACAAGGAGGAAAAAAAAAGGGATCAAAATTCAATATCAGTAGAAAAGCCTATGTGTAGGAAAGAAATAAGATCCTTAGCAAATTATAAATAAAATTAAACTACTCATTAAAACTTTATTCTATTAAACTGTAAATCTAAAAATAGAGAAAGTAGATTAGTCGAACGTATATATCAATTTCTCCATGATCAAAGCGAATTTAATTGGAATAAATTTTCCAACTAGTTTAAGAATAAAAAGATAAATTTATTTGAATAGTTTTGTGTAATCACTAGGAGTCTAGGATGTTTTATACTCACAGGAGTTAGAAATCTTAACCAGTAAATTCTTTTATCCTTGATCAACTTATGGGCATATGTTAGAGACCCATGGTAATACTTATTATAAATTAATGGGATGAAAAAGGACCTAATAACTTACTATAGTGCCAAATAAGAAACACTGAACTAAAACTACAATCATCCTAGGAAAATAGTTATATTGCCCATATACCTAATTATTATAAATTGGTAAATTGAACTGCCATAGCTAAACTGAAAATGAGACTCAATTTTGTGAGCCATAGGTTTACGTTATGGTATCCATGTTCAAGTTCTTGATAGAGCAACAATCCTTCCCTGTTGAAAAGGACTTCACTGGTTACAATTAATTGTGTACTAAAATTTAAGTTAAATCAAATAGCAAAAAGTATTCATTTGTGCTTTTCATCAAATTATTTCTAGATTAAAGAAATAAAACTCTAATATATTTTATTCAAATCCTAATCTTATTATACTCTTTTTTTCTTGGGTCAAAAGGGGAGGTTGGGGGTGGTATGCGAATTACAGTTGGTTGGAATTTAAAAAATTAAAAGTTTGGGTGTATTCAATCTAAACGTTTAAAGAATTCATAAAAGTTTGGGTATATCTAATTCGGACTTTTAAAGATTCCATTTAAATCTTAATGTACTCAATTCAGACTTTTAAAAAGTTCAATATAAATTTAGGTGTATGTAAAAAGTCATTGATTTTACGAAAAATTGTTTAAGTGATGAAATTCAATGGATTTTAAATGAGATTTATGAATAAAAAGGTCCATAATAAATCTTAGCTTACTCCCACGAATTTCATACATAATTATGATAAATCTATGTAAAATTTATGGAATTGGTGGACTTTACCAAAATCTATCATCTAAACAAAATCCATCAAAATTCAACAAACTCCGGATTGAATAGTCTTTCACCTTTAATTTTTTATTTATTTTGTTTTGTTTTTTATTCTTTGAAACCTGTGCATTACTCTTACATTTCATTATCTTCTATTGGAGATGAGAATTTGTAGATAAGAAATTTGAAGAAGGTTCTTTTTGTGTAGTAGAAAGATACACTCTGGATCATTTGTGTAGGAACTAAAGATGTAATGAAAAGGTGTTGAGGTATGTTACAAGTGTTTCTTTCTTTAAGATGATGTCTGCTCCCACCAATTATGTGATGCAATCGGTAACCTAAAAATTAAGCATCATTTCACACATTGCTTTCTTTAAGTTGTCATCTGCTCCACCAACTTTGTGATGCAATGGGTATGGGGAAAACTAAGCTTCTATTATCATGTTTAATATAGCGCAATAATGCCAGTAGAGTGTATTATTGCTTTAGAGTGTATTATTTCTTATGGAAAGTTTTAAAAGTAGTGGAAGAATAAAATTTATTTTTGACACTAAAATTTCTGTAGATTTTGGAAGCAGCTTTTTAGTTAAAAGGCAATATTGTTTGAGGGGTTTGTTTGCAATACATCAATAACTGAGAGACAACTCTTCAATCTAATACTTGTTTTCATTACCATCTCAGGTTTAAGTGTCTATTCTGAACTGTATATTTGTTTTTTTCTTTTTTTTTTTTTCTTATGCACAATGAGATAGTAAATGGGTGTGGATGTCCATTGTTTCAGCTTATGAAGACACGAAGACGGCTGGAACTTCTTCTTGAGGATCTTCCGTGTGAATATGAATCTTGGGATTATTATGAAACAACAGAACAGCTTTTGGAGCCACTGCTTCTGTGCTATGAGTCTCTGGTAACATTTTAGTCTTACTTTATGCCTGTATGACCAGCAATGAACAATTGAAAATGCACATATATGTAAAGATGCTTTGCAAAAACAGAAAGCGAAATGAAATGCATTTTATGGTGCTGGTTATTATATATTCGATTTACAATTTCAGCAATCGTGCGGATCTGGTGTTCTGGCTGATGGTCGGCTTGCTGATCTTATTCGAAGAGTTGCTACTTTTGGAATGGTGTTAATGAAGCTTGACTTGCGCCAGGTGCAATTTCATAAAGTTACCTTCTGCAACTTGCTCAAGGAAATTGTTTTAACTGAATTTTCCGATGTACCAGGAATCTGGTAGACATGCTGAAACACTAGATGCAATTACCAAATATTTGGATATGGGTACATATAGTGAGTGGGATGAAGAAAAGAAACTAGAATTTCTGACAAGGGAGCTGAAGGGAAAGCGGCCTCTAGTTCCTCCTTCTATTGAGGTAATTTGTTCAGGAATTATTGTAATAATTGATTCTTTAAGTTATAGATGCATTACAGGATAATAATAGTCATTTACTTCTAGGATTTGGGAAAGAGTAATGAGGAAAAATTGAAATGTTGGTTTTTAATTATCTCTCCTTATATTGGGTGTCTCTATACTTTTTATCTTTTCCTTGCCTTACTTGTTTACCATTGTTCTCTTGTGCGTATGTATGCGTGTCTGTAATTTTCTCAGGTTTGGGATCCCTGATTTGAAAAATACCTAAAAGGTCTTAATCAATGTTGTGAAGATTTTGATTGAAGTCTTTATGGTTTTGACAGTCATGAAATGTTGAAGACCCCTCCCAACCTCTCAACATTTTAAAATGATAAATCTCTGACTCAAAATATTGATCATGACTGTATATATAATCTTGTGGTACTATTGAATATTCAACATTAATATAGCTTGTGAAGATATGTTCTTCATATGCAATTTTTGCTCCCAACGGTTTTAGAAATTAGCATGAGGTGAGTTTGGAGGTACATGTAGCTGATGAAGCTAGGATAGGCCAAGTTTGTACTCAGTTTTAACCATAGTTTCTAAGGAAATAAGATTAGAGTAGTATATAATTTAGACCCACTTTTATTGGAAACATAAAGGGACCAAATAATGTATTTATCACCAGTACTGCTTTTCTAGGTTCTGTTCTCTGTGGTCATGCTTAAAAGTTTTATTAATGCCTTGTGCCTATGCTTTGGAGCTGACTCCATGTGCTGACTGCTGAAATTCAGAAAAAAGGCCAAAAACAATTTGTGAGATGGGCTTGAGTTGTGGGGCTTTAGTGTTATTTTTTATAATTTCTTGAATATATATCTAACAATTGGATCATACTCTCCAAAAGAAAAAGGTTCCCTAGTCTCTTTGAACTGAATCAAAGTCCCTTTGCAATCTTTTTTGGTGCAATCTCCTTTAAATTTGCGGACATCATCACTTTTTGTCCAATAGCCATTGAAGGTTGAAAAACTCATTGTATGATGCAATTAGCTCACTTCTTGTAGAGTGACATAAATTGTTGAAGTAAATGTTCCTTTTACAGAAGTTTTCAGCATAACCATTTTCTGTTTTCTGTTTTCTCTTTTTTAATGTTTGAAAGAAAGTTTTATGCTTATACCTCAACTCATGAGAGGGCAAAGAGCTTCTCTCTTGTATAAATATTGTAATTTTGTTGCACTCTGACTTCCTCTTGAATGAGAATGAGTTTTTGAAGTTGATTTTATGAGAGATTGAAGCAGGAACAAATGTAGCTTTTAGTTCCACACAACTGTAGATACTTGAATTATGCAACCAGAAGAAATTGATTTTTTCTCCTGATGGTTGCACATACACCGTGATTGCTTTTGTGGATGATGTCTTTGTTTAGCATGACTACACCATTTATAGCATTTACGAAAAAAAAAGAAGGTTTCTGCAATAATTTAAGCTTCAAATAAGTAATTTATTGTTTAGCGAATATGGTATCCCTTCCCAGGATACTCCAACCATATGGCGTCACAGATGTTTAATTTCTTTAATATTATGCTTTAATTTGCTTTGATAAAACTGTATTCCTCCACTACATTTCGTCGTTTCAGGTTGCTTCTGATGTTAAAGAAGTCCTGGATACTTTTCGCGTTGCTGCTGAGCTAGGCAGTGATTCACTTGGGGCTTATGTTATTTCTATGGCATCAAATGTATGATTAACCGCTACTTCTACATTGTTTCTTAAATCATTTAACCATTTTGCCAGCAAAAGCATAATTTGTTTGATAATTACTATATAGGATAAATGATAAAGTTATCCTGTGATTTCTAATTGGCAGGCCAGTGATGTCCTAGCTGTGGAGCTTTTGCAGAAAGATGCTCGACTTGCTGTTAGTGGGGAGTTAGGAAGACCTTGTGCTGGCGGAACGTATGTTTAATACATTTCTATGCGATATTCCTCGTCATTCTGTGTTTGTTTTCTTATATCTTATAGAGATAATTCAGTTCGTTTTATCTTGTCTACAAATTGTAATTACCTGACTATTTTTTCAAGCAGAGAAAAACATTGAAATAAAGCTGTCTTACCTGGCATTAAGTCTAGGACCTCAAACCTGCTTTTTCTATGTTGTTGAAGAGTGCCAGGCCAAAAGGCCATTGGTACCTGTTTATTACATTTACATGTGTGTGTATTGGTGCTTAAATACTATTGTTTGTTGTTACATTTAAAATTAGTTTTGGATCTAACTGTTTGTTATCATGACATAATTTCAAAGTTAGTTTGACGGAGAGGTCTTGTGCTAGATCCCTTCAGTTTCCTATTTGTGTTTGCAATTTGGTAGGCATTTGTATTTTTAGTTGACTTTTGGCAAGTCTATTAATTAAATTTGATCTTACTTGTGAGAGTGTGCGTATTAGAGATTAAACATTGTTGTAGGGCTCTTGCTTTTGGGTTAGTGGAAACTTAACAATATGTACGTGTGTCATAGTGTGTGCATGTGTATACCTAAGTCCATAAATATACATGAACGTTTGAATGAAGAATTGCAACTTTAATTTCATGGTTCACTTCTGATAACCAAGTTATTTGACAATAAATTGTTGGAAAATGAAATACTTTCTTTCCAACAAGGTTGCATTTTCTATCGATATGTTTTTCTCTTTAGGATCAAGTTCAATTTTAGGTCATGACCTTGTTAAATTTTTATAATTGTTTCACTTATTTATATTTGGAAATAATTTATATATTGGTAATGGATAGCCTTACAATCTAAGAAACTAGTTTATTGGGTTGTGGCAACCATTGCTATATGGACCATTCTTTTTTTTTTATCTTTCAAATAAAACAATTAGGTTTATCTTTATGCAAAACTTTGAGAAACTTAAAAATGCATGAGCGATAGGAAAACCAGAGGTTCCATCTCAAATTTTCTCTAAAACATGTTGGGTTTTGTGTAGATTGATATAGCACGTCCTTACCCCATATATATATATATATATATACCGAACTGATATATGGATACGCACAATGCATCTTGGAACAGGTTACGAGTAGTTCCTCTGTTTGAAACTGTGAAAGACTTGAGAGGAGCTGGTTCTGTGATCACGAAGTTATTATCAATTGATTGGTATAGAGAGCACATTATAAAGAACCACAGTGGGCATCAAGAGGTATGCATCTTAGAAAGCCATTTTCAGGATTGATTTTGTTGAGGTTCCCGTGAACTTGCAAGTTACAGAGTTATTCTGGACAGGTGATGGTCGGATATTCCGATTCTGGTAAAGATGCTGGGCGCTTCACTGCTGCATGGGAACTTTACAAAGCCCAAGAGGATGTTGTTGCTGCATGCATTGAGTATGGTATTAAAGTTACTTTGTTCCACGGGCGAGGAGGAAGTATTGGTCGTGGTGGTGGCCCCACATATCTTGCCATTCAATCTCAACCACCTGGCTCTGTAATGGTAAGTTGAGTTCTGAAATTGGATCATATAAATTTGGTATATTTTTCTTTTCTCATTTATTTAATCAACAAAGTTATGAGTCGGTTTACAATAAGATATGAGATCAAGATTTTATTTGTTGTTTATCAACTGTCATGGATTACTTGGAACTTCAATCTTATAGTCAGAAAGCAAAGCAAACCGTTCTAAAACTTAAATTAGGACAGTATCTCAGTGATATGGTTTACTAAATTGGCAGGGTACGCTTAGGTCAACTGAGCAAGGGGAGATGGTGCAGGCCAAGTTTGGGTTGCCACAGACTGCTGTTAGGCAGCTAGAGATATACACAACTGCTGTGCTGCTTGCAACCCTGAAACCCCCTCAACCACCTCGAGAAGAAAAATGGCGTAATCTTATGGAGGAGATCTCAAAAATTAGTTGCCAAAGTTATCGAAGCACGGTCTATGAAAATCCAGAGTTCCTTGCCTATTTCCATGAGGCTACGCCCCAAGCTGAGCTTGGCTTCCTTAATATAGGAAGCCGTCCCACAAGAAGAAAGAGCTCAACTGGAATTGGGCATCTTCGTGCCATTCCTTGGGTATTTGCATGGACCCAGACCAGATTTGTTCTTCCAGCTTGGCTTGGAGTTGGAGCTGGGTTAAAGGGTGTTTGTGAGAAGGGGCATACTGAAGAGTTGAAAGCAATGTACAAAGAATGGCCCTTTTTTCAGTCCACAATAGATCTTATAGAGATGGTTTTAGGGAAAGCTGACACTCCCATAGCCAAGCATTATGATGAAGTGCTTGTGTCACAGAGCAGGCAAGAGCTTGGTGCTGAGCTGAGGATGGAGCTCTTAACGACGGAGAAGTATGTGTTGGTGGTTAGTGAGCATGAGAAGCTGTCTCAAAATAATCGCAGCTTGAGGAGGCTGATAGAGAGCAGGCTACCTTATCTCAATCCTATGAACATGTTGCAGGTAGAGGTACTGAAGAGGTTGAGACGTGACGATGATAACCACAAACTCAGAGATGCATTGCTTATCACTATAAATGGCATTGCTGCTGGGATGAGGAACACGGGTTAAATGAAATCGCTAAGTCTTATAAACCCATGTGCTAAATTTTACATTTATTTAATGATTTTGTTTATGAAAGTATTATGAATGAATGTACTTGGGGCTAGCTTTTGTGGAAAATGTATAGGGATAACTTGTTAATAGGATTTTGGGTGAGACCCCTTTCCTGTACTAATACCATCGTTACTGGTTGTTCTATGGATATTTTCTTCACTCACCTCATTGTTTTTTCCCCTTATTTTTAACCTAATTGATTTTTCTGAAAAAAAGTGTTGATCGTTTTCTTCACCTCTTGGTAGAATTAATTGTGGTGTTCGGAACTTGTGTAACCACGTCCTGACACTTTTTTATTGATATCATGCAAGTGGCAACCAGCAAACCATAAGCTCCTCTTTGTAATAATATTTGGGCCAGAAGCATACAAGTACTGTGATGGGCCTCTCTATGGGCATCTAGCAACCATGTATGTAAGAGTATAATCAATGATTTAGCAGAAAAAGCCATAAGAAATCCTATATCAAGGGGTTTGTTTAAATAAATGCAAACTGTATTATCTAGGGAAAAGCGAATCCTAAAGTTTTTATTGGATTAACCGATTTTACTTCGTGTACTTCTCAGATAATTTCGTCGTTGACATTAAAGCAGTTTTTGATACATGAGATTGAGAGAGGGTTTGAGATTCAAAAATCTCAAACTATTTAAATAACATGTTTAGAGGCCAATTAAAATGCAATGAGATTGAGATTTTTTGAATTCTAAACTCTTCTCATTTATCATTTTTTTGGGATTCCTCAATCCCTAACCAAACCCATGCTATTTATATGAGATGAGATTTGTCATTTTTCATCTTCTTTCTCTTCTCTCTATCTATCTCTCTTTCTCTCACCTTCCTTTCTTCTCCCATCACTTTTTTTTTTTCCTTCTTCTGAGTTAGGAAGACCTAGAACCCAGAACCATCTGGTTCTTAGATTGTTTTGGGTTCGACCATCTGGTTCTGGGCTCAAACGGAAACCCTTTTCTGAAATTTTTTGTTTGTTAGTTTTTTTTTTTTTTTAGTTAATGTTAGGATGTTTTAATGTTGTTAATCATGTTGTTATTGTGAGAGATGATAATGTTAATGAATTTGATTGATTATATTGATGAAGTTGAATTATGAGAGATGATGATATTGATGAACTGTGGTTTTTGATATTGATGAATTGTGAGAGATGATGTTTGGTTTTTTATTTTTTAGATTTTTTATAAAATTAATTTTATATAATAAAAATTTTAAATTAATTTTATTTCAATCCAATTCCAACCTATATCAAACATGATATGGTATCATTTTTAATCCAATTCCAAGTTTTACCAAACATGGGATGGTGATTTTCTATTCCAATTCAATCCATTCTATTCCATTTCAATTCTGTGTGCTAAATGAAGCCTAAATGGTAGCTGAGTTGGTAATGCCTCAACTCTAGTGATGTCATTCTTTTAACTTAATTGAATTGTAAGTGATATGCTAGTATTAATAGCCAATATCAGTTAGGGATAGAAAGGTTGATCCAATAGTTAGAAAGTATGACAAAAAATTGGTTGAGTGAAAGCATTGAAATAATGTGGGTTCATGCATTGAACTCTTTTTTAAAATGACACTCTTAATTGAGTGGGTTTTGGTCTTATCATCAAATTATATCTTTAACTATTAATAGTAGCTATTATGGTTCTTGGACACCTGTATATAAATTGAAATATATATATATATATATATATATATATATATATTAGTTTGAAAAGAACAAATACAGTAAGAGAAAAATGAAAAATCGAGGTCGAATGTTATGAAAAGAACTATTATTTTTCTCGTCAAGAGGGTTTCAACAAGATATTATGAACTCAAATCTGGCATCATTTATCCCTTCAAAAGCTTTTATGAAATTACTCGATTTCGGTTCTAAAAAATATCCCCAACGAAGGATAATGTGTCCTGGAAAAAAGGACCATAGGTTCCAAAAAAATTCCAATTTTAAATACAAAAAAGAGTTTCTTCTTTTTAGTGGCTTTCTTACTCTCCATTTTTATTTAATTTCAAAACCTAACTTTTTTTTTATATATATATAAATAAATCCACATCATTTTACATATTCAAAATTCAAAAACGTCATAATTTATTCAAAAAATATTTCAAAACCATCAATAGTTTTTTTCTAAATCACTGTATATAATGGAATGATGACGCAAAGGAGAAGGAAGGGAGATGAAGAAGAAAGAGAGAGGAGATGAAACAGACAAGCTTCTAAAGAGAATTGAAACAGTGGGCTTAAGAACATGAGAGAAAATGAAAGAGAGAGAGGGAGAAGAGGGAGGAAAAGAGATTAATTTTTGTCCTCATTTATTAAAGATAAAATTAATCATTCTACATACATAGGTGGTACTGAAACTCAAATTATTAATTAAGTAATCATGGATAAAGGGAGGAAAAATGAGTGATATTTCCTCTTATTTTTACTATTAGTTAGTCCCATTCTTGCATATATTAACGGGACAAAAGTATGGAGAAACCTCCACCACACAGTGAGAATTGTTTCGGCCATATTTTGTAGTGGTTGATTTTATCATTTTTTGGTACATGTTTTGCTCGATTAGAGCCACCTCTTTTTGTATGGAAAAGAGTAAATTTTATTAAATATATTTTGACAACAATTAAGAAATTGTATTAACTAATTTAGTTTGTAATGTCTTCTATCTTGGTAAAATAGGTTTTAGTAATTTTACATATGCTTATGGTGCATGTCCACGTACACTATAAGCATATGATCGTTGGGATCTTAACCAGCTTTTAGATCTTGACTAGCTTAGTTGGTTGGGATGGTCCTTCGTCCTTATAAAAGAGGTCTTAATAATTTTACACGGATCCGTAGTGTATGTGCTCGTGTGAATAGCGAAAGCACTACAACCTTATAATGATGATTTATTTTTTTTGAATTGACATATTCAAGCACTATATTTCCTCTCGTGGCCATTCAGCAGCGTAACTATTTATGTACTTCAATTGGGCATGCATGGATTGTCCACTCAACTGTGTTCCCGTCTGTTCAAACCATGACTTATAAGTCATATCTACATATATTGCATACACCTACCAATTTATTATTAACTTTACTTGATATATACTAAATACAAGTACAACAAATGTAACTAATGAAACTGCATTAATTTTGTGCCCCACGTATTCGAAGAAAAGATGCGATTGATCATGAGCTTGTAAAGATCTTTATCTATTTAACAAATTAATTTATTGGATTGATTTTATAATATCTACATATTTGATTTAATTTATAATGTTACTCATGGCAACAATCAGGGACGGAGCCTGTGGAGTTGGGACCTTGGTCCGCTTATATTTATGTGTGTATAAAATATAAATATAATTGAAAAAATATGTAAAATAACTAATTAAAAGATATAAAAAGTTGTCATAATTCTTAAAATTAAAACTTTCAAATGTAAATTCTTCTTTTATAAAATTCATCAATATATTAGTTCCCACTAAATATTGTAAGCCGTGTATGAAGTACACTTGGACCTCAATTTTAATACTGGGCCCCCAATTTAGTCTTCAAATTCTGGCCTTGCCATCACTTTAATTGTTTTGTGAAGCACCAAAGAGGATATTCTAATGTAGCTGGCTGTTGGCACCTTTGTTAAAAGCCACAACCCCTATATCTCTTGGTGTGGGTCCTATATCCGATAATATCATCCTTCCACCAATTTATATGGATAGTCTTCTCGCTTCTGTGTAGACCAACTATTTTTATATGGGAGCAGTTTTTTAGATTGTCTCATTTCGGTTGGTTTTAGTAATCCCACGGATGAGTCTCACAATTTTTTTTTTTTTTTCAAAAAAGATATTTTAATGATCTCTAGTAAATATATGCATGGAATGTGGCGTCCAACAAGTCTACTAGCTTAGTTTCAAAAAATAAAAATGAAAATAAAAACAGGTCTAGTAGCTTGAATAATCATCGGCTTTAGTTTTCAGCCTTTTTTCAATGCGATTAGATGCCCAATGTTGTCTAAAGAAGAAACCATGCCTGTACGTAGCTGTACAGGTAGGTGAAAGGTTCAATCAAACATATCTGCAAAAAGACCACCAGAGTGAAGCAGCTTCTTCGAGCTTCGACAAAACATATACCCAGCTTTCATCTTAGTGGTGTCCAGCTTTATTTTAAATATTGATCCCCAAGTTCTCAGTGCCACTTTCATGGTGATTCACACGTAGCTTGTACCAGACTGTCTAGTGTCTTGTACGTAAGTGTTTTTTGTTTGAGTGGGAAATCCCTTGATTTCCTTTCTTGGATTCCTACTTCCATTACCATCCCAAACCACACATTATTCGTTTTTAGGTCGAAATGCATGATTGAACATGGTATATATACATAATTGGTTCGGTGCACACTCGCCTAACTTAATTGTAATTTCCTTTTATATAAAACTGCAAAAACTAGTTCACGGTTTTTCATTTCAACCATGAACATGCAGATAGGTTTATTGCCTGAAAAAGAAAAATGAACACTTGTATGGTACTTGAAGAATTAATTTGTTCTTGTTTGGAGATAACAACAATTTTCTGTAGGTGGGAAGCTAATAATTTTAACTATATAGCTCTAAATGATGTCTCCTAAGATAAAATTTGGGAAAAATTTCATTTTAACTCCTTGAAGTTTAGAAAAATATCAACTTTTTAAAACGTTTTTGAAAACAGCTATTTTCATCCCTAACTTTTTTAAAACTCTTCAAAAAAATCCAAACCGTTAGTCAATTAACGATCAACGGTGATAGATTATTTGAGTGAAAAGAGTAAAATGATTTTTTCATATGAGAGGGTAAGATTGTGACATATAAAAAAAAATTAAATTAATTTAAATAATTTATTATATACAAAAAATGAATTTTGTATAAACAAAAAGAAAAAAAATATTAAAAAAAGTGAAGATCTATCGGATTGGATCTCCACCATCTTCAATGCATCAAGCTTGTTCATCAAACCCGTTTACCAATCTGGTGGATCTCCACTACCTTCAATGCATCAAGCTTGTTCATCAAACTCGTTTACCAACATCATCAACAACCCATTTCATCAACATCATCAATAACCCACAGTCTTCAACATTATCAATAACATCATAGCATCATCAATATCATAATCTCCTACAATAACAATATCAACTAACAACATTAAGAAAAAAAAAAATCAAAATTGCTTATCAAAAAAAAAAAAATCAAAATATTTGAACTGATGACCTTATCTAGGATTCGATTGAACCTAGATGAAGAGTTACTTTTCATCTGGGTTCGATGAACCCAGATGAACCTAAATGAAGAAACTCTTTATCTGGGTTTGTAACTCTTCATCTGAGTTCAACTCTGAGTTTTGGTTCGATCGAACCTAAAATCAGAAAGGACCTCTATAACATTGTTTTGAGATGGAGATCCATTGGAGATAAAGTAGATCAACCCCATTGTCGATGGAGAGAACCTCTGTCGCATTAACGGTGCTTCATTTGAGGTGAAAGAGATGGAGACGGATAGAGGAGATGGATGAGAAGGAGAAGAACGAAGGAGATGAAAGAGAGGGAAAAGAGAGGGAGGATATGACAGAGGTTTCATAAGTTAGTTGTGGATTCTTCTAGAACAAAGAAAAAATTAAAAATTAATCTATTTTATTTATATATTTTTTTAAATTTATTTTATTTTTTAAATTCATATTTTTAATGGTTAGATGGAGGATGGATAGAAACAATAACCATTTTTTTTTTCCTAAATTGAATTTTTTTTTCTTGAAATTTGTTTTTTTTTTTTAAATATTGTTTAATTTAAACAAAAGACAATAATAAGATTTTTTTCAAATATATATATATAACTAGATTATTATTCATGTGTCAATTTTTCATTGGTGAAATGATATGTAATATTGTGGTCTTATTAGAGGCAAAACAATCATTTTAAGTTATGAGAGATAATTGAGTATTTTTATTTTTATTTTTTGTTTTGTTTGACTATTAGTTGACTGATGATTTGACTTTTTTGAAGAGTTTTAAAAAAGTTAGGGATAAAAAAAACTATTTCCAAAAGAGTTTTAAAAAGTTGATATTTTCTAAAATCTCAATGATTAAAATGAAGTTTTTCCTAAAATTTTTTATGAGATGTTTAGTTAACATGACATAATGATAGTACTGTGACATTTCAATAATAATGTGTGATATGACATTTATTTTTTATAAAAAATTAATGTTTATGTTTTTCCTTATTTGTGAAAAAATTTTTATTTAAAAAGTTATATCACGTGTCTCATTGTTATTGGAATATTAAACTAATATTAATTTTTTATAAAAAAGAAATATCATATGTTAAGTTAATATCAAAAATTACTGCCAATATTAATATGTCATGTTAATTAAGCATCTTACTGGAAGATTTTTTTATTTTTAAGGAAAATGAAACTAGTAAGGTGTGTGTCAAGGAGTTAGTGATTTAACTAGCATCAGCTTATTAACAATGTTTTTTTTTTTTTTTTTGAAATATAATTAACAATGTTTTTGATTTGCTAATTAATCAACATTAAGTTAATTTGTTTTTCTGTCCAGTTGTAAAGTGCAAACTCAGTACCTGTGTCTTCGGAACTTGATGGGACAAAATTTGGGTCCCAACTTCCAACACCATCACATCTGTAACTTTCAACAATCTCAATAATGCAGATCTTCAAGCGGCAGGCTTGCTTGGGATTTCGGGATTGTTCAGTTTTATATATCCTCATTTGTGCACTTTTATAGATCCGCATTTGTCCTTAAAAGATACTTATAGGTCTGGCCAGCCAACCTCATAATTATAGTGCTGTACAGAGACGTTGACAAATTTATGCTCTAAGAAAGTAATCCTGGGATGGCCAAATTTCTCTTTGCAAATGATTCACATAAAAATTTCTTGTCAACATAACCAGTATTGCGGCAAGATCCCTAAGGGGCTGTTTGGAGCGCTGAATTAAATTGGGATTGATTTAATTTCTATCCGATTTAATGTTTGAAGGAGATATGATATTGGATAAAACCCAATTTAAAGCTATTGTTAACTGTGGGATAAGTTAGTCCAGTTGGGTGGGACTGTTAATTCTTTTTTAGTTTATTTTTATTTAAAATAGTATTTATATTTAAATATTAAATATAATCATTTCCACAAATATATATTTTATATATATTTAAAAATTAATTTAATATATTTTATTATAATATTATTAATATTAATTAAAAATTAAATTTCATTTTATTTAAAGTTTAGTATTCATGATTTTATTTATTTTTTTAAAAATAAATATTTTATGTTATTCAATATTTAATTTAACATGATTTTATTTCTATGAAATTAATTTAAAATACTTTTATTTTATTCAAAAATAAATTTAATATAATTTTATTCTAACTAATATCAAATATCAAATATCAAATATAATTATTTTATTCAATCTCATGTTATACCAAATAAGAGATAACATTATTTTTAATCTAATCTTAGCTATACGAAAGTATTAATTAATTCAATCTTTTAAAAATAATATAATTCAATCATGCGTATCAAACAAGAGTCTAAAGATCTTAAGCTAACTGTACAAATACATCATAGTATTAGTTAATTAATTCTGTCAATCCAATCCTTTACAAATAATTCAATTCAATCATGCATATCACGAGGCATTAAAGATCCCAAGGGGAGGCTATTCTATGTTTTTTTTTTTTTTTTGACTTAAAGCTATTCTATGTTAAATTTGACACTTTGTAGAGTCGACGTGGGTGGTGCCTTTGTCTCTTGATGCACCAGTAGTGTTCGTTTGAAACATTTCCACCTTGAATTTCAACTTCCATAAGTGGATACATCTTTGGTTTGAATGTAACCTACTTTTCTATCTCGCAAGATGAACACTGCCAACTATTGGTCTTATCCTAAAATTCTAGGCCAAGATTATAGGGTGATCTTAACTTAATTGAGTTTTACATGATCTTCTGCGACGCTAATTGTTGTTACATATCAACATTTGATAAATACGTCTTCAAATACTTAATATGCCTTCATATCATTGTTTAGCATAAATGGCTACACTGTCCATTTTAGTGGTGGGGTTTAAAGTCCATACCAAACCTATTTTACAAGTTCTGTGCAGGCAATTTTTTACCCTTATTATAGAATTAATAATTGTCTCCTATTCTGAAGTTAAATTTTTGAACCGTAAAAGTAGTGGTTAATTTTGACATGGACAACCAATTTTTAACCCATTTGAAGTCGGCTTAAAAAAGTAATAAATTTGAAAGAGCTTTTGTTTAATATAACATTAAAAAAATGAGTTTTCAAATTAGAATGAAAAAAATGAAAATGAATTTTTTAATACGTTAGTTTTCCTGAACTATAGTTCACAAATATTAATGATGCTAAAAATACTTATTTTATTATTTTATTAATTTTAGTGATATTTATTGAGATTTCCACTTATAAGTATTAAGTACATATCATATATATGATGGTCATGAGATGATAGATGTTGTAAATTATATAACATCTATACATACGATGCTGCGTTGATCATATGAGAATAGTTTTTTCCCCTACTCTGGCATTTTATATGTTTATTCGTTATATCCATCTTTACTGAATATCATTAACAAGCTCCCATAGATAACTTTTTTTAAAAAAAGATGAAACTCCTAATTTTCATTAATGTGAAAAATAATTTCACGTCCAAGCCATGTATTTCTTTATTGAATTCAAACTTGAACATTACCAAAGTTCTGTTAAAAATTAACTTCACGATTTTTTAAAACACATTAAAGTAATTTTCTTACCTACCAACATCACTTTCATATATATATTATGAGAGCTGTTAAACCGTGTACTCTGTTCATATCAACGAAAGTCATCACCTATGCTTTTCTACACGATTAAAAAGAAGTTATGATTACTAAACAAATCAAAAGACAAAGAAATAACATAAAATGGAAGAAGAAGCATAACTGGCAAGCGAGGAACATGGGGCCAATTAGATATTAGGTTACTGGGCAATGTTGGTGGAAATTAAGTCTAAAATATCATATCAGGCTGTATTATTTAATTAATTGACTAATTAATGATAAAGGTTATTATGAAAAGCCCCCCCAAAAACTAATTAATTTAACATTACCCTCTTTTTTTTTTAAATATTAGGAAAAACACCCCATACTGTAAAAAAATTGGCTAATAGTGTTAAATTGAAAGGGTAAAATCATAAATGTATAAAATGAATAAATTGAAGAGTAGTAATAAAATATTATATACAAATTTGAAAATTAAAAATAATAAGTAAAACAAAATTAAATCTAAAAACCAAAATACTTTATCCTCTATCATCAATCTCAATCTCTCATCTATATTTATTCATCTATCCTATCATATCACTTTTTGATACAACCAAATAAATTTCATTCAACCTTTTGATTCAAACAAATTGAAATAAAACTTTGTTGGCAATATATCTCAATTTCTCCTTAACTTTTCTGATCTTGGACACTAAACAAATAACTTTTCTATATCCAAATCTCATCGTCTCTTTGAGCACCACCCAAACACCTAGACCAAATTCTTTGGATACAGAACGATGAGATGAACACCACCCAAACCCATATGCAATTTACTCTGGTTTGGAAAATAATCTCCACCCACATTGATCAATTCTGCCGAACTAAGATAAACCCTTACAACCATCTTGTACCATGAGCCGAACCCATGAATAACCATCTACGTTGCACCTGAACCGAACTATGCCTAAACTTTACATCTTTCTCTCCAATCTCTATCATATCATCACCCAACGTAGGGCGGATCCTCACTCGGGCTATATTGGGCTAAGGCCAAAGTAAAGATTTTGGAAAAAATAAATTTAAGTATTACAAGTATGCTCAAAAGTTTACACTTCAACTATTATCATCTCATTTACTAGTTAATAACAAAACTATTATTAATTATTTACTTATATTTCTAACCTATTTTCATTTCACATTCTCTCATTGCTGACCACACTCTCTCACTAGTCACTACCGACTTGGTCATCACAGCCAACAGCTCACTCATTTCTCCTCCATTCTAATTTCTATCATCTTAGTTCTAACTCCATTCCTTCCTCTTCTCTCAATCTCTTTATTTCTGTCATACTATCTCAATTTTTCTCCGATCTCTCTTTCAAGGTAGCTTTTTTTTTTTTTTTTAAGTTATTTTTATAATGTATAAGTTATTATTTTGTTACTCTTAATTTATGGATTTTACATTTAAATTTATTACAAGTATGGAAACTTTATTGTCTATAAATGTAGAGAATTGAAATTTGAGACTTCAACTGTTGTTTAGCTATGAAACTTGTCAAAACATCACTTCATAGTAAAATGGAGGATGATTTACTTACAGATTGTATGATGATATATATTGAAAGAGAGATTGCTAATAGCTAGCATTGATTTAGATTCTGTTATTGTTGAGTTTGAGGGTTTAAAACCTCGTAAGATAAAGTTTACATGATTTTTTCTAATTGTATTGCATTGCATGTTTTTTTTTTTTGTCCTTTCTTTCTTAGGTTTTATATTTTCTTTTTTTTTTTTTCAAAAATATTATATTGTCTTGTTTTATATTATAGCTAATGCATGCATTTTAATGGTAAGGTTCATTATGTCCCCCCTATCTAGATATATATTTTGTTTTCAATAAATGAATTTTTCTCATACCATTGAGCTTTGCCTAAAAAATTTTCATGCCTTTATTTTCACTCATCCTAACAAAAATTCCTAGCTATGCTCTTGCACCTAACACTACCCAAACACACCCATGCAATCAACCCAACCACCTAAACTTCACATTTCAAACAAACACAACCAAGATTCGGTGCACAAAAAAGGGAGAGAGAGTAGAGAAAATAGGGAGAGAGAGACAGAAAAAAGAGAAAGAGGTCACATGATATAGAGAGAGAAAGGAGAAAGAGGTCGCCAATTGCACATATTGCATCGCCAAAAAGATAAAGAGAGGAAAGACTACTATCGTATGACTTGGTCATTGGATAGAGCGGAACTTCTTGTGTTCTGGAGAGAGAGCGGATGAGCACCAAGAGAGAAAGGGAGGAGAGAGAAGATAAAGTTTTTATTATTATTATTTTTTGTTTTAATAGTTATTTTAGTTTTTTTTTTCCAATTTTTTATTTTAACTATAAGTTTTTTTTTTTGTTTTTTGTATATTTCTTAAGGGTATTGGTAGCGATTTCATATATTTTTAATAAGGGCAGTTCAGTTATTGCATATATTTAGATGGAAAAAATTTACTTTCCGAACAAAAGTTGGACAATAGGGGATATTTTGTCTAATATTTCAATAAGTGGGGACAAAATTACATTAGTTAATTTGTTAGGGGAATTTTCATAAGAACCCTAATGATAGTGATAGGTTACATAACAAATACCACCTCCTTATAAAAAGCAGTCAATGTGGAAGCTTAAAAGTCAAAGTTGGGACTTTTAAATTTTTTATTTTTTTTTCCGAGATAAGAAACTTTTTATTCCAAAACCCTTGACTCGCCACATGAGCTTATTGAAAAGATTAAAATCTAATTATAGTTGATGACGTGAATATTATTGATTTGGTCATGTCAAAAAGTCTACCATATATATTATATACTATATCTATTTCACTATAGCCGGTTGGATCTACACTATGATTTTATCGTTTCCAAAGTAAAAAAACATATATAAAACTAGTATGATTTCTAGTTGTATCCTTTTCTAATCAAGTGGAGTTAGTGACAATGAAACGCCTTAAATTCTTCTTAAATCGAAACATCGTAAAATGTCTTATTGTATGGTTAAGGAGGTGACACACATGCATGGGTGTACATTGTTTCATTCAAAATATCTAATTCTGATCGGTTAAAGCTGGCACAGTAGATGAGATGAGGATGTGCTTACAAATGTATATTGGTGTTAAAAACATCTGTTAAAAGAATTTAATGAAAAAATTAGGTCAAAATCAAATTGAAATAATTGATATAAACGTGGCTAGCTAGATTTAATGGTATCATGTGCTTTTAAGTTAATATCTTAATGATTTCTTACTTAATTTCAATTTAGGTTAATTAGAATAGGTATGACTCAACTTCTCTTTGTAATAATTTATCTTGGCTTAGTTATGTAACAACTTAATCATGTGCTTTACTTAATCATATCTTAAATTAAACGTGATCATATTATTAATTACAATAATGCTACTTTATCTATATTGGTGATTAGATTATGTGGCATCGTAAAAAATTAAAAAAATAATTAATCAAATTTTAATTCATTAAAATTTAATGAGATATTTAATGATGTGGTAAATCTTATTATGATATCACATTATTCAAGCATTGAATTTAGACAAAGTAGTATTATTAAATAAATGAAACTAAGTTGATTGAAGCTAATTAATATGTTTATAAAGACTTCAGTATGAAGCCCTTTTGCTGGAAAATTGACATGTCCATTACACGTAGTGCTTGATATTTGCGGTAGTTCAGTTACCAATCACGTGCGATGAAATTTAAAGACACAATAATATTAATAGTCTCACGTCTCCACATACGTTGCTTGTTCCAAAGTGTTCTGATAACATTGCATTAAACATCCCATTAAGCTAGTTGCTACTTGTTGTTGGATATTTGTCTGATTCTAATTTAGTTGTGTGCATGAACACAAATGAGCATTTGTAAGTGGAAGGCTTCCCGTGACATATCAAATCAAGTGATTGTGACTTGTTGTGTATGACAAAACATTCCATTAATCAAGTTGCTGGCTATTGTTTGTCGGATGGGGTTGATGTATGTTGTTTTTAATAATTTAAGAAGGGAATTTCCTCTTTTTGTTGTATATTGTTTTTAATTGTATATATGCATGTAAACATATATATCGTCCGTACGTAGATGAGCATTTTGGAGTTGAGAGACTTTCAATCGATAAATTTCTGATCAAATAAATGCATGGATGTGGGTACATTTTGAAGAAACTTGGTATGTCTAGTTCTATATACACACAAGGGACACAACTTTAAATTTAAACAAGAAATTATATATTAAAATAACCTTTCAGACACATGCAGTTGCAGATAGGTTTAGTCGTGCAAAATTATTATGCACCATAAAATCTATAAATATTCCCAAGACAGTTCTTGAAAGTTGAAAAAATCTTGAAATGCATCAATTTGGATTTTGGAACATTAGGACAATGGACATACATCATTACATGGATAACTGTTTAAGATATGTTTTTCTTTTTCCAATATCACAACACAAATAAGTGTTCGAGAGGTTTATGTATGTTACCACCAGAAATTATATATGTAAATATTTGCGGTGCATGTATGCAAATGCAAGCTAGCTAGCTTTGTAGCTGTACAACGTGCTAAGATGCTTTAGGTAAAGATATGTTGAACCTCATCTCGACATGATATAAGTGGATGCTTCACTTTAATCGAACACTGACTAATAGTCCTTGGCATATTCCATATCACTGTAATTGTTTGGATATGCAGGAGATCAGCAAGGACAAGGCGCACATAACATAAAGATGGCATGGCATTGATGGAGATAGAGTTGACAGTCATGTTATTGCATCTTTAATTAGTCTGTAAAGCAATTGAAGCGCGGGCGCTTCTCAATCCCCAGTCCACTTGCGTCCTCTTCACTTGTATATGTGCCTCTCTCATTATAATGTTCCTAAAAGAATCATGTCTCTCACTTGATGATGTGGGAGCCTTTGGTGACTTGATTCAGATCTCTTACAACGAGTCTCATAAGTAGAATTTAAAACTTGCACGTTAATTGTTGTAATTTGTTGGAGTCGATCAGGTCTTCTTTGAGCCGCTAACTTGTCTATGCAGTATGTATTAAGTAGCTAGTCTGAACATTGTTCCACACATTTAATTTGTTAGCGAGGGTTATGGCATACACGTATAAACACACGAAAAAAAAATGAGGGGGCAAATTAAAGATCAAGGAAGCTTTTGCAAGCTGGCTATACATGCATCTTGGCATCGATTCTTTTTTAGGTTGTATTATCGTTTTGTCACAATCAAATTGAAACAGACAAGAAAACCACAGTTGCATGCCCAATATAATAGGTCTGACGAAAACATAGTGTGCCTGTGAATGGCCACTAAATTTTAATTTATGGTGTGGCATGGGGGATTAAGTTTGAGAGAAAACTATCAACATATGTTGTGTTTTCGGATAAAAATAAGATTTAAATCATTGATCTCTTAAGAGTAAGAAAAGTATTTAATTACATCTATTAAGCGATGGTGCGCTCAATATTTTACAAAAAAAATACGTAACTTAACCTCTAAATGGCCACTAATATTTTACAGAAAACTATCATGTTTTAATATAATAAATAGTGTGAGTTTTAGAGAATAAATCTTTTAACACCATCAGCGTTTGTGAATTATAATTTATATTAAAATACTTATTTTAATTCTTCAATATTATTTTTAAAATTTCTATTTTTTTTATATTTATGGTCAGATTTCCTCAAAACTACAAATTAAGAACTTATCAATAAAATTTAAAAAAAAAAAAAATTGAAAACGAAAAGGGCAAAAAGGAAGGAAATATAACGCATTATCCATGCATAAATAATATCCTCCCCCACATGTTTCCTTGTGAGACCCATTCGCTGTATCGTGCACGCTTGTTAAACCCTAGTTGTTGTTTCCAATTTTTGTTGTTCCATCTCCTGGGGAATTTCCACCTCAATTTCAAAGTCGCTCTTTTTTTAACCATTGGCAGTCACTTTCTTGGGATATTACATTAAAAAGGTGCTCGTCGGCTAGCCACCTACACTTTTAAGTTGCCACATATTTCTGCTATATTTAAGCTGACATGGCATCGATTGATTCTTTAAGGGTTCATGTAATCTCATATATAAGCAACTTTTGGAGCCACATTATGATTGAATTTGTAATCAAAACTTTATTAGTAATTAGTCTATCAATTGCGGATGTGCTGGCTACAAAGTGGTTTTGTATTTTGTGGCCCCTCCGTTTTTCCTTCTTTTAATGTAGTCAAAACTTATCAACTTAATTATATCATATTCGTATCTTTTTTAGATCCTATTTGATGTGTGAGATTAAATTTGATTGAATTAATTATTATCGCTTACTTGGTGTAACATAGGATTGGATTAAAGTTAAATATCCTTTTGTGAATTAGATAGAATTAAATTAAATATTTTATTAAATAACTTAATTTCAAAATACTTCAATAATTACATAATTACATTAATTTATTACTATTATATTAACAATTATGTAATTAATAAAATTTTACGAGTTACAAATTTTTTCATTTTAACAAATCATGAATTAAATCTACACCGTATTATTTATTTTATCATGTCATTTTAAATTGATTTTTACAATAAAATGAAATATAAATTTATATAATTTAGTCCCAACAACGTAGAACTGAGTATTAATTAATCCCATGGTCAGGTGTGAGACTTAATAATCCCAGTGGTTTGGGATAATTTTTAATGGTAAAAATAAAAAGGCTCATCCATTTCTTGCACTAATTAAACATGGGATTAGGATTAAATCCTTAAAATAGTGTAATCCCAATCCTAGTCCCATGCACCAAACATTATATTATAGTTCTACTTTACAATAATCTTATTTAATGTCTTCTTGAAGGATAATTGAAAGTCAATTTCAAGTATACTATGCCTCGTGATACACATAGTTACAATTTTTAGTTATGAACTAATTGAAAGCGAGCAAAGAAGAAGAAATAGACTTTACATGTGATTTCGTTGTTCACATTATCAAAAAGTAATTTGAATCAACCCAAATTAATTAGATAGTATGTGTATGATGGGATTTGACATTCTAATCATAGTTGCAGACAAAACCTTTTTTTTTTTTTTTTTAAATAATTACATTAAATTTGAGATTTTGAAAAAAACAAATTACTTGAACTCATGACATTTAGAATATAATTATAAAAGGCATGACGATTGGGCTAATCTCATCTTATTAGTTGCGAACATATATCAACAGAAGGGACATTTTAATGTCGTAATAATAATATAAACTATTACATTTATATTAAAAAATGAACTTTTTTTAAGATTAATTCAAGTGCTGGCTTATATACCTACCAAGAAATAGAAATAAAAAAGAAATTTTGAAATGGAGACATATGTAGTCTAAGAAACAAAACATATATATATATGGGCTGAAAAAACATAGACTAAATAAACTAGCAAATTTCTAATTGTTATAAATTACGAAAAGTTCAAAGAATGAGGAGCAGCACGTGCTTCTCCTAGACCTTCATTGGGTTCGCATGAGCCTGCTATTCTAGTGCTATATATAATGTTCCTTTCTCTTTTCGACTTCTATCAATTTCCTTTTAATTTTACAACTTTCAAAAACTTAAACGGTATTAGTTAATTGACTGATTCAATACCAGCAAATGACGTGCCAAGATCTTTGTGATAGGATCATGGTTCTCATTGGAATGTAATACTCTGACGAATGCTTATTGCTAGAACAGTTATTAAGTCCAACAGAACAAAACTCTCCAAAATTTAATGGAGGAAAACGAGAGATTTGTACACTAAGAACTCATAAAGAATAAGAAAATACAAGAATACGCTCTTCGAGTAATTATGGGGTACCTTTTTTATATTCTTACAAAAGTTCTTAAAGACTTCATAAATAATGAATCTAATAAGCTAAATTTGTTATAAGCGCTTCATCCGGTATAACCCAACGGATCAAAAGTTGAACAACATCTGATGCTCGTGTTCATATATAGTCTTTGTTATTTTTTTCTTCACTATATCTTATGAGACACGTGGGTGTTTGCTTTATGACCAAAAGAAAAATATTCATTTCGCACGAGAGAAAAAAAAGAGGTGATAGAAGTTTCAAAATATGCTTAATTGCCTGTAGTGTCCCATTTAATTTTGAAATAAACTATTCTGTAGCACTACTGTAAAGAACTTTTTGGTCACAAAATAAGTGAACAAACCAATTTGGTTGAGATAATTCAAAGGAACGTGGGGGGTGACTATTTGTCTTTGTTTTAAAGAAAAAAATCATTCCAAGTTCAGTGAAGGATCTTACAGGACCAATCACATCAAAACTATGCAGCGAAGAATTCGGAAATCAATTAGAAAAGAGAAGAAGATAAAGAAGGCAGCACTATCACAATATAAAATGCAACGTGTTAAAGTTATATCGTGATCTCCTTTGATGGTAAAGTTTGAAAGAAAGAAAGATGAGAGACTTGCAAAGGAACCTTCAAACAAAGCACGGCTGCATTTCTTTTCACCATATTGATGATGTAAATATGGTACTAAAATAGTCTCTAGAGAATCCAATTTTCTGTGTAATACAGTTAAAGGATATATATGAAAGGATGAAAGCGAAACATATTTTCACCATGTTAATGATGTAAATATGGTACTAAAATAGTCTCTAGAGAATCCAATTTTCTGTGTAATAAAGTTAAAGGATATATATGAAAGGATGGAAGTGAAACATATATATCACATAGATATTTCTATATGAGAATCCAAAGGTAGGTCACAAAACCATGTGTCAGATTTTGGCGTACATCTTTTTCATGATTTGTTCCCTTCTTTAGTGTATTGTAGATATTTGGTATCAATTACTGTTTTAGGAGTATTTAATTATATATGGTATTATTAACAATGTTTATGAGTAGTTGATTAAATTCATTTGTGGGCACATTTAAAAAAGAAAAAAAGAAAATCAGTTGTGGGTCTGTAGTATTTTGAATTGCCTTTTGTTTTGTTTTGTTTTTTCATAAAAATGTATTTGTAATTTCAGTTGAAGAAATTGAAAGGAAAATTAGAAAAACACTTGAAGTGTTTTATGAGAAACTACTTGACAAGTAAATCTAATTTTATTACATCATACTCAGATGCATCTTATGACCCAGAGACTTGTGTACATGCACAGTTCACAATTAAGTGGATTGATGATGTTTAAGATAGTTATGTCTACAGAAACAACATTTATGCGAATAATTAGGTAAGTAAGACTAAAAGATATTCCTTTTATCATCTAAAAATTTGCGTTAAAAATAAATGGATTTGTTAAATAAAGATGCCATTCAACGTGTTAGCTTGGAATAAATTCTTCTTAAGCTTCCTTCAATATATCAACAAAATGACAACAAGTATAAGTAAAGATTTATTTATTAATTTTTAAAGTATTATTATTCTTTTTGGCATCAACAATTTATTGGATATACCTAACCTTTCTATTAATGGAAAGAGGATTTGATCATTGCTTCTCTAAGGATGATTATTTTTAAACTCATTTTGAGAGAAGTAAAACTAATACCATTAATTGTTAAATTCTTTTATGTGATAATCTAATACAAACTTTTCATTAACGAACTTGAAGAATAAAGAAAAGCTTAGTTGGACAATCTTTTTTAGTGTATTCACTCTACAATGTAATTCATTTTTTTTATGTGATATTATTTCATTTAATTTATATTTGTTAATGATGATCAAACGCGGATGGAGGTAATTAATATGTTTGATAAAAACAAAATGAGCAATGATTAATTAATATTTTTTTAGTGTATAGGACAACATATTAGTTGTTAAAAGAAGAACATTCCTCTTTATCACATTCCATAAGCTTTGGCTTGATCATAAATTTGGGTCTAACCGTCTAACACGTATCTGATAGAGCCTATCGATTCTAACAATAATTTAATAAAGAAAAGAGAAAGAAAAGAAAAGAAAAGAAAAAAAAGAAAAAAAAAAAAAAAAAGAAAAAGCATAGGCCTTTGAACGATGGAGACAGCTTCTTCAACCAAGCCTTTTATAGAAAACACGACACAAGCAGAGCCACTATCTGTGTAATTGAATGGGAAATTGACACCTAGAAAGGGCACGAGGAACCCAACCCAGCACTTATCTTTTTCTCAGGCAAACCCCAAAAAGGAGATACCCCTTTTCTTCTGCTCCATGAAGAAAAAGAGTATAAAGAAAAAAAATGTGGTTTGGTTGGTTGGAGTTTGTATCTGAGTTTGACACCTCAGTGGATGATGATTAAAATCCGTCATCTTTCTCTAAACATTATTGCTGTCTTCATATCAAGACAGAATGGCAGATATATTCATCGTACGTATATATTCTGTGTATTATGTATAATCTATTAATCATCTATATTGTATTTTTTTATACAACTTTTGGAGTCAAATTTTACCGAGGATTGCATTTTGGAGGGCCTACAAACAAATTATTTGGCCTTATTTTCCAAAAACAATTTTGATTAAATTTTAGTAGCATCTAATAATTCATGCCAACGTATGTAGGCCGTAAATGGAAAGAAAAACATAATACATGTAATTAATACTAATCGTCGCACACATATATTGTAAAATAAAAAATTAATTTAGATATAATTCTCAATATATTAAGAGATAATAAATGGGAATGTCATGAAAATAAGTATAATATATATAGTATAGCTGGAGATGTTTGTAGTTTTGAAGAAAGAGGAAGCTTTTTCAGTACTAGCCCTCTTAATTAAGTGGGTTTTGGAAATGTCATCGGATTAATAATTTGAGTTTATATAATACTTATTTTAGTGTTTTGATAAAATTGTTCTTGTATATACAACTGGGAAAAAAATAAAAAAGCTTTTGCCAAATACAAGGCATTATCTCTCTCACCTTAAAGACTTCTTCACTCACAAAATAAAAAACACAAAACCTAATCCAAATTCAATCAAAATCAAGGACCCAAAGAATCTTTCTTCTTCTTCACATGATTCCAATAGCCCCAACATAAACACAACCAATCTCTACTCGATCCTTTTCGACGTCGCCATGTCCTCCTTTACTGACACGCTGATCTTTGCTAATTAAGGCGCCGCATCTACCGTCGTTAGCTGCATATGGCCTCCTAGCTCTAGCCACGCTAACAAAATCATCAAGAAAGTCATAACCCTAGAAACCAGTTTCATCTACTCCTCTTAACCAATCAAAGCCTAACCATAATTTGTAGAATCTAATCAATCCATGACCCTAACCAGTTTCACCATTGTCAAAATCTAGATGAATTGAATGTGGTGGGGTTTGTTAGGACTAGGGGTGGACAAAAAAACCGGGATCGATTCGATCTAGCCCGAACTAACCCGAAAATATCGATTTTCGTTTATACTTTGGGTCGGGTCGGTTTTGAGTGTAAAAAACCGATTTATTTTAATTTCGGGTTGGTTTTGAGTTCAAAAAACACCAACCGCTATCTTATTATATATATATATATATATATATATATATATGTAAGGAAATATAAAAGCCAACATATTCTTATCTCACTCTCACTTATAGTTCAACCCTAGCCGACCCTTCCCCTCACTCTCACTCTCTAGTTCAACGCGTTCTTTTCTCACTCTCACTCTCCATTTCATTTCCAATTCAATCCTAGTCAACCCTTCCCCTCACTTTCACTCTCCACATCTCCAAGCCCTTCTCTTCTCTTGTCATCCACATTCGCATTCTTTAGACTCGTTGTTTCCCCATTCAATTGCCCTCTCTTCTCTAAATTCATCCCCAAACAAGATCTCATTAGTTTAGTGTTAGGGTGTGGTGTTAGGATTATGGGTTAGAGTTTGGTGTCAAGTGGTAGTGATGATGGGTTAAAGAGATGAAGTAAAGTGGTGGTCATGAGGGATGGCTGCAGCCGATGATGGTTGCGGCCAGCTTTCACAACCATAATATGGGTTTGTTATGGGTGACATTGATGATGGTGATGATGGTTGTAGAAACCAAACCAAAACCTAGGTTAGTTTTTGCTTGGGTTTTGAAATATTTTTGGTTTTTGGATTGAGTTTTCAGTTTTTTTTTTTTTTTTGAAAAAAAAAAAGAAATTGAATTTGTTGAAGATGATTCATTTGGGCTTTGTTTAAGATGAACAAACAAAAATTTGAAATTTTTTTTGTCCAAAAATTTGTTTTGATTTTTGGAGTATTTTTTGTTTTTGGATTGAGTTTTATTTTTTAGTTTTTGAAAAAAACAAAAAAAGAAGGCTTGAATTTGCTGGAGATGATTCATCTGAGTTTTGTTAAAGATGAACAAATAAAAATCTAGGTTTTGTTAAAGATGAACAAACGAAACAAATTTGATTTTGTTTTTTTTTTTTTTTAATTTTTAATTTTTTATTGGAGGCCCAATTGTAGGCTCAAACCTACATGGACCGAACCGACTTAATAAAAGTCGGTCCATGTCGATTTTTGTCAGCACTTTGGGTCTAGTTAGTTTGCATTTTTCAAAACTAATCCAAGTCGGTTTTGGGTCGATTTTCTCCAAAACTGACTCGACCCAACCTGTGCCCACTCCTAGTTGGGACATTGATGAAGGGACGATAGTGAAAAGACGATGGTGAGGAAACGGTGATAAGTGATAGAAAGATTGACTCTAGCTCTCGCTCTCGTTTTTGGTCACAATGGCTACGATCATGGTTGTAGGAATTAGATAAGGGTTTGGTGGGACTCTTGGTGTGGTGGGGTGGAGGAGGAAGACAGGTGAGGATTTGTTTAGTTTATTTTATGATTTTAGTCAACAACAAGTTATCCAATTCGATGCTAGTACTTTCATGAACACCTTATCTACATCATCCAAAGATCACAAGAGGTATACATATAAATAGGTTTTGTATGCAAAAACTTATTGTTTTGGAGCCCATTTATACCAAAATCAATTTTGTACCAGTTTTAGCACCGAATTGATCAACTAGTACCGAATCGATACCTAACTAGTATGGAATTGATTTTGATATCAGTTTACAGAGAGGTTGGAATCTATTTTGTGTTAGTTAAGACACAAATAAAAGATAGCAAAAGCAATAGCCCTTGAACAATAGTGAGTGAATTATGATGGCCTCGAATAACGACGACACCATTTTTTCCGAAGGCCAAAGACAAGAACTTGAAGACGACGATTTGGAAGAGAATGACAATATCTAAGGAGGAAAACAAAGACAAGGACTTCAATTCCTTCTTAGCCATATCGTTGTGAATTCCTTCTCTACAACCACCACCACAAATTCCTTCTTTGCCATGATTGTTGATATTCCTCCGAATAGAATTAGAGATGGCGAAGTGTTAGATTTGAAGAGACATTGCGAGACTGTGTGGGAGGAGAAGAACTAGCCTTTGCCATTGCAGTTGGAAAAATTCTAAGACGACTCTAATATAGCTTTTTATTCAATAATTTTTTTTTGGTTCTTTTAATTTTTGGATACCAATATTGCTGGGTTTAGTTTTCTTGAGAGAGGGAGAAAAAGCAAGAAGACAAAAGAAAGTGGGAAAAAAAGACAAAAAAAAGGGAAAAAAAGAACAAAAAAAATAGTCAAACAGTCAAAAGCTCTAATTAAGAATATTTGGATAACGGATTATTTTAGATGAAATTAAAAATCAAACTATTAGTGCAATGACTTTTTCACAAGAAAACTGAAAATGGTGACAATTTCCACCATTTCCACTTTGAAGAAATTGTATCATGATATTGTTTGCTATAGAACAGAAGACAAATTCAGGGTGATTTATCAACTACTATGCATCTTCACTAGTGAATATACCTTAGCATCCAATTATCCTGCAACATTAATCCCCCAGTTAGGCAAGTTACATAATCGTTGACAAATTCATGCAATTTTGAGAAATTTTCTAAGAAAAAACAGTAGGAAATTCCACGTAATACAGAAATATAATTAAAAAAATTAATTACAAGTTTTTGAAGAGGAGGATAAAACTACTCTCATTCATAAACTTATTGACATGAGTGTAAAAAACAAGTATATCATTAGATCAATCTCATTTGGTTTATGAGAAATTAATTAAGCTTCTCGACAATACACCTCCCCTGGACAGCTAGATCATGTATTTATAGATGTTCTTGAGGGCTATATTATGATGAATCACCACTCGGGTCTCTCTATTTCTCGTGCCTTGCTCACTTTTTAAGTCACATGACCTGTGCTTGCATGTGACCATCACCCCTTCCACTCTTCTCTCCATTAGTTCTCTCATTAGCTTCCTAATCATTTTCCAATATTTTCCCTCACCATTTCATTTGAAATGATGCCCCCTGACCAAGAAACCTGTATTGCCGGCAACGCTCCAGTTAACACCATTCTCTCTAACCGGAGCGAGAGCTTTTCGGTCCAGGCTGAACAATCTTTATCTTCCAATAATGTCACCCCATGCTCTGAAGATGGAATCACTGTCCAAAATCAAGAAGCAACCCAAGCTAGATTCTCCAATATTCTACGTGAATCCCTACGTCCCGTAACTCTCAAGGTACTCATAAACATACATACTCTGCTAAGCAATAATTTTTCTTTATATTTTTTGTATTGAATTTTGATAATATATCTATGTGACACTAAAAATAGTTCCATATATGTAAATTTATATGCAGTTTGAAGACGTAGCATATAGTATCAACTTGAATACGACGAAGGGAAGTTGTTTTGGTTCTCATGGACCTAAACCAGCTACTCGAACTGTACTCAATGGTGTTAGTGGTATTGTTCGACCTGGTGAGCTACTAGCAATGCTTGGTCCATCTGGGAGTGGCAAGACCACCCTCCTGACGGCGCTAGGTGGCCGGTTGCCAGGAAAGGTCTCAGGCACCATAGCATACAATGGCCAACCATTTTCCAGCTCCATGAAGCGCAAAACAGGCTTTGTTACACAAGATGATGTGCTATATCCACACCTCACTGTCCTGGAAACACTGACATATGCTGCTTTGTTAAGGCTGCCAAAGAAACTCACCAAACAAGAGAAGATTGAACAGGCGGAGTTCATTATCATGGAGCTTGGTTTGACAAGATGCAGAAATAATGTGGTGGGCGGACCTCTTTTTCGTGGCATATCGGGTGGTGAACGTAAGAGAGTTAGTGTTGGACAGGAGATGTTGGTCAACCCAAGTTTGTTGTTGCTTGATGAGCCCACTTCAGGTCTTGACTCGACCACAGCTCAGCGTATAGTGGCCACATTAAGATTGCTAGCAAGAGGTGGCCGGACCGTGATCACCACCATTCATCAGCCTTCAAGTAGATTGTATAGAATGTTTGATAAAGTGTTGGTGTTATCAGAGGGTTGTCCAATTTACAGTGGCCGTGCCGGTCGAGTCATGGATTATTTTGGTTCCATAGGTTACGTGCCAGGCTTCAATTTCTTGAACCCAGCTGATTTTCTGCTTGATCTTGCCAATGGTAATAAACTTCTTCTAATTTTCATTTATGTTAAAAATTATCAAAATGTAGTTTTCATTAATTTAATGTTTTTTTTTTAAAAAAAAAAAAAGAAATTATTTTATTTTACCTATTTTTTGGGGTTCTTGCCGTGTCACATTCACATATTATTATCACATACAACACGAGATATGAAAACAACCGAATGCAGTTATTAGAAATCATTGTTACATAAGCTGTCGGCTGCTTGCGTATGTGTGTGAAATGTGAATGACAAAAATGGTTGGTACACATAGAAAATTAAGACTTTAACAATGTTACCCTCTCTCAACTACTCACAACCAACTATTTAACTCTAAAAAGATTTTGCACTTTGACTTGTAGCTTTACAAATAAAAATTGGATCCTGATTACTTCTGCTTGCAGGAAAGTGTTTGTAAATAAGCACTATTAAACCTACACGAATTTAGCTTTTTATTATTATAGCGCTTTTTAAAAACAAAAAAAAAAATTATTGATCACCAGTCTACATATTTGCATTCTTAAGCTGAAAATATAAGCTAAAATAAGGACAACAATACCAAGATAATTCAAAATTGTTTAGATACGAAAAACGGAAAAACTCATATATATCAGTATCATATTCACCGTATAAAGAATACAGTGACCATACCAGTTGTACTTGTCCATTAAATTGAAAGGGAGTGAATATTTGAGCAGTCTAATGAGTATTGATTACATATGTTCTGCTAGTACATATTACTGATGATTCTATGTTGATAATTGAAACAACAGTATTATTTGGAATCTCAACTTTGGTTACTTTAATTTGGTCCTTCCACGAAACCTCAATGAGTCTGGAAATATTTTTATTTTTCATTTAAACAAAAATAAAATAAAATTGATGGGTCCAGATACTCTAGATCAATGGACAACATCCAACTGTATTGAATACATGTCACAGTTTCAAATTAATTGCCTCCTAATTCCGTAACTATATGGTGATTCAGGTATAGCTCCGGATGTAAAGCAGGATGAGCAGCTGGAGTTTCATGGCAGGTTAGAGCAACATGACGATCAAAATTCAACTAAACAGTTGCTAATATCAGCCTATAGGAAGAACCTATACCCTGACTTGAAGGCTGAAATTCGCCAAAATTATATTGTTTCAACTTCAGGAGCATCATCTCTAAGAAGTATGTGGAAGTCACTCCCTTATTCTCTGGTTGCTTCTGTTTGATTATAGCTATGCATTTGTTCAATGATATACAAGGGGGTGATTTCTGTTTGTGGGAAACTTTGTGATGATTATATATGATCATGAACATGTGTTGTGCAGGTTGTGGGAATCAATGGACTACCACCTGGTGGGAACAGTTTAAAGTGCTTCTGAGAAGGGGTTTGCAGGAAAGGAAACATGAATCCTATTCATGCCTCCGAATTTTTCAAGTGATGTCTGTTTCAATTCTTTCAGGTCTCTTATGGTGGCATTCTGATATTTCTCACATGCAAGATCAGGTATAATGACCCTGTCTCCCTTGCAAGTCCTTAATTAAGAGCAACATGATTTGATAAAGTAAAACTTTGTAGAATTTATCATTTGAAGCAAGTTTTAAAGGAATTCAAGCAATTAATTAATCACTTAAATCACTAAAATTTATGGTTTATACAGGTGGGGCTCCTCTTTTTCTTCTCCATATTTTGGGGTTTCTTCCCTTTGTTCAATGCCATATTTGCATTCCCACAAGAGCGGCCAATGCTTATCAAAGAACGTTCTTCGGGCATGTACCGTCTCTCTTCATACTATTTTGCGCGGATGGCTGGCGACCTACCGATGGAGCTTATTCTCCCAACGATCTTCGTAACAATCACTTATTGGATGGGTGGTCTCAAGCCTTCACTGGTCACGTTTCTACTCACGCTCGGGATTGTCCTTTTCAATGTGCTAGTCTCTCAAGGGCTAGGCCTAGCGCTTGGGGCCATTCTGATGGACGTAAAACAGGCCACCACCTTATCTTCTGTGACAATGCTTGTGTTTTTGCTAGCTGGTGGGTACTACATCCAGCACATTCCAGCTTTCATAGCTTGGTTAAAGTACATTTCTTTCAGTCATTACTGTTATAAGCTTCTGGTGGGAGTTCAGTACTCAGCTACTGAGGGCTATGAGTGTGGATTAGGGACACATTGCAGTGTAATTGAATTTCCAGCTATCAAGTATCTTGGTCTAGACAATAAGTGGTGGGATGTGGCTGCTTTGACACTGATGTTGGTGGGATATAGGCTTCTGGCTTTTGTGGCTTTGAGAATGGGGCAACCTCACTGACTACATATTAGATGATAAATAAATTTCAGTGACTCAAAACTGTATTCATTAAGAGGTAAGAAAAGAAACTAAGATGTTTTCTTTTTTGGTCACATGGTTGTAGCTAGGCCAGCTCTAGTTGATGTGATCTGTGATCAGAAAGAAGTTGATAAATATGTTATCCAATTAATGGATCTCTGTTACGACAATTATTTATGAGAATGTTCTGTTCTAATTTTAAGTTTCAGTCCAGATTTAATGATGACAAATTACCTTTGTATTACAACAAGGAACAAGAAGGCTACCAATTAAACTTTTTATAAAGTAGCATAGCTGGGGGTAAGTGATATGATTTAGGAGAACGAGTCAGAATAATTGTTCAAAATTGACGTTTCCTAGCTAACTGTGGTAAAGTTGTAACTTGATTTCAAGTGAATCGTATTAGTGTTTATTTTTTCTGACACTTAAATCAATTGATCATTGTACTTAAATCAATTAATCATTGTGACCATATTTATTGTCTAAAGCTTTAAGCAAATACTGCACTCCAGACCCTGTCCTGGTAATATCATTACATAAGCGTCTGGATGTAATTACATTTTAATATGCATGTCTTCGGATTATTAACACGCTTCTTCATAATTTGACAACGATTATATCAAAAGACAACCCTTATTTACTTTTAAGATTCCATTAAATGGCATGTTTTGATTAGTTAGATGTTCCTATCTGAAGCAAATTGTGAAAATGGAATCTTGCATGTCATACAGCTTTATAATTTATTTTAATGTGAGATTCTTTAAATGGCCACTAAGGGAGATGATTAGCACTAAGTGAGAATCCTTGCAAAACAAACTTGACACAATTCACACGTCTTGAGAAGAAAAACATTCAATTTTTTTTGAAACTGATCATATCATTAATAATCTCTTCTAATATGTGCTTTAATACAATTCTTCTAAAAATTATGTATGCCCAATATTTAGAAAATTATTTGCAATCATCATTTATATAAATTTTTTCGAAAGAAAAATCTCATAGTGACTAGTGAAATGACATTATTTGGCATCAGTTACAACACGAGTGCAAAAAGCTGCTGAATTTGAGAGAAATTTTACAACTCAATGGAATTTATATCTACAAAAGCTGGTATAAAATCTCAGTTGGTCTTACATCACCTGTTAGTGCTTAATATTGTTCTTAAAATGAAATGTGTTCTGGCATTTACATTTAGCCTGAAAATATCTATCTATATTTATTTGGAATAAGCATAAAATAAAGTCAGTAGATGTGGCCATGTCAATGAAAGCATCTGATCAATACAGCATCTGCCAAGAGGCCTCCAGTTTATTATTCTATTCTCTGCCATGCCACCATTTACCTGTTGCACCAATTGGTGTGACTGGTGATTCTAATTGCATGTAACTCTGCTGAAACATCACTTATAAATAGAGATGCACTTGCATGGGAGTTACCACTTGAGGCCAGCAACGAAAAAAGGTTTCTGATCTCTTTTACAAAGAGTATACGTATAAAAAATGGCATCATCACTCAAGGCTGAGAAACCTGCTGGAACTCAACCTGCTGGAACTCAACCTGCAGGAACTCAACTGCCCGCACTGGGCAAGAAAGAGCCTGTCAAGGCTAGCAGTAGCACACCGAAAACTTCCACGGCCAAGCCGGCCCCTAAGAAGACCGAGCAAAAGCCCGCCCCTAAAAAGAAGGTATGTTATTTCAAGATAGATTTCATTCACCGTCTCTGAAACCTCAGCTAATAGAGGTCTCATTCCATGTCAAAAACCGTGCAAAGTTTTCAAACCTCAAGGGAGGTTAATGAAATTTCCTCTTTCCTTTTTTGTTTTTAATTATTCATATCCATTTTTTAAAAGTAATTATTCATGTCCATTTTATAAACATCTTTATTAATGCATGCTTTGATCATTATTGAGAAGAGGAATATATATTAGAGTTTTATGATTTTTGTAGCTCAGTTAATTTTTTATTTGTTGAATATTAATGTACCTTAGGTAATTAACTCCAATTCTGTATTGTTTACTAGGCATCAGGAGGAAAGACATCAGCTAAATAAATAGGCAGAGGAGGACAACAGCTTTGGGGAAAGTACGTAAAGATTTAATGAAGCTGATGATCCATCATTGTCCTTTGTAGTTTTTATTTATGTAATGAAACTCCTGCTATAGCTTGCAATTTAAACCCATGTCTGTCATCTTAGGCGCCATGGCCTAATAAATAAAAGAGTTGTTACATATTAAAAAGAATGACTTTGTTGTTAATATTTAATTCTTTGAAGTTTGAAGGTTTGGTTTGGATTAATTAATTTGCTTATACTATTTGATCTACTCAAGAGGGTGTTGTCAAAAAAACTAAAAAACAAATAAAAAAGGAAACACTCAAGAGGGAATTTTAGGAATGATTTCACTGTGTTTCGTGATTATACCATCCACGATATAGCCAAAAATGAAATGGAAAAGAAGTGAGCACAATTTATTGGATAATTTGGCATGATCATATAAACACAATAGCCTTGCCAAGCAATCATTATATATAGAAATTTATCTCCATTTTATAGTTAAAAAGATATACCACAAGTTCTTTCGTTATGGATCATGCCAAAATTAACAAGTTTCAATTTTCGGATTGAGTAGACATCTTTACTAAGTGTCATTCTCTACTATCAAGCTTCAGTTTCTTGGAGAGTTATAATTAAATCTCATAAGAATTGAAGCTCGATATAGGATTACAGTAGAAAATTTCAACTTTTATAGCATGCTTACGTAATTCGTAAGGTGATCCATTACTATATAAGTAATGCTAGACTTTTCAAATTAATTAATGTTCAAATGATATGGCATATGCGTTACCAACATTTTATATAAATCATAATTATGATATAATAATTAATATAATGTGGATAACTTACATGTCATACCATTTGGACATGAATTTGAGTAAAAAATTTGAGTAAAAAATTTGAGAAACCTAATATTACTTTTATTGTATGTATAATTAGATTTCAAATCTAGTGCTTATTCTCGTCTTACAGACAAATTAATAATAAAATCTCTCCAAAAGAATTCTAGATCCCATTTTTTGCTTCATTTTTTTTTATAGTTACAACAATCAATAAGAGTCCAATCTTCCAATTAATTGATAAAATGGCATACAACTTCTAAATAACGATGTGCAAGTTACAAAATGTTTGATGTAAAGAACTGTGTGATGAAAGGCTTGTTCTATCTTAATAAGAAAACCAAAGAACAATAAATAGTAAATAATTATAAAGTCAAAAAATAAAATTGGATCATCATCATCCATCTACATTTAAAAAATAATATTTTTTTTGGGAGAAAATATATATATCTTGATAGTAAAAATCCAAATTAAATCTCTATTATTCATCTAATCTCCATTAATCCTGATTTGCATAGATTTCATCCATGAAGATGACCAAAGGCAGGGGAAGGCCCTGCAACAAAGTGGCAGCTCGCCTGCCCCATTGCAAAGGAGATGAAGGAGTTCGTAAACGCTGTGAACACCCTTCATCTCTATTTGAGATCGAGATGTCGCTTAAATGGATGTCTTTATAGTGGGGGATAGGCACCTGCCTCGCCAAGAATAGGTTAGCGGTAGAGAATGGCACAACCATCACCTGCCCTTGGTGATCTAATCACCATGGATGGAGATCAAAATCTTTATCCATGGGGATTGAATGGTAACGATCTAGATTAGATCTTCACCATCCATTTGATAAAATGGACAATTGAGATTCAATCTGGATTTCAACCATCCATTTTTTTCATTTTTTTTTTTGTTCTTCTCACATTTTAATTTTTTGTTTTTAAGAATAAAAAAATTCAAAATTTTGTTTTTAAAAAAAATGATTTCATTAGTCGTTTCAAAAGAGATAGACGATGAAAATCTTAATAAAATTATTACTTTTATTTAATAAATTTTTTTGCCAAACTCATTTAATGTTTCCGGCTGACAGCTGATAGATTCTAACTAGCATAATGACCATATTGCCCTTCAAGACATTAAATTTCATAGTCATTTAATGGTCAAACGTAATAAGTGGGAAGCTCATTGTTTCATTTCATTTTAGAAAAGTGGTTGTTGATAGATTCTAAGAGCATCTCCAATGCAAATGTGGATTGTTTTTCACAATCCATTGTCATGTCATCAATGTTCAAGAAATTGCTTCCTACATGGCATTGAATAACAATTGATAGACAGTGAAATTATAAAATGTTCTCCAATGCTTCTATTCAAAATTCATATTTTGATAAGGTGTCATTTTTTTTTTTAATTACAAAACTTACCAAAAAAAAGACAAAAACAAAAGTCAACTAGCTTTTAATAGAAAAACATAAACCAATTAATTTTATTTGATGAGTTGGCTGTCTAACAAACCCTCTGAAAATAGAGGGTCATGTTGACAATGTTGATTTCTTTTTTTGCCACATCAGATTCATAGTGAGTGCAAACAATTGCATTGGAGAATCATATTTTGAGTTCATGTCTATCTATCCTATGTGGACTTCAATTTTTTCACAATTCATTGAGCCATTGGAGATGCTCTAATTGTGTTATTGACAGATTAGAAGAGTGACATTCTTCCATCACCATTAATTGAACTTGAAGGTGCATAATTTAGCAAAAAACAACTCAACGGTTCAACAATGTAATTAATCAAGTTGTGATGTTAGCATCGAACTTTCATCAAATATGCGGTGGGTGAATTTCATCCATCAGACCGAAAGTATTATTTTGGGGAGCCATTAGATTCACCCATCAACTAATTGATCCATTGCTTAGTAGAAATTCTTTTGTGAGAACTTCATGATTTGAGGAGTTAACACTGAAAATTCTCCTAGCATGGAAACTTCTTTTCTTTTTTTTTCAGGACCTTGCTTATCTTATCAAAATTCATTAAATTAAACTGAATTACATCAAATATATTTGTTATGAACTACTACTATAAATTCGAAATTTGAGGGAGAAGAAATGACTAAAACTTATAACTTCTAGAGTGTAACGTGAGAGGTATACCACTAGATTGACTTCATTTATTAATGTGACAATCTCAAAAATTAACCAACCTTCAAATGGAAAATTCCTATTTAACCCAATCCAAAAAAAAGGATTGTTTTTGCCCACTTAAACAAACCATTTTCACTCTATACCCCTTTTTTCCCAAAACACCCTTAAGTAAGGAAAAGATCCTAAAATGACTCTCTTGCCCTTAGCCTAAATTACCAAACCAACCTTTCTTCTTCCTTTCATGCCTTTCTTCAAAACCCTAAAATAACTCTCTTACCCTTAGTCTAAATTACCAAATTAACCTTCCTCTTCTTTTACCTTTCTTCTTCCTCCATTGAAGCTTCTTTGTTCAATTCAAGCTTTTTCATTTGTGTTTTTTCTTTTTAATTTCTTTGTGTTCACATTATTTAGTTAATGTTGTGTAGATATTGTTGTTGTGAATCCAATTATACTAGGTGATTTAATATAAAAATATAAGATCGTAGGCTGGAAAACAAATTTTTTCCAAAAAGTGTATCTTGTCATAGGTAGGTTTTGGATTTTAGTGGAATTTTCCCATTTTTCTTGCTTTGAAGGACCCTAAACTGATTGTCAAACGTTGAAAATGATGACCTTCAATTGATTGAGTGCCCATAAATCATAAATTACCACTTAATTGTCACTTTGATGTGTGAGATGTCATTAAATGACTATATACTATCCAATGATGTCCACACTTAGTGCAAATTGGATCAAGTGTGATTGTAATACCTATCAATGAATGTCCAAGTGTTTAATTTTGTTATTTTGGGGTCATTTGAGTCCTTAAAAGCAAGAAAAAGAGACAAAATCCCCAAAATCTAAAACCACCTACGACAAGAGGGGCTCCCTATCACAGATGGCCCATCCGTCTCTTGTCACGGATGGTCCATTTGTGACAAGAGCCCTTCCAATCAAAGTGGTTTTAGATTTTGGGAATTTTATCCATTTTTCTTGCTTTTAAGGACCCTTCAATGATTCACACACTTTGAAAATGATGATCTTCAGTTCATTAGGTCTCACAAGTTACAAGTTATCACTTAATTATCAATTTGGTGTGTGAGATATCATTAGCTAAACTATATATTATCTAATGATGTTCTTACTTAATGCACATTAGATCAAGTGTGGTTATAATGTCTATCAATGAATGTGCAAAGGCTTTATTTTGTTATTTTGGGGGTCATTAGGGTCCTTAAAAGTAAAAAAAAAATGGGAAAAATCCAACAAAATCCAAAACCACCTTTGACAGGGGGGGTGCATCGCACTTTTGGTAAAAAAATTGTTTTCCAATATGCGATCTTATGTCATAATTTCTTCTTGAAAGGAACATGCAAAAATAGATTCTATTCAAATATGTATAGATATATACTAATTAACACGTTTAGTAGGCCATGGGTTGATCTCTTATGATCTTATTCTTGTACAAGAGGAAGGGATCTCGGGTTAAAGTCACATTTTATTCAAGAGGAATTTGGTTTGCATTTAAGGGATAGTTTGGTTCTGCATTACAAGCTATTGGTGAACAAATTTTATGCAAATCTTCAAATCTGGAGCCAATAAATTGGATGCATATGGTGAATAAGAATAAAAATCATCTTTTGCTATAGTAGCTAGCGATAACGAATCACGATTATCATAATACATTCATGTGGATATGCTGAGATTGGCTAGTAATATATATGTTAATAAAGAATCAGATACGACTGTTAAATTAATCTCAAATGCTCTCCACATCATATATTCCATTCTCTTCAATTGTTGCCATCCCCTTTTGTCGCCTTTACACATCCCATTTCAATTTCCCTTCGAAACTTGCAGAAACTGCAGTATATATGGACTCGTTTGGGAGACATCATATGTATTAAAAGCCATATAGAGAAGCTTTTGATATATATTTATTTCTGTTAATTTATCTCCTTGTTATAAGAGTTCTTTGAAGAATGGCATCATTGAAGGCAGAGAAACCCGTTGGCACTCAGCTATTTGGACAGGCCAAGAAGGATGCTAACAAGGCCTCTGAAGGTGCATCCAAATCCAAGCCAGGCGCTAAGAAATCTGCACCCAAATCTAATGAATCTAAGAAGAAGGTATGTGTCTGCAAGTTTGATTCTTTTTAAAGTACTGCCATCAAAGTGAATATTCACAATGTTTTTAACATATATATATATAAACCTCGAGTTCAATTCATTTATTACATCATGAATGATCGCAACTTCTTGATCCATGTTTTCTTACATAAAATTCATGCTAATTAATACTCTATACATGTTGTACTCGTAACGTCAATGAATAAAATTTCCATCGTATTATAGGGGAAAGGAGGCAAGGCAGCAGCTAAGAACTAATATTATGGTTCGGAAGACAAGTACGCAGATAAATGAAGAGCTGGAATTACTACTTGTCTATTATAGTTAAAAGTTTTAGTCAGTGAATTACCTAATGTGACCTGGGAACAGGCCATCGATGTTGTAAGTTAGTTGGTTTGTAGCTAGGCTTGTCCTAGTGAAATAAAAATTGGTACCTGATTAAAAACAGGCTTGTAAGTACAGAGCAAATGACCGTACATATATATATATATTTTTTTGTTTTGAGAATAAATGACCATACATATTTATCATAACGATAATTATATATTTTCATCAGCTTAATTATGCTTTTATTCGAATAAAGATGCTATACTAAAGATAATATTTGTGATTGTTAGTGAAAATGCGAATGTTTGATGAACAATCAAAGGTGTTTGATAAAATACCTCTAGCGAAAACAGTGATGGAGCTTGAAGGTCCAATAATGGTGGAAGAAACCAGAGAGAAAACTGTGAAGGATTAAATATTGCCTTTCTTCATTAATTAATCAAATCAAAGAGTCAAGGTATATAACACTTTAGCTGATTAAATCTCAGCCGTTGATGTGTAACTAATTACAAAGATTTTAACAAACTTTTTTTTACTAATTAATGCCAGCTCAGCATAACTAATGAACAAACTAAGGAGGCCACTCTGATGAACTTCTCTGTGTCTGATCATGTGTTGGATCCTGATGAAGTATTGCAAGACTGCGATTGGCACAATCATTGACCGTTGATTTCTCCTAAGGCACTGATCACTTGAGACTTGATTAGTTGATCCTTGACCAGTAGGTGACTCTTGCCTACTTGTAGTTTCATTAGCAACGGTCTCACTAGCTTCACTGAACTACTTTTCCATACACCTTACAGTTAGTAAGTGAAAAGAGGCATTAAAAGAAAACTGAAAAACGACCATTAAACCGATGAAAGGTAAGAGATTAGTTTTTTCAATTTACCTAGATTCTTTAGCCCTTTTTCAGTAATTTATTACATGAACGTGTTATTTCCAATATTAATTGTATTAGGATACCGTTATCAATGTCCTTAAAGACAATAGTCAATCTTAGCATTTTAATAAAATAAATTTTGCCTTAAAAAAATAAAAATAAAATTTGATTAGACATGCGAAGTTCCTGTGAAATTTGTTTCCATTGAAACCCTTAATATTTGGGATATGTAATCCACTATTTTTTGTTTTATTAAAAACAGAAAGTTTTGGGAAAAAAGAGTATCATGACTCATGAGTCATGAGTAGTTGTTTTCTCATCTCCATTTGGTGAGGATTTTAGAGATTTTTGGAATTGGTGATGACAATGGGGATGGAAATCCATCCCTAAATCCAAATGGGATGGGGATGATGGAAGCCACCCAATTCTCCTTTCCCGCATTTTTCTTATTTTAATATAAAAATATTTGTATTTTAATACTTAAATGTACTTTAATAGTTTTTCTCATTTATAACTTTATCATATATAGTAGTTTTATATTATTTGAATTTTTATTATGTGCTATGATTTATATAACTGAATTATAATTGATTTACAATATTGTAAGTTTTATACGTTGAAATATTGTGAATTTGGTGTACTGATATTCTATGAAATTATTTTATTAATTATATTATTAATTATCTATATATCTGTTTTTTTTTTCAAAAAAAAAAAAAGGTTAAACGGGATGAAATGGAAATGGAAATGGAAAAAATGGAAGGTAAAATACAAAAGAGAGATAAATGTAGGAACAACCCATCCCCAAAGACCCTCATCCCTGTTTCCTTCAAATGGGGATTTGGGTGAGCATGGGGAAGGGTGGAGGTTAACCACAGTGACATCTCTAATTAGAGTCATTTAATCATCTTTTGTTAATTAATATTGACCTAAGATCTTTAAACTAAACATTGGGCTGCCTTCGGAAAGAAACTAGATTGGGATGGGCCTAACTAACTCTGGACCGGGCCTGTATAATTGGACCCTTGAAGTAACTAATGAGATGCATAAGAGCTAGATCAAACAATTCTAGTATTTCTACCTCTTAATACACCTTCTAACTTAATTATTTCCATCAATCATGGCTCTAGTAACAGTGTGAGAGGTTTTCGGAAAAAGAAAAAAAAAAAGTGTGAGAGAAAATCCTTTGAGAATTTCTATGCTAATAACCTTTGAATTGAAATATGAACAAGCTGGGCTGATCATGCACATCACATTAGCAGTGCAGTGGCAAAGAATTACTAAGAATTTTAAATCCTGTATCATAACTAATTAGAGCTATTTTTTAACCTTTTTGAAACACGTGATTGGTAATTGAAAATTTAAATCTGAAAAATAATTACATCTCAATCATTATATGATTGTAATACTATGTGCCATGAGATTAGATTAGGTAAAAAAACACAGTTTAAATTAGGATAAATCCAAATTGATCGTTTTAGATGATCAATTACATTTCTAAAGTAATAATAATAATAATCAATTACAAATTTCATGGGACCTCTTCATAAAATCAGACAGCTCCGGATTAAAAATACCTCAAACAAGTTATCAACGGAAAAACCTGACAGTTTATTTCTCCCTTCATTGATGAATTAACATAAAAGCCAACAATTGTAACACTGCAGCATACAATTATATATGAACCGCAACAGAACGGAGTTTTGGTAACCTGGGTTGGAGCCGGGGACCTGGAAAGTGGGGTTCTATTTGTGGGGTGGAGTTTGAGGGTTGGTTGGATTAACAGTAATGGTGCCATAACCTATTTTAGTGGCGACGGTTGGAGGCGACATTTGAACTGTACCAGAAGGTGCACTATTTCCCGTTGCTGAACCACCATGCTTGGGCTGACTTCCTCCTACACCACTTTTACTTTGCCCATTATCTTTTTTATTTTCTTTCAAATCATCTGCAACAAGGCACCCGTATATCAAACAAACTCAAAACAATTATAGAATATGTAATTAAAATAAATAAAATAAAATAAACAAGGAAAAACATGTATATATGTATATGTGGTGGGGATCAAGACAGAGGGTACTAACTATTTTGAATGATATTAGCTGGTAACTCTCGTGCAGTATGGCTCACTGGAATATAGAGGAGCACCATAATCAAGAGTAAGCAGCAAACACATGAAAAAGAAGCACCCTTCCTCATGAATATATATATATATATATATATATTTATTGTAAAAGCTTTATTATAGAGGGTGATTGATTAGTTGCTTTTGTATGCTATATATATAGACACAGGCTGTGAAGGTTCCGGTCAACCGGTTGATGAGAAGTGATATATACTGATATATGGCCTGGAATTTTCCAAGTTGCGAAGTGGTCAAATTCAAATACCAAACAACGACTTTTCTTTATCATGTTTATGGAGATCAGCTGTCCTGGGACCATGCACCAGTATACTGTTTGACTTAATTAGTCCATAAGTTGATTACATATGGCCGAATTTTTTTCTTTTTTCAAATGAAAATCATGGCTTTACTTTCTCAGGCTATATATATATATATATATATATATAATTTAGATTATTCTCAACAAATATTCCTAAAAGATTCAAGTCAATTCTCTTAATGGCCGGTTTGGATTGAATAGAGTCACGGAGATTGGATTACGTCCCCAAGTGACCCCCCTTTGGACTGAGGCCCATATTCCTCGAAAGCTCTTTGAAAGCTTTCCTTGGAAGTTCTCAAAATTCTTCCCTCTTTCAAATCAATTTTCATGAAAGTCCTCCAAGATTATCCACTACTGAAACCAAACGAACCGTAAAGCGATCGAATTAGATATATTAGAAAACATAAAATTATATTTGTTATATTTGTGTGTTTTCACGATTGGCATGTATATTTAGTGGACAATTTTATTTATAATAAAAAATACTAGCTTATTTGAATTGTGGCTTTCATATTACATATAATATCTTCTCTTTATTGTTTAGAATATTTTAGGTTGTTGTTTTCATTGTTGATAAAAAAATTCAAAATATTTAAAAATGTTTATATTAGAAGTTACAATAATTTTAGATTTTGCTATATTGTTTTGGATATGTGGAACTAATAGTCATACGTCTATACATTAATTTTAATTTTTGAAGTAAACGTAAGTACTCAACAGAAACCAACTTAATACAATATATCAAGCCAATTTTATTAACACATAAATAAGAGTCTTTTAACGTTATTAGTTCAATGATAAACATCCGAATTTGATATACTAAATTAATAAAATAGAACTAAACATAAGATTTATTGCCTTTCCAAAAAAAAAGAAGGAAACATAATATTCATAAGAAAGCATTAGAGGTGACTTCTACACACACACACACATATATATATATATATATATATATATTATTGTGTAAGTTTCCCGTGAGCATCCTCTTATCTTATTATAATGAGCATCTTTGATGAAATTTCATGAAATTTTGTATATTTTAATTACATTTTTTATATGCATAGTAGGAAAATTAAAATACACATTTGGAAGAAAAAATTGAAAAATAGTTTGCAAGCAAATTAAACATATAAATCACTTTAACTACAGTTAGTTATCATCAAACCCAAAAATTTAAACTGATAGGAAATGGTCTAACATAATATTTAAACTTAAAGTTATATACATACTAAACGTCTTCTATGATATAACATATATAACAAGAAGATTTTCAGATAAAGGGGAGAGAGAGTTTGAATCAGAGACTCTTAAGCTCTAATACCATGTTAGTCACCATTAGATCAAAAAGGTTGAATTGATAGAAAATGACTCAACCATATTATTTAAGACTTGAAGTTATGATACGTTAACGATTGCAATGAAATTAGAGAACAAATTGATACATTTTCCTTGATTCATCTATAGTACAGGACAAATTAATATATTGTAAAAGCATTTAAAATCCTAAACAAAACCAACAACACAAGTACACTTGCAGTTACAAGAAAATTGCATGCATAACCCTTAGCTAGCCAAGAGAAAACTCAGATGCATCCTACAATATATGGTGCAACAAGAATGACAGGCTCTCAACGAGGAATGCACCGATGCATCGGACATATGGAAACTTTCTCGTTTAACATTTAGCTAGATATCTGAGCAAACTAAAAGCAAAACTAGCCAAAATGCTCAATTTTCACTAGCTTGCAAGTTATTACATCAAATACACGCACAAACCAAAAATGTAATTAAGAAATCGCAGAGCAATTTAATCATAAGAAGCCAATTATTCCAAAGTTGAGGCTGATCAAGAGGCACACATCTATGTAACAGAATTAATTTTTTCATGGGAAGGTAAAAGGGGGAACTGGAGGAAAATGGAATTGAGGATTCTCAGGTCCTTTAGGTGGCTGATAAGCGATGATGGGGGGGCTGTAGACGACTTGTCCACCACCATTTGCATTATTAGTAACATTAACACTGCTTTTCCTAGTTGTAGATCGATGGCCATTCCAATCCATATCTCTTTGGTTGTCGCTCCAGGTTCTATTAGTATTACTAACAACGCCATTATTATTATTTGTGACAGTTTGACTACCGTTTCTTTGTATTGAGCGATAACTTTTATGAAATGAGGTCGGAGGCGTTTGAACCACTCCAGTCGGTGGAACATGGTCGCCGTTTGCTGAACCATCGTGCTTCGGTTGACTGGGTGCCATGGCGACTTTGCTTTTACCGTCGTGATCTTGATCTCCATTCCCACCAGCTGTTTCAACACCCAATTATCAACTGTTATCCTATTTATCACTTTGCTAGATAACAAACTGTTCCTAGTCACAGTATTTCCTAAATTGACTTGTTTCCTTTTTTTGACCTTATATATGTTAAACAAATTCAATATTATCTAGACATGTATATTTGTTACCAATCTATTTATCAAGTAGTGACTAAATTCAAAAACTTAAAATTATAGGTAATTAGAGTCTAAACGTTATTATTACACTACAACACTCTCACAAGATGTGGGTGAGATAGCAAAACTAATTATTTATTCCTAGCAATTTCGCCATACTACATATTTTTCAAAAAAAAAAAATCTCATATTATAATATCGTGTTAAAATTACCACTAAATTCAAAAATATAATTAACATCCATGTAATTAACCAAACACTAATATTAGGCCATCTATATATATCCTTTCACTTCCAAGATAATGAAATCGTCATGTAGCAAGTAAAAATATAAGAGCACAATGTTACTAGTTATATATGAGTAATGTTACAAGTACTATATAGATTTTGTATAGTTAGAGGGTTGGTTATTATTATTTGGATTCTAATCCAAGAGTTTAGAAAACAAACATAAATAAATAATAAAATAAAATAAAAAACTAAAAGAAAATCTCTCTAATCATAACTACCTTTGTAACTACTTGGATTTTAATATAGTAACTAAATCCAAATTCATATATATATGCGCACACACACACACACAAGACTCCATTGCATGCATGTGAGAGACTCAAATTAATCTAAAACCTTCCGATAAAACTGTAAAACGTTAGGCTAAATAATTTAAAGTTATAAATAAGATCCTGAATTAACAATTAAGCTCTGACAACACTTATAAATAATACATGAAATCATGCATACATATCTTATTAAAAAAAAAAAAAAAAAACATCACGCATACATGCAGTGAATATATTGAGAGCTGGAGTGAGAAACACAGAAAATAAGGTGTACATACGGGGTTGAGGAAAAGATTCCAAATTTCTTGCAGCAAGGCATCTTGGGAAGAATTGTAGGCATATCATAACAAAGAGAAAGCCAACAATTATAAGAGAAGAACTCTTTCTCGCCATTTTTTTGCTTCTTTCTAAAGTTGGTATGTCTGGTTACGCGCATGGTTTGCATGTAATTTATAAGCGGAGCAAGACGTGTCTGACAAGAGATTCCACGAAAGCAGTCTGAACACTTAGAGGTTACGCTAAGTTGATTTTCACATTAATTTTAGGGGGAAAAAACTGGGTAGCCGCTCCGCCATTTAAATTACGACACCTGGCATGAACGTAAAAGGTGATTGGTTGCTACTTCACGTACTGTAGGGTGAGTAGGCGGATCTAGACCACAAGTTTTCTTTTTTGTTTTTTCCCCTTCGTAGGGAGGGGATTAAGTTCAAATAACAGAGACAAAAATATTAATTAATTAACACGTAGTGCTTTAATTTATATTAAAGACAAAGACCTTGACCTCGTGACCTGTCGGTAGGTGAAACGCGACAAAAGGTCCAATAGTTTTAAAGAATTTTTCTCCTACTTTTTCAAAGGAAATTTTATACTACTATAGTACTATAAAGGCAATGAAATCATTGGAAAGGAAAATAAGTAACAATGCTCTCGTACGCAGGCAATAACTTGAAGACTCGTTCAACGAACCCTGTGGAAGCATTTTATTTTTTATTTTATTTTTTTACCACACGGTACTTTCAAGGAGACTTTAATTAATTCTAAACATGGATTGGAGATTAGCTAACTACATATGAGTATCTATTTTTAAATCTACAGTAGTTAGAATCTGGATGAATTAATGTTTGAAAAAAACAAAAAAATCTAGCTGAATTAAATTTATACATGCAGACTCATCCCAGTTCCCAAGCATACTCATTGCTTCGGTCGGTATAATTTTTTCTCGTTTGGAGGAGGCAATTTGCAACAATTACTTTATCATATTTTAATCCTAAAACAACGAGAAAGAAAAAGAATGTTTTCGGATTTGAAGAAAGCCACTAGCACCGATATTAATATATATATTTTAGTTACTATTGTTCAGTCTATCATAAAAAATATTATTATGAAGAATTGTACGAACCTTCCGGGAACCACGGCATGAATATAGGCAGAGAACGAAGTCTGTTTCCACGTGACAATCACTCATTAATTTGTGAAACATATTAAACTTGAGAGAACCAAATGTAAAAAGGAGTTAAAGAGAACAAAATTTATGAATATATACATTAAAAAATATAAATACCTTTTGTAAGAGAAAATTATTTTCAAGGTTAGAAAGTCACAGGTTCTTAGCCACCCTTGCGATGACTATAAACTGACTCTTGGACTTCATTTGAATAATTCTATAGCATACAACAGAGTTAATTCCGTGTTCAGCTTAACTAAATGGGGTATATTTAATTATGACTTTGAAAAACATTCATAAGTCTTTTTCATTAGATGATTTTTATAAAATTTTACATAATTCTAATGACTTTACAAGTTTATGAAAGATTTTTATAAACTTTTTTTAAAAAAACTTTCATTAATGTTGATAGACTTCTCAAAAAAATTATAAAAGACTTTTATAAATTTTCATTAACTTTTATAAACTTCCACATGTCTTTATAGACTAAACTTTCATCAACTTATGATATAATATACACTTTATAAGTTAATAAAACTATATTTATTATTCCAATAACGATAAAAAAGTATGACACATAAAATTAAAATAAAATCGCCTCAATTACATAAATTAATAATCAAAACATCAAGTATTTTAAGCGTTTTATTATTCATTTTATGTCTTCTATGCAAAATAAAATCCTAAATGTTTATTATTATCGATAATCTCAATATCGCTCCACATTTTAGTAACTATAGTAGCCTTCTATTCATTACATACTATCTTTGTTGTTCTTATGTCTCAAATAATGAGTTAAAATCGTCATATTTTCATTAACTAGTAATGATAAAAATGATGAAGATTCATAGATATTTATAGATGTTTATAGATTTTCTTTTACTTCTAAAATAAAAATATATTTTTTTAACAAACTTGTGCAAATTATATACTTTGTAAGTTTTATTTCTCATTTTTTATGATATAATATAAATAAATCGATGGAAAACAACTATCAAAAGTAAAAGTTTAAGAAATTCCCCAATAAATATATAATATGAATAAAAGTTGAAAAAAAAAAATCACATATATAGATATAATTAAACAATCAAATTTAAAAATTTATTTTTTTAATAGACCACTAGCTAAAAAAATCTCCAAATATTAATTTTTTTTTTCTTTTTGATTTGAAATAGAGGTTTTTCCTCTTATTTTTTAGCATAAAAAATAAATATTCTGTTGATTGATTTCATCGATTTTAAAGGAATAAAATTTTCAAATGAGATCATTATTATTATTATTTTTTAGTATTGTATATATATAAAATTATAAATCATAAGATGTTTCTCTTTCTTAAATTTATTTTGCTGAGATATAATTCCTCAATTTTAATTCAAACTTCAAATTTTGTACAAAATAACAAATTAATATTCTTTGGGAAAGAAGAGGTCTAATAAGATTCAAAAACAAATTTGAACATAGTAAAAAAACTATTGACCATTATAATTCATAATAAAATAGGAGTGAAATGTGTGTGTGTGTGTATGTATTTAAAATAAGTGAAATATTTTTGCTTATAACTATTATTAAGTTTGGGGAGATTCAAATATAAAAAAAATTGTGAGACTTGCGTTTTATAATCAACAACAAAAGTCTATAGAAGTTTTTTAAGGGGAGAGTGAGAGAATTTATGGAGTTTGATTATTATAAATTTAACATAAAAATCTCTAAAAGTCTATCAAAATCATTAAAATTTTAAATTCTATAAAAGTCATTGATATTTTGAATATTTTATAACTTTTATAAATTTTTAAAAGGTTTTGATTAAATACGTGGTAACTTTTATATGCTTTTTAAAAATCATTAAAAATTCATATTAAATGTCATATTTTTTATAAAGTATTTAAAAATTTATATTAAATACACTTAAATTTTTAAATTTTATAAAAATCCTTAACAATCTATATTTGAATACCTCCTCTAAATCCTATCACCTTATCAGTGGTGGACTCATGAAATTGCTGGCTGTACGCGTCATTTTAACCCATGATGTGATGTTGTTGTGGTGCGATGTGATGTCACAATTGGCGGTTAAAACAATTTCAATTCAATTTATTTTTTTCTAAGAATAAAACATATAATGGGGCCATAAATAATGTCCGTTGCCTGTCATTGACCGGCAAAAATACAATATTGCCCCTTTAAAGTAGAAAATACGATTTCATGCTGCGTATAATCCAAGATTTGATTAGTACACATCACCTGTATACTAGCACAACCCGTAATCTAATCCTAAGATTAACCAAAGGTAGCCTTATTATTATAATAAATCATTAAGCCTAATTGAGCATGCATCAAATGTAGCAACCCATATGTCACGACAAAGGGTGTGTAAAATTTAATTTGATCTGATCCCTTGGATTGAACTGGATTTGAGCACATTTTAAATTTGATTAAATCCAAAACTATGAAATATATTGAATTGGATTGAATAACATATTTTTATGTGTAAACATGTTGAATCAATTGGATTTTGCCAACATATGAGGCTTAGTTTATGTTGGGTCAATTTATTTATTTACTAATCTTTTAATGTGAGGCCCAATTAACAATCAAATCTAGATGTCCAATTTATCTACATCGGACATGATGTAACTGTTAATGGATTGTTTTTTTTTTTTTTTTTTTTTTTTTTTTTACAAATGGCTTGTACAAGCCCAAAAATAAATGGAGATCAAACGGAATTTGATTATGAGACGCGGTCTGAGAAACAACTTACATATAGGAGGAAACAACCCCTATATAAATGGGAGAAGGGCCCACACAAGGTGGAAGAGAAACCCACATATTATTGGTGGGAAAGGGTGGTTCACAGGTGTAGAACCTGCACCATAGAGTGTAGGGGGCACGACTGCTAGCAGCATGGTGTTTTCGAACATTGAAGTTAATAGTTATGTATTATTTATATGTTAATTATTTGTATGATAATTTAATTTGAATTAACATAAAAATTGTTTGGGAAAGAAATTAGCTCAATAAATTTTGGAATCCCTATGGATAAGGCCTATTGATAGATAGGCCTCCCTGATAAAATCATCCTCTGAAGATGGAAGCTACAGAGGAACGATCAAGGGAAACTAAGCAGACACTCAGGTAAAGGGGCAAATTACACTAAAGTACCCGGACCTATTGAATTATTACAGTCATAATGCGAGTTTTATCTAAATTACACTTAAATACCTTTGACCTGGTTTGACTAACAATCCATTAACTGTAAAATTAACATCTCAAGGGTAAATTCGTCTTTTTATATATCAAATAATATTATTTAAACAAAATGTCTCTCTCTCTCTAAAAAACAAAATCTCTCTTTCTCTCTTTTTTTTTTTTCTTCTTCTTCTTCTTCTGCTTCTGCTCGTCATCTTCTTCTTCTTCTTCTTCTTCTTTTTCTGCTCTTCTTCTTCTCTGGGTTCCAATGGAACCCAAATCTGGGTTCGAATTCGAACCCAGATCTGGGTTCTAATCGAACCCAGTAACTGGGTTCCTTCGAACCCAGATCTGGGTTCCTCCGAACCCAGTAAACTGGGTTCCTCCGAACCCAGTAAACTGGGTTCCTTCGAACCCAGATCTGGGTTCGAAGGAACCCAGTAACTGGGTTCCATTGGAACCCAGATCTGGGTTCCAATGGAACCCAGATCTGGGTTCCAATGGAACCCAGTTACTGGGTTCGAAGGAACCCAGATCTGAGTTCCAATCGAACCCAGATCTGGGTTCCTCCGAACCCAGTAAACTGGGTTCGAATCGAACCCAGTTTCTGGGTTCCTTCGATTGGAACCCAGATCTGGGTTCCTTCGATTGGAACCCAGATCTGGGTTCCTTCGATTGGAACCCAGAAACTGGGTTCGATTGGAACCCAGTTTCTGGGTTCGATTCGAACCCAGTTCTGGGTTCGAATCGAAACCCAGTTTCTGGGTTGCAATCGTGTCATCTTCTGTTCTTGTTTTTTTTCCCTTTTTTGCGTGGTGATGGTTGGTTGCTGGTGGTGATAGTTTGCTGTTTATGTGCTATATTGATTTGAGGGTGGTTGTGGTGGCAATTCAATTGAGATGACTGAGTTTTTAACATATAAAAGAAGAAGAGAGGAAGAAGAACAGAGAGATATCGAGAGAGGGAGAGAGAAATTTGACGTATAAAAATACCATTTTGCCTTTGGGACGTTTATTTTGCCGTTGATGGACTGTTAGTCAAACTCAGTCAAGGGTATCTTTGTGTAATTTAGTCTAAACTCGCATTATTATTGTAATAAAACAATAGGTCGAGGTACTTTAGTGTAATTTTCCCCAGGTAAAGGCCTAAATACCTGAAGAAAATCAAAGATAGAGGCCAAGATGAAAGGCACGCATGACACCCACGAAAACTAACGCCAATTCAAAATTCAAATAGAGATGATAGACCCCATACGTCATCCCTATAGCAGGCTGTTAGTTGTGGCAATTGAGTAGACCTGGAACCTAGGAGTACTAGATATTCGGTTGCAGAGGAAAAAGGCTAACGGCTTAAACCCACCAGCTTAGTTGGTGACAAAGCCATCGGGCAGGGAAAAAAGTAGAAAGGACAGAGGAGAGAGGGACGTGTCTGGTCAGACATGCAGAACAAGACAGAAGAAAACAATGTGACACCGAAGTGATAAGCTCAGTAGCAGAAGGATGTTAGGGAATCTAGGACGAATTGAGGGGACATAAACATGCGAGTACTATACTATTTGAGAGGGGTAAGTTATGCTCTCTAACTTAAGAACATTATGATACAAGGGGGCTCTTCAAGAGAATCCTTCTAAAATATTAGGAGTTGTTCTAAGATTTTAGGAGATTTCTCAACCCCTTAAGATACCTTTTTTTAATTATTATTATTTTTTAAATCCTTTGAACTATCCGCTAATTTAAGCGTTGAAGGGTTTTGGTTGGTGAACCACCGGTGACCCAAAACCTTATTTTCTTTGTTTGGCAAGTGGAAGAAAGAATCCATCTACTCAGAAGATTGATTTCTATTCCAAAGGGGATCCTACAACCTAGATCTCATTCCCTTTGGTGTTTTCTTTAATTTTATTTACTCGTTGATCTAAAGGCCAATTTCTTGCATCCACCAAAGTTAATTATTTAATTATTGAAATGTTTTAACTTTATATATTAAGAATGGATTCATATCAGGGCAAAAGGAAAAACAGAATGATTTCGTGTGAAATGGATCCATTGGATAAGATCAAGCAAGATTTAAGTAATTTGTAATTGGAGCGGATCAAATTGAATTTAAGTGTGATTGGATGGGAACAAATCAATTTTACTTTAGATTGGATCCGATTGGATATTTATTCCCAGTTTATTCATATCTCAAATGACCAAAACCTTGACAGTAAATATCCTCAACTGCATCGAATGATCCAAGAAACTTCTTTGCAAAATTAAGCAAAGTTACAGAATTAGCCGTTTGGCATGATTTTAGAACGGACGAAATTAATAATGATAAACTCGCAATTGGTTGTCAATCCTTTTCAACATTCCACTGTTTTTTTCTTTTTTCTTTTTTACTTCTTTTACAATTGACTGCATGCTTAGCACGAAGCAAATGATCATGTGAAAAGTCAACATGAAGTTGCACTAAGTAGACTTTCAAAGAAATTATAGACGGAGCCAAAGTGCTTTTGATCACTACTCACTAGGTTACACTTTGTTGCATCAAATGACCAGATAAACATAAAAGAAATGAACAACATTATCAGGAAATTAAATTGCAGATAAATGAATATATATAAGCTAATCCAAGTTGAGATTACTGAGCGACTAAACAGGCACACAAACTATGGAGACGTACTAAAAGGAGGCGGAAAAGAAGGAAAGTTGAAAGGGGAATTTGGTGGGCCCTCAAAAAGGGGAGATAGTGGAGGAAAGTAGATTGGAGTTTCTGCTGGGGTTGTAGGGGCTTCGTACTCCGGCTCTGGGGGGCTTTGACCTTGACTACCTGGACTCGGCAGTTACGATTTGATGGCCATTCCAATCCACAACTCGTTGCGTGTTGTTCCATTCTTTAGTGGTGCTACTTTTAACCCCATTGATATTACTACTCATAGTTTCACTTCCGCTACTTGCATTGGTAGTAACACTTTTATAAAATGATTTCGGAGGCGTTTGAACCACTCCATTTGCTGGAACATTGTCACCAGTCGCTGAACCACCGTGCCTCCCTTGACTCCCCTCCACCCTGCTTTTACTTTGATCATTATTATTGTAACCATCTGCATCAACAACACACAGATGTCAACGACTCATATTTATAAATTAAAGGCTGGAGAGACATTAAGAAATGCTCTTATCATTAATGGTTACACGTGTTTCTACATATGGCATGCATTAACATAAAAAAATATATAATCCTAATTGATCATAATAGTGAAAAACCAAAAATCAAAGATTCATGAGCAGGGAGTGTTGAGAGCTGAAGCTAGAGGGAACCAAAATAAGAGAGTACATACTGGATGGAGCAATATCTTGTAAATTCCTTGCAGCTAGACATCTCGGGAAGAAGTGTAGGATCATAAACAAGAGAAATCCCCAACTTATCAGAGAAGAAATCTTGCCTCCCATTTTTTTTTTGCTCTCAGTTTTTCAAATTGGTGTCTTGAGGCTGAAGTTACATGCATAATATATATTTTGCATGTACCAAAAAGTACAAGCAAGTCAAGACGTGTCTCACACTGTGCGTACGTCTAAAATACTCTCAAGTTTCAACAAATGGGAACGCATGAATTTACAATTGTTTTAGTCCCGAAGCCGCGTAAATGGGAACGCAAGAATTTATAATTGTTTTAGTCCCCGAAGCCGCTTAAACAGAAATAAATACCATTTTTTTTTTAAAAAAAAAAATTCATATAAGAAAATAAGAATTACCTCCAACCTACCTAAAGTTTCATATTTAGAGGCACATGCAACCTTTTGATTTATTTATAACATCCTTCTTAATTAACTGATTGACTAGTTTGATCATTATTAGATATAGTAGTTGACTAGTAAAAACTATTAAAAGATAAAATTGTCCACTTATAAATTTACTTTTAACTTTCTTTTAAAAACTTTAAATAAATTTAATTCGATCTCCATCGTCCATTTAAAAATGAATGATAGAGATTAATTTGAGAAAAAATTTTAAAATTTTAATAAAAATTAAAAATTTAATAAAAACTTTTGTTAATTAGATATGTGGATGGTGGAGGTTAATTTGAGAAAAAAAATAAATTTAAAAAATAATTAAAAAGAAAAAAACACAAAAGCCCAATCATCGTCTCTCTCATCTCTTCTTCTTTTTCCAACCAGTCACTATCTCGCTTTTCTCTCTTCTTCTTCTCGAACCCAATTGAACTATTGGGTTCTAATCGAACCCAGATTTGGGTTTGAATGATTTGAACTTAGAACTGGGTTTGAGAATTATTCGAACTCAGTGTTGGTTGGAATTATTAAAACCTAGTTCTGGGTTCGAATGATTCGAACCCAAAACTGGGTTAGAATGTTCTAACCTGGTTTTGGGTTTGAATCAAAACATTCTAACCCAATTTGGGTTTGAATGATTTGAATCTAGTTAGGTTGTTTTAGATTATTTTGGGGTTGATTGTCGGTATTTTGGTGATTGAATACTGGTTTTTGTTGATCGATTGATGATGATAATTTTGAGTTAGTGATTGATGTTAATGATTTTACTGGATTGATGACGATTTTAGTTGAAGATGAGAGAGAGGAGAGATTGAAGAAGATTTCCAATGGAGGTTTTTTGAGATTGAAAATGATTTTGGTTGAAGATGAGAGAGAAGGGAGATTGAAGATGATTTCTCGAAGATGATTTTCAGTGGAGGTTTTTTGAGATTAAGATGGTTTTCAAGTTCTTTAAGCTATTCTTCATTCCCATCTGGTTTAGATCTCCATCATTGATGGAGAGTCCATCAATGACTAGATCTCCACCATTTTTTATTTTTTATTTTTTATTTCTTTAATTTTTCAGTTTTTGTTTTGTTTGAAGATGAAGATAATCTTCATCTTTTATTCTTCGATTTTTTTTTAAAAAAAATTTCTTCATGTTTTGGTTTTTAAATTTTTTCTCAAATTAATCCCAACCATCAGATGGACGATGAACATCTGATTAAAAAAATGTTTTTATTAAATTTTAATTTTAATTTAATTTTTAAAATTTTTTTCTCAAATTAATCTTTACTGTCTATTTTCAGAAGGGCGGTGGAGATCAAATTAAATTTTTTACATGGTCAACCTTACTTAGTGACAGTCAAACCAGTCAATCTGTTAGTTCAAGGGAGGACACTGTAAATAAATCAAAAAGTTGCATGTGTCTGTGAATATTAAACTTTCAGGTAGGTTGAGGATAATTCTTCCTATAAAGAAATAGATTCTTCCTGTAAAGAAATAGAGTCTGTCACCCCTACGTTGAAGTTTATAACTCTTTGGTAACTTTTTTAACATAATTTGTCAATATCATTCTAATTTAAATGTATATATATATATATATATATATATATATATGAAAGTTTAAAGAAAGTTCATTTAAAACTTTCAAACTTTTTTTAAAACTTTCAGAATCAAGATGATCTTAGTTCTTATAAAGTGAAAAAGAATCTTGTTGATCTTTACTAATTTTCAAGTTAATTAAGACTACGAAATATTTTGGATGTGGACTTTCTCTTAATTTGAGGTTTTTTTTTTTTTAAAACTTTTTTAAAGTATATAATTGGTTGTTAAAACTAAAAGTGGAACGACAATAATCTCATCTCAAGATCAAATAAAATTAAGAAAAGATTCAAATTAAGAGACCTCAATTTTTTTAATGTCACTGGTAGAGGTGCTATTATTATTATTAGTTTTTTTTTTTTTTTTTTAAATCCACTTAATATCAAATTTTGAAATTATGTGATCAGTGCGTTTGACTTGAATTTTCAACAAATTGCTTTATAAATGATCAACTCTCGATCGATTGCCAAGCCTTTAAACCGCTCAACAAAATGTCAAAAACCAACATATACCTGATTGCCTGCCAAAAATCTTAAATGATGGACTGATTTTTTTTTTTTTTTTTTTTTTTTTTAATTTATTTATTTATCAGCTCGAAATTGGTCACCATGCCTAAGCCTTTTCTTTCATCGTTCAAAGAATTTCCTCTTGACAATTATTTTTTCTTTAAAGTTGTTGTCATACAAGTCAAAAGTCCGTCAAGACTTACTGACATTTAATTATTACTTATATGATTCAAATATTTAGTTTTATAACTGAAAAATATACATTCTTAGAAAAAAAAAAACCCTCTAATATACATGTACAATGCTTATTAAGATACTTAAATCCCTACCTTCAAAATAGATTAAGAGGTGCACAACTTATTGAGTTATGAGGGGATATATATTTTCACAAATGATTGCTCAAAGAGAATCCTAAATGAAGAAAAAAAATTGTTGTTAGTACTTTTGGATAATTAAGCAATTAGATAAGAGTCGAACAATAATTATATTAAGTTTTCTAATATACCTTTTATATTACATGATCGGTGGTTCAAGTCCAAACATGGATTGAAATTGAAATCTAAAATAAATTCTTATTTAAAGAAAAAAAAATCCAAAATGGATTAACACCAATTCAATTGTAGGGAAAAAAATTAAATATAAACATTCCTAAAAACATAGGCTTTGATGCCACATGTAAGAGCCCAAATCTAAAAGTAAAAATTGCTTCGGCCCGCCGCAGGCTTTCACATATCGTCCAACCATTAGCCCCAAAACCATCCACGTTGCCATGGGAAGCTAAAACTAGTCTAAAGTATTCAACCTCACTCGCAAGAGCATAGGGGCGTAAATTGGCAAACCGGATCGATCCGCAGCCGAATTTATAAAGCCCAATTAAGCTTCAGAGTCAGTCACGAACTGGGTCCTAAATATTATTATGAGGAGTTGCGGTGTTTACACCCCTAAAAACGGTATGAACGCCCCATTATAAGTACACCCTATTAAAGATTAAAAGAGTCTCTAGTTTATTTTTGTAAGTTAACCCCATTTATAGTTATTTTATTATCTATTGACTTTATTATTATCTAAAGGGATATTATCAATTTACCCCCTAAAAAGTAAAATAATATCAAACCACCACTGGTTTTGAAAATATTAGCCAAAAAAATCCAACCGTTAATTTGAATAGTAACTTAGTCAACAAAATAACGGTTCTGTGAAATCTAAGGGTAAAAAAGTCATTGAAGATTGAATCCATAAATAGATTCCAACTGGACCACTCAGAATGTGACACGTACAAAATAAAAAAAAATCATAAAAATTTTGAAAATAAATAAAAACAATTGAAAATAAATTAAAAGAAAAAAAATAAAAAACACTCTCTCACCCTCTCTCTCTCTCTCACACAGACGCCGCCCCCCCCCCCCCCCCCCCCCCCCCCTCTCTCACAGCCTCGCGGCGCCCCGCCCCTCCCCCACCCTCCCTCTCTCTCACAGACGCGGACCTCCCCTCCCAACCCCCCCCTCTCTCTCTCTCTCTCAAACACTCTCTCACCCTCTCTCTCTCTCTCACAGCCACCCCCCCACCCTCCCTCTCTCTCACAGACGCGGGCCTCCCCCCCTCCCTCTCTCTCTCAAACACTCTCTCACCCTCTCTCTCTCTCTCACAGCCGCCCCCCCACCCTCCCTCTCTCTCACAGACGCGGCGGCCCCCCCCCCTTCTCTCTCAAACACCTTCAGATCAGATCGTGCAAGCGCTGTTTCCGACGCGGTTCGTGGAGGAGATGGAGAGGACGGCGAGGAACAGAGCCGTGTGCCGTTGCGTCGAGTGGTGAGGCGATGCGTTACAGGCGCTCTTTCCGACGCGGTTCGTGGAGGAGACAAAGAAGACGGTGAGGAACGGCCGGTCGGCTGTAAATCGGCATAGTGGAGCGGTGCGGTGACGGATCTGCGGGCACTGTTCTTGTTGTTGTTGATGGAAATCTGGGTTTTTTTTTTGTTGTTGTTGAAGTGTTATTTGATCAATTTCTTTGTGTGTTGTTGATGATGACTGCGGGCACTGTTCTTGTTGTTGTTGATGGAAATCTGGGTTTTTTTTTGTTGTTGTTGAAGTGTTATTTGATCAATTTCTTTGTGTGTTGTTGATGATGACAATGATGTGTTTGATGTTGAAGTTCAATTGGAGATTGATGTTGAAGCTCAACTGGAGATTGAACTGGATCGTGGATATCCAATCCAGATTGGATCTCCACCGTCCATGGTAATTGATGGATGGTGGAGATCCAGTCTGGGATTGGATCTCCATTATTTTTTTTTTCAAAATCTTAAATGGACGGTGAAGATTTGATGAAAATTTTTTTTATTTAAATTTAATTAATTAATTTTTTATTTAAATTTAATTAATTAATTTTTTATTTAAATTTAATTTATTTAGTTTTTATTTATATTTATTTAATTTTTTAGTTTTTTTCAAATTAATTTATTATTTATTTAATGTTTTTTTAATTTGATTATCAAAGGATAGTTTAGTAATTGATTAATTGTTTGTTTTTTATTTTTTTATTTTTTAAAATTATAAGGGTATTTTGGTCTTTTACTGTTTTTTTCACAAAACCGCTTTAAATCCGGATGAAAACCGCTTTTAGGAGACGGTAGGGGGTTTTTTAGCTAATATTTTGAAAAAGTGGTGTGAATTGATATTATTTTTGTTTTCGGGGGGTTTTTTAGGATATTCCCTTATCTAAAAGTTCGATATTTTCTTTTGTTTAAATAAAAATTTTTTCCAAGTCTTGAATACAAAATTATATCAGAGTGAGTTTAGCTTGTGAGCCATTTGTTTACAAGCAAGTTGTAGAAAAAAAATCATGAAAGGACAAAAAAAAAAAAAAGAAGATGAAGATTATCTGCAATTTGAGTTTGTTCAAAATTCTTAGGCTAAATGGTTGTTGTTTTGATTTTTCATTTCTTATAATGTCTACATATATAATGATCTGGAGAGATGAACTATCATGTTATTAAAATTATTAGACTAATTCAGTTAAAAAGAAAAAGGAAAACTGCAAAGCTTGTTTCAAAGAAAAAATTTATAGATTTTAAAAATAAGATTACAGTAAATAACTTTATTATATATATTGAAAGATAGTAAATAATTATATTGTTTTTGAGGATAACAATTATAGTGACCCTAGATCACTATAGTGACTATTTATCCACGTAGGGTTTGATTTTACCCTTAGAGGGGTGTGGCAGAGGTTCACCTTTCTTGAGCCACATGCACAAGATAGTGCAAAGTAGAGTGCAGAGACAAGGTAAAGGAGACTGCAAAGCAAAGTGTGATGGACATATATTCTCCTTAAACCATAAATAAATGGATAGATGATATTCTTAGGGTTTGAACGAAAAATTTATAGATATTTTGGTTTTGATTGTAAAGCTAGTACTACCAAGACCTGCAATTTATGTAGTGTCCTGCCTTAAAAATATAGAACACAAAAGACTGATGTATGACAACAACAAATGTTGGACACCAATAGATTAGTTTTTTTGATCATTAAGCTATCTACTATTATGTGTCTCACTTCTCAACACATAATAATAATAATTATAATAAAATTTAATACTTCAATAGGCGAATCCAGCTTATATTTGCTATAACATGATTAGCAGAGGCAAAATTTAGGAGAATGATAATTTGATTTTTAATCTTAATATAGATTCTAAGAGAGAGTCTCTTATTATATATACATGATTGTTACAAAAGAAAACATTACAAGGTAAGTAAAAATAGATTGTACAACACATTATAATTATAGAACACAACACAAATACAGTTAATTGTAATCGATCATGATTGACAATAAATTATCCTTAAAATCAGTTTTGGATTTTGACTTTCTTTAATTGAGACTACATTGCTGTACTGACACACTTATCATTAGTAGTGCTTAGATTGATCATGTCCAGTTTTATGTACTTGACTTCTCTAACGTACAAGAATTTGAGAAAAACTCATTGAAAGGGTGAGGTTGGTATCATATCCACAACACCGTTTGTCGTTTTATAGATTGAAAAATAACGAAAAGACATTCGGTGGAGCGTTTTCGTTCCAAAACGTGGAAAACGCAAATGAAGTCTTTTGCCGTGGTTGCTAAGAAAAAACGAGAACGCTAGAAACAAGTCCAACAACAATGTGATGTTTTGATGTTTCCCACGTTTTCCAGTCTGGGCCATAGTGGCTACAAAGTCAATTGTAATCATGTCTGGTGTAATTGGTCCATTCTACGCTTAACGTAGGGAGCCAGTATCGCCACCCTGTAAATTTCTCTTGGCATCCTTTTCCTTTCAACTTGCAAAAAATAAGTTAAATATTAAATAAAATTCCAAAAATAGCTGATTTTTTTTTTTTTTTTTTCACACCTATAAACCAAATTTCTTCCATCTATAATCTGTTTTCTAATTTTTTGTTCCTCGAGTGATTGTCTGCAGTGTCTAAAAGTTATTAAGGTGATATAAAAAAATGGGGATTTATTATACCAACCAGGCTACAAAGCAACAGGACAATTGTCCAAGATAAAATTTATTAAATTAGCTGGGGACTTCTTCTATCCAAACTAAATTACTCCAAACGGAAAAATCATGAGTAGCAAAAGCATGACTAACAAAAAAGAACTTCAAGAAAAAGAAGCACCATGTCATGTCCTGAATCACCAGACCAACATCTCTAAAAGGTGGCTTTCAAAAAAAGACATCTCTAAAAGGTGGACTTCAGAGTCTGACAAACTCAACAATTTTGGCATCAACAGGCCCTACCCAAAAAAGAACAACATGGTAACCTCTCACTGATATGAGTCCCTGCAACCATGTTATTAGCGTATTATGTCAGTAATTTTAAATTTTAAATATTATAATTAGATCATTTTGTATAAACTTAATCTTTTAGATCCAATGATATATAATAAATATGAAGGTTTAAGGAAACTATCAACTAAAAAAATTAGCTCTGCTTCTAAGTTTTGACGCGCTAGGACCCAAAGCTTGTTCAAACTGATCACAGATAACAAAGCCCAGGGCAACCAAACCCTGCTTAGGAACCATCGGAGCATCTATTAATTTTAAGCAACCTAACCGTGGATCAGTCCAGCATGGAGATTCCAATTGAGGGTTTATAAGTATATTATAATATATATATATATTATTTAGAATGTGTATAAAAATTTTTGGGTGGCACTAGGGCTACCCTTAATTTATATTCTATATACACTAAAATATCCAAATATTAAAATTTTATATTTTTAAAAGAGTGAAAATTTTATAATATATTATAAATCTTTAATGGATTATTTTTATATTTTTAATATATAAAATAATTATTAAAAATAATTATTTTATTATAAATTATTGAGAATTGTTGTTATATATATAAAAACTAATTATTAAAAAAAAATTCACTTTCCTAATCAATTGATCAAATACAATTGATGAATTTGATTGATAGTACTAACAATTTAAAAGTTAAGATACATTAACAATAAAAACTATATATATGTATATATTTCATACCATCATTATATTATTTTACTACTGTTATCTAATTTAAAAAAAGTTTTTTAATGATTTTTACCAAACACGTTTTCAGATCCTAAAAATATTAAAGTGAATTTCTGTGTTTTCAAATAACAATTGAAAAGAACAGAAAACGAAAGCTGAAAGTATATATTACTTAATTTTAAGCATTTATGACTTGGATTCCTCGTGGCCAATTGCGAATGCCGTGGCTTGTACTTCCCAATCTAATTGACGGGCAAAAACCTTCACAACTTCAAATTATTGTTCGTCTCTATGCAGAAATATGCAGGAGATATAGAGTGGACCCATACCATAGAGATTCGAGGGGCCGTATAAATTAAATATCCAATTAAATCAGTAGAGCATTTTTTCTACATATATTGGCATGTCAACGGCTTTGTTACTTTGCAGACATGCAAGGGCAATAGAGGGGACCGAAACTAGTAAGGGTTTGAGGGGCCGTATGAGTTGATATCCAATTGAACCTGTAGTGCATTTGTTCCGTATATATCTCGACTTGACAATGATTTCCTCGAAACCCCCTTATTACTGAAAATTCGTATAATTTGTATTCAGCTAGTTTTTAATCAATTTATCTGCCAATAGTTTGTGATTTATAAGTTGTTCGACCTTGTCTCAATAACATAGCAAATAGCTAGATTGCTTGGATCTTTCAAAGTTCAAAGTAAAAGAAACGTTTATTTGCCTGATCGTTTGTATTTTCCACTTAATATTTAATAGTGCTAAATTACGTCTATTAAGTTGTTTTCGCTTGTTTGTTTGTTTTTGTTTTTGTTTTTAAGTTGTTAAACCATTTAAATTACCATAAAAGCAACTAAAAAAAATTAATAAGGATTTTAACATTTTCACTTAATTGCAAATCACTTAATAACATTTTAAAGTTTTTATTCCAAATCCATATTCCCCAAAATAACATAATTTCAAATTTATTTTAATTTTATATCACTCAAATTTTCTTTTGTTATTTTTCGATGATATTGGCAAAAATATATTTGAAAAGAAAAGCTTAAATATATCTTATCTCAAATTGTCTTGAGATTAAACTAATATATTTTAATTTACAATTCAAATATTCATTTTTCTAGTTATTTTCTCAAAAATATTAATATATTTAAATATATAAATATGGTTAATACATCCATAGTTTTTAATCATATTTTAATTATGAATAAAATATTATTAATATATATAGAAAAAATATTTTAGAATTTATTAAATTATTTATTTTGATATATTTGTATTAAATTAATTAAAATTACATAACAACAATAGTTAAAAGGGTATGAATGTCAAATTATTAGTTTTTATATAATTTTAACTTTAAAAAACAAATAAGTTTATAATATATTCAGAGATAAGGAAAAAAAAAAACATATTATTTAGATTTTAGATTTCAATCATTATTCTGTCTTCAGTGTTCAGCAGCACTATTAAGTTTTCACACTAAAAAACAAACAACCCCTAAGTTTATTTATGTTTAAATAAGTTTAAAAATGTTATTTAACTTGCAATCACTTGCTTTCTTCTAAAAACTTGATTTTAAATTTTTAAATAAAATTTTCTATTAATAAAGGCTTAATTTGATTTTTTTTTTTTTTACTTTTTTGAAAAAAAAAAAAAATCAACTCAAACCATTATCTTTTTTTTTTTTTTTTCATTTGTTTTTTTTTCTTTGAATTGTCATTGGAATAAAATTTCATATTTTGACATGTTAGAATAATCTTGAAGTGATCATTGACTGACCAAGATTACTTGTAACTATATTAGCAAGATGTAGAAACAGCAGATACTATGTCTATATCGCAATCCACGAATATAATAAGAGCTCGAGTGTGTATATATATATATGAAATGAAGAAAACCTCCACTAGAAGAAACAAAGTAGAGAAGAACACATAATACACTTTAATTAATTTTAATCGAGAAACACATCAGTCCAAGTGCTCAGTCTAATCGGAAATTCGGAACAGAACTTTTCACCTATAGTTGACTACTGCATGCTTGCATGTAATTCAACATATACCATCTACCATAGAGTTGTAGTATATTAATTATATATAATAAATTTTATGGAGACATGGGGGGAGACATGGCGTTCCCATAGCCGCCGTTAGCAAAAACAGGTTGATTATTAATAGTAATACTTCCAACGCCATTTTTATCTCTCGAGACAACAATTTGATTTCCATTCCCATCTCTTGTCGCAACAGTTTCAGTTCCATTGTTTTTGCTGACAACACTTTTGCTTCCATTCCCATCTTTTGTTTCAACACCTTCATTCCCGTTGTTTTTATTGACAACACTTTGGTCTCCATTAGGACTGGTAGATGCAACGACTCCATTGCCATTACCATTATTCTGAACCCACTGAACTCCACCCTTACCTCCACTTATAACTCTTTGAATTGGAGTAGGAGGTGGCACATTGACCGCTCCATCTGCAGGAACATGGTCATTAGTCGCGGAACCAGCATGCCCTGCTGAGCTACCATGGACGCCGCTTTTACTTTGATCGTTGTCCTCATCTGCAACCACAACCCCATGTCAAAATTCTTATAAGTAAAACAACATTCTTAAATCAATTATAAGTGCTTAGTAAGTAAAATAATTATTTATTTTTCGAGCATAGGTAAATAAAATATCTGGCATACGTTAGCATAATTCTACTTATAGAGAAAGTAAAAAAAATCACAAATAGCTGTATTGGGAATCGATAGAAAGAGGGAGTATAGTACTGGTTGGAGGACTCTCTGCTAAATTTCTGGCAGATAGGCATCTTGGGAAGAAGTGGGAGACAGTAATTAAGAGAAAAGCACAAATGATAAGAGAAGAAATTTTGATAGTCATTTTCTTCTGCTTCAGTATTTCGAGCCTCGGTACCTTCTAGCACCGAATAGATTGCATGTATTTATAAGCGCTGTGCCAAAATCATCACTTTTTTTTTTTTTTTGAAAAAATCTAATAATTAATTGTTGTTTTTTTTAAAAAAAAAAAATAGTTGTGGAGAGAGATTAAATTGATAAAAAACTACTCACATTTTACGTTTTAGGATAAAGATGAGACTTGAGTCTTTGACTTCTTAAAATCAAAAGAAGTGTTTAATCACTCCTACTAAAGAGTGGTGTTATAAACCACTAAACTTGTTCCCCTCACTATAGTGAGTGGTACTAATTAAATTCAATACTATAATATACTTACAGATATTTTACTAACTAATTAAGCTTAACTAGTTTCGACACAAAAAACTATCGATAATTTAAATAAACTCTTAAAAGAAACTATGATGCAAATTAATTTGATTAGTTGATTAATTACTCTAAATGTGTTACACACCACCCCTTAGTAAAAGTGATATTTGAGTATTTATCTTCATCCTAAGAGGTCGAGGATTCAAATCTCACCCTTATCTTTTAAAATATAAGGTGTGGATTGTGAGTCTATTCTTAACAGAAACTACTCTTTCCTCGGTTACAAAAGTAATAATCCAGGCTATTTAATTCATCTCAGTAAGTTCTGGTAATTCTCTGACTTGTAAGGTATCAATGTTAAAAGAAAAAAAAAATCCAAACATATTAAAATTAATGAACGTTTGTTTCGGGTCTCAAATATCGACTGCCCTTCACACCTCTGATCGCGGAAGCTTGCTTGCAAGTTGCGTAATTGTGATGACAAATAGTTCAAAACTAAAACTAAAGACTTTTGACTTAAAAAATCATAATAATATAAAGACGACCAAAGTCCGAAGACCTTGACCAGGTCATCCAGCAATTTTTATTTTTTATTTTTGGTAAAACAAACTTTTATAGACGGAAACCACTAGAAAAAATATAATTTACATTGACATCATGCCAATAGAAGACCTCCGAAGAGGACAAGATTAGAGTTGCAAGTTTATGTTCCAAACATTTGTCATTTCTCGGAATGACTTAATACTTACAAACGTCCACTGCTTCACATAATGCTTTAATATCATAAACAAGAGAGTAAAGCTTCATTTCTAGGAATTAAAATATCATTAATAGCAGAAGCCACTCTCACAATATCAACCTCCACAAAATTGATTTTCAGACGAAGAGAAGAAGCTAGCAACAAACCTTCTCTCAAAGCGAAAAGCTCACCAATTTCTGGTTTGAAACTGCCTTTCCAGGTTCTAGCCAGCGCTGCCACAACATGACCCTGATAATCACGGATAGCAACTCTCAAACCAGCCTTAGATAGGTCATCAACAATTTTGACAACTGACAGTAACAAACCTATTATTGCAAACTTAGATAATCTTAATATCGTTATCTTTTAATTTTTCCACATTTGCAGACTCATGAAATTGTATGAGAGGGAAAACTTCAAAAAAAAAATAGTAATTTTAAAATCACAATAAAATTGTGAAATTTTATTTTAGTTAGCTTCTAACCATCTCCATCATAATAAGGGCCCAAATAAAAGATAAAAATAAATAAGGATATAAACAGTCTTAAACTTTAAAAATTTAATTATAAAAGATTAAAAAAGCAGACTAATGTATTTACTAATTGATTGTCCATATAAGGAAAAATAAACTTTAACTTTTTATTTGTGATTATAGAGTTTACTTAAAACAGTTGGCAATTAAATTAAGTTAATCCAAGGTATAAATCAAAAATTGTTTTTGTTGGAAATGTACTTTAAATAAATATAACATAAATATATCTCTCCAATCAAGAAAATTTCTTATCTCATTATTGATTCCAAACAAAGTTAAATTATACAACTAATAAAAAAAAAGAGATAAATAAAATTAAATCATAATTTTACAATAAGAAATTTGGTGTGACAAATTAAAATATTAAATTTTAGTATTTTGTAAAAATAAATTTAAGATTTTAAGGGTTTTTGGAAATAAAATTTTGGAGTTCATTAATTAGATTTTCAAAAAAAATTATATAAATTGTATTTAAAATGTCTAAAAAAATACTAATATTTAAATAAAAATCATAAGTACATTTTAGAGATAATATATATATATATATATATATATATATAGGGTTTTTAAAATCAGGTATACATGATTTTAAAATGTAAGGATCAATCAATCAAATTCATCAATTGTATTTGAATTAAATAGGAGAGAGAATGCAATGGATGAATTTGATTGGTTGATCCTTACTTTTTAAAATCAAGTATACCTAATTATAAAAACATTATATATATATGTATATATGTATGTATATAATTACAAGGATTTTAATAAACAGATGATAAATGTATATATGTATAAGGATAAGGAAAGCAATAAATATTAAATATTAACAAATATAAGGATAAAAATGTAAAAGTAAATAAAATGATAAACCTAGATTTCTTTAACCTGTAAAGGTAAAATTAACTTAACAGAATTTTTATAAGAGAAGAAGGTAAAATTAACTTAACAGAATTAATCTTTTTCTTTTTTTAAATCCAGAAAGGCCCATGTCCCTCCCTCCTACACCGCGTCCGCCAGTGCATTTGCAAAGTATGTGACATCATGTTCTATCGTTTTCCATTACTATTGAAGTTGGCCCCATATTTGAAATTATCATCTTATATCTTGAAAAAAGATTTCAAAACTCGTGGTTGGTGTATTTTTCTTGGCCAATGCGCATAGGGTGCTAGCTTATTTGTAATTTTGTTGATCAGGGCAGTCAAAATTCATAGATGAACAAAGAAGAAAACAAAGAAAAATTGTTTTCATTGATTCCATGAAACGCGGGCAGCTGGCTAATTATTGAATGGTAACCTGATTCCATAGAATATCAAAAAGATTTTGGCATTTTATGAGAAGAATTTATAGAGAAAAATAGAGGGAAAAAAAAAATCTTCATATATACATTGTGTGTGTGTGTAAAATCTTTGTTGAAAATGAATTTTTATAAATTGGATTTTGTTGTTTTGTTAAACCAATATTGAAATAGAAAAGTATATTTTTAATATTTAACAAGATTATTTAACTTAAATTTTGTAATTAAAACTGGACTTCAAGATTCTCTTGTCGAAAATGTATCCTCTTTTTAGAACGTTAAATATTTAAATATGTTATGAACATCTTATATTAATGGTACAACTAAATCAATTCATAGATTTGGTAGAGGATTTCCCTCTGTGGGACTGTATGAGAATGAAGTTAGTTAAATTATATTTAATAAGTTTTTCACACCCATATTAATATGATTATGGATTTATATCACGTGTATTAAATAAAGGTATTTAAAATAATAAGCAACGTATTCAACAAAATGAATTAACAACTGCCCCATTGAAGGACAAATTAGGAAGCAATTTAAAACCAGAGGAAGCTGATCATTATTATTGATCAAGTCCATCCAGCTATAATTACATTATAATTATTAGCTTATATGATTATGGATTTATATCACGTGTATTAAATAAAGGTATTTAAAATAATAAGCAACGTATTCAACAAAATGAATTAACAACTGCCCCATTGAAGGACAAATTAGGAAGCAATTTAAAACCAGAGGAAGCTGATCATTATTATTGATCAAGTCCATCCAGCTATAATTACATTATAATTATTAGCTTATATGCTATCATTAACTGATAGCACAAGTAAGCTTGACTTGATAGTACAAGTGTAGCACAAGCCAGAGTTGAAGATGAAACCTAAATCATGTTTGTTTTGATTTCAAAACGACTCTTCATCTTCATCTGGATGAAGATGAAGAGTTGTTTTTCATTTTGTTTTTTATTTTTTACTTTTTCATTTTTCAATTTTTAAGATTCTTTATTTATTATTATTATTTTTTAAAAAAAACTATTGTGGAGATCCAAATTGAATCTCCAACATTGGATGAATCCTATCTGATGGTGGAAGTCCAATAAGGCCTTCGCCCACATTTATTAATTATTTTTATTTTATTCATGGACAAAATAATCATTTACCATAAAATCCTAATCAACAATTAAAATTGACGGAAATGAACTGACAACATAGAGATTTTGTATAACAAAAAAACAAATGTGTTTGCACTTCTTTTGTAGATATACCTCAGGAGGGTATTACACTATTTGCTTTAAAAAAATTTTAAATGGAATTACTTAAATTATAAATGTGAAATAAAAAAGATAGGATGCATTGGATGAATTTCACATTTGAAAACATAAAAACCTTGAGATTATAGTATATCTACCAATGGGTTAAACCAAGAGAGGGAAATGACGTTTTTATTATTATTATTTTAAATGGAATGACTTGAATTTTTAAGATAAATCCAAAATAAAAAGGTTTGCTGCACAGAAACGAAATTGTATCAACAATCAAATCTTCATCAATTACATAGAATTGAAAACAACGTAGCTATTTTCTCAAAAAAAAAAAAAAAAAAGAAAAAAGAAAAGAAAACGACGTAGCTATTTATATAAATCAATCCAAATTTCACAAAAATAAGTTCTACTTTAAAAGTTAAATCTTAATATATAAAACAATGAAAAAAATAAAGAAAATATGGCGTAAAATATAAAACAAAGTAAATCTAAATAAAATATGAAATGATTATTCCCTAAAACATTGATATTAGTCCAACACGCCATGGAAGATCAAGTCCAATTGGCAATGTCGTGACTTGTACTTAATTCCAATCAATTAGATGGCACGAAAATCCTTCACAGCTTTAAATTCTTTGTCTCTTTATGAAGGCTCCAGAGCTAGTGATTTCATTCCAATCTTTGTTGAAGATTTAATTTATTTATCTCTATCATTAGCATGCGTCATGCGTTAAAAATAGGTAAAAATCATTAAGAGTATTGTAAAAAAAAGGAAAATTCATTTTTCACCTAAAAATAAAGGTAATTAGCTTTTAGCTCTGAACCAAACTTCAGCCATTTATGTAGTGAAATTTTATCTACATGTTACACGAAATGTAAAATGATTAGAAACAGATAAAATTTTGTTTGGGACTAAAGATGAATAACTTTTTTCTTTTGTCAAAATAAAATTTTCTTTTGTAATTTGATCAAAAATAAATTTATCCTTTTAAAACATATTATAAGTTTGTGAACACTTTCTTTTGAAAGCTTATCAATTTCATGATATTTGTTCCCAAAGGCTTTCTGAATGGTTACAAACATAAATAGTTCATAACCGTACTTCTCTATAAAGTGGAGATCTCAAGTTTAAATCCCTTATCCCTCAAGTGAAAAAAAAAAAAAAACAGATATATCTAAAAATAATCTACCAAAATAATAATAATAATAATAATAATAATAATAATAGTACTATTATTGTTATATTCAATTACCATTAGAATATATATTTTGCACACTTTGCCTTGGAGTGACAAATATAATTGTAAGAGCGCTTATATATATAAGAAGAGTACCCAAAAAACACTTACAATAAACCATCATCACTAATTAAGCAAAACCAAACTACTAAAGAAGACCAAAAAACACTTGCATGTATATCTAAGCAACACAGCTTTCCAACTTCCAACGTGCTGTTTATTAGATGAATTAGTACAAATTGCATCGAACTTCAATCTAATAGGAACAGAATGATCCAGAATTAATTACCAAATACTTACGCATGTAAATCAACGGTACAATCAGCAACAGATTGCACTACTGTGTATATATAGAAAACAAATTTTATGGCGACGTAGAGGGATAGCTGGGCCTGTAAAACTCATTTTCAACCACTGGAGGTGGAGGTGGAGGGCTGTATAAATAGGGCATATTTTGATCTTCATCATTAGTATCAACATTTTGATTCGTTGTAACAGTTTTATATAAATTCCCATATCGATTGTAATATGAAACAACTTCAGTGCCATTGCAACTCCTTCTAACAATACGGCGTCCATCAGAAAAGGTATATACACTAGTAAATTGATTACCGCTACATTGTAGGGTCGGTTGACCGCTACCTTGTCCATCATATGGAGGAGGTGGTGGCCTCACAGCTACTTTATTATCTGATGAAGGAGGATCATTGTCCACCGCTGAACCGGCATGGTGTGTTGGGCTACCCTCGACGTCGCTTTTACTTTGGTCATTGTTCTTAGTACGATCATCTAACACAACGACAATAACAACAACCCCATCATCAAACTATACCTAATTAGAAGGAAGCACCGCGTGCTCTCCGTTTAAAATGGACTCTGAAAGTACATGTTAACATAATTCTGATTATAAAGAAACCAAAAATCACAAACATGCATGCATTATCCAGAATCAACATAGAGAGCTAGAGAGTATGGTGTTCTCTATATACATACCGGGTGGAGGAATACTTAGTAAATTTCTTGCAGAGAGGCATTTTGGTAAGAAGTGGGAGATCGTGATTAAGAGAAAACAAACGATGAGAGAAGAAGTTTTGCTCCTCATTTTCTTCTTCTTCTTCTCTATTTCAAGCGTTAGAATGTGGTGTGCCTCATAGTTTGCGTGTGTTTATAAATTATAAACCGTGGCCTGTGAGAGAACCATCTCATAATCGTTGACTCCAAAAAAGTTTTTGATAATTATGTATTTCTGATTGAAATAAATGTAAACCACCGAATCCTTTTCTGTTTTGATGCGACCGGTGTGAACAAATATTTCGTTTTCTATCAAAATAATAAATTAATATTTCTTTTACTAATATTATTTTTTTCTTGCAAGTTTACAAAAACAGATAAAAAAAATTATGGTGTATTTATTTGAGAGATAAGAGAATGAGAAATTAGTATGATTGTTGGTATTTATTTGTTCTAAATTAATCCATAATGAGAATCAAATTATGAGTTTCATATAAATTTGAAGTTGTAGAATGGAGTTGTTATTTCTCCCACCCCTTTTAGGATACTCATTCTCATTCTCTTTTATATATTAAAAAGTCTTTCATACCATTATTTAAAAACCGAAAAAAAAAGAAGGTAAAATTGAAAATTAAATTAAAAAATGAGAAAAACCTATTTTATATTTATCAATAGCGTAGTAGATAACATCAAATTATTATTAAAAAACAATTAATATTATTAAAAATAGTTTAATAAGCATAATATTATTATAATAAAAACACATATTTCGTGATGACAAAAAAAAATAATTTTCTTCAAAAAATATTAACTGAATAAATATTTTTAATCAATAACATTTTTATAATTTGTAAACAATTCATTCTGATTCCAAATTAAAGTAAACATCTTAAATAAATATTGTTGGCCTCTATTCCAATTCTTATAATTAAAGTAACTAACTTATTTTAATTTCTATACATCAGTTAGATTCCAAGCCAATCTGATTTTAAATTATTTTGATTCCAAATTATTTCGGTTATGCACAAGTAAATGCATCATTAATAAATTGACATGACTGCAACAAGATTATACCATCCCAATTGGAAAAAAAAAAAAAAACAAAGACCGATGTTATTTATGAAATCCAAAAAAAAAAAAAACAAAGAACTTGACCTGGGTCAATCATGCATTAGTTTATGACAAACTTTTGAACCAAATTTATTCATCTTTGATTTTAAACACAATAAAATTATGAAAATGATAAATTATTAATAATCTCGGTCCAATATAACTTGAGGCATAAAACATCCATTGAACTTGATAATAGCACATATTCAAATAACTATATGTGGTAAAAAAATGATTATTAATATTTACTTTTTGTATTTTTTTTTCATCTGTTTTCTAAATATTGTTTGTAGAATATAATGAAGATGTATTAGATTGAACTAAAAAGTTGGGTAATCACTAATTAAGAGAAATTTGAACTTATTAATTATCATCCTTCAAAGTTGGCTCAATTAGTAAAGTCTTTACTTCATCACTTACTAAAGTCGAGAGTCATGAGAGGTCACTATCCTCTACATTTAGTCTTTGAATAATGCTAGGGTTTTAACTTAAATAACAATTCTTATTCATTTTTCTATTACAACAGTGTACATTTAAGGGTTATTATTATTTTATCCTTTGAAATTGAAAATAATATCAAACCAACTCTCGTATTAAAAATAATAACTAAAACAGTTCAACCGTTAAATGATTTTTTTTTTTTTTCAACTTTGTTAAGATTTTTCATTATCATATAACTTGACCCCATATTTGTAACCCTTCTTATTCAACTCAAGATTTTACATATAATTGTTTTCTTGCCCAATACGCGTCAAGTTCTTAGTCTCCAAAGCTGGTGCTTGTGGAGTCACAATCATAGATAAATTTAAAACATAAATTGGTTTTTTTCTTTTTGGCTAAAAAGTGGGTAAATATAGAAGGACCACAATCAACTTGATCTGGACGATAGCTTATGTTTTTGGCTTATTATAAGAAAGAAAAAGTCTCCAAAAGTTAATCCATTTTGAAACAGTCTTGTGAGCTGTGACTTGTGAGTACTCATTCCCTACTTTTCACGGCAATTGCAGTCCCTTGGACATGGTGGCGTGCTTATCTTCCAAAGGTTTGTTTATGTCAATAAGGGCAAACAGGGATTGAGATGAGTTCCCCCAGTCCCAGTCCTCTACCCTTCACCGATCCCACCCAAGTCCCCATTTAGAGAAAATGGGAATGGGGGTATATGAGAGTGAATTCCCCTATCCTTATTCCTGTTCTTCAATTTCACACGTTTCTCCCATTTTATTTTTCATTCTCATTTCACCTCATCACCAAAGTCGCAAGCTGCACCATTGAGAGGATTCTGCAATGGTGAAAGGAACTATAATGGGTCGAAGATCGGTGAAGAAAAATGGGAAGAATGTGTGGGTTCTACAGATGTGACTGTTAAGTGAAAAAGATCAGTAAAATGAGAAATAGGTCAATAATTAGTGTTCCTAAGTGACTAGCCATATTTAACAAATTATATTTTAAAAAATTATTAAAATAAATTTAACTATTAAATATAAAATTTTTATATTATAAATGAGGAAAATGGGAGAAATGGGTCGTTTAGATTTGGAGATTGATTTGCATCCTTATTCCCATTCTCAATCTCCAAAAATATGCAAGAACAACTCCCCAAATGGGGGATGGCAATTTTGAGACCCTGTTGACAACTCTATTGAAAATAAAATTTCCTTAGATGGAAATGGACTGGTCCAATAAAAAAATTATTATTATTATTTGTTATTATCAGCAAGTTTCTAAATATTAGTATAAGAGTTGTTTGTTTTTTGCACTTAACACTTAATGGTGCTGAATTGGGCTAATTAAGTGATTTTTGTTTGTTTTTTTAAGTGGTCAAACCACTTAAAATCACCTCAAAACCACTGAAAATAAAAAGTTACATTTTTTGACTTTTCACTGAATACCAAATCACTTGATGATTTTATAAATTTATTGTTCCAATTTTATCATTCCCAAAATAATAAATTTCCTAGTTTGTTCTAGTTTTACATTATAAAAATATCTTTTAATACTTCAACAAATATATTTCCAAATTTAACCTGATTTTACATTATACATATTCATTTTAATTATATTTCTTTCAATATTATTTTTATTTAAATATATAACAATAGTAATTCAACTTAATACTGTTTTATTTATTTTTATTTAATTTACTTTACTATAATAATTTATTTATGTATATATAATTTTTTTTAAAAAATACTTTACTTTAATAATTAATCATATTTTAATTTTGAATAAAAATATTATTAATATATGCATAAAATTGTTTTAGCTTTTGCTAAATAATTTATTATAATTGTTTGTATTATATTAAATAAAGTTACATAACAACTAATAGTAAAGGATATAAATGTCAAATTACTAGTTTTCAGACAATTTTAACTTTAAAAAACAAACAAGATTACTATACATTCAGATATAAAGAAAAAAAAAAACAAATATGTCATTCAGATTTCAGGTTTCAGTCACTATTCAGTTTTCAGTTTTCAGCAGCACTATTCGGTGTTCAGACAAAAAAACAAACGACCCCTTAGTATTGAGCTTAAGGTTTTATGGATATATCGAGGATAATGTCGATTTTATTTAAATATTTTATCAGAATTTGAAATAATAATAGATATTTACTTTTAAAGTTTAAATCTTTTATTAAAATTTTAAACTAAGTAAAACAAATAATAATACATCAAATGAATTACTTTTGAGAATAAATCTATATATATATATATATATAAGTAACTATAATATGAATATATTACATGTACATTATACCGATTATAAGTATATATTATTAATAATATTCTATTTTACAATATTTTGTACACATAAAGAAAATAAATTTACTTCCTTAATAGTTAGTACATGATTACAAAGTTCTGCAGAAGTCAATACCAAAATGAATTCTTCAAGGGTTTAAAAACATAAAGTACATTTTCATCTTAATTTGCACCATAGTTTTCCTTTCCCATTAAAATGCGTTTGTATAATTTGGAAGATAGTTATTAATATGCCACATATAATTTCATCCAATTAAAAAGTTCTTCAAAAATCACGTACAAAGCCATTTAATGTAAAACCAGTGAAGAATGAACATTTATATATGAGTCTACATTACGCAGGAACCGGAGAATAGATTGGTCCTTCGGGATCCTACATCGGTTGTGGAGAGTGTGTGTGTATGGGTTATATGGGTTAGCACGTCTTGCAAAATCACCATGGTTTTGTGAATAAATGTGTCTTATTCCTGACCCGTGTGTGTTATTTACAATTCGGAAATATATATATATATATATATGTGTGTGTGTGTGTCTACATTATAATATAGAAAAGTATTTTTAATTATCAGTCACCAATTGTTATAATTTTTTTTAAAATAAATAAATTTGAGCATAATTGGACTAAATTCAAAAATTCATTAAAAATCGCATGCAAGTTCATTTAATGTAAAACCAGTGAAGATTTAAACCTTAATGTGTCTAAATGTTAATAAAAGAATATTTTAATCATTAGGCATCAATCGATACAATGTTAAAGAAATACAGTCCTATCGAAGAAAACAAATAAATTTCTATTTCAAAATAATAATAATAATAAATTTCAGCATAATTTGATTAAATTCAAAAATTCATAAAAATCACACATAAATCCATTCAATGAAAAAACTTGAAGAACGAACCCTAATGTGCTCCATTCTATAATACTAAAAAATATTTTGACAAAAAAAAAACAATAACCTAAATATCCAATTAAGAACAATCAAGAATGTAACAAGACAGAAAAAAAATGAGGTCTTCAAAATCCTAAATTTGTGTTGATAAGTTAGAGGAGTTTTTTTATTTTATTTTTATTTTTATTATTTTTTTAATAATTTATTAGTTTGAGGAGTTGTTGATGAGTATTGTATGTATGATTGGTTGAGAAGAGACAGTTTGATAAGGTGAAAGAAAAATAATATACTTTTATCCTTTTGAAAATTATAAAATTACCCTTAGAACATAAAATGAGATTCTTACCTATTAATAGTGATAGTGATACATGACAAGAGCAATGGAAAAAACAAATATACTTTAACTTACTATTAAAATAAAATAATCCACAACAGGGATATAACCTTTATTATTATCCCGTGTTTGCTCTACATGACTATAATCCACAATAGAAATATTATCATTCTACTCCAACTTATCCTCGTTTATCTCACTATCATTCTCATGAGAATTATTATCCTTGTTAGGTTGAAATATCGAAAAATGAGAAGTAGAAGTTTGATGTTATTAACAGTTTCTTTAATTAATAACCTTAAATGTCATGATTATAGGGTAGCATCATATGTCATTTTGAATTTATGGCTTTTATTTTTTGCCAGCTTTAGACTTTTTCTTTTTTTAGGAACATGCCAGCTTTAACTTAATAAAAGAATGTTATTGAGTTTTTATTCTAAATAGCTTTACTATTATTTATGGAGCGTTTTGTTTCTGTTTTTCTATTTTTTTTTTCCTTTAATTGGATTATCATATATTTTAATTATCATGGAGATACTTGGAAGAGAGGTTTTGCACAAAATCTAGGATATTGCTCAATCTTTCAGGCAGAGGCTTGGGTAATTTATATAGGGTTGCAAATGACTTGGAACATAGGTGAACGGAAGGTTTTGATAGTGTAATTCTAAATTGGTTTTTGATACAATCGAATGGAGATCTTTTATGTTAATGTATGATTCTATTATTGTTGCGATAGACATTTTCCTTAAAAAGGATTGGGTGGTGCACCTAAATCAAATTTTTAAAGAGGCTAACAAGTGTGATGATTGACTTGCCAACTATGTTTATCAGGTTCCTTTGGGTGTACATTTCTATGATCAGATTTTTATTGATTTATATGATCTCTTATTTTGTAATGTGACGGGAGTTTCTTAGCCCTGAATAATTAATATAGTTTCTTAAGGTTGTGAAGCCTCTTTCTAGATCAAAAAAGGAAAATATATATGAACGAACTTATAGTTATAAAAAGTAGATATTAAGACTAGTATGTATTAGTGATACATTTTTTTTTTATTGCTACTTTCAATATACCACTTAAACATTTATTGCCGTGTACATATGATTACTTTTATATATGTTACAATATCATACCATAGAAAAATATATATAGCTAAATAATTTGAAAGAAATTGTTATTTATATATATACCTACCACCACCGAATAGGAATTAGAGATAAAAATTGCTCATTCAACTGGATAATGTTTCAGGAGGGTTTAAATTGTCTTGATAATGTTTCAAGATTGGGTGGTCACATTCCACGTGTGTCTCAAACATATATAAAAACGTATTCTTCGATATAACGTATTCGTATGCCTTGCTTTAACCTACGCTTGCAGTTGATTTCAAGTCTTCCCGCCCTCGATTTAAATTTGTGGGTTACTGTCAATTTACCAGCATTTTCAATTACTAGGTTTGATTGGGTCTTCTTTTCTCTCAAATGGGTCTCTTTCGGTTTCTTAAAACGCTCTCTAAAATGCCCAGAAAACCAAATCTTTCTTGTTCTTCTCCTTTCAATGAAAAAACTGTTTCTGTCATCAGCGGCCCAAAGTTGTAGTCTCAATCCCACAACCAACCGCGAAAACTCTCGTTGGTTTGTCTCAATTCACCATCTCAGCTTCTACAGCTCAATCCATGCCACCAAAAACGCAAACCCAGGTGCCGAAACAGCAACCGATAAAACCACCCACGAAGCTGAAAGAATCTGTAGAATCGTATCAAAAAACACTCCCAACATAGATTCATATCTCGACAATGCTTCACTTGAGGTTTCTTCGACGCTTGTTTTCGAGGTTTTGAAGAAGCTTAGCAATGCCGGCGTTCTCGCTTTGTCGTTCTTCAGGTGGGCGGAGAAACAAAACGGCTTCAAACACACCACAGACACCTACAATGCGTTGATCGAATCTCTTGGCAAGATCAAGCAGTTCAGATTGATATGGGACATGGTCAGCGAAATGAAGCGAAAAGGGTTGCTAACAAAGGACACATTTGCTCTAATTTCACGGCGATACGCGAGAGCCAGGATGGTTAATGAAGCCATAGATGCTTTCGAGAAGATGGAGAAGTTTGGATTGAAGCTGGAATTATCAGATTTCAACAGATTGATTGATACTCTGAGCAAGTCAAGACAAGTAGAGAAAGCACAGGAGGTGTTTGATAAAATGAAAAAGACAAGGTTTGAACCGGATATCAAGTCTTACTCGATATTGCTAGAAGGGTGGGGACAAGAAGAGAATTTGTTGAGACTGAATGAGGTTTATAGAGAAATTAATGATGAGGGTTTCGAACCGGATGTTGTGACTTACGGGATCATGATTAATGCTCATTGTAAGGCTAAGAAGTATGATGATGCCATCGCGTTGTTTCGTGAAATGGAAGTGAAGAATTGCAAGCCTAGTCCTCATATTTTCTGTACTTTGATTAATGGATTGGGTTCAGAGAAGAGGTTGAGTGAAGCTCTGGAGTATTTTGAACTGTCAAAGAGGAGTGGTTTTGCACCAGAGGCACCTACTTTCAATGCTGTCGTGGGGGCGTATTGTTGGTCTATGAAGATGAATGATGCTTATATGGTGGTCGATGAGATGAGGAAATGTGGGGTTGGTCCGAATTCTCGAACATATGATATAATGCTTCATCATCTGATAAAGGCTCGAAGAACAAAAGAAGCCTATTCAGTTTTTCAGAAAATGAGTGATGACCGAGGGTGTGACCCAACTGTGAGCACATATGAGATTGTGGTGAGGATGTTTTGCAATGAGAATCGAGTGGATATGGCAATTTTGATTTGGGATCAGATGAAGTCAAAGGGAGTGCTTCCTGGGATGCATATGTTCTCGACATTGATTAGTAGTTTGTGTGATGAGGTTAGACTAGATGATGCTTGTAAGTACTTTCAAGAGATGTTGGATGTGGGTATTCGGCCACCAGCCCAGATGTTCAGTAAGCTTAAACAAGCTCTTCTAGATGAGGGAAGAGAGCAGACAGCTCTTATTTTGGCTCAGAAGCTTGATAAACTACGGAAAGCTCCCTTAGTTGGCAATGGTCGATGAGAAATGGTGATCACTAATATTTTATCATAACCTTGAAGCCGTTGGAGAGCATGCAAAGGTGCTAGATAAGTGTATCAGCTAAACAGATTTTGTCACTATGATAAATTCAATGTAAGAGGAATTTTACTTGATAGATGGTCGATGAAAAGACTTCATTAGTTGGAAATGGTCCATGAAAAATAGATTTTGTCAAACTATTGCTTATATGTGAGTTAGCTGTCGGTCAATTTACTTATCATATGGAACCCGTTGTTGGGGACTATAATATTGTCTGAACAATTTGAAATATCGAACCTAGTTGTTCTCTCTAATCACGTAATAGATCATAGAAAAGACTGCAATGTATAATTTGTTGCATGACAAAAAATGTATTTAATTGAACTCAAACTGAAGATTATAGATATAGGTAATGAATGAGGACTATTGATTAGTCAGATGCATTTGCTCACAGCTAAAAAACGTCTCACTCTATTTAGACTTTAGCTTTGTTTTTTATTACACCTAGCTCACACTAGAAGCTAAACAACACAAATTGACCTGTTTTCGATTGATTATACCTCTAACTGATATTGGTTTATCAACATCTACAGATCTCATAGACAAAAACTTAGAATGCTTAAAAGAATCTGAATATGATTACTACACAAGATATATATATATATATATATATATATATGTATAGCAATAATATTACCGTCCTATATAGTCATACACCATAATCCCTTTCCTTTGCTTTATAGAAATGAATTTCTTAAACTTGTTTTTGCATTAAGTGTTTTCTTCTCACTTACCCTTCAAGAAATTAACAACATTTCCAAAACTTGACACGTTAAGAACTTGTAAGTTTAATGCAAATTTCCTATAATTTTCTATCCCAGAATTGGAGGCAATTACTTTACTATAAATTGAACTACTTACTTCTATTAGCAAATTAAGATGGGATTTGACAAGGATATTTCTATCAGAAAATTAAGATAAGATTTGACAGCTCCTTATATGTGTATGAAAATTTTTATTATTATTTTAAAGAATACTTTATTTAGTTGAAATCAAATTTTTATAGAGTTAACAAATCGAATAACTGATTAGTCGAATAAATTTGCTCACGACTAAAATACCCATTGATCTATTTACCTGTCTTTTTTTTTTTAACCTGCCTCATACTAGAAGGTTAAACGACATAAATTGACCTGTTTTCGAGTGATTAAACCACCTAGTGATATTGGCTTATCAACATGTACAGAACTTGTAGACAAAAACTAAGAAAGGCTTATAAGAATCTAAATTTGATTACTTGAAGCATTGTGTCAAATGTTCTCAATATGACTCCCTAGAAATATATCAGGTCAATAGAAAAACACAAACCACCTGATGATAACACCAAACTCCTTTCAAGAAAATACAAGTTTGCAATGATTCCTAGACTAAAGGCCAAAGTACACCAAGAAACAGAGAACCAAAATCTTCATGAACTTAAGATTGTCCGATCTGCTGCTTATCTGAGACAATAATTTTGCCATTTCTTTGTGTGCCTTGGGCAGAAGAATATCACCAACACCATGAACAACGAGCCAGTCATTGATATAAAGGTTTTGAGAAGTAACGGCAACTCCATTGACAGTCAAGACATTACCTGATGTCTTCTTGATTTTGATCTTGAACCCCTCTAAGAACGTGGATAACTCTGTTCCATTACCAGAAGCCAGCAAATCCTCCCCCAAAATCCGGCAAGGCACAACGTGCCCGAGAAAGATGGATACATACTCTTTGAAATTCCCAACATTTCCCATCATCCCCTCATCAACGAAAGCAAACACAGTCAAGAAAATCGCTTCCTTTACAGCCCCCAGCTGCAAACCAAGAAACGAGGCCATAATAGAGTACCCTCTGGAATCCAAGATTCTACTGACGCCATCAAAACTCATTGCACCATCATTCACCATTGGTACACATTCAAGATTGGGGCTTTGATTCCCATCAGACTCGTTGACAAGAAAACCTGGATCAAAAAAACTGTCAATCCCAAAGATCCTCAACGACCCATCATCGTATATCGCGGATACGTTCACCTTGACACCGTTCAGCGAAACGTGGTAGTAGGAGGGCGAAGAAGTGACGATGAGGGAGAGATTGGGGGAGAGAGTGGGGATCTTGGAGTTAAAAGGGAGGGATTTAAGGGTCTGGGAAGAAAATGGGAGGGGAGAGAAGTGGAATCTGAGGAGGGAAAGGGATGGTTGGCCTGAGGAAGCGAAAGCCGAATCAGAGGGAGAGAAGATGGTGAGAGATTGAAGGTGTTGGGGCAAGGCTTGGGAGGTGAATTCGAGAGTGAGAGCCATGGATACGAAGCCCGAATTCGAAAGGATTTCTGCGGCGTTGAGGATGGAGTTGTTGGGGAGAGAATTTGAGAGAGAGAGGAGAGAGAAGAGGACGAGAGAGAAGAAGAATTTGGCTGCCATTAATGGAGAATCCATGATTTTTATTTTTTTGGTTTTTGTGATAATGGTGTTTTGATTTTAGTAGCAGAGAGCTTGTGAGGAGCATGAAGGTTCATCATGGTTTTGGCGGGAAAGGTTTGGCACGTGTCACTATGGGATTTGTTGATTTTGGCGGGGAGCCAAGTACGAAGTTTTTTTTTTTTTTTTGAAATAAAGAAGGAAGTTAACTAGGAGGGTTTGTTGAAACAAATTTTAGTTGACACGTGTCATTAAATTGTTGAAATTAATTGCGACCCAACTTGGATTTTTCCGGCTTCGTTTGGCTTCGGTTTTCATTTTCCCATATTGACATGCTTTGTTTATATTTTCCAAACTATAATTGGCAAAGGTCTTTCCTTTTCTACGTAGAATCTTTCTTTGATTTTTCTTCTTTCTGTATTTCTTAAACTAGTGTTTGCTAAAAGTGTTTTCTTCTCACTTACCCTTAAACAACATTTTTAAAACTTGACACTTTAAGAACCTGCAAGTTTAATGCAAATTTCCTATAATTTTCTAACCCAAAATTGAGGCGATTACGATGCCATAAATTGACTACTTACCAACACAATTCCAAGCCCCTTAACACTTTCACCTAAAGACACTTCTATCGGCAAATTAAGATAGAATTTGGCAGCTTCTTATTCGATATGAAATTTATTTATTTTTATTGTTATTGCCCTAGCCACTAGGTGTTATTTAATATGTTAAGCTTTGGTTTATTATTATTCTTATTTTAAAAAAAGCTTGAACTGTGACACATAATTTTAATTAATTCTAGTTGGACATTGATCTCATTTAACATATTTTCACCGTAACAGTGTTAGATAAACTTGGGAGGAACAAGTGTCAACCAAAAATACGTAGTTTGCATACTCAAACAAGTAATAATGAGTCACTACAGCAATCCCCAACTTCGAGCTCACGTGTCCCTAAATCCCATGCTCATACCGACAAAGGAAATGGCATCTTGGTTGCTAGGTCTCAAATATGCTAGTCGGACACAAGAAAGGGTATTGTGATTGAAAAAGGAATGAAAAAATATGTGCACTCTTTGAATACCGATTCTGATATAAATTAGGTAAGATCAAGACCTTATTAATATAATAATCCACAAATGCTTCAAATGTTGAGAATCCACTCTCCCTATATGGTTATCCTAATTCTTCTTATAATCCACAAAGTCATTATCCTTATCTTGATCCCGCATCCGCTTTTCATATAATGATAATCCACAATAAGGATATTACCTTTATTATGATCCCGCGTTTGCTCCACATAATTATAGTCCACAATTGGGATATTATCATTCTACTCTAACTTATCCTCTTTCATCTCACTATTGTTCTCATCACATTTATGATCCTTGTCAAGCCGAGATACCAAAGAATGAGAAATGAAAGTTTGACGTTATTAATAACTTCTTTAATTAATGGTCGTAAAAGTCATGATTATAAGATTTTCTCTAACATCGTATGTCATTTTAAATTTAGGGTTATAGTCTTTTTATAAGCTTAGACTTAATATAAGGATGTTAACTGAGTTTTCATTCTAAATAGTTTTACTATTATTTATGGAGTGTTTATTTTTTTTATTTTTTCCTCTTAATTGGATTGTTATACAATATTAATATTCTTATCAGTTTATTCAGACTAATTATAATGTAGGTACTTTCAATAGAATTTGATTCAAGCTAACATAATTTTAATGCTAAATAAAAATTAAAAAAAAAAATCGCTCTTTGTGGTATTTTTCTAAGATTTTTACTAATTTTTTCTTTGAAAAAAAAAAAGAAAAAAGGCGCTCCGATTGCCAAACTAATACAAGTCATGTAAATAATCTATCAACCCACGGGTAAAGCCAAGAGAAAAGTGCTGTTCTAAGGCAAAAAGTATAGATCTGATATTAAAGTATAGATCTAGTTGCATTACACAACATGGTAGAAGTATACACTTTGGTCAACAAGAGATATCAAACCATATAAATTTGTTCTTCTTCCCCTAACCCCTCGTGTTGACCAGGAGCCAAAACAGGTGCATAACTTTTACTTCATCTCAAGATATAAAAATCTGCATTCCCAGAACAATAGGGCCATATAATTTAACTTAGCATTAATGGTTAAAAAAAAAGTGATATATTTCAATCAATTTCAGAGCTTGAACATTTTACTTCTGGTTATCCATATTTTTATGTAAGTAATGGGGTATCTGACATCCAGTTGTCCCATATATGTCATACAGAAACATTAAATAAAAGAATAGGTTGTTCTCTCAACAGCTCAGAGAAACTCTCGAAACTTTGACAGACATACATGATGAATTGATGATCAATGAAGTTAATTTATTAAAAACACATAAGTCATAACACCCTAACATTCATAAATCCAAGGATTCAAGCAATCAGAAAATCTCCAAGCCAATGCTCAAGCACAGCCTCTCAATTTCTCCCCCTTTTATACGGATAACTATTTCTACAGAGCATTCTGATGCATAGAAGTCCCAAACCAAAAGTGGTTTTATTCGGAAATTTATAAATGCACGGTTCTCATACTATAAGCATAACCAATTTATACCAAGCATAACTGGAAAAACAAACTTGTAACCACTCACAAAGAACTTAAAAGAAAAAAGCAAATTTGTATTGGCAGATAGTACAAACACCATAATCAACATATATATAAAGCATGTGATGAAATATATGTCCAAAGCACTGTCTCACCGAAAACTGATTGGCCATGAGAGGAGAAGCTTCTCGTGTACCAGGAAAAATTCGCCACTGCCTGAACTCCCCTCTGAAACCTCGGGATATGCTTCCAGTTCTGTAACACAAATAGAGGATGTCCCCCCTCATACAAATAAGCTATTACAGAAGAAGAAACTTAAAAGTCACAGTTTATCCACTAAATACCCCATTCCTCCCAGGGGAACCACTTGCGATGCTGACGGCTTACAGCTTTATCGGGTCAAAGGATCAATAGGTGCTTTCTGACAGATATATTAAGCCAATATTCAATTTCACCAACCAGATTTTCACTTCCATGATCGATGATTATGATTGTCGTGTCGAATATCAAGAAAGTAATGTACATAAATTGCAATGAAAAATCAACAATTCTAAAAGAATAACCCTTCCATGAGAATCCTCTCCCCGAATACAGGACCATAGCTGTGAACCAAGTCAAACCTAGAATTTATCAAGAAACAAGTCACGTATATGAACAAGGGCATCAAATCATCTTGTCGCAATCACGAAAGGAATACAGATAAATGTCTTAGATTTTGTCAGTTCAATAAAAATACAGGTGAGCAAGTCATGAATCAATCCATACATATAACAATTCATTTACCATTTTAATTGCTTCCGTAAATGTAACACTAAATTCCTTGAGAATATGAGCATGGCTGTTTAATCTCCTTCTCCAAGCTTGCTCTGGTGGGGCAGGACTATCAAAATCAAACTGCACACAAGTCCACGGAAACGTAGTACGAGCAATAAAACGGTAATTTTAACTATACAATTATCATTTTCTCTAATTCAAAATTGAATAGCAATTTTAATGTTAAAATAAAGGTTGTTCACGAATAGGAATACGATTTGTTGGCTTTTGTTCTAATTTTTAAATGAATCATACTATTGGACAGGGAGCCATCCAATTTTATGTAAGATGTTTAAGTGTTGCTCCATATTTTCTCCTAAATCTATCATTATTGCCTTGATATTGAGTATAATTCGTAGATTATATGATAAATTATAGAGGTTATGAAACGGTTAATAAAGCCTGGTTGAACAACTGCTCGGTGTATGTAAAATGCAATCAAGATAATTGGGTCTTACACTACTGTCATAACCAGAAACTACATACGTTTGTTATCACGATAGTTGGGTCTTAAACTACTATCATAACCGTATATAAATCTTCCAACTCATATTTAAACCACTATCATAACCTACTCTACGCTACACAAAATTCAATAAACTAGAAGTGAAAAACCTACAACAAAACATAAACAAGCAAGAACCGTGCAACAAAAATTGCATGAATTCGAAGACCTTTAACTCAAATTAAGACTAAAACAGATGCAATTGAAGCATAACTATAAACAAAACTAACTTAATCCACAATTTTCACTTAATTTCAAGTAGCCACAACTAAAAACACAGTTACAGATGAAAAATTGAAAAATAATAATAATAAAACACTCACAGATAGGAAACGTCGGTGTCTCGAAGCAGATCAGCGATTCGACTGGACCTGAGCGAGAATCTCAGTACGATTGAAGCACCTGTAAGTAGCATAGCCAGAAGGAGTGAGTTCGTCGAAAAGGCGGAGGTCGGGATCGGAGGCGCCATAGAAGAGGCGGAAGAGACGGTAGCGGCAGGCAGGAGTGAGTAGTTGGAGAGGCCGATCCCGAATTGGTCGGATAGCTGGTCATCGATTCAGTAACCGGCAAGGTCGCAGCGATTGGGAGACGATGAAAAGCATCAATAGGCGAGTGGTAATCGCCGTTATAATGTCGAAATCGGAGCGATAGAGAGAGCGTTTTGAGTGAAGATGAGAGATGCAAATGGCGGGGAAAAATTATTTTTAAATCTTTAATTTAATGAAAGTCTATCGTCCAAAAGGCTATTTTAAATCTTTCCTTATTTTTTTGAACGTATATAATTTACTCCACAACTATTATCATGTGGCATATATATTGTGCATTCCCCAAAGCAAAGTAACAAATTTATTCTTATGGGCCACGGTACCTTTCAGAATCCTCGACTCTTTCCTTCTCATTCTTTTTTTATTTTAATTTTTGATACATGGAAATTACTTTGGCAATATGCTTACTAACTTGTCAATTCCCCTGGACATGAAAGAACCAATTAACTTTTCAGAATTAATGACAACCCAGCTTGGATTTTTCCCTTTTCCGCTTGACTTCCTTTTTCACTCATAACTAATTAAGACTCCTTAAAAGAAAAAGAAAAAAAAAAAAAATCTAAGTGAAACAGAATCAATCAACCCAACTTGGAATTATCCTTTTCCCTATTTCACTTCCCTTTGTTACTTACCCATATTGACATGCATTCATTAAAATTGCAAAGCTTTTGAAAGATCTTTCCGTTTTCAATTTAGGCATATTAGACTGTACAATTTCACTATAAATTCATGTTCCTTTCAAAACCCCTACCCATCGAAGAAGACTTCTCATTATCTAAAAAGGAGATGGGATCTTGCATGGGTGAAATATCAAACGCCACAACAGCCTTGTTTTTCTCAATTTATATATTTTAATGGTAATACAGAATGTTATTATATGGTATTGATGTTTTTTTTTTCTTCTTTCAGGAAAGTCACAAAAGTCTGAAAAGATATCATCAGATGATCATCAGGATCAACCGGAAGTGCTTGCAACTCAAAATCCCCTACTTATTGAAGAAGACTTCTCTTCTAAACAGGAGATAGAATCTTGCATGGGTGAAATATCAAACTTCACAATAGTCTTCTTTTTCTTTGTTTTTCTCAACTTTTATTTTTTAATCTTACTACATAAGATTATTTTATAGTTAATGTTTTGCTCTCTCAGGGAAGTCAAAAAAGTCTGAAAGGAGATCTTCAGATGATCATCATGATCAAAATCAACTAGAAGTCCTTGCAACTCAAAAACCCCTAATTGCACCACCCCAAAGTCCAGATCATGTGTCCGCTCGAAGATCGTCCAGTACAATCTCCTCAATATCCCCCGATCATTTCCAAAAACCTTCTGACTTGGGACCGATTGATGAGCCTCCTCCGCTGCCTCTTACAAACTACTGTCACCCGCAACAGGCGGTTATTGGTCCCAACTACGATCGTACGTTATGGCTACCTGAGCATGAGCAAGATAAATTTATTATTGGTCCCAACTACGTCCATGTCAAATATAGTGTCTATAACTTCAACAACTACGGTAGCTCTAGCAACTAATAACGTGGAATATTAATTAGATATCCGTCTAGATGTCCGTAATTTTTATTGTTTAGATTTTGGCTTAGCAAATTATATGTGATGGTAATATATTTTTTCAAATATTTATTAGTTAATTTTGAAGAATCCTGTTGGGCATTATTGGAAATTTCTTATAGTTATATCCAATTACACAATTGTCCATATTCATATTATCCAATATTTAATCCGGCATAAAACAGTCGTTCAATTCGGCAGACGAAGGTGCACTGGGGAACAAGAAGTAAGAATGTCTTCTAGGGTAATGAGAATTAACATCGAAGTTTAAATTAATAAAATTTTAATTATAGATCAGTTTATATTAGCTCTTTTCAATGTATTCCTGGTGATTACCAATTACAAGAAATCCTAACACTTAAAACTACGTTTCGCGGGTATGAAAAATCTTGTATTATAAACATTAGTCGAAGTGATAATGTTATAATGTTATGTTAAGTGGCTTGTTTTATATAATTACAATTTTAAAAAGACAAAAAATCTTAACTCAAAATATTCTAAATTTCTCACTTTAAAAGATATCGAAATATTTTATAGATATATCGGATAGCAAGATACGATATTCTTACATATTTATATCAAGTATTGCTTCAATTTTTATAACTTTGGTTATAAGAGCATCTCCAATACAACTATCTATTTGGATTAAATTTTTTGCCACATAGGATTGATAGATAATAAGATTAAAAAACCTCTCTCTAATTTAATTATCTAACCCAAATATGAAGCTCATGTGGTAATATTTTTTAAAGGATATGGAGATGTGTTTATCAATTGAAAAACTCTTTTAGAAATGGTTATTAGGATTTTTTGCTTTTTCTAACCAATAACAAAATATCTCACACTCTCTACTCTTAATTGTAAAATATAAAATGGGAGAGAGAAGTACACATATTTTACTTTAATTGGTTAAATATTCATGCATATTTTACTTTTAATAATTATATTGGAGAAAAGAATATACATTTTTATGATTTTTTTTGTTAAAGTGAATCTATATCCAAAAGAAATTGTTGATGTGTTACAAACAAAAACTCAAAAATGCATACTAGCATTAGAGATGCTTTAAGTAAAGCTAGACATCCCAACTCAAATCCCAACTAATGATATGAGAATTTAAGTTATGTTGCAAGTAAATTAAATCATCATTAATCTAACTCCTTCCATCAATTGCAAAATCACAAATTGGAATACAAAGTTGAGATATGAATTAAAACATCCAACATGGATGGGTGTATCTCTCTTTATCTCTACACAGGTATAAAATTATCATATTTGCCTATGAATGATGGCAACTATAAATCTTCAAAAGTTACAATTACGGAAAAGAAAAATTAAGCTAACACAAGAAAATCCTTAAACCATGTGAGATTAATTATTATTATGTTTGTCAAAGGCTTTAATGCCTGATTAAATTTCTACATATATTACTTTTTAAGTGATTTTTGAGAAGTGGCAGATATTTGGGTTGTGGCATCCATTCCTATGTACCTTTCATTGGATTATATGTTTTCAATGTGGATTCATCTCATTCGCTTGCTTCAGGGCCTAGAGAGAAAAATATATTTTGTACATTATAAAGGGCAAACCGGAAAAGAATAATAGTATAGTCAATCCCTAAAAGCTAACACAAAAGAGGAGGGGGTTTTCTTTAGAACCAATGGGCTGTTGATGAGAGTTGAGAAGTTAAAGAATGTTAAAAGGGGCTGACACTGCGAGCCAATTTGATCATGAATTCAGGTACAAGACGTCTTCTGGGAGGAGCCACTGCATCTTTTGCACGGGCTTCTGGATCATCAGCATGAATGATGCTCACTAAATCTTCAAACAACTTATCTCTTCCACCTCTCATTGGATCCTGTTTTATCATATTTGACCAAATGTATCTTAACTTAAACAATTAACAACACCTCACCGTCTAGGTAACAAGGTGCATGGTTAATCAAGCTTAAGAGATTGCACTCTTACCTGAAGAAACAAATCTGTGTGAGTTTTTCCTTCGTACAAAATTGATTCAGCTCTTACTCCAACTCCTTGCAAAGTATCTGCAAAATTTTTACTGCACAAAAGAAAATATGACTTATATTTGGAGTGCTTGTGGAAGAACTTTAAACAAATATTAAACATATCCGCTTACAAAATGCACAAGAAAGAACATATGATTATGCAATTATTGAAAAAGCAATTAGTAATCATAATTAACGTATTTCTTTATTTAGTATATAATATTTTCATAAACTCATTTTGCCATACAAATTTAGTTTGACAAATTCACTGAGAGGAGGCTGGGCCAAAAGTAAACAACCATAAAACTAAAAGTTCTGTGCAGGCTGGGTGGTTGAATTAAATTTAAGCATGAGGCCAGGTTCTATTCAATCTGGTAACACACCATCAAATATCCTGTTTTGCCATGTACCCATGATTTTGGTTCTAACTGTTAAGCCATGTACTCATGAACTATGGTTCTACAGTCCAGCCCTGCACGAATAAATATTTCTATCACTAGAGTGGAACCATTATTTTCACTTGTCTCTCTAAATCACTTCGTTGGTTTTAGTCCTTTCAGTTCACTCTCATATACTCCAGAAAGGCAAAGCCAAAAAAATTTTGCCACAGTATTCCCATTTTAAGGGTTATTAATTATACCTTCTAAATTCCACAACACTATGTACAGATGAGTTTTATTCTCCAGCGGTCAGTATTTTGACCCTTCTCTGAATCACTTTATTAGATTTCAGGCCTGTTCTGGTACTAACCTTGTGTAAAACTCTGAATTTTATTATCTCTGAAAGGAAAAACCATAAGCAATACCCAAATATAACAGAGCTATCCACATTTCAAGAATACTGGCAATCTGTAATATTTGTATACCACTCTTACTCCAACTCAACATCCTCATCTTCTTGTCAAATATGATTTCTTCATTCGTAACAATTAGTATTCTTACTTCATAAGAGAAGTACTACATGACAGTAACCTTCTTCCAATAACAATGAGTGAAACGACTTTTATGAAGCATGAGAAATAACTAAAAATTCCATGTAGCTCAACATAAAAAAACTTAGTTAATTTATAGGAACAAGATGGTTACCAAGAGTTATAACGTAATGGAGTATAGTTCATATATATATATACCACATTTAAATCACAAAATAGCATATTCTGTAAACCAAAAGCATATAAGAAAACAGAAGAATAGTTAACACTATATCTGAAACAAGCATTGCAAAATCATAATAACATCTTATTCAATTATAAACCCAAAAAAAAAATGATTGTTCTTGTAACTCATTAAAATTAAAAGAAATGATATCAACAATCTGGAATCAAGATAAATGAATGTGATCACAGAGTTCTTTTCACAGGAGGTTCAAACCTTGCATCTGATGGGATTGAATAATCTGCAGTGCCATGAAAAAGTATGATAGGTGGTAGAAGAGAAACTGCATTTTTAATGTTTGGGTCCTGAATCATCACCTCTGGAGAATATTTTCGTAAAGATTGTTCACCTTCCATAATGCTGTAGCCAAAGCATTGATTGAACAATGAATAAAGAATTAACTAACTATAATGCAAATATGCCCTCAACTTATTACAGATTGGAGAAGTATGCACCTTGAAAAAAGGGAACGGTATAGTCCCCGACTATGGAAGTAATCTATTAGGTCAAGTAAATTGTATCTGTTCAGAAAAGTTGCAAGGAAAACTGTAAGAAAATGTCACAGACATTCATAAGCAAATCCAGGAAATGTAACAGACAAATGTTCGGAAATGAAGACCATTGCTCCACGAGATGCATCACATTGTGAACATAGAAAGGTTTATTTCTTAAACTATCGCTTTCATGGAAAACTAGAAATTATATCCATGCTTCACTGATTAGATATGGATCATGTCATTTTTGGATGTTTACTATAGATTTTGATGCAACTTATCGTAGGTTAAGTAATTTACTGTAAAATTTGATGTGATTACATCCATGCTTCAAAGAATAGATAAAATCATATCAATTTCAGAAACTTAATTTTGATTTTAATGTTCTTATAGTAGGTTAAGTATGCAATTCATAGAAGGTTAAGAAAAGCACAAAATGGTCATCTAACTGTAGTTGCACCCTAAAGGCTTAACATTAGGCTTATGCAAAGACAGTATCTGCTAAATTGAACTGGCCCAACACCCCAACATCTCAGCCCAGCATTGCAACTCCAGAATTAGATCACTTACTATTGAGAATAATGGTTTAAAAAGCATATTAAAAAATTTGGTCAGGAACATCTGACATCAAAATCTTCGAAACTACTTAACCACTTCTATCATCTGCTTCCTAAAAGTCACATAAAAATATTTCTTATCATTAAAATTTTATATTAAAAATCGCAGGTTTCAGAAAAACTTTAACGAATATTTACCCTCCAGATAAACCAAAATAGGCCTTCATCTGGGAGACACTCCAAGTCGTGCTGTCTCCTTCACCAGCTTCTTTGATTGCCTGCTCCACGAGTGCACATGCAGCAATATGTGCACCAGCTGACTGTCCCATAAGATATATCCTGCCCAAGAAAGCCAAAAAGGACATGACAAGGTTACCAAAATAGCTTTCTCTCGTAAGAGAAATCAAAGGGGAAGGCAAAATAAAAGAATACCATACCTATTTGGATCGCCTCCATACTCAGAAATATTATTGCATATAAAAGAGATACCTTGAGAAGCATCTTTCACCATATCACCAATTGTTCCCTGAGGGAAATTTCTGCATATGTATGTCATTTATGAGACCAACAATACAGATGGGAGGGATCCATGAAATAAAACAAGCACATTTAACACAAACCATAAACCTAAAAGCTGAATGCAACATATTGATAGAATTTAAGCGGAATTTGGAAGTCACTGCTTTGATTATCACAGCACATAATATGATTGTAGGATTGATTACATATCACCAAGTTTGTAAGATTTTACTTCTTCATGATAGCAATTTAAAGTAGTACATTCTTTTGTAAATCTAAATTTGTTTACAGATCCACCTGCTTATCTTTGTCAACAAGAAGACATGTGCGTGGTGCTAACATATTACGTGAAATAAAAATAATTCAAGAATTTAAAGACCGCTTGTTGTGAATAGAAAATGAAGCAAAAAGAACATGAAAATGGAAATAGACAGGTTCCTGAAAGGAATTAGGATATCACATGAAATCGAATTAGTCCCAATTGTGCTTTTTACAGCATTTGAACATGCAAACAGGAAGTGTAAATAGTGCATGCATGTTGTTGCAGAGAAGACATGGTGTCTGTCATTTAACAAGTCTCTTTTTCATTTTGTTGGGAGCCTACACCTCTGAACTGTATTTAAAAAATTATAAAAAAAAATCATTTACTGCAGTGGTACACAATCAAATAGTTGGTATTTCAAAGTAAATTCATTACTTCTTTCAAAAAAGAAAAGTAAATTCATTACTTCCCAAACATCAGAGGCTGTCATGAATTCAGATTAATTGAAATGAAAATCCAGTGACAAAGTTTTCAACAAAACTATAGGAGGCAACAATTATGGAGAATTACAAGAAAAGTTGTGTATGGTGGCTCCTACAAAAGAGCAGATCATAAGTGCACTGAATAAATATCTGTTTCAAGAAGGTAAGACCAAGACAGAAGGGCAGGAGCTGCAGAACATCTATATATCAAGTGTTCTGTTAATCAGAGAACTTATCAGCATACAGATCATGTGTTCTCCAGGACGTTTCATGTCTCAAGGAATGAATTAAACAATCCATTCGATGACAAAATAAAGACAGGACTACCAAGAAATGCTTTAGGGGCTGGGACGCGGGGGTTGAGTTTTTATAGAATAGCTTAGATAGCACAAATAAGCAAACAAACTAATAAACCAAAATATTTATCACTAAGAACAGGGATTTTGTTTGGCAATATAGAATATACTATGTAAAAACATCTTATAGCTGAAATAAAAATTATCACCTGTAATCTATGCAAGCAACCATGATGTCTCTTTCTGATAACTGTTGCCCTAAAAGAGAACCCCAAGCTTTATAGCTGCATAAACAGAAACACAAATTCATTGAAGCATGTTAAGTGTAGATTATTTTGGAGGATAGCACGTAACGATCGTGAAGTTACAGATTAGACTAGACAGCCATACAAATAAATTATTACGAATCAAGTAATGATAGTACAATAATACAAAGTGGACATAGTAATTTGCTTTTCTTTTATCTTAGCATTAAACCCTGCAACCAAATAAGGTGACCAGGGAAATTCGATAAGTAATTCCATCTTGTTACCAGTTCAATCTGCCATTTATTATTTTTGTGTAATTCTTTTCATCATAAAGTAGGATTAGACAAAAGTTCATGGCCTCACCACATATGTCAGTTGACAACATTGTCACCATCTATAATCTAAGGCCTAACCTGACACACGTCTGAATCTCACATGTTTGCTCTTACTAGTTCAAGTTTTTCTATTATACATAGTCAATCAAGGAAAAAATACTCACCCGATAATCCACGCTCCTCCTGTTACAAATGCTATTACCGGCTTTGGCCCATCATTAGATTTAGGTAAATACAAATCAAGCCTGCAATAGAAAATTTCAGCTAATCGTAGTCAAAAGAAGTACATGAATGAACAAACTATCTGGACATTAAAGTGAAAAAGCAACCAAGTTCTCTATTTGTACCTATTTCTTGGCTGATCACCGTAAACTATACCTCTGCGAATCTGACTAGAGAAGAAATAGTTATATCCAACTGCAAAATATTATAAAGCTAGTTGAAAAAAAAATCCATATTACGAACATAATGTCACACAAAACCCATTTATAGGGAATCAATAAAATTTTCTCAGGTTACTGAATTGCAGACCTTGAATAAAACCTGGCATAAGCAGCAGCGCATAACAACCAAGAGCAAGAAATCTCAAGATCCATCTGTAGCCTACCCTGCATAAAATTAAATGATCAGGAAAGCATCAAATTGCTCAATTAGCATGAGAAACAAACAAAAGCTGCAAATTGCAAAATGCATACATTCTAAATGCAAGTAGTATACCCAAGATACGTTAAAAGCTTGAAACCGAAGCGAGTGACCAAAAAAGTGTCGGCAGCTGCATGGCCGACGCCCCTGGTAATGGAGTGGCGGCGCGAGGCGGCTGCTCCTCCCGAGAGGGAATTCAGAGACGAATCGCTCGACGTTCTCCTCCTCCGCTGCTGATAGCAGTTCTTAATCGAATTGATTGTCGTGAAACTTGAGGCTCTGGAGAGGAGGGGACTGACGCCCCTGTCGTCGTCTTCGAAGTGAGAGGAGACAATGAGACTGGCGGTGGGGTCATCGTTGTCAATCTCTGGTTTGATTGACAAGGCTGCGGCTGATGCTGTTTCAATGGCCGAAGGGGAAACCCGCTGACTTATTGGCAGTATTGGAGACGGCATTTTCAACTGTCAGAGACACACACACACGCAGAGAGAGTGAATCAACAAATCTTGGAAATTGTTTTGTTTTTTTGGTTTCCCCTTCTTTCTTCTTCTGTCTATGTAAACTATTAACTGTACAGAGTTGTAACTGTGTTGTCTTTGTGTGTGTGTGTGATTGGGTGGGTGGTTGTATCAGTTGGGTGTTTAAAAATTTTGCAGAGCAGACCACCCTGACGATTGGCAACGGAAACTTTGAAGCTCTTTTTTTGTTTTTTTTTGAATGAATGAAAATGATCTGCTGCTGAGCAAGATCTGAGGAGAGAGAAGCTGATTAGTTGGCATCGGCCCAATGGGTTTCTGCCAATTGCCAAATGGGTTGAAACTTCTTCAAGGTTTTTTTTTTTTTTTTTTTTTTTTTTTTTTTGGCTTTCTGAATTTTGACAGGGCTGCCTGTATTAGGAACTGGTCATTTTCCTGCTTTGCTGTTTTCACAAGTAAGACTCACATTGACAACGAAGCAAAATTTTAATTTAGTCTAGTTGTAGTAAATTTCAAGTCATATTTCTGTACGTCTTTAAAAAATTCATATTTTTTTATTTCAAAAAAAAATCATATTTTCTGTGGCTATAGTTATTATACTCTTCAAGCTATAATATAAGATTATAGATTCAAATAATGTTTCAAAGCATTTTTGGATTCGGATTAGGTTAAAAATTTTTAAATCAACCTAACCTAATCTAATAATAGTCGGGTTGGATTGAGTTTGATTGATCGAGTTGGATTCAATTCACTATAAAAACATAAACAATTTGGTTGATAACTCTCATATACAAATAAAATGAGTGTAAATAAAAATTTAATGATTATAAATAAAAAATTCAATCCATCACAAATATTGTCTTTAATCCACATCTCCAATAAGTGTTCTTCTAAAAGAAGGAAAAAATGTTGGATTTAGACCATAGAATCTTATCTATCCACCACTAAGATGAAAGAAAAGATGTACAAATTACATGTGCAAAGAGGATTGTATCAGCATATGCCACTTGGAGGGTAAAGAGATGCATTTTTTCATAAAGTTTGAAAATTGAAAAAACTTAACAAGATTGACAAAAATTGCCTTGTAACAAAAGGAAATAAAGTTCAGTTTTTTTCAAATTTACATGTGAACATAGTTGAAATTAAAAATATAGATATACATCTCATATATCGTATAAATTTTTATAATTCAATATCTTGTCGTATGTTCATTGCTTGCATAAAACATAAGCAGAGAGAGAGAGAGAGAGTCCATTGCTTGATATATGGACACGAGAAGACGAATCTAAACAAATATAAGGTGTTGCATGTTGCATGATTGAAGAATAGTACTATATTTCTCTTGGAATTGTTTATACTTGAACCTGGTCATTCTTGATTCTTGAAGGTACATTTCTATTGCAGAAATTGCTGGCTGAGGAAGCAAGCCTCATGGCAGTGTCCCTGCTGTCCTCTCTTGTCCCTGCAGAGCTTGATATCGACTAGAGTTTGGAAGACTGCAATTTAATTCCAAAGATGATGAAACTAAAGTTCTCTTTAAATAGACAAGTCCTCAACTGTCTTAAGATAAAATATATGTTGAAAGGTTTCCAAGTTTTAATACTATACTCAACATGTTCCTTGTGATTCTGAGTTGTAATCGTAATCGATTGCAACTCTATTTCCATACATCAAGTGTGAATGACTCAGCTACTTTTGGCCACTTCTCAATTCCTAGGTGGCTGTATTTTGAGTATATCCCTCCCCTATTGACTTATTATGGTTTTCTTACCACTTCATATTGAAACCGAAGCCTTATTTGAATAGGTCAAATGTATAATTAAAAAATATTAGATAAAAAAAAAAGGTATTGGATAAAAATCTTTTCCACACCACATAAGAGAGGATGTGTGTTATTTGAGTCCTTATCTAATTATTTTCAGTATTTTTGTTTTGTGAACTGCCATAATTAGGTATGCGCTAACATTGTAATACGATTTACAAAAATTTAATTCAAATAGAATTTAAGTTTGAATTTATTTATTAGTTTTTATGTAAATATGTCTAATAATTGTGTTTGGTAAACTGATTACCTAATTACTTGACTTAATTATTTACCCCAGTTGATTTTCGTTTTTTCAAAGAAATTATGATCGGTTTAATATGTCAGTTTGTTATTAATATATTGGATTTGTTGAAAATGGGATCCCTCAAAGTAAACCTAAATGAACCAACTGACATACCATCATTTTTTTCTTCGAGTAGGATTGTGATTCCAATAACAAACAATTACAAAACTATGTATTTGATGAATTAATTGCACTGACAATATTATGTTTCAATTTTCGTTTTCTTTAGGTTATAAATTAAAAAGATAGTGGAAATGGCTGAGATGGTGAGATGTCAGTTCTAGGCTTGGATTTGAGTAACAATGATTTGGGCTTTATAGAGCTGACAGCTTTCTTCAGGCAATGGGTCGATTTCATGGGACTAGTGGGCTTTTGTGAAGAGTAGTGGGGGCTTTGTCTCAACTCTCAAAATGATTGTTGGGTCCAATGAGCATGGATCTCAGTTTGCCTGGCTCTTAATTTCTTGGCCCATGTTTTTGACACCGGTTTTCGAACATCTACATTACTATGTGTATGCCGAAAAAGAGCAGCGATGTTTCTACCCTTTAAAAACTGTATATACATCTTTTTTGTATTTACACCCCTTTAAGATTTTAAAAATTCATATACTATAAATACACCCAATATATTACTAATTATGTCCATTTATTTATTTACCTTTTATATATTATAGGTAAATAATCAATAAGATAATTAAATTAAAACATTAAAGAAGTCCAAACTTTTTTTTTTTGAGCTTGTTTTGATACTTTGTTCATGTTCATGATTTCTCCATCTTATGTTCTTTCTCATTTTCACTTAAAATTCTTGTATTTCAACAAGACCCTATATGTAAAACTATTAAACAAAACTAAAAACCTTCATTTTCACTCAAGCTAAGCTTTAACCAACTCAAAATAATAATAATAATAATAATAATAATAATCTCTTCAAATCTAGACCTCTATTTCACCATTTATAAAACCTCTAAAAACACAACAAAAAACTCCCATCTTTGACTACACTTTATCAAAAGTTTTTATTACGATTTGAAGTTGGAGTATTCAAATTTAATTATAATAATAACTGTTGGATTATTGGGTTGTTAGGTCGGGTCCATCCAAGATGATCCAAACCCATGACCTGATCCAAACCGATTTTGATTAGATTTGATCAAATAACCACTGACGGTTATTGGTGGTTATCAAAAAATAACCGCCACCTCTATAAATACATGAGGTATTTCATTTGTTGAAAAAAAATGATGGAAAATCAATTCCTGAAACTTTACATACACATCATACTACACATATGAGAGAAAAGATAAAACAAATGACAAGGCAAATTACACAGTGATTTGAGGTTCCTTTTAATCTATGTGATTGGAATCCGACCAGTTGAACAATCCAGAATCCAGGGCAATTTTCACTGTCTAGAAACGGGTACGCTTTCAATTTCTATTTTACTATTTTATAGAATTTATAATATATTGTATGAATTCTTTCAATAACAATATCATCTTTTAATTAAAGTGTTAATAATTTAATATGAGGATAATATTGAAATATTAAAAATGCATAAATTAAAGAGTGTACATACGATTTTAGAGGGGTGGAATCATCACCACTCGCAACAAAATTTGAAGAGTAGAGAATATGAATCTCGTGATGCTGCTGGATATTTTACTTTTCAGGTTCATCTGATTCAATTTCTACTTGGTCTGCAAAACTTTGGAGAAGATTTCTGTTCAGTTTTAAAGGGAGAAGGCAAGAATAGTAAATTAGTGAAGCAATTATGGTAATGTGGATCCTTGAAGTTATAGATAGGCGAACTAATTAATTATGGAAACCAAAGAGAGAATTTTTAGTTTACCAATTATGGGGTCGTAATTATAAAAGGAGTGTCAAGAAAACATTTGTGGGGTGTCAATAACACAAGCTTAAATTGTTTGTGAGGCCACGTTTTTTTAAGTACAATTTGTATCTTTTTTACAATTATTTTTCAACTATTATAATTTGAAGTTCGGGAGAAAGGAAGATGATCGAATCCATAATCTCATTGACTAGGCTGTGAAAAACAAACTCGGGACCAACTTCATCTCGTATTTCATAATTTTTTTGCTTCATAAAAGTGGAGTGTTTACATGCTACTTAATTATATTCATTACACATTGTTACTTCTTTTTTTTTTTTTTTTGAAGTGAAACGTTTTAACCATACAATGTACTAAGTGGAAAAGGAAAAAAAAAAAAAAAGAATCAAAACACATTATTGATAATGGATGATCATGTTTATTATAATTTATGATTTTTTTTTTAATAATCAACATAAGTATATAAAGTTTTAATCTCTGAACGGTTAGCAAAATAGTTAATCTCTGCTTTGCTACCACAGTGTTTAAACTTTAAACCCTCTCATGGATATTTACATATCCAAAGACCATAGTTGTTTATTTTCAAAGATTATAGGGTTGGGCAAGGATCCAGATTTCAGGTATGCTAAGCCAATTTGAGGGATTTATTTGTCATTAAAAAAAAAAATGCTTTGAAGGTGAAGTTTAGATGAAGAGATTATCTTTGTATACTAATCACCCTTGCTTATGATTTTGAGTACTAATGCTATGTACAATACGAAATTTAGTGGAAAAATCAATATAGATGAAGTGGTAATAAATTGTTCACAGCATGTAAATATAGGAATGAGGTGGTGAATAAAAGTTATAAAACAAATCAATTACCACATCATTTGTATTGATTATTAAATTAATTTGTTGGGCCATCATCTTTACTATAAAATTATTATACCATTATCTTTTTACTGTAAAAGTTAATATCTATTTTTTAAATTAACAAAACTAATAAATATTTAAGGTTTAACCAAAAGATGAGTAGTCAAACGAGGTCTAAAGTTTCGGATAACTATACTTTCACTTTATGAAATATAAAGGAGAAGACATGTCTTGTCGTATTTTAGACTTGATGAATTCCAAATTAAAAAAGAAATTGATTTTTAGTTGTACTTTTGCCACAAACTCTTCAATGATTACAAAAATGAACTCACGTGAAATCATGAATGGCATAAGTATTATAATCGCACACATGTATATAATTATTTGATTATGATGAGCCCAGAAAGAGGAAAAGAAAAGATTAGATCGCGTACCGTGTATCTACCAAGTATTTGAACAATACCCCATTCGCACAATCCGACTCCATCAACCCTCCATTGTTTTTCTTGTATCATATTATAATATCTAATTATATAAACGCACCTTTGGCGGCCAAGAAAACACCCTTTTCCCAGAATTAATCAATGAATTAATTCTAGGGAGATAAGATAGTATGATGCTCATGAGCATATGATCGTGGTTTATGGATTGTGGCTGCTTAGCCACACTGCAGCCTAGCAAATCACTGGCCTATATCAGCAAAAGAATTATTATGTAGAAGCAATTTGCATTGTTTTCAATGTGTGTGAAGTAAAAACAAGCTCAATGATTGAGCACAATTGGCTGCTAGAGTATTTTTTGTAAAGCATCCAAAACAAGTGATGCTTAAAACAGTTTTAATAAAAATGGCATAAAAGTGATAGATTTGAAAGATTCGCTTTCATGAATAGTTTACTTCATTATTATTGTTATAGTGCAGCATTAGTTGGCACCTGGCAATTCTTCTTCCTTGATACTAAGATGGATAAATTATGTAACATATCTTAAAATTGTTTAGGGTTAGTCTATTAAGTTTTAGGCCTTAAACAACTTTACGGATTAACAAGAGTTTTTTTTGACGTGTGTTCTTGACAAAACCCTTATAAAGTCAATATCGTACGTGAATTAGGCCTTGGCGTGGCTGATGGGAGACGTAACTACTTAATTTTGGTGGTGAAAAAAAGTTGTGGCAGAAAAGCATTGTCCATAAACTGATCACTTTAAAAGAAAACAAATTTCCCCGCATACGAGTGCTTGAAATAACACAATTTTTGCATTTTCACACGGTAAGATTTGCTTCTACTTTTTGGGAAGCTAAAGAAATAAAAGGGGATGATAAAGACATTGATTACCCCAATATTTTCTTTTGCACTCTTTATCTGTTGAACGTTGTTTTGTAATGTAGTCGATTCAACTGCCAAAAATCTTCCCGTTGAGGATTTATAGCCAGTCGATGCATGTTTGATCCTTTTTATTACTTTTTTTAATTTTTTTTTTTTTTTAAACTTTCTAGGGTGGGCTGATGGTAGTGCAAATGCTTTTTCGCCTTTAACAAGATAGTACAATTTGAAATGAATATGATGATTTCCTATATCTAGTATTAAAGCCAAGAAAATAGAGCAAGATCATCAGCTATTTGCAATCCAGTCAATGTTGAACTCAAATAAAATATATTTTCTTTGACGTTTATTTATTTTTCATAATGGATCCCAAATTTTCGTACTTTTAAGATATATTCACTTTCAATAATGGACTCCAAATTTTCCTATTTTTATGTTATATGTTTTTTTTTTAAAAAAAAAAAATCTAATATTGAACAACTTTGATGATTTGTCAAATTTAATCACTGTATGTGTAGTTTGCATAACTACTTCTAAAAGAACGAGCAAAAACTTATTATACATATTAATTATTATAATAAATGTGCATGGTAAAAATTAACCTTATAGCACTTACGTAAATAGGAAGGTTTAAACTAATATGGAGCTGGGAGTGGTACTTCCACACTTTTATCTTTATGAACATCTAATATTAAGAGCTCACTTTGTTTTTATTTATTTATTTATTTTTGGAAAGGGATTAAAAGTTCACTCTTAACCTCAACAATCCATAAATTCAGGGAATTCTTAAACTAATACCACTTAAACTAAGAATTAAACGCATACCATTTACATAAATAGGAAGGTTTAAACTAATATGGAGCTGGCAGTGGTGCTTCACACTTTTATCTTTAATGGACATCAATATTAAGAGCTCACTTTGTTTTCATTTTTTTGGGAAGAGGGATTAAGAGTTCACTCTTAAGTCTCAACCTCAACAATCCATAAATTCAGGGAATTCTTGATATTAAAATCCACTAAAGACATATGTAAGGAAATCCAGATCCTACACCATACTATAATATACTTAAGATAAACACACATTAAAAATATATAAATATTCAGGTTGCTAAGTAAGTTTAGAACTTGTTTTAAAATGATAGCCAGCCACCCTCGTGTCAATTATCAAAAATGAAGAAAAGGAGAAAAAGGATAATGAAGAACAGTGGATGTACTAAAAATAATGGGTTATAGACTCATATATAAGACATAAGATCGATGATAATAGATGGTAGTTACAGAGTTACAGTTATAATGGATGCTTAGTCTGTATGCCATTAACGTTAATGACGATTGACATTTAAATTTCATGCTGCGTGGAGGTTCATGTTCATGACACCCTATCAATCCTAATTAAATTGGATTGGTCTCAGCCTAATCATATAAAATATATCATATATTACTCAATCTGTTGACATAGTGGGATTTTCCTAACCCATGAAATGAATCATTATCCTTGACATTTCTTTTCTCAAAATTAACTGTCTTGAAAAGAGAATGAAACATCTTTAATAAATTATTATTTGAGTTGCAATGTCATATGTATACCAAATTACTTTGTTTGATGTCCCGTACACGACTTATATTTTTGGCGCATGCAAATATCCACAAAGATAGAGTGTAAATCCCACCTAATAGCACTACATTAAACATTATTAAGTTTGTAAACTAGCAATAAAAAATCAACTTGAATTTTAATGGCAACTCCTAAAGTAAATTACTAAAATTGCGCTTCAATAAAAGAATTTGACTCTCCATCATTTTCCACTTTCTAACTCTTTTAGACATTAGTTTTACTAAATATCCGTTAAGATACAGTGTAAATCCCTCCTAGCACTACAACATTATTGAGTTCATAAACTAGCACTAGCAAGTCAATATGAGTTTTACTGGTAACTCCTAAAGTAAATTACCAAGATTGTGCTTCATTAAAAGAATTTGATTCTTTATCATTTTCTACTTTCTAACTCTTGTTTGGACATTAATTTTTCTAAATAGTGGCAGATTTGAAGGTTAGTCTTCTACAAATAATTTGCATATTGTAGTTTTATGACTTTAATTTTATGGGAAAATGGTTAGGTTTTGAAGTATAAACAACATCAAAGTTTTGTATATGAATTAAGAATGATTATTTTGTGATGAAATCAGTTTGTGAAAGTAAATTTATGATTAGTTCATAGTTCACGAACTACTTACGCGAATTATTTATGTTAACTATTTATGTGAACTATTTACACAAATTACTAACTTAAAGTAAACATTAATTCTTCTTCATGATCATCACTCTTATACGAACCATCTACGTGGACTAATCATACAACTATTTACACAAACTACAAACCTGAAACAAAATTGAATTTTTTTCATGGTTGCTGCTCTTTCTTCATCGTCCACACTTTTGATGTCTACACTCCGCAATTAATTTTCCTCTTCACCAACTAGTTCACAGAAGCTATTTTTGGGTGTTTGAAGACTGAAGAAAGTTTAACCACCTATTTTAAAAGAAGAGTAATTTTGTCTTTAAATTTTATAAATAGATACTGATTGTATTTTATTATATTTGATTACAACCAAATATGTCTTATTATAATTAAACATGATCAATTGTTGTAAATATAGAAACTCTACGTATGTATGTATGTATATATATATAGTAATTCTATCATCAATATCTTTTAACTTTAAAAAATTAGGACGAACTAATAAAATCCAGTTATTATATTTGAATTAAATAAGAGAGAGAATTTGTTTTAGGAGAAAGAATGTAATGGATGAATTGATTGGTTTGTCTAAACTTTTTGAAGTTAGAGGCATTAATGATGGAAGCACTATATATATATATATATTATTTTTATAATCAAGTATCTCTTACTTTAAAAAGTAAGGACCAATCAATCAAATTCATCCATTGCATTCTCGCTCCTTAAACAAATTATTTCTCTTATTTAATTCAAATACAATGGATGAATTTGATTAGTTGATCTTTACTTTTTAAAGTAAATGATATCTTATTATAAAAGCATTATATATATATATATGGGATAGGATCGACAACCCTTAAAAATTAAATAATGTCTTACACAAGTTGTTGACCTTTGGATTTGAATAAATGGATGACTAAAATGCACTCATATTCTTAATTATATACACATTAATGCATCCAAAATAAATGTGTTTTATTTTCTCTCTCTTATTTTATATGTTCTCTTTTCTCTTTCATTATTAATAAAAACTAATTTTTATAATCCAAAATATATATATAGAATTTTTTTTTTTTAAAAGATAGAACTAATTTTTTTTTTTTTATAAGAATTAGAGTAAGAGTTGTACACCATTAATTATACATTAATGAATAAATTCACTTACCAGGTATATAAGAATAAATCTATTTAAATTGGCAACAGATAAATTCTTATATTTTTATCGGTATATATTTATTTATTTAAAACAAAGGATTAAACTGAGACAAGTCACCTTGATATCAACAAATTAACCTATCCAAAAATTTCTATATAATCATAAGATGATTGAGGATTTTGTCTATTTTTTTTATTTGTTAATTTTTTATAATCAAATAACATGAAAAAATAGTGGATGATCAATATTGTTTAATTTTTTTCTCTCCTACATCACTTAAATTTAAATTCCTCTAATAAAAATATTAGTACAAACAAAAGATTTACGGAGAATTTCTACTCTCATAAGATCTCCAACCAATCAAGTTAGGGTAAGACATCATCTTCTGAATCTGACAATCCATTATCTACATTAGCGATGGTCGAAAATCTACATCAAGAGGAAATAAATTATTACATAACCATAATACTATATATAATAAATTAATTAAATATATAATGACAAAGTCTTACCGATCCCTAAGCATTGGACAATTACTTTTATTGTGGCCGTGTCCAACTTTCCCACATCCATGACAACGCCTACTTTTTTCTTTGGTGGCACGACATGCTTTCTCTTTTCCACCTTTAAGTCTCTTCCCGCATCCTTTTGCCCGAACCGCAGATGGTTCATTGGAGGTTGGTAGTTGTGTACTTAGTCTATCACTGATGCTTCCACCACTATGACCTAAATGAATTGTTTTAATTCTCTGTAAAATATCATTGAAACCATCTTCTACAGTCGGATTACCTTCGTCAGTAAATGCCGCACTCTCAATTACATTTGAGGCAAGCTGAAACACTCTAGTACGTTGTAAGATAAATGATCTATCAAAAAAAAGGTCCTTTATTTCCATAGGCTTATCATCAACCACTCTCTCGTACAGTCACACTTAGCACTTTTTGTCCACCTCTTTAAAATGTATTTTTCTGGCAAGAATACAATTCCGATTTTAGTGAAGTAGGCCAAAAGATGGCTACATGGAATTCCTTCACTCTTATTTATTTATTTATTTATTTTTAATTTTTAATTTTATTTTTTTTACAATTGCGCGTTGCATAGTCCAATCCCATTTCATGCACAATTTCACGTACTCTAAAATCACTTTTTTTTTTTTTTTTCCCTCTTGTATACTTTATAAACACAACAACCACCACTCCCAGTGATCAATTCAACATTATGTAAAGAACTGTCCCAAAGTTGAACTTGAAATTCATAAAAAATTTTATGCGTATAAATTTCAGACGTTGGATTCTCCATTTCAATTGGCTATTTCAACATTGGCTTCTCGTTGATATCCACACGATCAGCAACCAACTCCTCATGGCGTTGATGTGCAACTGCCCTATTAATCGAATAATAAGGTCCACCAATGAATTCTTTTTAGAAACATACCTCAATGCATGACAACTCTCTTGCTCATTGGCTGCTTATCATTCCATCGGATAAAACATGATTCACAAACACTGGCACCCATTTAGATCGCATTTCATACAAGGAGCAAAACCAGGCATTGTAGTGAATTATGACACTTCCATATGCATTGTTTAAAGTCATTATAGTGATCCACATAAACAACTCCGTTCAATTTCTCAGAAAATTTGTTCAGGATATGCCAAATACAAAATCTATGAAATGTGTTTGGAAGAGTGATAACAATTGCTTTTGCCATGGCGGGATCTTGATCAATGATGATCATTTTTGGTGGACCACCAGGCATGACTTTTTTAAATTGCTCAAATAACCACACAAAGAAGTCGGTGGTTTCATTTTCATCACTCAAAAATGAGCAACCAAAAAAGGATGGATTGACTGCGGTTGTTAACTCCAATAAAAGGTGCAAAAAGCATACCGTATATATCTATTGATGTTGTAGGTTGCATCAAAAAGGACCACATCGCCAAAAAAATTGTAAGCCTACCTAGATTGTGCATTTGCCCAAAAACTATTGAGTTATTCGATTTTCCTCAACCGATTTAATTTTGTTGGTGTCAAAAAGTGGGAACACCAGTTCACATCAACAATGAATTGAAATTGGTTACCAAGATGATTCAAGTTGATAGGAGAGATTATCAAAATCCCCTTGAACGCTCGGACTCCTTTCTATGAAGGGGATATTTTCCCTCCGGATTGATGCTGCTCCCCTCCGCTACCTACAAGATGAACACCGAGGTCAAGGGTCACCGGAGTTTCTCAAGTGAAGACCTTTCGACGTCAAGCCAATACGGTTTTTGAAGGGTCACCGGATAATATTATTATTGTCAAAAGATTTGTTTTTTATATGGTATATGTATCATTTGGTAAACAATCTAATTGAAAAATTATTCTCCGATGCTTCCATGTATTTTCATTTAATGTCTTCATGTATATCCATTGAATGCTTTCATATTTTTCATTTAATTTTTTTTTTTTTTGTGCTTTTAATTAAATCTAAAGATTAGAATTAAATAATTGAGCAAAAATGCACAAACCCCAACACCCACCCCCCCCCCCCCCCCCCCCCCCCTTCTTTCCCTTGAGGTACAAAATCTAAACTCACGGAATTAACGTTTAGGTTTTGTAACAGGTTAGCCCCCAACCGTGAGTGTCAGTTAGTCCACGTTAATTTGACGAAGAGTAATTTCGTCAATATGCAACTAGAAGAACCTGAAAAAATAATAATAAAAAAAATAAAAAAATGAACAAACCCAAAGAAAAAAAAACAATAATTAAAAACCAGAAAAAAAAAAAAGTGAAAAAAATGGAATAATAGTGTACTGTTCTTTTTCTTCATTCATCTTCTTCTTCTTCTTTTTCTTCATTCTCATCAACAAACACCAAAATAAATTAAAATATATATATATATGAAGAGCAGTGTACTATTCTTGCTCTTCATTCATTATCTTCTTCTTCATTCTCATCACCAAGCACAAAAAAAAAAATTGAAAACCAAAAAAAAAAAAAAAAAAATTGACACTATTCTTCTTCTTCATTCTTATCAACACCCAACACAAAAAATCAATAAAAAAACCAACATATCTGGGTTCATTGCTATGCCCACATCAACACCCAACATCGATACCCAACACAAAAAAAAAACAAAAAAAACAAAAAAAACCAAAAAACAAAAATCAAAACAATAAAAGCATCATTTGGGTTTGTCATCATGCCCACATCAACATCCAACACAAAAAATCAAAACAAAAATGGGTTTTGCAAGCGGTGGAGACAAAATCACACATGGGATTGAAAGAAAGAAAGACGATATAAGAGAGGACTGAGAGAAATTTTTTTTCTTTTGTTTCAACATATTCAAACATGGGTTTTACAGGTGGTGGAGATAAAATCACACAAAATCAGCAATTTAAAATCATTTCTTCTATTCTCTCATCTCCATCTACCTATTTTCTTCATCTCTATCTTCCTTTTCTCGCCCACATAATCAATATGGAAACCCAAACAATTAACTTAGATCGAGATCGAAATCAGTCTTGGAGACCTAGTGAGTGAGACTGAAAGAGGAGAGAAGGAGCGACAAAAGAGACAGGAAGTAGGGAGAACGACGGCGAGCGAAAGTGAAGAGAGGAGAGAGAGGGAGTGGTGGTAGAAAGATGAAGATTGATAGAGGATGAAATTGAGGGAGTGACGACGACTAGATATTTGATGATTGCAGGTGAGTGTATGAAGATGATTTCTGGGTTCTGATGATTGAAGCTTGAAGGTGATAGAAGATAGAGTGTGGTGAAGAAATTAGAGAGAGAGAAAATAATTTTGATTTGTTAATCAATTTTTTTTTTAATTTTAATTTATTTTTCATTTTTAAAATTTTTAACTTAAACTAATAAAGGCATTTCCATCCTTTTATCCAATCACATGATCATCAGTCATGAGTCACCCAGTTTGACCATTAAACAAGGGGCTAACCTATTACAAAACCCAAACGTTGACTTTACATGTTTAAAGGCTTATCTTAGGGGGATTTTCTATATTTTGCTCTAAATAATTATTGATTTGCTGACATGACTGTTTAACATATTCTTTGAAAATAGATAGTCATGTTGACAGTGTCTAATTTTTTTTTTTTTGTGCCACCTCAACTTGCATTGATGAGTGATAATTGCATTGGAGGAGTTTATTTTAACTTAATGTCTATTTATCCTATGTGGTATGTAATTTTTTCATTATCCATGAGAATATTGGAGATGCTCTAAAGTGTGCGTATGAGTTTCAACAAATTGTTTAACTACATATCCTCTAGTTTTGGACTTAATTAACCACAGTAAGTTTTGCATTGCAACCTTCACTTGTTATACCCCAACATCTTTTTCTTTCACTAATCACCCCTGTTGAGGCTACTCCCTCCTTAGTAGGGATTGGAAAAAAAAATGGGAACCAAACTCAACTAGTCCAAATCAATATTTTCGGTTTTTCACTTCTATTCAGTTGGGTTAGGTTTTTGGTATAAAAAAACCAAATATTTTCAATTTCGATTCAGTTTTGGATTGGAAAACCTAACCCAAACCGTAGATTTGTATTTTTGACTAGAATTTCGAATTCTTTTTAAAATATAAACTTCATATGCCGAGGACTCAGGTCCATTTGAAATTAACATATGTGAAATGATTTTATATAATTTTCACGGTTTTTTTGATAGTATATAATTTTTAATTTTTCCTTCCAAGCGTGAACAGACGGCACCATTTTTATATTTTGTTATTATTATTAAAGCGTAAACTGATTATTTGGTTGGCTTACTGTTGAGACAAAAAGTAGTACGAATAGTAGGCACATGAAACAATATATATCGACAATTGATGCTTATGGATTGAGTCAAAACTGGTGCAATTAATTCATTTTGGTGTCCAGGTAAGAATCTTTTTGTTTATGGTATGTATCCTCATCATAACATATTCTAGCAATACATTGCCAAGACAATTGTCTGATCCCTTTCCATTTAATTAACTTGATGGAAAACGACCAAATTCTAATTGTTGAAGTATTTGTCCTTGTTCTTTTACTCGTTTCTCTTTATAAAAAAGCGAATGAACCGACAATGGTCCTCATTTCTCTTTGTCACGTCCTCTTATTTGATGATAATACTGAATTGACACGATGTGATATATGTTTATCTAATCATTTAGCATACTGAATTGACACGTTGTGATTATATATTTTGTCTAATCATTTAGTTTCGAATCGAACAAACCCTTGACCTCTAATAACCTAATTAGGAGACCAAATTTTTTTTAGGTGTTATAGCTAGTAGAAAATGGTTTCGAATTAAACAATTTTCTTTAAAATATTTAAGAGATATTATGATAAACCCTCTGAAAAGTAAACTAATCGTGATTAGGCATTGATATTTTTTCATTAGATGAACCAATCCCTTGCCGTTAATTCTCCTTCCAAAAAGTCAACATTTTCCATCCAAATCCGTGAAATGATCAAAATACTCTTGTTAAGATTCTAAAAAATATCTATCATACTCTTTAAACTTATTTAATGGACTGAAATGTCCTTCACATCATTTAAAAACGTTTTTAATTTTTCATAAAAAGATTAAAAAAACTTAATAAAAAAAATTTCATCACCATCCTCATCAAACATCACCATCCTTTCTCTCTCTTCTTATTCTTCTTCGAAATCCAGATTCCTCTCTCTTTCTCTTCTTCTTCTTCTTCTTGGTTTGAACCCAGATCCGTTTGGGTTCGTCGAACCCTGACGGATCTGGATTCATCCACTCGTTCTGTCTAGGTGCGACGAACCCAGATTCCTCTGGGTTTGTTGAACCCAACTGAATTTGGGTTCATCAAACTTATATTCAACTGGGTTCAACGAACAGATGAGATGTTTGTTTGTTTTTTTGTTTTTTTTTTTTTTTTTTTTTAAGATGAGTTGTTAATGCTGGATTGATGGTTTGATGATGATATTTGTAGGTTAATGTTGCTAATGGTGGGTTGATGTTAATGATGGTGGATTAAGGATGAATGTTTTGTTAATGTTTGTGTCGTATTAATTGAGGGTTTATGAATGGGTTTTTTCTTTTTTTTGATGAAGATGAGTGGGTTGATGTAATCATCGAAAGGGCAATCTCAAATTGGAATATATATATATATATATATATTCAATTTGAAAAAAAAAAAACTTTTTTTTTTTAATGATGTCCACGGTGGAAATCATTTTAATTTTTTTTTGGAAAATTATTAATTTTTTAAAATAAATTATTGCTTTTTTGTTTTGATTTTTTTAATTTTTATTTTTTTTAAATTATTTTAAATTTTATTTTATTTTTTAAAAAATTTTACATTTTTTATCAAATTTTCTCATTTTAACATTTTAATTATTTTATTAGATTACCATTTTGTCTTTCAATTTTAACATTGGTTGGGGTTTTTAGACGGTAGGTTATAGTTTGCCTAATAAAAAAATCAAAGATTAATCACGATTAATTTACTTTTTAAGAGAATTTTTTATAATATCCTAATATTTAAACATACTTATTGAAAGAAGGTGTATAAAGCCATTTTTTTTAATAAACACTATTGAGAGTTTTGAGGTATATAAAAACACTTTTTCAAAAAGTATTCATTGAATGGTTCTAAAAGACAGGACAAATTACATAGAGGGCCTCAAGTATAGTGAAAGGGCAAAATATCAACTTTTCTCAGTAATTAAATAAAGATACCCCATTGTTAATTGTCAAATTGTTAATCTTAACATTTGACCAAGGGTTTGAGGACAATTTGTTCATTTTACTTATTAAACAAAACAGAATGTTTTATTTCAAAAAAAAAAAAAAAAAACAGAATGTTTTAAATTGATCTCGAAAGGTTTTATAATTACAAATTTATCTAAAACATAATTATCAAATAACAGCATAACTTTAAACTTAAACTAAAAAAAAAAAAAAAAAAAAAAAAAAAAAAAGGAAATCCACCTTCAATGAACTCATTACAAATTGACTGGCAGTGGAGATCTCTTCCAAAGAGAAGATCTCCTCCATCAAGGAGATCAGGATGATCTCCTCGCAAGGAGGAGGATATCGAGGATCTCTAAAGGAGATGGTCGATCTGCTTCATTAAGGAGATCAAACTTCACCAATAATGGATTCCATAGGTGGATTTTTTTTTTTTTACAATATTAATGTATTATTTTTAATTAATATTAAATTATTATTATTAAGAAGAGTGATTTCATAATTTTACAATTAATGATTAAAATTAACCATTAAGATTGGCTAGTTTATGTTTGTGTAGTTAATTGATAAAAGTTGAATGTTCTATCTTTTTCACCATACTTAAGTTTGTGCAATTTAAAAAAAAAAAAGACAAAAAAAAAAAAAAACCTTCAATTGCTTTTTACTCTCAAAAAGCAATTTAAGTCAAATTAACAAAATAAATTCATATATTTTCTTATAGTTCAAGTGGTATGTGCACTTTAACATTATATCTATTATAGGGGTTCGATATTCAACATGTACATTCATTAAGATATATGTGTGGATAGTATCTCTCCTTATTATGCCCTTATTGTAGAAGTAGATATCTCCATATATTATGGGAGTAAATTTTTAGATCGATCGTATTACTCCCTAATCATATTTCAATGTCTAATTTCAGTACATTTTGATAGATCTTGATTGTTGGTCTCAATAATCCAAAAGTGATTTTGGTTATTTGGAGAGAAAATCGAGTGAGATAACAACAAAAAAAAAATGTGAGTTTTCGAACCAAAACCAAAAAATTTAAATGAATTTTTTAACATTGTCAAAGTTCACAAACTATAGTTTGTAAACAAAGACAAGGTTTGAGAATGAAGACTACCAACTATGATAATTTTGTCCTTTGTTCATAAACTATAGTAACATTTATGGTAATAAAAGGATTCAATTTAATTTTTTAGTGTTACAAACTCAACTATTTTTTATACCAGAAGAAAATATCTTATCGGAAACCCTTCGAAAGCTATCACCTCTCTTAAAGGTAATAAAACCCTTCTCATTTTCATTCTGAAACATTATATCGATTTTCTAATTTATATCTTTGATATTTCAATTTTATGCTTCTTTTTGTAGTATACGAGCTCATTCCGTTAGCATCTTATTTACTATCTATATAACAACTAATTAGGGATTTATCGGTGAACATTTAATTCTATTATCTTTATATTAGATTCAATTTTTAAAAAAGAATGACTCTTTACGTTTTCGTCTATATGTTTGTCCGTTGATCAAGAATCTTTCAAATTTTGATCAAGGTTTGCCAAGAAAAAGAACAATTGTTATAAAGGAACCTCACCTTCTAATTAAATCCAATCATTGTCAGTGCATAGGGTGAATCTCTCCCAATTTATGCTTCTTTAACGTTGCACTAATTTAAAATTTTAATAAAATAAGCAAAAGTTCAAAACTGATACGCCATTAACATTAACTCAGTTTATCATCCAAATTTCTAATCACTAAAGCGATTCTTATTCCGATAACCATGTTGTTTCAAGATCTAGTGCATGCTGCATGTGGATGTTGTATTTTGGCTGCACATTTAAATATTATTATATCATATAGATCCTAATGGAAAAGTGACTCAATGCGAAGCAAGATAATTACGGAAATTACTCAGAAAAGTATTTTTTATTGAATAGAACACATGTTAATAGTCATAATCAATCAATAAATGGACGGAAGAGAAGAGAAAACTAAAGATAACTAAATGAATAGATAAATTTATTGATTGTTTGGCAGTTAAATTCCAATCTTCTAAGCACATTAAGGGCACAAGTTAACACTACCCTTTGTTATTATACAATTATCAATTTCTTTTTTTCTTTTTTTTTTTTATACAAATAGGCCTCACTGAGGCCAAATAATTATCAATTTCTAAATTTATAAAAGTATGGAGCCTACTTATATTCCACCAATTAATCCTATCCTAACCATTCAATTCAAAAACAATAATCCTAATCATTCACAAATATGAATTTGTTGTATTTTATCTAACAAGCACTAGAAATCTTATAACAATAAGAAAACAAATAATACCATGCAGTAAAAAAAAAAAAGAAAAAAAAAAGAAAGAAGAGAAACTATTTGTTTATTTAGATATACAATATATATAAACAGGTTAATTCGCAAACACTCGCTATACATTGCTTGAGTGGTATATGTGGATTAGTATTTATAAATCAACCTACAGGCCCATTTGTTTATATATACAATTTATTTATTTATGAAAATTATATATACAATTGATTAAAACAGACTCATTTGCAAAGTTAGTTATTACTGAGTGTATATATGGTGAGCCTGTAGTTTGTACCAAACTATCAGGCCATAAAATCAGAACTAGAAACTTCTTGAACCTCGATCGAGATCCTCTCAGTGTGCCTTTCACTTCTTCAATCGCAAAGTCTTCAATTTTGCCTGGTATAAAAAAAAATATTGCACAACGCAAATATCTTCAAATATTCGACAAAACGCTTTAAAAATTAATGTAAACAAACAATATATTACATGGTATCCTTCATTTCACAAACTAGCTAATAAAAGTAATCACAACAATTACTTTTATGTGATACCTTATTGTATATTTTTTAAGTCATATTTTTCTTTAAAAAAAGATAATAATAACAGATCCTTTAAAGTTTCAATTGGTACGGTTGTGCCTAACTTTTTTTTTTTAATGGTTATTCACATTTACACATTTAATTAAAAAAAAAAACCGTAATGTTCATGATTTAGCTCCCAAAATATTTCCACGCTCTAAAATGAGTTCATGGAGTGGCCACCAAACCACCTGGTCAACAGCTGAGACAGATTCGAGTGTCTACCACGTGAAATGTGATAATTTTTTCTTTAAAACTGTGGGTCGAGCTCTCCCACTTTTTGAGAACAACTTTTCGGACCGCATGAGTTTTATACTAATTAGATTCCGATAGTTGTCTGTGTTAAGAGGTAAAAAAAAAAAAAAAAAAAAAAAAAAAAAAAAAAGCTTCCATTATATTTCCCCATATTGAAAAATATTCATAATGCTATATACATATAATTTTGTTCTTTTAAAATATACGTAATAATAGCTTCGACAAGATTTGATGTCCCTGATAAGAGTACTCTTTGATTAAGATTTGCCCTTATCATGTACACGTTAACATATACTCCTATACCATTTATATACCTTCTAAATTTTCCTTTAGTGGGCGACATATGGTACCAATTCATTTAATGAGAAACAGCCAAATTAAGTGGATCATTTCCCATAATCTTGCCTTTCCAACGCTGGGGAAGATTGTGATTCCTCACACGTAAGAGAATCCAAATCTATCCCCACCTAGCTGTTAGATACAGTAACAAGCATTGCAAAGTTGATGGATAACGTTTAAAGAAATTACTTGAAAGTTGAAGCAATCCATGCACTACTTCTATAAATTATAAAATAGAACCAGACACAAAGTACTAATTCATTCAGTTAAATATCACATACATCAACATCATCCTATCCCATTATAAATCTATTCTCCTCTCAACTCTCCAAAGGATTTTGGTTTCCGAACAGGTTCGCTCGAATATGAATCGATTACCGGCCAAATCGAAGCCCTGGGAAATGATATCTACATCATACATGCAAAAGAGATGCAAAGTAGGGCATATACCCAGGTGTTCACTTTTAATGTAGTACAAAAATGACTCCACAGAGACGTTAGGTATATGTTGGAAGTATAATACCTTAACAATCGGTTTAGAAGGAGTATATGCTTTCATTTAATCGTCTAGAGGATAATGAAGAGATGGAAGAGAGACATTTCCAATGTATTTTGAAGGAGGCTAGATGGGAATTTCCTCTAGGGAAAAAAAAAGGGGATATTCTCATTTCATCGATAAATAATGCATTTGCTTTATTAATTATGGAACCATAATCAAGAATCGTATGCTTAGAATCATTTTGCAATGCTTTTGAAGTTTGAACCAAACATTACATTTGAAACTTAAATTAGATATATTTTTCATATTGATCACTATTGGTTAGGTGGTTGCACATCTCCTCCTTTTCATAATTTGTGATGGAATTCAAATCTTTTTGCACTTTTTAAAGAAACAAGTATGGAAATGTTCTTCGCTATACTATATTGTGATGGTAGTTTTCTGAGCCATTAAATCAAATATTAGTTGATCACGTTGAGTTTTGATAGCCTTTTAATATAAAGGTTCACAATCCTAAATAAAGAATAAAAATTAAATTACTTCTCTAGGAAATTAATACATGTAAAATTTTGTCTTTGAATCGAAGTAATGTGTGCTTTGAAGGCAAATTCAGACTCGCAAAGGTATACTTTATTCATCTAATTATTATTATTATTATTATTATTATATGCTTTATCGTGTTACACACATTTATAAATTAAACTTTTTTGCTTATGATATAGGGGATTTGATTCCTCTTTCATTTGTACATTAGAGATAGTTACCGAAAATCTAATAAATGGTACTTATTTTCCAAAGCATCATAAGCTGTCATATTTGACTAAAAATTGGCCTATTTTGAATATGTTTCACGGTAAAAAAATTACCTCTTATTAATCCAAACTTTCGTAATATTTAACTCGTCGGAACTAAATGTTGCCTTCATTGAAACCAAAAAAATGTCACCTCCGTTTTAACCAATTAAATGGCTTCACACAATTTAACATGAATTAAATATGAGCTGATAATCAAACTGATACAAGCATCTTCGAAATGTCGAGATGAATATAGAATGTGGAATTCAACCATCCGATATATTATCACTATTTGTCGTCAACTGAATCTTCGTATTAATATATATATATATATATATATATATCTATTCTTTTTCAGGGAAACCATGGATTTGGTCAGAAGCCTCAAGCTCTATGCCAGTGAGATTTCAACATGTTGTGAAATTCTTAAAAAACAAAAATAAGACAAAACAAAGAAAATGATGGGAGCATATATTTTGTACCCACCAACCGAATTATTGAATTTTTCCAACTATATGGTTTTGAAGATCAACATAACGAGAAACAAAAAGAAGACAAAGGCGACTGCTACCTGTTGGGTTTGAAGCCACTTGAAATCTAACGTCACGAGGTCCTCGAAAGGAAATTCTCTTGCGTTGCATCCGATGTGCTAACACGTTGTAAAAACTGTTTTTAATTCGAGGAAGAATGGAATGTCAAAATTGGCGAATAACAGTCACAGCAATTGTAGACGTTCGATTAATTTCCAATATTTCTTCACTTTATTTCTTTTTTGAAAGAATATTTGAAATTTGGTGCAAAACTTTGAACACCATAGCAAGCCTTAAGAGTTTTGAGTTTTGATGACGGGGGCAGATAAATGTGGGGTCAAATAATGTTTATATGCATACAACAGAGAATCTTTATGATGAGATGATCATAATAATGTTATTAATGAATTAGAAGAAAAAAGAAGAGAGAGGTGGGTAGCTTACTAGGGCGCACCCAACATTGCAATCTGATTCAGACCATCATTTCCATGTCTTGTAATTGGTCCAATACATTTAAGGTCTTGGATTTGGTGTCTACCCTTTTTTCTTTCGCTATTTTTCTCTCTTTCAACTCACATTCTACGTGGATTTTAACTGCTTTTACGCTTTTAAACAATAACCTACTCAAAATAATTGCAAACATCTCAATTCGCTATGTTACTATGTTCTAGCTACGAAAGATAAACTTAAATAATCTCTAAACGTGTCTAAAGTAATAAATCTGCTTTTCTCGATCTGATGTAACTTGTTCTAGTGATCAATATTGATGTCTAATTAATTCTATAAAAGAAAAGAGATCAAAGTAGACTAGGTGAACATTTAAGTTGTCACTGTATGAAAAAGGATCATTTCAATGTGTTGGGCATAATGCATCTTTTCCGTTCATGTTATGTCAGGAAGCATAAATATTCGATATGCTTTTGATCATGTCAAATAATATGATTTCAGTGGGTGAATACATTGCAACCGGAGTATTGAAGCTTCTTGTCGTAATTATCTAACAACTAATGTCCTTTTTCATCCCTATAATAATAACAGTAATTCCAGGTATATTTATATTAAGTGTAAATTTTTTTCCTAAAAGAAAAAGAAAAGAAAGTGTGAGGGAGATGGTACGGCGTATCTTTGAGTCAGCCACCGTCCCACCTTAGGCACGCGGTCAGGTTTCCACAATTATAATGTTGGTGCATGTTGCAATCCATGTCTATGAAGAAAAGACATTAATTCAAGTAGAGAGAGAGAGAGAGAGAGAGAGGGAGACTTTTACTTTGATACTTTAGATTTTGGAGTTTAGTAAGCTTTTGAGGAAATATTTACTCATGTTGACAAGTTGGGAGAGCAACTAGGAGAATATAACATGGAACCTTCTCCACCTCCATTACTACTAGTCTAACACTTCTTCTTTACAAGCTAGTATAGTATAGCAGCCTAGAAGCACCATTCTCGTCATATACTATATATTATTGCTTATTCCAACTATACATTTCTTTTATGTTTTCTTTTCTTACCTTTTAGATCTGCTCATCCTAACTATAGATTTTGTTCATTTGGAATTTCTTTATCTATTGGAATAATGCCCTCAGATGTATTGTATTGTATTGTATTGTCAAGATATTCTACTAGTTAATTATTTCTAGTTTCAAGATAATCCTTAATTAAGAAAAGTGATTTGTTGTTGCTTTAATACGATTCTTGGTTCATCATTTCCGTAGTTTTCAGATTGTTATTTCTTCTAGTTGCTCTCCATTTCTAAGTTTGGTAGTCTTTATATCAACTTCTATGATGTTGCCTATGAATTAGAAAACATATTAAAAAGACCAGCTAATTATTTTGACAAAATGAAATTAAACCATTTAATTATTTATGCTAGATTAATATACTTATCAAAAAAAACATTATATATATTATTAGTTACTTTTAAGCATTTATTATCTACACTCTTTATGTAGAGACCAGTATTACATTAGATAGATCTAACAGATGAAATATTTCATCCTTTAACCTTATTTTGTCTAAAGTAATAATATCCATATAATTTTAATTGGAATAGTCAACACCAAATAAAATTAAGCATAATATGTAAAAGTTGTCTCATAATTGGAGTGCTTGTCTTGATTGACAAAGTTATTAATAGGTTTTTCCTTAAGGGATACAACTTCAACTAAAGCAAAGGTCATCCAACAATGAACTAAAGAAAGAAACAATGATCAGTCAAAGAAGTGCGTATGAAAGTAAATTAGATGATTGTATAGCCTTAATAAATCATCCCTAACTAGTTTTATATATTTAGACATGAAAAGCGTTTCTTAATGAAAGTGGTGATGGAGAAATAATTGAAACCTTTTGTAATCCTGAATTAGTGGAAATCTGGCTGGTCTAATCAGAGTTCTTCTTTGTGTGCTAGTACTAGAACCAGCCAATAAGCTTCACTTTCACAAACGAGCTAACTCTTGGCTAATTACTAATGGGATATTAATCCAAATATCCATCTTACCCCCCTTGTATCATGCAATTGAAAAATGTAATAACATTGTAAGAAAAATGAGAATTTTTGTGTTAGATTAAAGAAGAGGTGGTAAACTTTACAACGTTTGTCCTACATGACAAAACCATGATCACTTGCTTGTAAAATATTGAGGTATGGACCCACTCACATCCACTTTAACTTCCCACCCTTTTCAAAACAATGATGATGATCATCAGAAGATGATGTTGTTGGTGTGAAAGTCATCAAATCCGGTAGCGGGTTTAGTCATTCTCCGGCGAACCTCATGAGCTGCCTAACTTTTTATATAACTTTCAAGTGGTGGAAAGCATAGGATTATATAGTATAAGTGCCAAGGATATTTTAGAATGTGCTGTCAAGCATCTGTACGAGCCCATCAATCATATATTCCCTTCTCAAACCCCAATAAATAAGCTCTTCAGGCCCTTCCATTGAACCCACTCACACCTATCTAGCTACTAGTGGCACATACTTCTTTGTTGCTCTCTCTTTTGTTTCTCACTATCTCTTTGAGCAAATTGGAGAAAAAATGGTGAAGTTCTCTAAGCAATTTGAAGGCCAACTTGTCCCTGAATGGAAAGAAGCCTTTGTTGATTATTGGCAACTCAAGAAAGACCTTAAGAAAATCCATCTCCTTAATAATAATGATAATAATATCAACAACTACTGGTACTACTACACACACCAAGCACCAATACACTTCTTTAGCTAACACTTTGGTTTCCTCTATTGGCAAGTTCTCTTTATTTGGTCATCACCATCATAGAGAACATGGTCCTATTCAAGTAATCTCTCTCACTCTATATTTGCATTATGCTTTGTTTGATGCTTTTGATCGATGTTTCATTGGTTTTTGAGTGTTTTCATTTTTGTGGTGGTGATGAATATAATAGGTGCACAAGAAACTTGCAAGTTCAGCTAGCAAGGGAGATGTGTATGAGACAGAGGTGTTGGAGCAATTTGCTGACACTGATTCTACCAAAGAATTTTTTGCATGTTTGGACATGCAACTCAACAAAGTGAATCAATTTTACAAAACTAAAGAGAAAGAGTTCTTGGACAGAGGAGATTCCTTGAAGAAGCAGATGGAGATTCTCATTGAAGTCAAAACTGCAATCAAGCAGAACCGTAAAAGCAAAGGAGCTTCTTCCGAGCAGGACTCCAAGGAGGATGCTTCTATTTCAGGCACCATCTCCTGTGGTATGAGACTTTTTTAGTCTTTTTGTATACATTCAATATCAGAAGATTTGACTGTGACATTTGAATTTGATACACCATTTAATAAAATGCACTTGATTTTATTTCATTTATTTTTATCTATAAATTTTACATATATAGGATGTAAGAAACAACATTTTCTAATATATAAAAAAAATAAAAATAAAATAAAAATAAAAAATGTACAAAGTTTTGGGACCATTGAATTTCTTCAGTTCCCATGAAATGAAAAGATCGATAGCAGTCTCTTTTAGACCTTATATTTGATAGCAACAAAAGTGTCTCATTTTACTTTTCCTGTGTTGAAGAGGAGGAGTCCATCAGGGACAGAACAGAGCAAGAGCAAGTGCAGGACAACACCCCAGATGACTTGGAAAAAAATGATGATATATTTGCAGACTCCCCAAGATCAGAAGACATTGGAAAATCAATGAGAATGAAAACTGGGGACAACAAAATGAGGACACTCTCGGGCTGTGTTTTCCATTGCCAGGGCAAGAATATGAGACTTAATATTCCTCTAACAACACCATCTCGTACCTTCTCAGCAATGAGTTACTTGCTGGAAGATTTAGTCAACCAGTCCTCAAAAAAGGGTCCTGGAAGTAACAATAAGCTGCACATCAACAAAAAAAAGCTGCAACATGCAGAGAAGATGATAAAAAAAGCTCTCATTGAGCTCTATAAAGGGTTGGGTTATCTCAAGACCTATAGGTAACATTTTCAATGCTGTTAAACACATCTATCCACCAAAGCTATTACATTATTGAATTATTTTTTAGGTTTAAATACGCAATTAACCTTATTTGTTTTCAATGAATTTGCTTTTCAGGAACTTGAATATGCTTGCTTTTATTAAAATTTTGAAGAAGTTTGACAAAGTAAGTAAAATAAATGGTTTGTGTAGTCATATGGCATTTGGGATTTTGTCAGTACATGTAACTAAAAGCTCCTTTTTTTTTTTGTCTCTCAGGTCACTGGAAAACAAATTCTTCCCATTTATCTAAAAGCAGTAGAGAGCTCCTTTTTTAACAGCTCAGACAAGGTAAATAACAGAAACCAGAAAACACTCAAGTAAATATATTGTATGTCATGTGCATAGGTTGTTATAGGACATGTTGGATGAACTTTGGCAAGAGGATTGCCTAGATGATCCCACTATAGCTACCTTTTCATCGGATTATACGCCGACATATTTAAGTGGCGTTTTATCTTATAGTTTTGGTCTGCACTAAGTGTTGTAAATGGAACTTAGATCTGCTTGTCTAAAGTGCATATTGGGGTACAACTTTGTAAAGCAATTTATTGATTAGTCCTAGAAATGACAGGTAATGAACTTAGCTGATGAAGTGGAGGAGTTATTTGTCAAACACTTTGCCGAGGATGACAAGAGAAAGGCTATGAAATATCTTAGACCTCATCAGCGCAAAGAATCGCATTCTGTGACCTTCTTCATTGGTAAGTTCTTGAAAATTTCACTTCACCGGACAGACTTAATGTCCATCATAATATTTCAAAGGAACCTATATTCTTTTAACAACCCTTTTAATGGATAGCTATAAAGAAAACAAAAGTATGGACCCATTAGGCCACTACCCTTTGAAATGAAGGGGCAGCAAGCACCTTGGTCACCTTTTTTCTGGGTGGAAATAAAGCTCAGGTCCCATGCTACGCCATGATAATGTTTGAAACAAATTAGACCTTGCAAGGAACTAAACCTTATAAAATCCATTAACACCGAATATCGCTAGTTCGTTTTCCTTGTACATTACCGAGCTACATATTTGGACACAATAATTGTTATGTAACACTTATCAAATTTTTTTGCATGCAATGAGTTATTGAATAAAAATTAACTTTCTTCTAATTCAATCAGGGCTGTTCACTGGGTGCTTTATTGCTCTTCTAGCTGGATATGTTTTCATGGCTTACATCACAGGAATGTACAGACCACAACCAGATACAATCTATATGGAAACTGTCTACCCTGTACTTAGGCAAGTAGCTAGCCTTCAATTGTTTGATTGTCTTGCCACCATTGTCACATATTGTTTCTCGAAATTCCGATAATTATTAAAAGTAACTAACTGGGACAACTATTCTATTATTGCAGCATGTTCAGCCTGTTGTTTCTACATTTGTTTCTGTATGGTTGCAACATTTTTATGTGGAAGAAGACCCGTATTAACTATAGCTTCATCTTTGAACTGGCCCCGACCAAGGAACTTAAGTACAGAGATGTGTTCTTGATATGTACCACATCAATGACTGCTGTTGTGGGAGTCTTGTTCATTCATTTGTCACTACTCACTAAAGGGTTTTCATATACTGAAGTTCAAGCAATTCCTGGCCTTCTACTATTGGTAATTTTTCTTCTAATGGCATATTTTCAGATTTTAAAATTAACCAAATTGAAACTATAGTACCTTTGCATAATATTTCTTGCACATAGCTAATTTGATGAAATTTTGGTATCATCTTCTCTATGCGCAGATCTCCTTACTATTGCTTGTGTGTCCCTTCAACATTTTCTACCAATCAAGCCGTTATAGGTTCCTTCGTGTGATTCGGAACATCATTCTATCACCTTTTTATAAGGTACTGCCATTCCTATTGTATTGACAGATGTTTCAATAAGCAAATTGTGCAGCTGTCTCAACATTTATTGTCAAACATTCTCCACAGGTTTTCATGCTGGATTTCTTCATGGCTGATCAACTTTGCAGTCAGGTAGTTTAGGATCTAATTAAGTGCTTAGTAAAAATCCTACCGTAGTTGCTCATCATCAATAGATCACATGATTGATAATTTTAGTATTGTGTAGGTGCCAATGCTGAGAAACCTGGAGTATGTGGCGTGTTACTATATAACTGGTAGCTACAAAACTCAGGACTATGGTTATTGCATGGGAGCAAAACATTACAGGGAACTTGCTTACGCAGTGTCCTTCCTACCTTATTACTGGAGGGCCATGCAGGTGTAGTACTAAGCCTCTATTAGGCCCAATTTAGATATGTATATATGTCTTCAATTCGTGTTAGTGAAAAACTTAGAACATATGTATCTGACAAAAAATTGCCTTAATTGCGTATGCAGTGTGCACGACGCTGGTTTGATGAAGGGCAGACAAGCCACCTTGTTAATTTAGGCAAATATGTATCAGCAATGTTAGCAGCAGGAGCCAAATTAGCTTATGAGAAAGAAAGGAGTATTGGATGGCTGTGTCTAGTAGTGGTGGTGTCAAGTGCTGCAACAGTTTACCAATTGTATTGGGACTTTGTAAAGGACTGGGGTTTGCTACGAATGAATTCCAGGAACCCTTGGCTAAGGAATGAATTAATGCTTCGTCGAAAGATCATTTACTACTTCTCCATGGTATAAACTATATACTAATCATGCCTATATCTTCATTGATTTTAACTAACTTTCATGGCAAAGAAAAATTTGTATGAAAGTCATCCAGGTCCTGGATATAATCACCTAACAAGTGAAATGAAGTTGAAAAACACAACCATGAACACATTTGATACTAATGTTGTCACTACAGCAAGTAAAAACTTGAAATTTGATCGTACTAGATGAGAACAAAGTATAGATATTGTCTAAAACAATGTGCAAATGAAATTACATGTCATTTTCATTTCAAAGCTGACTTGAAACAAAATTTGTTACCACTATGCAGGGATTGAACCTTATTCTGAGGCTTGCTTGGTTGCAAACAGTACTCCATTCAAATTTCGAACATGTTGATCACAGGGTAACTGGATTATTTTTAGCAGCACTTGAAGTCATTAGGAGAGGACTGTGGAATTTTTTCAGGTATAAATTGGACTATACAAAAAGTTCATTATTGTCTCTACTTATTACATGCATTTCTATACACATCAACATGCACACTTCAATTGTACATATCTATCCCTTTCAACTGTTGCAATTAAAGAATTGGTTTAATGGTTCCAGATTGGAGAATGAGCATCTAAATAATGCTGGTAAGTTCAGGGCAGTGACGCCAGTGCCACTTCCGTTTGAAGAGGATGAGGAAGACTGATGCTCCATTGGCAACGTTAGTTAGTTGAGCACAGAATGATTCGAGGGGCCGGTCAAGGATGTTTTTCAAGCAATTCCTTGCAAGACAAGTTGATGTAACAACTAACCATACATAAACTTCAATTTTATTCTTCCTTGGACACCGGACCACCAATGGTTTATACTTGTATACAAAATTTCCTTCAACCAAAAAAAAAAAAAAGGGGGGAAGGAAATTAAGACGAACATTTTATTGCTTTTATCATTTCTCATTTTATTAGATTTTGAATATGAGTGTAATTTAAATTGTTGATTGATGACTTAATAACATTTTAGAAATCTATGACTTTGTACACCTGAAGATACTTGATTGATATGAACAGTGTTTGAGTGTGAATACAATTTGTATTTGTAGCAATTGCAAAATAAATTTCGAATGTTTTGAAAATTATAATGTGACATGTGACTCTTGAATATGAAATGTTCTCTCAACATATATATATATATATATATATATATATCCATAACATTATGCCAAAACATTGAAAATTGCATCTCAATGAACCTCTTGTGTTATTTTTAGATAATCTTACACATCCATCTATGAACATCTGGTTATTATGTAAAACAAATCCAACAAAATCGAATAATAAAGACTAGTTTGTACTCAACTCAATAAAATATTTAATTGGATTCAAATCTGTTCTTTATTTATAAAATACAATCTGCGTTATGCTTATAATAACCTGATATCTCTAAATTCTGGATATATATATATATATATCCATAACATTATGCCAAAACATTGAAAATTGCATCTCAATAAACCTCTTGTGTTATAATATCCATGTTATGGATATATATATATATATATATATATATATATATCCATAACATTATGCCAAAACATTGAAAATTGCATCTCAATGAACCTCTTGTGTTATTTTTAGATAATCTTACACATCCATCTGTGAGCATTTGGTTACTATGTAAAACAAATCCAACAAAATCGAATAATAAAGACTAGTTTGTACTCAACTCAATAAAATATTTAATTGGATTCAAATCTCGTCTTTATTTATAAAATACAATCTGCGTTACGCTTACAATAACCTAATATCTCTAAATTCTGGCAAACTCTACACAATTAATAATTAATTGAAAAATTATTTAAAAAAAAAAAAAACCGAAAGATCATTCCTCATTTCCTTGTCTCGTTTTGTAGAGCATGCTCTTGGGCCCTAAAAATGAAAACATGGGCCAACGTGATTGCTGTAGAGCCAGGCTCTTGGGCCCAAAAATGAAAATAAGTGGGCCAAGGTGATAATGTGGACCATCAATGATTAAAAATCCATGGACAGACTTACCTCTCAAGCATTGAAACATTAGCTATGGCTGCAACTGCAGCAGCAGCCAGTTTCTTCCTTCCGCCGTCTTCTACCTCCACCTTCACACACAAATCAATCTGCCCAAACTCCTTCAAACCAATTTCCATCTCCAAAAAAACCAACTTTGTCAGGTATATATACTTGTGTTTTTGGTCACTTTCTTATTCTGTCGTTGCACAAATTGTAAACTATGTACTTTTTCAGGTTGACAAGTTCTAGCTTCAAAGCACCAGGCACCGAATCCTGCCTTTAGGGTATTAGCGGTTTCTGAGTGTAACCCAGAACCCGAATTTAACCATTCAAATAAGGTATGTGGTTTTTGTAATCTAGTATTATGAATTTATTATTGCAAGTGGCTGGCTTTATGCTAGAGCTTAATTTTTATTAAATTAATTTTTATTAAACTGACAAGTGGATTTGTCTATCTGCTTATATGCATGTTTACAATCCCTTGTAGTGTACCTTTTAAAACTAATTATATATTTGTTTTATGTGTTTTTTGTATTGAGTTTCATTATTCACTATATGAAAGTGTCTTACTTAGACAGGTAGAAATTGTTACTCCAATGATGCTCTGATTTTCAGGATTATCTGAAATTTATACAACTGTAACCTGTCTATAATTTGGAATCATAATAAATTGGAATTTGGACTATATTTATGAAATTCAAAAATGTTTTGAAGGAAAAAAGTAGCGCCTCATTATTGCAAGGAGTATGCCAATTAAGTGTTGATAGCAGGAGTATGATCACTCTTAACACAGCCTTAACTTAAGCATTTTTTGTAAGCTCATATCTTGTGCACCATTAGGTATTTTGTTATTATTTATTCTTCTTTTATTTTTTTTGTGTATTTGGATTTCTCTATGCAGGATGCTAGTTTTAAAGTGAAACTTCCTAGAAGAAGTTTGCTTGTAGAATTTACTTGTAATGACTGTGGTGAAAGAACACAGAGGCTCATAAATCGCTTGGCTTATGAACGAGGGCTTGTTTATGTGCAGGTATTAATACATTTTTATAAACTAGTGATTGCTATCATGATGTACATTATTTGTAACTTGAGTCTGTACACTCTTGGTATAATTGGTTTCAATACCATGCTAAGTCTAAAGCTTGAACTTTTAGAAAAGTGCCTGAAATTTATTTAAGCACTCTAACAGTGAAGCTGAATGCACATGAAAAAATTGCATTGGCCATAATTATGTATGCATAAATGGATCTATTAACCATGTCCTGATATCTTTAAGATTAATTTCAATTCTAACTGTAAATTATGTTTTTAGAATCTTTGAGTTTTAAGATATCAAGTGGTTAAGTCTATCATCTCTTAGTTAAGTTTGGAAGGGAGCACTAATTGCTTTTCTGTTGAGAAGTTGTTTATTGTTGTTATAATTAGATAGAAATATTTTGTTCATTTGACAACTAGCTTTGTTTCTTATCAGTGTGCTGGGTGTCTCAAGCATCACAAATTAGTGGACAACCTTGGTCTTGTAGTTGAGTATGACTTGCGGGAAGAAATCAGCTTGGAATCAAATATAGATCAAGTTTGATAAGTGACAATAATTCTTCTTTTGTACAGTTTTGTTGCTGGTTTGAACCTTCAACTTCATCACATATCACTCATTTATGAAATGAAAGAATACAAAAACAGTTCGTTGATCCCTACAACGTTTGTTTTATTCATTCCTTTTTCTATAAATTTCTAAATTGAATTATATATTGTGAATATGAAATACTCATCTCGTTCAGGAAAAAAAAACACTCCATTAGTAATTCTATAAGATCACTAGAAACCGTAGCCTGTTATAGCCAGCAGGATGCTAATAGCTATGCCTGCCCACACTCCAGATCTTTGTCCCTGCTGGTGCAGTGCATGTGCTCCATTCTGCGAGTCAAAAAGAGCAGGGGATGACATTCAAAAATCAGAACCATTGGATGTTAACATTTATCATAATTGAAATTTAAGAACTTGATTTGTGCAAAAATTTTTGACTTTTAGAAGAAAATAATTTTGTATGAGAACCCATTACCAAGTTCAGAGATGGTGATGGTGCTGGTGTCGTATCATCCTGTTTGTCTGGTACTGTGGGTGGTGCGGGTGGACTCTTGATAGTTGGTGCTGGAGCAGGTGCATGATGTCTCCTGTGTTTGTGTCTCCTTCTTCTTCTCTTGTGCTTGGGGGGAGCAGGTGCAGGAGTTGGTGGTTGACTAATTGGTGCTGGTGGTGGTGCTGGTGGTGCCTTTGCTGGTGCAGGAACTGGTGTTTCCTTTGCCGGTGCTGGTGCTGGTGGTGCTTGGGCTGGAGTTGGGGATACCTGCGGCGGTGGTAAAGCTGGTGGTGGGGTGGCCGGTGGTGGTGGCAATACTGGTGGTTGTGATGGAGTTGAGATTGGAGGACTTGGTGGAGGTTGTGATGGTGGGATAGAAGGGCTTGTAGCTGGTGCAACTTTAGGAGGTGGTGTTGAAACAGGAGTTGTTGCAGGTGGGGGTGTTGTTGCGCTTACTGGTGGTTGTGTTGGTGCTGTTGGTGTTGTAGATGGGGGAGGCGTAGTTGTAGGCGGAGGCGTAGTTGTAGGTGGAGGTGTAGTAGTTGGTGGAGGTGCAGCAGTTGATGGTGGAGGAGTGGTGGTTGGCAAAGTAGTAGAGGGAGAGGCTGCTGGTGTTTGTGCAATGGTAATGGTTATTGGAAAGCTGAGACAAAGTAGAAAGAGAAGGGGAAACATTGAAGCCATTTTGTTGAGATGGGTATGGTTGTAGGGAAAATGGTGTTTATATACAAATAAGGAGAAAAAAAGACTAAAATTAAAATATGTTTGGTGAGATGTTGGAAGGAGAGATGTAGTCTTCATGAGATGATACATCCCTTCTGATGATCTGTGAATGAGGCTTGTTTACTGAAAAGTTTGTTCTGCCTCAGCACACTAAGCTCTCTATCAAGTAATGCATTCAAGGCTGAACTTAATTGAAGCCTTGTAAGAAGGATCCATCCATGCCTAGAGATCTCACTTCAATGGAGGAGTACAGGGTATTATTTCTATTGTCAAATATAATTGCCATATTTGTGAAATTAATTGCAGAGAGCCTTGAATTCTACTTCAGAAAAAGTTGGCTGTAATTTAATAAACTCATCGTGGCAAATATGACCAAAAGGGCAGGCAACCCTTTACCTACCTGTAGATTACGATGTTGATCCTAACACAACCTGAACGTTGGTAAGTTGTTTCAATCAATTCCAAGATGGGAAGCAAGGTCAACATCGCATTCGTCTTTGCTTGTTTATAAAAACCAATGGCTGTTAACAATTTATTACGAGGAACTACCTGAATGCATCATGCAATCTTTAATTATTAATGTGATCCATGTTGATGGGTTGATGTCACTTGTTTTTTTCTTTTTTTTCTCTGGTAGGTCGAGGGGTTTAAAGCCGCATAACAGCCGGCCAACAAACAATAAGACCAACAGATAGCAGATGTTGTAGACCTAAGGAAATTCCATTTATTCCCTTGCTAGAGGAACTGAGAAATCAGGTTCAACATCCATGACGATGCCATGCAATTATTCTTATATCATCGTTGTTTCCCACTTTCCAGGGTTATAATCTAAGCCATTATATTAGTATGACAATTTGCAGTCCACGGAATTTGTGAAGCCATCCGTGAAGAAACCAACTTAATTTGATGTAGGATTCTTAAATAAAACAGAATGCACTTCCGTCATATTCAGATGAACGTGTCCACTCTCTCTACAAACAAAACATCATATGGAACATGTGCTGCATCTTAGTGAGGATTTTTGATGGATGGTGTGCAATGGGAAGGCAGGAAGGAGGAGGCGTTGGATCTGCATTCTCCTTCTTCCTTCTCCTAAGCTGGAAGAATTGCTGCATTACATCTGCACACTCTGTTGCCAGTACTCCTCGTCGAATTGTCATGTTTGGGTGGAATGGATGGGCTGGAGCAGGTGGCTTATTGGAGGGTTTCTGAGCCATCTTTTCCTTCTCCCCCATCAGGGAAAAGTCTGCAAAAAATTTGTTTATATGTCAACTTTTTGGAACTGTTAACTTCAGAAGATTTCTAGTTTCAACATTGTAGCTCAATCTATATATATATATATATATATTTTTGCCCACTCTATTTTCACAAGATAAGGTTTGCTTAAAGATACAAGTTACGTACCTAACCCAGCTGCCGTCAGCTCCAAGAAGCTTATTTGGAGCTCCCCACACAAGTGAGGGAATTCGCGCTTGAAGTATTGCACCAGCACACATGGGACATGGTTCAAGAGTTACATAAAGTGTAGTCTCCTGCGAGAAGAAGATAATTAAGTTACTCTTCCATTATCCATCATTAAAAGCATTTAACATGCAAGTGAAATTCAGGTCTGTCCCTAGCCTCTTTTAATGAACTGAGCAAGGAACTATCAACTCTCTTAATTCTCCTAGATTGGTTCTTGGTCTAATTTCACTTTGTGCAATAGAGTAAAAAGTTTTATTTTTAGTCCAGGGTCATTCAAGGTAGAGTAGCTCCGTTGTACGAGAACTGAGATAGTAATACACTATCAACTGTTTAGCAGCTGCGAGAACACACTTCTTATCCAAGTCCAAGATGACATGGTTAAAGCATTATTGGTGCAAACTACAAGAAATTTTATTTTTGGCGTATTAGCATCTTACTATTAGAAATCTAATTGGAGGCCAAATGAACAACAAATATAGTTGAAAGGAGAGAGAAGTAAAAATTACGGTAACAAAAATGAAATATTTTCAATTACCGCAAGCCTCCATGTCCGAAGTACATTTGAAGCCTCCCGTATACAAATCATTTCTGCATGGGCAGTGGAGTCTCTTAACTCCTCCACTCTGAAATACATATATCATCCGTATAAATATCTCAAAAGAAAGTAAGCATCCAATTAAATATAGTGCGATTAGCTTAAGAAACTTACAGGTTGCATCCACGAGCAATGATCTTCCCGTGCAGCACCAGTACTGCACCAACAGGCACCTCCCATGTATCAGCAGCCTTCTTGGCTTCCAATAGTGCTTCCCTCATAAATATCTCATCAATTTTTTGCTGCTCACTTTCAAGTTTATATGCTTCTTCCCATTCGTCAAATCTATCTCTAAACACTTGCTTGTTTCTTTGAAGCTTCCTTTGTTTCAAATCACCATCCTTCCTAGCAGAGCCGGACAATTCAGTCAACCTAACACTTGATTGTGCCAGCTGCTCCCTCGAACCACTTTCAGAAGTCTCACTTCTACCAGTTTCAGAAATTTCTTCTACAATAGAAGGTCTTCCTATGATTCTAGCAGGTAATTTTGATGATGATGGCACTATATCCATGCCAGAAGCTGTACCTTGAATACTTTTCTCATCTGTTTTCTCACCAATATTTTCCTCCCCAAAATTTGAGGAAATGCCTTTTGAAGAGGATGGCCTATCAGATTCAAGTTTTCTTACGTTGTCCATTGATCTCACTGTATCAGATGCTTCTCCTTGAGTTTGAAGACGAGTTTTCCTTAAATTTGGCTGAAGAGAAGGTGTGGCTTCTTGTGGCACGCTTCTTTGTTCCCTTTTGACATTTTCATCACTGTTTTTATCAGTTTCACGTCCAGAAAACGAAGTCTCACTGCTTATAGACTCATTAGATGAACTTTTACCTTCTGACCTTGCAGCAGGGATAGGGGTTTCAGTATGTGAACCCCACCGCAATCGAACTATGTTTGCGATGATGGTCCACAATGACTTACCACTTTTCTTCACAATGGCGGTCCCTGCTGCTATATTGCCTTTCGGTGCCTCTGTCTCAGGAGGTTGAACAGATGGATCTGTTACATCCCACATCTCATCAGAAGGCCCCTTTGCTCCAGAACCATCAGATGATTGCTTTGCTTCACGCCTCTTCAATTGCGAGTCTTCAGAACCATATTGACCTGAATTCTTTTGCCATTGCATCTCACCTTCATAAACCCCCTTTTCCTCAGCCGCCTTCTTCTCTTTTTGCATTTCAGAAGTTGAGACACCTTGCCTTGCCTTCTCAGCAAACTCTCCAACAAAATGCCTGGATGATTCCTCAAACTGATGAGCTGAATCCAGGTCATCTTCACGACTGATAAGGTCTAATGGCCCCTTAGCTCCAGAACTCTCAGATGATTGCCTTGGGTCCCGACCCTTCAACCCAAAGTCTTCTGAACCATATTGACCAGAATTTTTTTGCCATTGTTCTTCGCCTTCATATATCACCTTCATCTCGGCAGCTTTCTTCTCCTGCATTTCAGAAGCTTCGTGCCTCGCCTTCTCAACAAACTCACCAACAAATTGCATGGATGATTCCTCTAACCGTTGAGCTGAACCCAGAGCATCTTCAGGACTGATGTGGTTTAATGGCTCGTCAGAAGCCTCCCCCCATCTACTGTCATATGACTCATCACAAAAATCTGGAGTTCTTCCCCCTGAATGTGTATAAAAGATACTAGAGCCACTCTCTGAAGACTTGCTAGAATCCTCTTGAACTGCAATCCCACTTGTCTGATCACTATGCACCGAACCTCTAGCCACCAATTGAAATGGTGGAGGCATCAATATCGCCTGTGAATTTCTCTCCTCCTCCTCCACATAAACCTGCTGCACTCCAGCTTGAGAAAGCAAATTTGAAGATGACTGTAAACTAGAGCTATCCTCCGACGATTTTACAAAAGTTGATAGTCTAGTAGGCTTTTGGGCCCCATTATGTGATGTAGTTTGTGTGACTTTTTCATCAGTCTGTTTATGCGTCCCTCTTGTTTCTCCTATCGGTTTCACGACTGATGTCAGAGTACTTTCTTGATCAGTGATCCTTTTTTCAGCAGTTCTTTGAGATTCAGTACATATATTCATGTCACTAGCTTGAACAACAGATAAACTGGTAGAATCTTGGGGTCCTTTTCTAGATTGAGTTCTCTCTTGATGCCTGTGATCTATCAGGGACTGTTGCCTTTTCGCTTCTGGATATGAAATTGAAACCAACCTCGTATGCTCTTCCTGGTTCTTCATTCTAGTTTCAGATTGTACAATGGAGCTCCTTTTACTATTGGTGTCATGGGACACTGATATTTCAGAAATGTGTTCTGGCTTTGCTCTTAAGTCAATTTGTCCAACGATTCTTTCATCTTTTCGTTGGTATTGCTCTTCAGTACCCTGAATGGAACTCTTAAGCGAAGTCATATCTTCTTCCCTAATCTTCATTATGGACTTGGAATGCCTCTGCAAATTCAAAATTCTCTCACTATCAAAATCTAGAATTTCAGATGTTCTGCTGCCTTGCTGCACGTTTGTCCTCAAATCATCATTTCTAGATATTAGGCCGGTTGTCTGCTGATGTTCACTCCTTTTCAGGTTTTCTCCCCTGCCACTAGATTGATTTTGGGATTGTGAAGTTGTTTCAGCATCAATGCCATGGATCTCTGCTGCATTTGTAACTTCCTCACATTTCCATCTTGACTCAGACTGTGTAGTGTCTTGGATACCCATTTGGTTATACTGCTTTTTTGTTTCCTTGTCCAAATTCGCTGCCAAAGATGATTGCTTCTCCACGTCACTCAATTGTTTACGAGAAGAAGATGCCTTCGCATAATCGGTTTCATGCATCCTACCCCTTCTCAAACGGATTTCTGATGATTCTTTTACGGATTGTGTTACCTCAGTAGCTATTTCAGTAAGCTTCTTCTCTGACTTCTTTCTGCAGTCCCACTCAACACGACTGCCACCTCCAGCATATTTTTGTTCTACAATTTCACCATGCCCCTCTGTATCATCGGTATACCTACAAAACTCTTCTTTTACTTCTGCTTTAAATCTGTCTGCTCCATCCCTACTCAAATCCTTCTTAAACCCACTTAATGATTCTTTCACAAATTTCCCCTCCTCATCCCGACCTTCCTTATCACTCTCATACTCCTCAGAAGACACAAACGAGTGATATGATGAAGAACTAGCACTCATACTCCTTCCCCTGCGGTTCTCACCTCTCCCGATAGCTTCACTTTCTACATTCTTCCTACACCCTTCCTCCCTCAACTCAATCGTCGACTCAAATTGACATTTGGACTCACTCTCCAACAAATTCAACCCAGCATTTTCCTTCCTCTGCCTAGAACTCTCACCGCCACGATTTTCTCTCTTCTCTACCTGCACTTTATTCTTCTCTCCCCTATAAACCTCACGACTGCGATCTTCTCTCTTCGCCACATTCACTTTATTCTTCTTTCCCCTATAAAACTCACGACCATGATCCTCTCTCTCCCCAACATCCACTATCTTAGCCAATTTCTCATTTCTCTCTGCACCACGTAAATACCCTTCACTAATTTCCTCACTCAACAAACTAATCACTGCCTCAGCTTCAGCAAAATCACCAAACCGATAGCTATCACTCTTCCCCTCAGAAACCATAGGCCGAAATCTCCCCTTCCTCCTCCTACTAAAACTTCCACTATCATTAATTCTCTTTATAGAACAAGAAACCTCATAACCACCTCTATCAAGATCATAAACAGGAACCCTACAAAAATATCTGTCCCCACCACCTAAAACCAACCTCCTAGAAGGAGAGCATTGAATAAGAGTGGATTGTCTCAACCCATATAAATAGCTAGCGTGTAGAGGCAGTCTATTATGAGTAGCAAATGCACAACAACAACAACAACATGAACAACACGAACACGATGATGATGACGAGGCGGAGGAGGTGGTTTTATCAACTCTTTCATTTAACAAGCTAGAATAGTCATTGAAAGAAAATGAAAAGGAACCTTTACTTTTAAGAGAAAGTAAAGTTGCGCTAAAGTAGGTGTTATACATATCTATTCGTGGAGACACAGACAGATAAGCTCACCTTCATCTAAGGAGTCGGTTTTGGGGGGTTTTTGGAGCTCAACCAGAAAGTGATAGATTTCATCTTGGATCTGCGTATCAGATAAAAAGATGAGCACAAAATGAGAGAGTAATTAGGGAAAGAATCGTTGAGTTGACTCACTAACACTGAGTTTGAGATTGGTTGATTATAGTTAAGCCCAAAGCCCAACATGGGTTGGACTTCCGACATCACAACTACTTGTGTTCTGTTGCGTCGTGTGCAATGTTTGATGCCACATTTTACTCTTTCTTACTTTTTTTTTTTTAAAAAAAAAAACTGGGTTCGGATGCTGATTATTTATATTTTTATTGATATTTTTAATTAAAATAAATTTTGGAAAAAGCTAATTATTTTGCATTCATAAAAAATTTTAATTGTAAATGCAACTATTATAAAAATGAAAATTATTATATGTAACCTATAAATACAAATGATTGTGTACCTACTCATTCACTAAGACGAAAATTCTTATCAAATATATTTTATAAATTTATGTAAGCAGTTTTCTTCTTTTATTATAGAAATTGTTATCTCTCAAATATAGGATTTGGTATCAAATAGTAAAGATAATGATTAATCTTGATAAATTCTAGCAAATTTTTAACCTATTTGATATAACTTTTCTTAAAAATATGAAAATGAATCCAATTTGAGTTCAGCTCGAGATTATAAAAGAGAGGAGTAGAGATACTGACACCCCCTTCAAAATTTACATGCACCCCTTTAGTAAATATGCCCCCATTAATTTTTTTTTTTTAATTTAGTAAACATATTTTTAGTAAGATTTATTTACAAGATAGGATGCAATAAAATTAAAGAAATAATATTTTTGTATTAATTGATTATAATTATATAATTAAAAATTTTTTAAAAATATTTTTGAATGTAGCATACTTATAAAAAGGATGCATATACAATATTAATAGATCGCAAATATCATCACCGAAGGAACATATCAATCCGAGGACAATATTAAAATATTCGAATATAAGTTAGACATCAATTAATTATGTACAGGCCGAGCTAAGTCTGAAATCGAAAAATTCGATCACTCTTTTCCTTTTGTTGAAATAATGCTTTCAAATAAGCCAATGAAAGTGAGTTTGACAAGGAGGTTGCTGTGTTGATTATAGCGTTAATGTAATTTAGAATTTGTAAATATATATATATATATATATATATATATAATTTTGCGTACAGATCTCTATGTGACTTGATCTGAAAATCTGTCTGGACTTTGGAGTGCTTGGTTGTAATCAACCAAGCCTCCCTCCATCCCAAATCTGATTGGGTCCAATTGGCTTATGGGTCGGGCTTACTATCTGTAACGTCTGATCGAACCTGCATGTGAAGCCCAAATCCGAATCAAAGCGCGTTGGACATAAAATAATTGGGCCGGTCTGACCCGCTTGACACCTGCAAATTAAATTCAATCGTTTAAAGATTACTCCAACCTAATGTTGTTATGAAGTACATATTCTCTACCATTTTTTTCTTCTTGAATCTTGGTTGGTAATATATTTTTCAAATTGAAATGTTTTTTTTTTGAAAGAGTGAAAACTTCTTTTTCTTTTTTTTTTTTCGATTTCATATTCTTTCAAATCAAAATATTTTCAATTTAAGAGTCAATGTATATCATTTTAAAGTATGTGTTACAACATAAAAGAGAAAAATTAAAAATGCAAGTTTTTTTATGATATATAAAAATTAAAAATATATATATTATTAACTTGAATATGGGTTAAGACGAAGTAATATAGTTTGGAAATTTGAGTGTCTACCCTTATGTATGGGTAGAATAAAGAATTCAATTGAATTGAACTGAACGTAATCAAATATAATCAAATGATTTGATGACATGTGATAAAAGAACTAAAAAATTAAGTTTGAAAACAATATTATAAGGTGTTGAGGAAATATTTGTAGGAAATTGATGGTATTTATTTCGAGTAATATTAGACTTTTTAAATTTTTTGTTAGAATTCATATCTAGTGATGTAACATGTGAGTTATCAATATCTTATAAATCATGATAATATAATAATTAATATAATCTTAGTAACTTATATGATATGTTATTTAGGTAAAAAAAAATTGAAAAACTTAAATAATATGACATGTAAGTTGTCAACATCTTATAAATCATGATATAATATGATAAGTAATATGATTTCAACAACTCATATGTTTCATCCTTTGGTCAAAAAATTTGAGAAATTTAGCATTACTTTTTATAATCAATATTATTACTCAATTGATGATTAACTTAATCATAGAACTTATTTCAAATGAATAATATTGGGTTTCTCAAATATTTTACCCTAAATTCATGTTCAAATAATATGATATATGAGTTATCAATATCTTATAAATTATGTTGTGATAATTAATAGATGTTGATAATTCATATATCATATTTTTTGGACATAAATTTGAAAAAAAAAAAAAGGAAGCTAATATTATTCATTTCAAATATACATTTTAAAATGATATCAAAATTACATATCAATCATTTTCACGAATTTATGTGAAAATATATTGAAGTAAAATGCTTAGATTGAGTAAGCAGATAACAGATTATTAATTAAAGGCCGCAATAAAATGTGTAAATTATCAACATCGCAAAAATGAAATTTTAATTATTAAAACTAAAATTATTTTAAGGCATATGGTAAAGGCAGACTTCTAACGCTAATAATTAGATAAAGACGAAAGTTTATGTAGACTCACATCTCTTAAAAACACAAAAACAGAAAAAAAAAAAAAAAAAAAAAAAAAAAAAAAAATTGTTTTAATTGAGATATACCTAACCAAATATTGGAGCCTCCTCACCCCGGTTAACCTATATGCATTATGATAAGGCAACTTGTGCTTGACTTGGTCAACGCAATGGTGCATTGTAATTGACCAAGAGAATCTATTTTAAAAAATTAGTATACTGATGCATGATGATAGGGCTGCTAGTAGAGTTTGTTTTATTTGAAGGGTCGAGTCTTTCTGTACTTGACCCAAAAAAGTACTTGTCATCGTTGATCTAGCAATTTGAAATACACTGTATTTGAATAAAAGCCCACCCACTTTTCTCACCTCTCAGCAGTATCCATAATTAGTAAGACTTCAAACGCGTGATGCCTACGTGGAGGCACCCACGCTCGGCACACTTCCCCTTCGAATGCCCAGGAGTGCCTGGATACAACGCTCGTCCTCTCTTTTAATATAGTGATAATTTTTTCATTAAACAGTAAATAATTATTCGTATTATGAGAGTAGATTACCGAATCGTATATCTAATAAAGATATCCGTAGGTCTCTATTAATATTTGATCTGATGTAATGTTGTAAATCAAAAGTAGTAATAATTAGCAAAACTTCCACCCAAAAAAGTATAGTCAGCCTTGATATAACATTTTGAAATATACAATATAATATTTGAATAAAAGCCCACCTACTTTTCTCACTTCTTAGCATGTTCATAATTAGCAAGACTTCTAGCATGTTCATATATATATATATATATATTTATAATTATGTTCGGTCTAAAATTAATAAACATGCATGATGATGGGACTCGAACCCTAATCATAAATTTGAAAGGAAAGTGAGCGTTGAATAAATTTGTGAATTGACAATATATATTAAAGATTTAAAAATATATTTAGAAGTTAGTATTGGTATATTTGCAAAAATTAATACAAAATATTAGTTATTTCTTAAAAATTTTTAACAATTGTCTTCATCGCACTTGTTAAGGTAACCTAAATTGAATTTGTATATGTACTATTTAAATAGAAAATATTAACTTTAATTTTGGTTTATTTTTATTTAAAGATAATTTTGTTTTTGTTAAAAATATAGATTAAATCAGTGGGGGTAGTTGGCATATTACACAAGATTGAAATCTTCTAGAGTTGACCATTGATGCTAAATGTCATTATAACGTTCGTGTATATAATGTTACTTTTCCTCTTTTATACTCTTTGGAGTAGAAAAGTAGTTGAACTAGTGCATATTTAATTTGACTAATTAGATATCATTACTTTATTGCCTAATTTACATACTATACACACGAAATTAAGACCTCTAATTTTGGGTTTGTATGTTGGCATCCTATTATATTGCATGTCATTTATCAGATAATTGTTAATTTAGATAGAATATCTTTTGTGGATTCAACATAAATTAATGATTTTCAAAATTTTAATTTATTAGATTAATTTGTCATTATATATATTTGATAGTTACATATGTGTACGCTTATTTTTCTTAAATGACAATATAATTGAATATGATAAACGTGGTTGTCATTCTCATTATAAATTTCTTGGTTGCTAAAGTGACGCTTCTTGTACCATTTAGATTTATAATTAAAATTTGAGTTAAAATCAATGAAAGTGAGGATAGCGTTGCCATTTGCCAACCACATATCTAAATATCATAAATAAGTCAAGCTTTCATTTTAAACACAATCCCTTTCACTTTAAGAAAAACAGTTTCTTCATCAAAGCTTATTCTCATTTTCAATTATGCAACCAATCACCAAGCATAATACTTTGAGAAATTGATGGAGAAATAATCAACCACTTTGAAAATTTCAATTTTTTCAAAATAATAATAATAATAATAATAAATGGCTGCTAATCGATATGCACCTGTGCTGCTGTGCGTATAGGCTGATTTGAACAAAATTTCTAAACAAGTCAAGGGAATTATTATTTATGCATAACAACTACCATCATTTATATTTTAATTTTATAATCTAAAACATTTTTTTTTTTTTACTTCGGCTTCTTTCACTTCATTTGTTTCTTTTAGCTAAAAAAGGTGCTAAGGTAGGTGACATCAAATGGCTAAATTCCCCTCTAATAAATGTTCTCCAAGTCCAACTTCACCGTGAGTCATGTGATTTCCTTCATATAGATTTATTTTTCACACTTATTTTATTTTGCAATTTATTCTGCTTGTCAATGATTCATATGTGTTCTTTTTATACATGGCAAATTGCACACACACTACCGACACTAGGTATAATGTCCCAAAATTACACGAACTTTCGATGTCATTAATTGTGTCGTTTAGAAATTTATGATTAATTTACATTTTATTTTGAATATTGATACGTGTGATGTTAATGTGACCAAACTATTGCTGATCATGGTATTGCACACGAGTTAGTATTTAAATTATGTTAATCTATAATCGAGTTTGGGTAATTTACATTCTGTTGTGAATTATTATAATTCATGAATTAGAAGATGGGGACATGTTTTAATTCATAATCTAGATAATGTAGCCTGTAGGTGTGAAAATTCTACTATTGAACCAACCTTATTTTTTCTTGGCCGATTTAAAATTGATAGTAACTCCATGTTTGATTAACCGCGGCTAGTATAACAATTTAATATTAATCCTAAAATTGATTACACTGATATTAGCTTCCATTGAAATCACTGGTTTTAGTGATAAAAATGATTTATGGTGTGTTTACTTCATGGATTAAGAAATGAGATTGAGATTGAGATTGAGATTAATTGATGATGTTTACTTGCTTAAAATTCATTCTGTAATGGGAATAAAAATATAGGTCTCACATCAATTTAGGGTTGTGGAATGAGAATCTCAATTCTCACCACACCACTTGGGAATTCCGTTCACAAAGTCAATGTAAAAAGTCTCTCATACCCTTCTTTAAAATATATATATTTTGATAGTTCTATCTTTGTTGTTGAATTAATTTATTGTACTTGGTTGTTTTTATACTTATAAATATAAATATTTACATATGCTAAAAGCTTTCAAAAAAAAAAATAAAAATGCTAGTGCAAAGTGTTATATTTTATTCCAATGATATGTAGTTAGCATTCAAATTTTATGATGAATTGAAGAGTGTTACATATTGATGATAGTTGGTAGTACCACTGTCTAGGTTACTCGGCTACTACATTTACAAAGCAAAGCAAATTTATGGAACATTTTATATAAAATGAAAAAAAAAAAAAATCACAACTTGATATACAATATAGATACACAATATATTCTTTAAAAAATATATATATACAATATGCTTACAATAACATTGTTAATAAAGTTTTTTTTTTTTCAAAAATAAAAATAAAAATGCTAGTGCAAAGTGTTATATTTTATTCCAATGATATGTAGTTAGCATTCAAATTTTATGATGAATTGAAGAGTGTTACATATTGATGATAGTTGGTAGTACCACTGTCTAGGTTACTCGGCTACTACATTTACAAAGCAAAGCAAATTTATGGAACATTTTATATAAAATGAAAAAAAAAAAAATCACAACTTGATATACAATATAGATACACAATATATTCTTTAAAAAATATATATATACAATATGCTTACAATAATATTGTTAATAAAGTTTTTTTTTTTTCAAAAAACTTCATTTTAATCTCTTAAGTTTTGAAAAATATCAAGTTTTTGAAACCCTTTTAAAAATAGTTCTTTTCATCTCTAACTTTTCTAAAACACTTCAAAAAAATTCAAATCATCAGTCAACTGACGGTTAACACTAACAGAATATGTAAGAAAATATTTTTATCTTTGATGGTCGTTAATGACATGTAAATTACCGGAATACCTTTATAAAATAATGAACTTACAAGTTAAATTATTTAAAATATCTCTAAATATAAATCATTAAATTACAATTTATATTATCTAAAGTCACCGTTAACTATCAACTAACTAACAATTTGGATTTTTTTGAAAAGTTTTCGAAAAGTTAAAGATCAAAATAACTGTTTTTAAAAGTGCTGTAAAAATCCAATATTTTTAAAACTTTGACGACTCAAATGAAGTTTTTCCATTTTTTTTAGCCTATTATGACCAATTACATGACAAAATTATGGTACTGCATCTTAAATAATATTTTGCATATTGTAATTGATTCATAATTTTAATTAAGGGTATTTTTGTAACTTGTAACTAATGTATTCTTATTCCAAAGCAAAGTAAATAGCTTAATGGGAATACTATTGATTTCGATTCTTATAATTGAAGTAAATAGCTTATTTTGATTCTTATACATCATTCCGATTCTAAACCATTCTAATTCCAGATTATTCCAATTCTTTCAATTGTAGTAAACGTACCATTAATATTCTATAATGTGTTTTAAGGATTTCATAACCAGTAAAAATTAATAGATTGATTAATTGAATCAACTTGTTTTAATTTCTTTTCTATTAACATTTTCCTCATAATGGTTCTATAGTTGAGAAAATAACCTTAATTTGGCAAGTTTACAAAGTGAAAATAAGAGAGAGTGGCACTCAAACACCTGCCTCTTTTGGTTCTATCACTAAATAATAATTTGAGATTAATAACCCAAAACTGATACCACCTTTAAGCATTGATAGTTGTGTACCTCCCCCATTTTTATAAGTAATTGGAGGGTTCAATTCTCATCAAACACATATTACAATCTCTTATGTGAGAATAGTTTGATAGTGACACGACATGTTTTTCTAACATTTGATAGATATCTAACTTGTTCAGTGTTTTTTTTTAAGAAAAAATAATATCTAAATTGAAAGTTCCTCAATTTATCCTTACTGAAAGTTGTCCCTTCTCTCTTGTTCATCTTCTAATTCTCTCTTTCTTCTCTTCTTTCGACAAATTTCTTATCTCTCTAGGATTCACACATTTTTGTACATTTCAACAAATTAAAGTTGTTGTCTTGTTCACAAACTTATCTTTGTTCAAGGCTTGAACAGCCCATTTACAAACTTCTCCTTATATAAGGTTTGAAGAGCCCACAAATATTTTTATCATCAAGAGGCGATAGCCATTTGGGTAAAAATTAAATTGATAGATTTTTGAATTACTCGTAGTTGATTTTGAAACTGTAAAATGGCATGAATTTGTGTCATAGATGTATGGGCATTGAAGTTGAACATAAATGGATGGTAAGGAAGCCATTGAAGAGGAGTTCCTCTATTTTGTGTTTGAATTTAGCATTTTTGTCTTCTCTTTGTTGTTGTTCGTGATTTGTTTTTCTTTGTTCAAGATTTATTTCTTTTTGTTTGTGATTTATTTGCTTCTTTCAGAAACTATTTTTGGGACTCATATTGAATACATTCACTAAGTGTTTTAGAGGACAAACAATGTTGGATTTGAACTCATTATATATTGTTGGAATCCTCTCGACGAGTATAATAAAGTTCTTTCATAGTATATTTCCAAAATCAAAGATTTCAACCTCTTTTTTTTTTTTTTTTTTTTTTTTTTTTTAGCTTCATTTGTTTTTTTTTTTTTGTTTTGTTTCCTAGTTGACTCTTAGTTTTTAAAAAACTTACATACAAGGGTAATTTTGTCAAAAGATTATAATGGGTGCTATGAAAAGAGATTTTTTTCCTTAGAATTCGGTTTTTTCTTTTAACACTCCATTTAAAAAACTTAAAAGTAAATAAAATTCTAAGGACATTTCATTTTGTTTCAAAATTATCCATTCTATATTTTGACATTTTTATTCTTATTTTTATTTCATTTTATACTTATATTCTAAAGACACTTCATTTTAAAAAATAATTAATTACAATTTTAAAAGCACTTCATATATTTTAATATACCTACTATTAATTTTGATAAAAAAAAATAATAATAATTAAGTGCGATGTACACATAAATCAATTAATTCAATTCAGCTAAAGAAATAAATAGTAAAATGTATCTAGTAAAATTTTAAAAACATATAATTTAAAATCCTTAGATTAAAAAAAAAAAAGTTTAAAACTAATGAAAAATGCAAAAAATACCAATACAAGAATGTTAAAATTCATTTTTAGACATATTTTTAAAAATATTCATTTTCAATCCCTCAAACAAATTAATTACATCATATACCCACTTTACCCAAATCATCCCTGCCTACCTTGTTCTCCTCATCTGTTACTCATGGTATAAGATCTTTAGTTTTATTTGTTGATTATTTGAGTTTTGTTAAGATTTTTGAGTTGTTTTTTTGTGATTTTTCAAGTTCTTTTTTTTTTTTTTTTAAATTGTTTCAGATGTTGGATATTGATGTTTAGGGTTAAATTTGATTGAATTTAGTTATATTTAGCTTAAAAATTGAGGTTTCCGATGAAATACAAGCATCGAAAATGATGATCAGGGTTTTGTAGTCACACAAAACCCAAGTATCGGATTATGTGGGCCCACAAGATCCGGTACCAGGGTTTTATGATCCCATAAAATCCACCCTGTTTTATGACCCGATAGAAACTTGGTACCGGGGTTTTGTGACACCACATAACCCGATATCCAGATTTTATGGCTCCACAAAACCCTATACTAGGTTTAAATTCCATGTTTTTTAAATTTCAACTTAAGAGTAGTTTGGTAAACTTGAGTATAAAATAAAAATAATTTGTTTAAAACATTAAAAACAAATTTTCATAAAAAAGTGAATAAAAACAATTTTTTTTTTTTTGGATAAAAGTGATTTTAACTCTTAAAACTAACTAAAAACTTATTTCTTCACTATTATAAAAATCTTGTTTCAAAAAATTTTCCATCACTTCAAATTGTCTTTGATTACATATTTATTTCTATAATTTTGAAATCAATGAAGTCTTAAAATGTTAGGAAAAAAAATAGATATTTTATGGCTTGTGATTATGAAATAGGAAAAGAATAATATTGAAATCAAAAATTTTTTTATAGAACCTTTAAAAATTGAATGCATCAAAACTTTTTAATTCCATAAAAATCTTGGAAAGTCTAGATTCCTTAGTGGATAGTGTCTTTAGGTTTTTGTTTTTTAGTAATTTTAATTTAAGTTAAAATTGTCATTAATAAACAATAAATAAAAATTGGAGTGTAAAATGATATTTGTTGGATTGCCAAATAACATCAATTCTGTTAAAAGTTAAAACTCATAGTAATGATTTAAATGATACATTATTAATTATCATTCATTATTAATTATCATTTAATTAAGTGGAATAGTAACCATAAGAATTAAGATTGGAAAATTTGAAGGCATTGGTATTCAGTAGCACTTAATTGATTAACTTAACCTACTCTAAATTGTGGGACTGGTAATTTGTACTTTTCATGAGGGAAATCAAGAAGGTTCTTTTTCGTTTTTAGGTCTTAGATTTTATTTTTTTTTTTTTTTGAGAGGACTTCAAATTGAAAATTTAAACATGAATATGTCATCAACTGCTAACTAACGCAACCAAACCACTAACACACAAACTTACCCGTAGTGTGAGCTTGAGTTTGAAATTAACAAATCTACCCTCTTACCTACCCTTTTGCCTGCTACCTATCCGATCAGAAATAATTCATTGATTTTCAAAAATATGACTTTGTTAATAAAAAACTTATACATATATATATATGACTTTTATTATCAAAACTACATAACTTAAAAAAATAAGGACCAACTAATCAAATTCATTCATTCCATTTGAATTAAATATGACAGAAAATTTGTTTAAGGATAGAGAATGCAATAGATGAATTTGATTGATTGGTCCTTACTTTTTAAAATTATGATGTCCTGATTATGAAAACATTATATATATATATATATAATAACTTTCCCATGAGTGTCCCTTATTTTATTATAATGAGTACCTTTAATGAAATTTCAAGAAATTTAATATATTTTGATTGCATTTTTTGTATGCATCATAAGGAAATTAAAATACACATTTGAAAAAAAAAATTGAAAATTTTTCGGATTCATAAACTATTTTTTTCCTATATATCCTTATTTTTTAAAATATTTTATCTTCAAAAAAGTAGAAAAAAAAAATAGTTCTTATACCAAAAAAATTCTCAACTTTTTTTAGTAAGTCTATTTCACTGTTTTTATCATTCATATAAAAAAATCATATCAAGATTCAATAAAATCTATTAGATTGCAGCAAATGTGCTCAAAATGTGCATTATAAAAAAATCTTCAGGTTGAAAATTATTCTCTCTCTTGTCTATGTGCGCGCTATCTTAACCATTTAATTAGAAGCATATGAATGTGTGTGTGCATGTGTGCGTGTGCATGCTATCTTAACCATTGAATTGGAAGCATAGGAATATTTAAATGTTATAGTAAAAAACGTTTAGTCACAGATTTAAGTTGATTCTCTTCTCTCTATATATATATATGTATATATAAGTGATTTGACGCTAATGATTAAAACTTTGTTTTATATAACAACTAAAAATAGTTACTTAGTACAATATAAAGGTAAAATTTTTTACATATATTGGTAAATATGTATGTTAAGACTTAAATCCTATTAATAAGATATAATAGGAGATATTATGAAAAACCTCTCAGGAACGAAAGCTAATGGAGATTTACCTTCGATTTTTTTTTTTTATTAGATGAACCGTCCTCTATTCGTTAACTTTCCATCCAAAATGTTAACATTTTCCGTTCAAAATCGTTAAATAACCATATACCCTTAGAAGATTATTTAAAATCTCTATTACACACTTCAAAATTATGTAATGACTAAACTACCATTTAAATTATTAATTAATAATATTATTAAATTAAAAAAAATAGCACAAGATTAAAAAAAAAAAAACTAATTAACAAAAAATTTCTAGTTTCAGGTTGAAACTCAACAAAAATGCAGAAAAGATTTGAATATCAAGAAAACCAAAATCAAATTCGAAATCAAAACGAAATCTAAAAACCTAAATCCACCACCATTATTATTAAAACATCAACAACATTCAACCCCACCATTATCAACGTCAACCTACAACATCAGCAACATCAGCAATATCATCATCAACCATTTGGAAAAAAAAAAAAATAGACCCAATAGAGACCCATCGTACCCAAACCTACCCAACAGGAGCTGTCTCTCCACCCACCACCATCACCGCCACAAACCACCAAGAACAACCCTAAACCACCCACCCATCACACCTACCCGCCACCCAAAACAACTCTAAATCAACCACTCACTAGTATCACAAACCACAAACCACCTACCAGTACACGCTACCTAAAATCATTTGGTTCTGAATTTCAAAACCTAGAACCAGTCAGTTTTGAGTTCGAACCGACTCAAAACTAAAGGGTTTTGGGTTCTAAACTAAAGGGTTTTGAGTTCTAAACCCAGTACCAAACTGGTTCTGGGTCCACTAAACCCAAAACCAGACTGGTTTTGGGTCTGTCAAACCTAGAACCGTTTAGTTTTGGGTTTTGAAACCCAAAACCCGATAACCAAAAAAAAAAAAAAAAAGAATAAGGAGATGGAGGAGAAGGGTGTAGGTTAGTCGTTGGCAATGGAGGAGGACGTGGGTGGCGAGAGAAAATGAGAGATAGAGGAGTGAGAGAGAGAAGAAAATGGTGAAGTGAGAGAGAGATGAATGAGTGAGAGAATGGTAGAGAGAGAGAGTTGAAAAATCTATGGTTTTTTATTCATTTTTTATTTTTTTTTCAATTTTTATTTTATTTATTTTATTAAAATAAATAAATTTACTTATTCAATTACCATTATGCTCTTCAAATTTAACACCATCATGTTTTTTTAACCGGTAAAAGGCAATTTATCTAATAAAATAAAAGCTGGGGGTAAATCTTCATTGATTTTCATTTCAGAGGGTTTTTTATAATATCCCTATCTAATAGAAGTAAATTAATCATTTAAATTATAAATAAATGTAATGTTAATTATAAACTCAACGTATGATGTACAAAGCAAGCGTCAGTGTATAAGTTTAATGAAAAAGGTGAAAGTCAAAATTATTATTATAATAATTATTATATAACTTTTATTATGTGAGTTTATTCCCTTTGTTAGAAAGTCCTAAATGGGAAATGATGAAAATAAGATGAATTTCACATAGAAAACATGAAAAACCATTAGAATGGTATCTATATGAATGGATGCCACCAGTCTTTTAGATTGAAAGATTATCCATTAATACATATAACTTTTCCAAAAAAACACATAAAAAGTATCAAGTGTAGAAATTTAACACTCTTAATGCATCTTCAAACATACACTAATTTCTAACAACACTAATACCTAAGTATCAATGCAACTTCTTTCCACATATATAATAGAATTTCGAGCCTTACCATATGTGGAGTCTTCTCTTCATATATGTAATAGAAGGTTCGAACCTTTCCATATGCATTTACCATCCACGATATCTACTCCCCTACTTTGGAAGTAAGTAGAGTTGATATCTCTTTATTACGTGACATATTATGCTTATATAAAATTTCATATCTTCACACGTTAGGTTTTTGTTTTTTCCTTTTTAGGTTAACATCGAACAAGTTTGGCCAAATTAATCATTAATCATATGGCTTATATATCTAATCTTATATTCGGGAGACATTTAATCTTATATTAAGAAAAAAAAAAACATTTTCTATACAAACTTATAAAATAATTAAAAATATATATATTCAACAATCAAATCCATTAAACAATTAAAATATAATGTCTGTACGGAAACAGTAACTAGAACAAGTATGTGATGAGAACCGATAACTGACTTTACGGTTTGAACTTTTCCCCAGTCATCCCATGTTTTGATTTTAGGTCCAGAGCGCAAAAGCCGACGGTCAGTGGTGGGTCTACAGCTTGCAATCGTGTGGATATTCTAAAGAACATCACAGTTGCTACTCTAACATTGATACCGCAGAACGAATAACTGGATAACAACTCCTTTTTTGTCTCTTCTTTGAGTACTTTATTAACCCCATATCAGCTGCCGATACGTTGCACGTTAATACAATACAAATTTTGTCTATTAATAATACTTCCTTACGTCGAAAAAATATCTGTCCACATAAACATTTACTGCACAACAAAATTCACACGTACCCATGTATATTTATCATCCCCACCTAATGAACAATTTTATACTTATATTATAGTTTTTGCCCATTTCACCATGCTTTCAAGTTAGTATTCCTCTCTATTAATTTAGGGTAACAAATCAATGGTTCCAAAACTTGCACAGGTCATGGCTGATGATCTGATCCCAGAAGTAGAACCATCGAGTCAACTACAGAGTCGTTAGGTGTTGCATCATCATTTATCATATTAATTTATGCGTATAATTTGAACCTTGTGTTAAAAATTCTAAAACATCACATATTAAGGTTCCACGCGGGGACTACATGACGCCATGATGCTAGTTGATTGATTTTCTATTTTTATTTGTTGAAATTATAAGCAAGATTGTGATTGAAGAACCTAACAATCAACAAGATAATATGGTTTTGTCTTTTTTTCCAGTTTTGGTCCTATTTGGGTTTCATTTCATGTCCAAATTGCCGGTTGCGTATGGTTTCTTCAATCTTCTTGTTGTGATATACGTCTAAAACGACCAAAGTTTTGTTATTGCACTTTGCACTGCCCAATTTGTTCTTCAAATTGAGTTTTTATTATAAACTCCAAATTTTCAACGAAATGCATTTATTCAAGAGATGCAACGACGTACGTTGAAACTTGAAGCAATGCTAATCTACCATTACAAATTAATGGATGCTTCTAGAAATCTTCCTTTAATTAATTTATTTATCGGATGGCTCCGAAAAGACTTTAATTTATTTATTTAATTCATTTTCTTTTTCTTTGCTTTTCTCAAAAAAAAAAATAATAATAATTCAATGTGGTCCCCATTTATAGACAAGGTCTAGACGTGTTGCTTTGTATTGAAAGAGATGTGACCCAAAACTACGACTACAGTTTTTTTCTTTTTTCTTTTTTTTTATACTATGACCACGAGTGTGGAAAGTCTTTATCATTAAATTGTATTAATTTTCTTCAACTTGATATTATGTTAACACCACAAGAATTCTTTCTTAATGTAGACTTTATTTTATATTTTCAAAGTTTTGCGATTGCTTGTTAACAAAGTTATAAATGAAAATGAAATAAATTTGATCATTAATTATCCATAATTGTTGATAACTCACGCCTATAAAAATCCCTAAAACTTAGATGGGGAGGTAATTGAATTCTAATCTCAAATCCTGAAGATAATTCCTTTTTTTTTTTTTTTTTTTTTCTGTTATATATCCATATCAATTTAGCTAATTTATCTTTTATTTTTCATCAAAAAAATATTTTTTCATGTGATTAAAGAAAACTGTTATATAGTTTATATATTGCACTATTGAATGTCATAACACTTTGCATACACATTATAAATTTGGTGAAATCGCGTAAAATTATTGTCAATTATGAATATCCAAATAATGACAGCTAAAGTGTATACTTATTTCACATGTAATTAAAAAGGAAATTTCTAAGTACTTTTAATATATTAAAAATTAATGAGTATAATAAATTTAAAAACTATAACTATATTTGAATCAAACATTTTCAACACTAGACTTTCAACATTATGTTATAATCTTATTCAATATTCAATATTAGAAGATAGTTTTTTTCATTTTCGTTACGGACATCATATAAACAACATATATACGGATATAGATCTTATAACAAATTTACATACCTGTTCAAACAATTTTCAAAAAAAAAAAAAAGATCTGTTCAAACATTGAAAATTTCAAAACGTGAACAGGAAGTCCAGATTTATTTATTTATTTTTTTTAAAATCAGATTTATATCAATTCAATAATTTAACAAAAAAAAAAAAAAACCCACACACACACACACACACGAAATAACGAGTGAGGATTGAAAGAAAACAAAAGCTGAGCAAATAAGTTGATGGAGGGCTGGAAACCGATCACTTTGATTATGAAAATGTGTACTCACAGAATCAGACGGCATTTAAATTCTAACTGTTGACCAACTCATCATCCTCTACTTTGTTTCTTTCACGGACTGCAACTTCTTTGTTTATGACACTTTAGTATTTGCCACTTGTCACCCCAAGGCCGGCCCTCACATGAAATGTTGGACTTTCTTGTTTGTTTATTTATTCATTTTTTAAATTCAAAATTAATTTAGTCTTTTTTTTTAAAAAAAAAAAAAAAAAACAATTAACGTCTCATCGCAGATCACCATGAACAAATTTGGCGGCTAATGCCATGGCTAAGTAAAACTTCCTTTTCTTTTTGAATGTTTTAGCCTGTCTCTTTTTTTATTTTTTATTTTATTTTCATATTACGTCTCTTAATATTAGATCAGATATATACTGAAATCTATTAATAAGATCCGCTTAAAGAGCAATCTTAACTCTCAAGAAAATACTACCCACAAATAAATGAAAAAATTACCATACCATTAAGGATTGAACCTTGCCATTGAGAAATAAGTGGAGTGTGCCTTTTCACAAGACCATTCACCATCCTCAGTCTGTCTCTATTGTATCATCGAACTTTGGTCAATTTCTACAACTTAATTATATAAAATTGAATCCAATTAAATATAATTTTATCTTATACAAATCTTAACAATAGAGTTTCATTACATTTTTTTTTTAAAAAAATATAAATGATTATTATAATTTCTTTTATACACATGATAGAGGTTCCCATCTTCCTAAATATATTTATTAACATATAAAGAAAGTGTTATTTGGAATATATATTTTTCAAATATTCTGTGAGCAAATTATTAAGTTGTATGTGTAATATTTTGATGTGTGTGATAAAACTTTGACATGTATTTCGTAAGTATTTTGATATTTGTAATGAAACTTTTTTATGTATTAATTGTTTTAATATTTGTATTTAAAAATTTTATGTTGCCTATGAAGTTTATATTGATAATTATTTAGATGTGATGTTATAGTAAAGTTAAAGATCATATTATTGCAAGTTTTAATTATTATTTTTCATTTATATATTTGCTTTTTAATATTAATTATGTGATTTGTTAAAAACTAACTCAGGTTAAACACGTTAAATTCGAGGCAAACCGTCCAAATCAGGTTCAGGTTCGGGGTGGAATAGAAGTAATCCGTTTGGGACATGGGTCGAGTTTAGTACACCCTACAAAAAACGATGTCGGATTTGGGATGAGAAAATCCGACTCCGATCCGACCCATTGTCATTCCTAATTGGATACCAGTTGACAATAGATGTTTCCATATGAGAATAATACTACATTACCCAAAAATTTACTAAAATAATATACAAACTTATGTGTAACTATTATATCATTAATTCAACATTCCAAAATTAATATGATAGATATAAATTAGTTTGTCATATTATTTAGATAATTTTTTTGGAAAATGTAATATTATTATTCCATATAAATAAGCAATCTAAAAGGAATATATTATAACATCAATTCATCATCTCAAAATTAATGTAGTAAATATAAATCAATTTACCATATCATTTGAATAAATTTTTAGAAAGTGTATCATTATTATTTCATATAAATAGAGAATCTAGAAGGGTAAATATCCCATCACAAACATATACCAATATCAATAAAACATTCTAATAATAGATCTTATAAAAACAGGAAATATTAGTTATGTGTTTTCTAATAATAAGCATTTACATTAGAATCTAGAAGATGACTTTAATTTTAATAGCGTGAAATCGAAAATCTTTTTCCAAATTTAATAAATTGCATTTTGCGTACGTGTAATTCAAGTCATTGTAGTATTGTACACGGTTTACATCTAAATTGAAAAAAATGAAAATAAAAATAAAACAAAAAATTAATATGAAAAAAAAAAAAAAAAGAGTTTGACCCGTCTACCACGTTGCATGCTTCTGCCACGCCATGACGGTGCATCGTTTGATCAACAGGTCACTTAAACTTAACTAAATACGAAATTATCTGTTAAATAAACCAAGAACGTTTTGTAATTATCATTATTAGTTTAAATAATTGTTACTATTTTTACAATTATTTGTTTAATCACGTTTCTTAACACCAAAAAATCACTGTAATTAGCTCAGCAATTCTTCAAATGACAAATTTTCTTTTTCAATCTTTCATTTTTCCCATCATAACATAAAATTAGTTTTTCCTTTTTTTTTTTTTATAATTTCAATAGTAAATTTAAACCCATTAAAAATTTGTCTTGTTGTCAATAGATGACCAAGACCAGAACACAAAACCGAGCCGTCTTTGATGGTTCATGTGCTTTCCATCTTCCCGCGAATTTACATTCATCCATTTTCTTCCAAGAAAATCCCATTACAATCATCTAGAAAAACCCTGTTATTATTTTTTTGTTTGAAACGAATTTTGTTTCACATTGGAATCTTCTCATTTTTTTCTCTTTTTTTTTGCCCTTTTAAAAGCTTTTCGCAATTCTCTCTCTCCTGGTCTTTATGTGTTATTTTCTCGGGAAAAATATTTATATAGTGGTAGTTGAATATTTGACAATTTCTCTAACAACAATATTAAAACGCGCATTATTGTTCTTATTACAAGTCAAAAATGTGTAGATCCAATCCAAGTCATCGTTCAAGACTTCAAGTTTCTGGAAAGAGAATCAAAGCTGCAAATTTGCCTTGCCTGGTTTTCCTTTGTAGCATTTATTAAACAAATATATGTATATATATATATTTTTCCATTTTAATGGGATTCCATACACTCACTTCCTCTCCATATTAAGACACGAACTCTTCGACTGTCATAAACGTGTTTCTGTTTCTGTCTCTGTTTCTGTTTCTGGGTGTGTCATATTAAGATTACACGATTTCCCAACAACCTCGTTGGACTTTTTCGATGCATTGCAACCTCTGTGTCTTTGTGGGGTTCTGTTCTGTCGTTTCTCTTCTCTAGCTCCTTTTTATTATTTTGCTTTCTAGGTGTTGGTATAATTTCTCTTCTTCCTCTTTCTTTCTTTTTTATTTTTATTTTAATTTTTTTAATTTTTTCATCTTCTTAGTGTTTGTGAGGTTTTTGTTCTTGAGCTGCATTAATCTCTTTCAAGATTTTATCTTGAACAGAGACTAGCAGCTGGTACTGTTGAAGAAGAGAGAGAGAGAGTGAGAGTTATATATATTTATATAAATGGGTCGGAGGAGGAGGAGGCTGCACTTTAGCAAGATCTATTCATATACATGTGGAAAGGCATCATTCCAAGAAGACCATTCACAGATAGGAGGGCCTGGATATTCAAGGGTGGTATACTGCAATGAAGCAGATAGTTTTGAGGCTGGAATTAGAAACTATGGTGACAATTATGTTAGGACTACAAAGTATACAATAGCAACTTTCTTGCCAAAATCATTGTTTGAACAGTTTAGAAGAGTAGCCAATTTTTATTTCTTGGTTACTGGCATTTTGGCCTTCACTCCACTTGCTCCTTATACTGCTGTTAGTGCTGTTATTCCTTTAATTATTGTCATTGGAGCTACCATGGTCAAAGAGGGCATTGAAGATTGGCGCCGAAACCAACAGGTACTCTTCCTTTTTTTTTTTTTTTTTTAATCTTGGTTTTCTTATTTTAATTATACTTTCAGTTTTCCTTTTTGGTTTTACCTTTTTTATTATTATTTATTTTTTTAACTTTAATGTTAGGCACACCATATCATATGATTTTATGTAGAATTTTTCATGTGGTGGATGTGAAGGGGGTTTATTGGGACTGGGGTAAGGGTATGGGCAAGTTTAGTTTATAGGTTTGATTGATTCATTTTTGTGTTGGTTGGAATGGAAGGGGCATTTTAGCTTTGATTAGACAATTCAGAGGGGAGATGAGCGAATTCAAGATATTTGGTTAGATTCTTCGCATTTGAAGTTGCTTTAAGCTAGATGAAATTTGATAGAGAAATTAATCAAATTATTCATTTTGTTTTAATATAGGAGAATGCCTGTATGTCCTTAAATGATTTTGAATACCTTTAAGTGGAAGTAGTTAAGGTTCTAGAGTAGCACCTAAAGTGTTAATGTTATTGAATAAGAGAACAGATTGCAAAAAAGAAAAGCAGTTTCAAAATGTAGAAGAGTTGGAGCAATAGGAAACAGCTAGAATAAAGGAATACATTATCAAAAATTCCCTTGACTAGATTTATAGGTTCAAGATTCCCCCTTAAATAGATTTATGAAAGCATCTATAGGTTCAAACCATTTTTAAGAATGAAACTATGTTACCACTATTTCTTGTAGAAATGGCGATCTGGAATAACTAGATTGTTTTTCATTATTGTCGTATTTGCATAATCTTGACCCTGCGACCATGCTAAAATAGGCCTTCTTGCCTGTTGTGAGAGTATTTCTAAATCCAATTTCCAAATGAGTTGAAAGCTTGTGGTTTTCCAGATTTGTAACGTTGAATTTGGGAAAATTTCAGGATATCGAGGTGAATAATAGAAAGGTTAAAGTGCACTGTGGTGGTGGGAATTTCGATTATACTGAATGGAAGAATCTAAGAGTGGGAGACATAGTGAAAGTAGAGAAGGATGAATTCTTTCCAGCAGACCTCCTGTTGCTTTCGTCCTATTATGGGGATGCAATCTGCTATGTAGAAACCATGAACCTTGATGGGGAGACGAATTTGAAGTTAAAACAAGGATTGGAGGTAACATCATCCTTAAATGAGGATTCTAACTTCCGGGATTTTAAGGCCATGGTTAAATGTGAAGACCCGAATGCAAATTTGTACTCTTTTGTTGGAACTATGGAGTTTGATGAGCAACAGTACCCCCTTAGTCCTCAACAACTCCTCCTTAGAGACTCGAAACTTCGAAATACAGACTACATTTATGGGGCTATTATCTTCACTGGTCATGACACAAAGGTTATGCAGAATTCTACGGATCCCCCTTCAAAGAGAAGCACAATTGAGAAGAAGATGGATCGAATCATCTATTTCATGTTTTTTGTTCTATTTTCAATGGCATTTATTGGTTCCATTTTCTTTGGCATTGCAACGAGAAAAGACTTTGAAAATGGAAGGATGAAAAGGTGGTATCTTAGACCAGATAGTTCTACAATTTTCTTTGACCCTGAGAGAGTGACAGCTGCAGCAATTTACCACTTCCTCACGGCCTTAATGTTATACAGCTATTTCATCCCCATCTCCTTGTATGTGTCAATAGAAATTGTCAAAGTTCTTCAGAGTATCTTCATAAATCAAGATATTCACATGTACCATGAGGAGGCTGACAAACCAGCGCATGCCCGTACCTCAAATTTGAATGAGGAACTTGGCCAAGTTGACACAATACTCTCTGATAAGACTGGAACATTGACCTGCAATTCAATGGAGTTCATCAAGTGTTCTGTGGCTGGAACAGCTTATGGTCGTGGTATTACGGAGGTTGAGAGAGCTATGGGCAGAAGAAAAGGCTCACCATTAGGTAATGAAAAAGTAAATGGCGAGAACCCCAAGGAGGATTATACAGAGTCCAAACCGTCTATTAAAGGCTTCAATTTTAATGATGAACGGATAATGAATGGAAACTGGATTAATGAGCCTCATTCAGACGTACTGCAGAAGTTTTTTCGATTATTGGCAATCTGTCATACTGCTATACCTGAAGTGGATGAGAACACTGGGAAGGTTTCATATGAAGCTGAATCACCAGATGAAGCGGCATTTGTGATTGCAGCAAGAGAAATTGGTTTTGAATTTTACAAACGGACCCAAACAAGCATCTCTATGCGTGAGTTGGATCTACTCTCTGGCAATAAAGTGGACAGGTCAGTGTTTCTCATCACGTCTTGATTTAAAAAGAGGCAACATTTATTATCAAGAAATCATGCATTCTATGTTCTTTGGCTGCTTTTGGCATGCATGTAGATTATGATTCCCATTTGTGTTGTACTAATATAACCATAAAATTCAATCTTGAATGTCTATACAAACAAATCAACTGATCAGTTGCTGCTCTCTTGCATCGTCATACTTCTGACAGTTTTGCTCCTCTTCTTGTTTGCACAATTGGGCACTTGACTGCCAAAAAAATTGAGTGCCTTTTTCTGTGGTTAAATCTTTCTATTTTCTGTTATAAAAAAAAAAAACTGTATTACTTCATTTTAGCATTTAACGGAAGTTTTGATGTCCTAAGAAGTCCACTGGATCCAACAGATGGTTCCTTTTTGATTGATGTTTTTGTAGCATCTCGATCATAAATTTTTGTGTATTTGATGACCTTGATATTCGTTGTATGGTCAATACAGAGGCTAGAATTCGGGTCTAAATACTCTTTTAGTCTCATGGTTGCTGTTACTCAATGTTGCGCCTATTTTTGAAATTTGATATTAAATCAGTGATATCTGTTTTGCAGGTTGTATAGACTTCTGAATGTTTTAGAATTTAACAGCTCAAGAAAGCGGATGTCTGTGATAGTAAGAGATGAAGAAGGAAAACTTCTTCTACTTTGTAAAGGTGCTGACAGGTATGTGTTCATCAACATAATTCCCTGGAACTTCCACTTTAATTTCAATTTAAAATTCATGTGGTTATTTCTTGTATGCAGTGTCATGTTTGAAAGGCTGGCAAAAAATGGTAGGGCTTTTGAAGATGTGACCATGGAACACATGAATGAATATGCTGATGCTGGACTGAGGACCTTGATACTTGCATATCGTGAACTTGATGAAGAAGAATACAAAGCATTTGACGAGCAATTTAGCAAGGCCAAAAATTCAGTTAGTGCAGATCGGGAAACATTAATTGATGAAGTAACTGAGAAGATTGAGAAGGACCTAGTTCTTCTGGGTGCAACAGCTGTAGAGGACAAACTCCAAAATGGGGTGGGTCAGAACATACCAAGGATATCAAATACTTTAAATGTGTTCAGAGATAACGCTTAACCTAAAATGAATTTCTTTTATTCCCTTTAGGTCCCTGACTGCATTGACAAGCTTGCCCAAGCTGGAATCAAGCTATGGGTTTTGACCGGAGACAAGATGGAGACTGCAATCAATATTGGGTATGAATTCTGGGTATGACTGTTTATAGTAATGATCTTCTCTTAGGCCTAGTTTCTTATGACATTTTGTAGAGGTCTGAAACTAGAAGAAAATCTGTTGCAGCTTTGCATGTAGTTTGCTCAGACAAGGAATGAAGCAGATTATAATTAATTTGGAAACTCCACAAATCCAAGATTTGGAAAAAGCTGGGGAAAAGTCCGCAATCACTAAGGTAAAATTAGTTTTACATTTTCAGTATTTTTCCTTCAAAAATGCCCTGGTGGGGATAAAAACTTAAATTTTTAGCTTTGCTGAGCAAGAGAAAATAATGTGCTCTTGAAATCAACCTAACATAAAGACACACTCTTAAGAATTAAATGACAATGGCAATGACCATTTTCTGTGTACCATATGATGATTTAGTGCTTGACTAGTTTGACTTTGTTGATGTTTCACTATGCTAACCATTTGAGAAAAAATAATATGCCTCACATCTCCCTTTTTTCACTCTCTCTATATTATATCCAATACCTTTTTATTGGGTAATCAGCTATTGAGTCTTTTCTTGTTGCTTCAAGAATCTGGTTTTCTGAATATAGCGATAGCACTGACAACTTGGACTCTTTTGTCCGACTTGTATTATTTTTCTTTTCCCTTTTTGGCTCTTCATGGGTTTACTTCTATCATCAACTAGTGACAAATTAAACTTTTCTCTGCTTGTCCCTGAATAAATGATATTTCTGCATGTACCTATGAGTAACAGAAGGAGATGGCTTTGAATAGAGTGGACATGTAGAAATGGAATAAGCATGGCAAGGTTCTTCATTAGCTTAGTGGTGAGATCTTTTATAGTTATATAAGAAGTATCGAGGCCAAATCCTACTTAAACTAAGGTTCGAGGGAACTTGGTTTACACTTGAGTTTTATTGAATTAATATTAGAAAACAAAATGCATGAAACATAAAATAAAACATAAAACATAAAATACATAAAACATAAAATAAGCAGGTTGTAACAAGCTCTGGGGGATTTAGGGGAAGTTTTCAAAGAAATTTAAGTTGAGACCTATAATAAATTTCATGAATTTCAAAACAATAAGGGAAGTCCCCTCAAACTCATTCGTTGACATATAAGGGGAAAACTCTGTGCTTTAGTACATAGTGCTGTAAAGTTGTGGAATCTTAACTGATTAAAGGTTGTTGACGTGATATGGATGGGTATGTGGATCCATCATTTAGGCATCAAAAGAAAGTGTTCTTCGTCAGATAACTGAAGGGAAGGCTCAGCTCAGTGCATCAGGTGGGAGTTCTGATGCGTTTGCTTTGATCATTGATGGGAAATCACTCACTTATGCTCTTGAGGATAATCTGAAGAAAATGTTTTTGGAGCTTGCATTGGGGTGTGCATCAGTTATATGCTGCCGCTCATCGCCAAGACAGAAGGCACTGGTGAGTCATAATCTTGCAAAGATTATTTCCTCTATAGCTCTATTCCGGTTTTGTTTTGGACTTCTAAAATTTTGTTAGGAATAATGCATAGTAAGTAATGAAACTATAAATTCAGGTTACAAGACTAGTTAAAACTGGAACTGGGAAAACTACTTTAGCAATTGGTGATGGTGCCAATGATGTGGGAATGCTTCAAGAAGCAGATGTTGGGATCGGAATCAGTGGTGTTGAAGGAATGCAGGTGCTCAACAAATTATGTTACATTTATGGTTAAGATGTACAAACTTCATGCTTAGTTTCTTTTTACTCATAAACACTTGATGGTTACTTTCAATGCAGGCAGTCATGTCAAGTGATGTTGCCATTGCTCAGTTTCGATATCTGGAACGATTGCTACTTGTGCATGGACACTGGTGTTATAGGAGGATCTCATCAATGGTAACGCCATTTATATCTGTATTTGAACACAGCCAAGGTTTTAAATAGTAGTTTCCGATGTCAATTCTACCTGACTATATATAACTTGACAGTTCAATATTTTAAGAGAGTTGGAACCATTTTTTAATTTGTCTCTAGTTTAGACCTTCATGACCTGATAAATTGAATCACATTATTCTTTTGTTGGCAGATATGCTACTTTTTCTACAAGAACATTGTATTTGGTTTCTCTCTGTTCTTATATGAGGCACATACATCATTCTCAGCACAACCTGCATACAACGATTGGTTTTTGTCGCTTTATAATGTCTTCTTCTCGTCACTTCCTGTAATTGCTATGGGGGTTTTTGATCAGGATGTATCTGCAAAATATTGTCTCAAGGTATGCTCTGAGGCTTAATGTATCAACTCTGTTTGTCTTTTTCATTTGTTAGTTAATTTTTCTTCGGTTTTGGACTCCTGTTTATGCTTGTCTTTTTCTTTTTCTAGTTAATTGTTCTTCGATTTTGGACTCATGATGCATGAAAGAATATCGTATAGTTCACTAAGCATGCCTAATTCTGCTTCTCAGACATTCTAATTTTTCTATAATACTCATGGGTTTGTTTGAAGTCTTGCATCATAGTCACAAATTACTAGTGCAATTTTCCCTTAGAGGGTTTCATCGAGTCATGAGGCAACCTGATCTTACTAAAGTAGTATTTATGCTGATGTATGGTCTTTGGTTTTTATTGGTATGATTACAATCTTACTAACTGGGAAAATCAATGACCTGTAAAAAAGTAGAAAAAACTAATAACTGAGGACTACATCTGTATTAAGTTGACTTAAAAAGTTTTATATTCTAAGATTATGATTTAATACCACCAGTCCTAAAGCAATAACAAAAAAGGTCCTTGTATGGAACAATAGAGAAACCCTTCAAATCAGTTGTGGGGATAGTTTTAGTTACATGTCCCAAGAAGTGCTAAACTGCTTAGGCTGTTAACTGGAATTGTCCCTTTTACTATTATTTGTGTAGTCCTTATTTGATCATGTTCTGTGTTCTCACCAAATGTTTATGTAATGCATATTCGTTTTTTCTTGTTGTTTTGCATGGCAGTTTCCTCTATTATACCAAGAAGGGGTGCAAAATGCCCTGTTCAGCTGGCGACGGATATTTGGTTGGATGCTAAATGGGTATTACAGTGCCCTAATGATTTTCTTCTTCTGTAAAAATGCACTGGAGAATCAGGCGTTCAATAGTAGATGGAAAAACTGCAGGAAGGGATATTTTTGGTGCTACAATGTATACATGCATTGTATGGGTGGTGAACTTGCAGATGGCACTGGCAATTAATTACTTCACTTTAATACAACATGTTGTCATCTGGGGTTCCATTGCTCTCTGGTACATTTTTATGTTGGCATATGGGGCCATGACTCCCACCTTTTCTACTAATGCTTACAAAGTCTTTATCGAGACACTTGCACCTGCTCCTTCTTTCTGGCTTGTTACGCTCTTTGTAATCATCACGACCCTAATCCCACCCTTCTCATACAATGCAATTCAGATGAGGTTCTTTCCAATGTATCATGGGATGATACAGTGGATAAGGCTTGAGGGACAATCAAATGATCCCGAGTACTGTGATATGGTGAGGCAGAGATCATTGCGGCCAACAACTGTGGGTTTCACTGCACGTGTAGCAGCAAGGACCAACCGAGCAAAGGATAAGACTAGGAACCACATGAATCACACATGATACGACCTGAATCATTCTCGATGTCTGTCAGCAAATGTGAGCTATACAAACCTGCCTGAAAACTGTCAGCAAATTCGGGCTGTATATACCCTCTGAGACACTGCAACTGCCCCACTAGCACTGTATATGACCATATGAAATATCCGGGGTATTCTCCCTCTGGAGAGTGTAACTTGTCAAAATGCAAGATTGTACAGAAGCCTTTTTCAGCTGTACCATTTATTACTGGCAGGAAATCCTCACCATTCTGTAAATTTTGATTACTGGCCATTGGAGGCTATGCATACTTTTTGCGACTTGTATCATTTCTGAGATGTATTTACAACGTAGTTTAGAAGATCGAAATTCAGATTGTGCTTGATGCATTGTACAGGAAATAGAGAGAGTGGCCAGTTTGGTCTTGTTATCTTGTTCAATTAATTTATTTTGTTATTTTAACCCTCTCAAGCTGTTATTGTATATATTGTTTACAACTTCGAGTTGGAGGATTTTAGTGAAAATATCATAGCAGGGTTCAGGAAGAAGATTGCAATGAAGGCTGCATGAGTAGCAAACTCTGAACATTTTAAATAGTGATTCTGCTTTACCAGAATGAATGTGCTAATGGCTTCCCCCCCCCCAAAAAAAAGAATGTGCTAATGCCTAATCTTTTTTACCGATGCTATGCATGGTTTTGAGTGAACCAATAGCAGTTTTGTAGCTAAGAAATCAATAAACTCAATGAATTATCAATGTAGGACTTTAAGTAACTTCAATAATGATTGTTAATATTTATATAGAATGAATAAGGCTTGCTTCTTCAGTGAAATTTAAAGAGCTATCCGTTTGTGCCCATTTGAAACATATTAAGTGGCCCCCTGCCAATTGTTTGGAACAAGAGTGTAGCATAAGGGATGAACATTGATGAAGATAAAATGATGAAAAACCAACCATCATAACATGACTTTCATGGTCCACTGGACAGTATACATGCATGTTCTCCCACCCAGAGGAATATAAAGCGAATGATGTCCTACTCGATCCACTATTTCGGTGGTACATACTTCTCTGTTTAGGAATTTGATATCTATGATTGTTTTCAAGATTCTATTTCATCAATTAAAATGATGACATGCTTTAAAAACTGTTCAAGATTTAAGACTTTTAGAAAAAATTAAGGGAATAAATTAAATTTTAAAAAGTGGCTTCGCTAAGAATTTACGAGAAATATTTGAAGAAGCCTAAGCAGCTATAACCTTTCATCACATATATACTAAAATTATAACAATGGTAAATGTCAATGGATTCTTCATTAGGCTTTCACATGCTTTAAAGTTCTTGCTTCTTTGATTTGGAGCTTTGCCAAAAGCTGTCTTACATTAAGAAATACACCATTATACTAAATTAATGGTTTGTTATCCACAAAATTAGGTCACGAAAGAATCCTAGTCATTTTAAATAATTCCTCATGTTAGCATCTACGTTTAGGATAGCTAGACAGTGCACCGTATACATTTAATACATATGCACAGGGGTGCAATATTGAAGTTCCGGGAAAGACACAAATCATAAATTAATTGACATTTGAGAAATAATGATAATTCATCATCATAATTAACTTCTTACAGTTGTCACCAAAGTAATCATACAGTGTTTTTTTTTTTTTTTGAAAGAAGTAATCATACAGTTTTAGGCGTAAATTTTTCTTTTTTGAAGGGAGTTTTAGGTGTACATATGTTATATAATTATCTGAATCCAGACGACTTCAGGTGGGATTCTTTTGGTCTAAGGGACATCAGCGTAGTGGTAAGTGTTGCCCCTCCTCTATCTTGAGAGTCATAGATTTGATATCACTATAATATGTGGGTTCCTCCGACTCAAATATAGTTGTTCTTTCTTATTTTTAATAGTTGATCTCGAGTCATGTCTCAATGTTTATTGTTATTGATTTTGATTGAACTCTAGTTCCAACTATAACAAAAGAAAAAGAGATTCTTTCGAGTTGATGTATGAAATTTGGACTCATTCAGATATTTCTTGGAAATCGCAGTTACTACATATTATATTCTGCATCACATTTGGTAGGAAATTTTAATTACAAAGACATGTGATCTCTTTTTTTAAAACCTTATTCATAAAAAAAATCCTAGAAACTATCAATCATTAATTGATCCTTTTAAAGTCTTCATGCTGCAAAAACAAGTGGATCGTTTCAATCTATAAATTACATTACATTCAAACCAACCCTATGCACCAATCAGAATTGAACCATTGAATATGGTTTAATTCACTCATTTCAACTTATGATCTTTGTCCTCCAAGTGCCACAAATATAATTACCAGAAAACATGAATGATACCACAGATACAGCACTGCATATGTAAAAGGAGCGATGGGAGCAATTAATAATCCTCCAACATTTTCAGATGGAAGTCATTTTCTTGAATTAAATGACAAAACGATACACTATGAATAAAGAATTTACAAGTTGTGGTGTTATTAGTAGCCTCCTCTCAAAGAGAACTCTGGCGTCTCCCAATCTCCTCCAATATTTTACGCTGAAGTAATTCTATCATGATTTCGAGAGATGACCCTCAAAAACACACATCAACAAATGGAAACCAAAGAAAAAAAATCATTAAAGAAAACAAAAGACAGAAAAGAAAAAAAAAAAAAAAAGTCAATAATGAGATCAAACCGAACCATCCATGATCATCACAAATCACAATCCATGAAATTCCACACAACCCATCCGTATATATCCAGGCATGCACATACGACGTACTTACAATTTATGCGACTTTGAGGCCAAGAAAATCAGCAGCAGACTTGGCCATAATAGTTGCAAACTCGTTAAAGCTAATGACACCATCTCCATTCGTGTCAGCCTCTCTCATCATCTCGGAGAGCTCACCATACGTCAAAGGGTGTCCCATTTTGGCCATGGAACCCGCAAGCTCAGCAGCAGTGATATAGCCGTTACCGTCACGGTCAAAGGATCGAAAAACTTCCAAAAGCTGCTCTTGGTTGATCAACACCTCTTCACTCATGTCAGGTAATATTGCACGGACCAATTCATCGAATTCAACGAGGCCATTTGCATTAGCATCCATGTCTGACAAGAGAACATGGAGCTGGTCACCACTTGGCTTGAGTCCTAAGGAACGTAGAAGAGCAGCCAGCTCCAGCTGGGTGAGGCTGCCGTCTGAGTCCATATCGAAGCGCACGAAAATGTCTTTGAGTTGTTTGAGCTGATCCGTTTGGAGGGTGCCCATCATGGTTGTGATTGATTGGTGATGATGATCGGAGAAGATGATGATGAGAAATTTGTTGAGATAGGATAAAAGAGATGGTGGTGGTGGTGGTTGTTTGTTTTAGATGAGAGGCTGATTGGATTGGTGTTATTTTGGTTACTTTGTGGAATTTTCTGACTGATTCAAGAGAAAAGAAAGCGCGTTCAATAATAGTAATAGCGTGTCATGATGGGCAATCAAGTTGGGACAACCTTGTTTTGTCTTTCTTATATTTTTATATGAACCTTGTTTTATCTTTCTCATACTTTTATATGATCATGCATGTGATGTTTGGTCTATGCATAAATTTCTAAGTTTATGGTAGGTGGATCCATGATCATTATTTACGTATTGACGGTGGCAATTATGCCGTCCTTATTTAGTATATATACTTGTTAGTCCCGTTTGAGAATTAGAATTGTTCAACAAAAATATGTTTGATTGCATATGAATATCGGTGAGATTATTATAATCTAAATCTAGTTTTAATTAGTATCTAATCCTCAATTAATTATGATCCAAGAGTTGGGGTGGTATCATCTCATACTAAATTGTTTCAACACTTGAATTAAAATAGATGGATAATTAACTCACAAGTGAGATGATATAGTGGTTTAACCATCTTCACCTGCTACTTTAAGTAATAGTTTCAAGTCTCTCCAGTTTCACTTTTTGTGTTGATATTAACAAAGGTGTGAAAGACTTCTCTCGATGTCTGGGAGTAGTCATCCGAGCTGTGCTATTAGAGTCTCATATGGGTTGGTTTCGTTAGTCCCTTGACCCTTAAAATGTGTTAGTTAATAAAAAAAAAAAGTACGTGGATAATTGAAAAAAGTTTAGATTTTCATTAAAAAAAGAGTTAAATGTAATATGGTTTTATTGGATTGAGACGTTGATGATGTGTTAAGTTGGTTTTAGAAATTTTTTTTTCCTTCTTTGAAACTGGTTTTAGAAAAAATTTATTTCTCTGAGAAAAGAAAAGGGTTGGAGCATAAAAAAAAGCAGTGCTTCAAACAGAAGAGTTGCTATTGAACTTTCCAAAATGCAGTATTTTCCAGATTCACAAGGAATCCTTGACCTGAAGATGGAGAAAAAGATTGATGAATAAACTGTTTCAATTGATCAATTTGAATCTTCCTTGTTTGTATTTGTTACATTTTCTTGTTAGGTTTCAGTCTTTTGACAAAATTAATTTACACCGATTAATTGTGGTGTGGCAGGATATGCAAATAAATGTTGAGGTGGTCCCTTGCTAAGCCACTCTTATGACTTGCAAATGCGTTGTTCGTAAAAGAGAAAAGTTAGTGACTACTTGGTGGCCTAGCATAATGTGTTTTCGCTTTCCATTAGAGAGAGAAAAAAAAACACATCATGACATTAGTATTTTAGAGCTTTAATTGCACTTGACAATCTAAAAACCAAGCCAAAAAAATGTTATGAACAAGTTATAGAAGCAATTATTTCTACAAATTCGAACTGTACAACACTAAAATCACAATCCTCTTCGGCTACTTTTGTTGTGGTTGAGGAGCTTATTGTTCTTGATGGTCCCTCCCTACCCCAAAAGCTTCCAAATGCAAACTCTCCCTTTTGAGAAAACTCCTCCAACACCTTCTCAACTTCCTCCATACAACACCCCAATTCACATTCTCCCTCCATTGTTGAAAAGGGAAACCCTTTAAGTTGAATTCTTCCAGACCCACCTCCATGTACCATGAGCTCTTCCCTGTTTCTACCCTCCACCGTTTTGATGATCTCCTCTTCTCTCCTTCTATGTTGAAGCTTCTTCTTAGCATACTCTTTTGTCTTTCGAATGAGTTTGCAAGGAAGTTTGAGCAAGAAGAAGATGATAATTTGCAGGGCCAAGCATTGGCATCAGCAAGAGATGACAACACAATCTGCAGCAAGCATGTTCCCATCTTCCATAGCCATCGATGAACAAGGAAAAGAGGAGGCAAAGGCAATAGTTGTGAAGACAACAAATAGTTGAAACAAGTCATGTCTTGTTAGCAAGACGAAGTTATTCTTTCTCCTCTTTGGGACGTACTATAAAGGGTAAAGCAAAAAGAAAGATATGTGGCAAAACTCAATAATGGTGGCAATTGCGAATAAGTCATGTCTTCAAATCACATCTTGCATCATCCCAAGTAATGCAAACTATTGCTTTCAAGTGGGTCTATCAAATATGATAATATTATTTGACTTTAAGGAATCATAGCCTTTCCTAACCTGATTTCTTGAATTCTACTTCTCAATGTGAAATGGGAAGGTCTTCTGGATGACTGAAGCAGTGCATGTCATGGAGGCTGGAGCTTGCCTTTTGATGTAAGTTCTCTGTCTCCCTCAATCCCTAAATACAGCTCTAAATATTCTTTACTTCTACAATCTGGTGCTCAAGTGAAATTAAGCGAACTGGTAATCCCTTAACGACGTAATTTTTGCATTAATGATTCTCTTCAGATCATCATATCAAAAAGGAAATTCAAATGTCCTAATTCTAGTAAGTTAATATACGGATTGATTACAATCCAGAGTCCTGCTATTTTTTCCCACATCATTTTCTGCTGCATGAGAAAGGTGAAACAGGTTAATACAGGAGAGGTGAAGTGGCCGTCATCACTTTACACAACTCTTGAGCTAACGAGTAGGAACTAGAAAATGAACAAAAATCCTATATGAGCTTTATTAACACCAAAATCATTGTAATGAAAATTGGCAAAAGTAATTACAAGATCAAAAAATGGCAGTAATTTCAGAAGCTATAACAAAACCTATTTACAAGTATAAAGCGTGACCCTATGCCTAAAGTAGTAATTAAACGATTCAAGCCATAGGAAAAACATAACCTATGTCTCCGCATAGCTGCCTCAACAAATTAATCAACCTAACGCGATTCCATCTTCCCAAGGCACATCCTCCGGTCTTATAGATGAATAGATCAATACCAATATTTATATACTGTTAATTATTATCCGAGCTACCTTGGGAGAAAAAATCTGTACTGTAGTTTTGACTACCGAATGCTATCCTCCGAAACCATCTAATCTCTGCAGATTGTTGTGCAGAGTTATAAATCTCACTTTCACCCACTCTCATTCCGTTGGTTAGATCTGAAGCAGCTAAACCATCAAAAGCTCTGGCAACCTGACATGCATAAGCAGGCTTAGACAAATGTCCGACAAACTCCAATAAAAAGGTTTTAAATTGTACGTGAAAAAGAGGTTTTTACCAGTCCCATCCGTGGCCTATTGGCAGCTGAATGTCGCACACAGGCTGCAGCAGCCTCAATCATTCGGAACATTTCACTATCAACATAATTTTTACCAAGCCTTGGATCAACCAAACTATCAAATTCCTCATTCTCAAGTGCCTGACTCAGCAAAGGTCGAGCCTGAGAAACAAAATAAGCCTTTGGTCAGAAAGGTTGAGCCCTCAGAGATCAATATTCGCTCCAATACACAGGATTATATTTTTCCATGTAGCCCACTCTGACATACCTATTCAGTATGATCCATTTTTCTCCCATCCTTTTGTGCATGTGGGCTTAAGTATAATAATATAAAATTCAAAATCTTTCAATGGATTGAAAATTACTTTTTGCATGAATATTAATGTAGTTGTATCCCTCCACATTTGAGAGGAAAGGTTAAAAATTTTAAAAAGAAGCTGACAGTATAAAATTGCCTTTCTTTTGCATCAATTCCTAAATTATCAACTCTTCGGGACACATAAAGGAACAGGGTATGTGAAAAATTGACAATCTAGCCATTCATTTGAAAAAACAAAAAAAAAAAATTGCAAAAACTAGAGCATTTCAAGCAGAAATAAACATTTCTGAGTGATAGGGGTTACATCCCATAAACCTGAACCTAAATTTCTGCGAGAAGCATTTTGAGTTTTCTGAGTTGTATGAAAGGAAGAAACAGCATAATGTATCTCAAAATTGTAATGAATGTAAACTCAAGCAGAATGACATGCTACCACAATAGTAACAACTACATCTACAAAAATTTAAATTAATGGACATTTCTTGCAAGCTAAGTGTGATGAATGAAATTTAGAAGAATGAGTAGAAGTTTTGTTGAGAAAGAGAAGATCACTTCAGAGAAGAATGTCATCAATAAATTTACCCATTCAACTAGACTCTCATCTCCGAGGGGTTGGGACACGTCCACAGGCTTACGACCAGTAATTAGCTCCAAAAGCACAACTCCAAATGAGAATACATCAGATTTCTCAGTCAACTTGCCACTTGAAGCATATTCAGGGGCCATGTATCTGAAAAAACAATTAACATATTTAAACGTACAATGACATGATCAGAATAGACACTATGCAGCTCTGCAGAAAAAACTAGTGAATACCCCACGAAGATCCCATGTACATCTTTGGTGAGCAATCAGTGACAGGTAAGTGCTTACCCAAAAGTGCCCATAACACGTGTTGTGACATGAGTATTTGCATCAAGAGCTAATTTAGCAAGCCCAAAATCAGAAACCTGCAAGAAATTATATACTGTAAAACCTTGTATACATGGAAAGAATAAAACAGAATTTGAGAATAACTAAATTCTGCATACCTTAGCTTCAAAATTGTCATCTAAAAGAATATTTGATGATTTGATATCTCGGTGGATAATACGTGGATGACCTGATGCATGCAGAAAAGACAAACAAGATGGATGATGATGAGGAACTCGATCAATAAAAACTCCTTATTTAGCAAATCTAATGTCAGAAACAAGTGCACTTATAGATAGAAGCATTAGGTTTATTTATCTGTTTATTTTCTTTGTCCTTTTGGCTCGAAAGGTACATCAGAGGGCTAAAATGTATGCCTCTGCGACCTTGACATGCTAACATTCAGCATTAGCTTCTAGGAAAAGATGTTCTGAATTTTGAAGAGATCATTGAAGAAAGGGCATGAGGAAGAGTTGTAAATTTTTTATATAACAAGGAAATATAACTGCATTTCTCCATGATTAGATATGCTTTATCCTATATTAATATGACTAACAATTATCAATATATGGGACAAAGCACGCCAACACATCTGAGCGTCAAAACTCAAAACTCCGTAAGAAAACCTGAACCCAGTATTTTGCTAACAGGTAAACAATGCCCCTTGACAGAACTCCTATTCAGTGGCCTTCCGTTACTATTACTAAGTGGCGAATCTCAACTATCCGTACTATGTTAGTGGTGACTGGCCAAAAGCACAACTGACATATTGCACATGCATGGACAGCTAAAGGTTCACTGGGAGAACTTTTTGGTGCTGAAGCTAGGCTGCTCTGGTTGCTGCAGAAAAAGCAAAATAAGCTTATATGGTCTTTCAGTCATCGAGCCAATTCACAACTAGGGGGAATTCATGGACACATTGCCCTGTCTCCAGTTGATGCTAAATTTTTTTGTCTTGGACTTTTTTTTTTTCCCACAAGTACATCTGTAAGTTTCATAAATAGAGATGCCAACGGAGCATCCTCGATTGTCCATCTCCTCTTTACCTTTTTAGGTCAAATAAAAAAAAAAAAAAAAAAAAAAAAACTCTTTTGTCTTGAAGTAGACAAGGAAATGGGCAGGCCCTCTCTACAGCTCTTTGGTTGAATTAAATAATTTACAAACTCAGAAAAAGGAAGACAATGTTCATGGAGGTATTATTATAAAGGTGAAAATAACAGTTGGTATCTCAAAAGAATGTTGGAGACTTACAATCTTCATGGAGATAACCTATTCCACGAGCAGCACCAATGGCAACTTTTATCCGTGTTGCCCATTCCAGCACTGGCCTACCTTCTCCTGCAATATCCATCAAGTGACATGTACAGGATTAGCAACCATTAATCGTGATTTCTAACATAAAAGATAAGTTAATGCTTTACCATGAAGATGGAAATAAAGGGTATTATTAGAGACATAGTCATATATAAGCAATCTTTGGTTTTCAGAAATGCAGTAACCCACTAGTGAAACCAAATGGCGATGGTGTATACGACTGATAATCTCAACCTCAGCCTTAAATTCTCGCTCTCCCTGTCCACCGCCAACTTTTAGTTGTTTTATTGCCACTTCCCTCCCATCAGGTAGATAACCTTTATAAACAGAACCAAATCCACCTTCTCCCAAAAGATTCTGAGCTGAAAATCCATTTGTTGCCTTGACCAATTCTTCATATGTAAAAAATGACCTGGAATTGCCTAATCCGCCGGGCTCTTTTGGTGAATACAAAAAATCGCTTGCTGAACCACTATTTCCTATTAGGGGAGCTGAAGAATGTGTCTTTATAGCGGATGAATCTGGACACAAGTTTCAACCATTATATCAGTATACTGATTGAAGGAAATACAATCAAGAACATGAATTGTTAATGGAGATAATTTAACCTATGACCTAATTTAAGGAAACAAATGAAATAACTTAACACATGGATAAAGACTGCTAGCTTAATATTTCTTGGCAATTAATTTAACCTATGATCCATTTCTTCTTCTTGTTTATTTAATTTTATCAAACCAAGGAGTGTGCGTTTATTCGGTATTCAACAAACTGATGCAGCAAGTATTAATGTGCGATGGTGCAGTGCTTAAATAATATACCTGATCTGGTGGAAGAGCCCATAGGGGAAGGCATAACATAGACACCATTAAATGCAGAAACCTCTTTCCTTCGCTTTCTAAAGCACCATATAGCAAATCCAATGAGGCTAAGCATTATGATCCCTGAAGCCACAGCAATGGCCACTACACCCGCAGTATTAATACCATTGTTATTTGAAGGCCGGGAACTTGCTGGGGAACTAGGATTAGTACTGTTTATTGGTGAGGGTGGGGCTGGTGATTGAGATGAAGGCGATGGAGTAACAGGAGCAGGTGGACTAGCAGATTGCTGAGGTGTTGGGGGTGGTACAGGTGCTGATGGAGGAGGAGGTGAAGCTGGAGGTGGACTTTGGGGTGGTACAGCTGCTGGTGACGGTGGCGGTGAACTTTTAGGTGGCTTTGTTGGTGGTGGTGGAGTAGTTGAATTATTAGGTGGATTTGCAGGCGGCTCCGGTGGAGGTGAAGTTGGTGGTGGATTTGCTGGTGATGGGGGTGCTGGTGGAGGTGAACTTGTTGGCGGATTGGATACTGGTGACGGGGGTGGTGACTTACGTGGTGGGTCAGCTGTTGGAGAGGGTGGCGGATTGGATGGTGGGGGAGAGTTGTCATTGGATGGACGTGGAGGTGATGCAGGAGAAATGGGTTGTTGAGAAGGGGGAGGTGGAGGTGTTGATGGGGGTGGAGAGGGTGGTGGTTGAGGAGGAGGAGGTGATGGTATTGATGGGGGTGGAGAGGGTGGTGGTTGTGGAGGAAGAGCCGAGGATGCGACCGGGGGAGGAGATTGAGTTGCGGGGTCTGGTGGAGTTGCATTGGGCCGCGAAGGTGAGGCAGGTGGGGAAGCTGTATTTAGGTTTGGAAGAGGAGGAGAGGAGGATTGTGAAGGTAGTGGACTGGTGTTAGAGGGCGGTGATGGAGAGAAGGATTGTGAAGGAGATGGACTGGTATTAGAGGGCGGTGATGAAGCCGGTGGCACAGCAGAGGGAGTTGGTGAATTTGTAGCCATCAGTCAAGTGAAAAATATCTAATGATGGCAAAACTATCTACCAAAACCTATGCATTCATATTCCAGAAACTCTCTCAGCTTTTCACTGCACATAGTATGCAAAATTCCATAGCAAAAAAACCAACATTTCAGTGACATCAAACATTAAACTGATATATTATCCAACCCTGATATCACCAAACACCCTTTAACTTGACAACACAGTAACCTGTCTCAAACCAATACACAACCAGGCTTTCCCAAATGGTCAGAGATAAAACCCTAGATAACTATTCAACCTTACTAGCATAAAACAGATCATGAATTACTTGTCAAGCAGAATGGAAACATCCAAGCAAGTTTTGAGCCATATCAGATCACTGAATCTACAAAATTCTGATACACAAACTGGTTAAAAAGTCAGGTCGACGTGTAGTGTCTATACACCAGCAAAGCCAAAACGTTAAGCGGGCAAATGTGGCAAGTGGCAACAACCAATTCACCAAACTGGATATAGACAACAACCCAGATGCTAAAATCTCTTAATAAGGGAACAAAATTTAAAAAAAGATAAAAATAAAAACTTTTACCTTCGATTTTAACCAAGTGTTTAACTAATTCAAGCCCTTGAAAGTCGTAACAGGAAAATTTTGAATTTATTTTGCAGCCAAAATTGGTTGATTCTTGAAACTTATCTGTCTGCTGAGTTCTTCCTAGGAATAGAAACCTCAACACAGGGACACGGATTGTGGGGCCTCAAATCTATAACTCCTTTGAAACTGACTTTGTGAAATAAATATTTATCATTTTTTTTTTTTCAAAAGAAAAAAAAAAAAAAGATCATCACGTCATGAACCATTTTTTCAAAAGTTCATTTTGTATAAATGCATCGACTATCCTCATTTGTAATGTCAAGGTCATTCATTATCATATATTTTTTAATTTTAATTATTTATTTTAAATATAATTATAAAATAACACCACATTAATAATTTTTTGATATATTACAATCACAAATATCATTATCAAACTCTCATAATTTAAATCTTTTAAAATATAGCTCAAAAATTAGAGGAATAATTCATACAAAATAAAAAAAATTATTCACAAACTTATATAGGACTTTTAGCTCGATTGATGGCTCAAAAAGAACAATAATAAGAGGGAGCGTCTCACTGCACTATTTCAATTAGAGTTTATATCATATTAGATATATATATATGTATGTATATTTTTCAAATTAATCAAAATTAAATATTATATATACTGTAAAACTGATTATTTAAAATTAAATGTTCTATTTTATATTATTAATTAATATTTGGGTTCTGCTTTTAATTATAAAACCATTTAATGTAAAAGACACTTGTCGACTGTCAGCCTTTTAATGAGAATAGGATGTAGAGTTTCTCTCATATAACATAAATTTATTTATTTTTTAAAAAAAAAAACGTCAATCAAAGTTTTATATATAATTAAATTAAAAATTTATTGAGTACACACTACCAACCACACACGAAATGCTGATTTTATTAGATATTATTAAATAATTCATATTTTACTGCAATTTGTCTGGACTTTTGGAATTATCCCTTGGAGCCACAAGTTTGACCGAAACTTTTCATTGAAGATATATCTATTTATCTTCTTGACATACTTGTTATTAAAAACCAAAAAACCCTGTATCAAGGTATTAAACATGTATGATTATATATGTGGAGATCTAGTCTTCAACAAGAACAAAGAGGATGGTATGATTCCCTCTTGATGACTTTCTTATATTATTTTTGATGGTTCATGTTCATACATAATGACTTGGAATATTAATAAAAAAATTGTTCAAAGCATCATAAACTTTTGATGGTTGTGACTGACTGGGTAAAGCTGTACTTTTATATCACACCTTACATTTTATAAAATACTATCCAATCTTAGATTAATGGGGATGGCAGATTTATTCTCATTTAAGAGGATATTTGTAAGAGTAAAGTAATTTGGATGGCAGAGAATTAGAATGATTTTTTGTCTCCAAAAAATTGTAATGGAACCGATATGATCAATTTAAAAATAATTCTGTATTTGATATGTATCAAATAAATTTATCGATGATGAGATTTGCCTGCTTTCTAAAATCATTTTTTTTTTCTTTACTGCAAATCTCTTCTAATAATTGAGATTAACACTAGGTCTAACACCTAACAATCAACACACCTTGATATAACTACTAAGAATCATAATATTTATCCATTAAATGAGCAGTGAATCCAATGTTTGACAACTTAAATTATAAATTAAATAATTTAAACAAAAGGAGTTGGTTATGATATTATTTTCAAATTACAAATTTCGGGGAGGGTTGCTTGTGTGTAAAGACTAAAAAAGAATGACAATCACAGGATCTGATGATTAAATGATGTTAAAGAGCAGAGGAATTAATGTCTGGTAAAATGGACAAATTTTCGATGGTAGTGGTGGGCCAATTTTTGTTTAATAATTGACCGGAGTAGTCTTTATGGCGACACCCGTGAAGATTCAACTAGGTTGATAAGTCTTTGTGAGTTCTTCTGTGCATTGGAATTCAACATTATCGCTGTTGACATTGGTACGTTATACTACCTCAAGGCTCCACCTATTTATTTTATTTTTGACCATTTATGCACGTACTAATTGGTGATTTTCTTTTTCATTTGTTATTTGAGTTTTGTTTTGGACTAATAAAAAAAAGCATAAAGCTTATCTTTGAAAAATTGACGTGAGGTTCAGCCGTTAATCTCTTTTCGCTTTCTCTTTTCTATCTTTTGCTTTCTTCTTTTTCTTTTATACACTGGCTGATCGACTGTCCCTCTTTAAATTTTTATATTGAATTAAAAAACACTCAGCGGTTGAGATCGCATTTAATATGTAATTTTCTCTAAATATATATATATTATTTATGATATATAGAGTATCATCTTAGTTACTAAAAACATAATAAATTCAAGTGTTGTAACTAAAATTCAAGAATTGCTAATACTAATCTCATCATAAGTAGTGATTAGACTTGAGCTACCATTTTTTTTTCTCTTAAAGTTGTGTCGGTGGGAGGCTAAGAACAATATTTGTGGATCTGGACGCACTCCACACGGAGATGGAATGACTTGTCATTAGCAAAGTACTGAGTCCTGACTACTAATAGCCACACAAATACACATATATTATATTACATGAAACACTCCTGTTTGCTCTCCTCTAATAAATGACAATTTATATCCACTCATAATTAAAATAATTAATAAATTATTTCTTTGTGTTTGTGATGGTTGAAATCCCAACATACATAATTATAAGGTTTGGATGTTAAGGATAATTGTAAAGTTAATGATTAGTAGGTTAATTGAAGGAAAATAAATTCAGGTCACTATAAGATATTGCTCGTACTTTTATGTATAAAAGTCTTGCGTAAATCTTTTATATAATATTTATATAAAAGCTGATGACAGACCAAAAATATTCTATCCTGGTTTCATGTATTTGTCCATGTGTATAAATATTATCTTGGTATTAGAGGAATTGAGAGACATACGCCCTAAACTCCACCACATCAACAGGTTTAACAAACTTTGTTGTTCCTCCTAGAATTCAAACTGAGTCATGCACATAAAATATTTCATCCAATTCTGTCCTTATATGTAAATCATTGTCCTTCCCGTGGTAAGATTATACAAATTAACTTGATGATTAATTACCTTCTTGTAACCAATCCTTGACCCTCGAATTTCTTGGTGAAACAAAATCCAGCATACAAACACTAGACATATATGTATGATTAGCTTTCTCTTGGGTTGGTTATTGAGCTCAATGTCCGAATCCATCCGAGGCACAGTAGTTGGCCTAAACTCCTCACACGAAGTTTGGTTGAAATCGGAAACAGTTTTCACCAATCAAAGCATGGCCAATGCCTGAAACTATAACAAACAATAAAATGCTCAATGCTCAAATAGAGGCCAATCAGTGTCACATAATGGGGACTTCTATGGCCGTGGTTGCGGTTGAGGGAGAGACAGATTCAATCAAGGAAGGGGTTAAGTCCAGTCGCTTAGCATGACAATATGAGTGCTGGGGCCTTAACAGCTAATCCAGTCTGTCCGCACGTAAACACATTGAAGGTGATGTTTATTTTGTTCGGGACATGGTTCTACGAAACAAGTTAATTAATTAGGTTCCTGTTACGTTCCATCTTGTGATCAAGTTACATATTGTCCTACAAAAATCTTGACCTTCCCTGCCCATTGCGATTATTTGAAAGGCAACTTGAAAAGACGACATCACGTACCCCTGCATTTGAGGGGGAACGTTAAGGATGAAGACCAACAACATTACCTGTACACTATTGAGGAGGAATATGTAATGTTATAAGGATAACTGTAAAGTTAAAGATAAGTACTGGACTAGCTCATTGTCAAGTTACTATAGAACATTCATTGTTATTATTATTATTTTATTTTTTTTATAAAATCTAATGACAGACTAGTGATGTTGTATCATGGCTTTCATATAATTTTCGCTGTGGATAAATATTATCTATTATCTAAGGGGAGTTACTCTTCCCTTATTATAGAATATAATAGTGTTCTTTTGATATTATAAGAGTATATTTTCGAATCCATGTAATGTTTAATTTTGATAAAATCATATTTAAGAAAAAAAAAAAAATAGGACATTTAAAACCACACTGTTTATAGGCAGCATTACTTTATGCCTCAGTATAATGAATGCAACAACTACTAGGGGTCACGCATATGGGTAAAAATGATCTCATTAATTATTTATATGTTTAAATTTTGAAGCTTAAAGAAATTGTTCGTAAAAGGAAGTTGAGTATGTGCATAGAATTGTTGTGCACTTGGGCACTTGCTAATTGCTACATTTGAGGGATGGTGAAATTGGTTCCTTAATGCCGTAAACAAATTAAGTTAACACACATAACATGTTCATTAAATGGTGTTATAGTTTGTTTGGATTTTTAATTTCAAACGTCTTTGTTGCTTACAATTTTATTTTAGTGTGGCATCATGACATTGGCACCCCAATAATTCCTGATTTTGCCCCATCCAAAATTTTAGACACATTTTAAATTGGGTGCATTGAGGATATTGCAACTTGTATTACCAACAAAAAGAATGCATTCACCATTAAAATTTTGAATAAAATTTATATTTTAAGAATTTATAAAAATGTAAGGAAAAAATGGCTCTCTCCATTGTAACCCTAATCTAACTTGTGAACTGTACCAAAAGCTCTCCCATCAATTAGTTCTAAGTGTTCAGCCTTGCATTCAAGATCTGTCAATTTTGACGAAGCATATAGAATCTTCTGTCAACCTTTCCCTAACCAAAAAGGTACGATAATGAATATGTAATCTTTGTTACGTACATTAATTAATTCTCTTTTATGGATTCTTTTAACGTGTTATCTTTGAATATAATAACTTAATTTAAAAAAAAATCATATTTACTCAGTCGCTACATTATTATTATATTCTTTATGTATAGAAAAATATTATTCATTTTTTTTGAAGCACACCTCTACCCAATATACATTTTTTATATCAAAGTTAGTGAAACACATCCAATATACATTTTTTTATATCGAAGTTAGTGAAACACATCCAATATATCTATAAAAAAATCATTAAATCAGTCAACTGTTATGTTCGGTAAACATCAATTTTGTAGAGAAAATAAAAAAATGGAAATATGAATTCTATAGGTGATATGTTGTGAAATGGAGGACGCGAATTTCAAATGTTTGAAATGCAATGCAATGCATGCAGCATGTATATTATGTGGATGGTTTGACGGGTTCCTTTTCCAACAGTTTGCGTTATATTTGCCTTCATGAATGAAGATGAGGACGGATGTTATTGTCTTCTTGACAACAAATATATGACAAGGATATCAGAAATTATGTTATGGAAATATCCCAAACCATGTTATTTCAAAGCATATTTTTGGCTAATTAAAATAAAATAAAATAAAATTAGATTTACTCTAAGCTGCCCAAATGACTAAAATAGTCACTAGTTCCATTACAAACCCTAATATATATATATATATAGTGTTTTATCATCAATGTCTCTTAACTTTTTAGAACGAACTAATCAAATTCATCAATTGCATTCCCTCTCTTAAAATAAATTCTCCCTCCTATTTAATTTAAATGTAATGGATAACTTTAATTAGTTCGTCATAACTTTTTAAAGTTAGGAGATACTAATGGTAGAATTACTATACATATATATATATGGAAAATCAGAAGTGAAAAACAAGAATTTAAAACAATAACAAAGAGATCAAATCTTCAAACGATCTACTCAGCACAGGTTATTGCAAGAAATACAATGCTTCTAATTTTGTAATTATGATATCGGCCAATGTTTTTCATTCCAATTTATTCAATCTCATCTTGCGTTTTTGTGCTCTCAACTATCAACGACGGTGATGATTGAGAGTAGAGTTAGGTATTTTACTTTTTTGCATTGTGAATATGATGTTGGTAATATCTGCATTGAAGGAAAGGCTATCAAAATATCATTTTGTTGTTTTTGGGATATAAATGAAATGAAAGATAAAATAAAATGCTTTTGTTTTTGTTAAATAAGAGAGGTAATTTTAATATACTTAAGAGTAATTTTATCCAACTCACTCCAAATCATTAACTCAAAATTTAACCAAAATAATTTGCCTTTATTATATAAATCATGAGATGGGAATGTGGAGCCTTCTTTTTTTTTTTTTTGACTTATGATACCAAAATAGCATCGTTTTGATGTCAAAAAATTTTAACCAAAAAAAAAAAAAAAAAGTTGCAACAACAACATTTTTTCACTTAATTCATAGACCACCCTAACCCACCCTTCTTTGGCAACCCTGAACTACCACCTTCACCAATTTACCTCTATCGTCGTGCCATTGTCACTGTTGGTTGCTATCACCGTGCTGGTATTTTTTTTTTGCTTTATATTAATTAGTAACTTGTCAATTGTTTGCTATTTTCTTTATGTTATATAATTTACTATGTTAACTGTTTATGCTAAACTTGTTTTTTAGATTGTGTGAGATAGATTTTATGATATTTTATGGTCATATGATTTTATTTTATACTATAAATTTTTTTTGATATTTTTTACAGATTTGACCGTCGATCAATAAGTTGACAGTTGACCGACAGTCAAACCAACTAGTTATTGAATAGTTGTTGATTAGCCCACTAGTCGCTAAATGACCGACCACCTAGCAACTAGCATTTTCTTAAACACTAGGTGAGAGAGATAAAACAAACATTCTGTTAAAAGGAAAAAAGAGGTAAGATGAGAAAAAAAAATTTATACTTTTAATGTAAAACATTTTGGATAGCACATATACTTTGGTGCTATAAACCTAAAATTAGTAATTTGGTGTCATTCTCACTAGTGTAGTGTAAAATGATGCTATTTTTAACCATTTTCTCATTTTTTTTATTATTATAAATACCAATAATCAATGATTTGTTCGAATCTGCTAAAATTGAAAACTATATGTGCACTACTCCTGTAACACCGTCATGGTGATACTTACAACTTTATTACAAATGTGAAAAAAAAATACATTAATTATTAAAAGTTTTCTCAAAGAGGAGAAAATATACTTGAACTCCCTAATTACAATATTAAATGATTTCATTTTCCAAAAAATTTACTAGATGAAAGATGGGCATATAACTATTAAATTATACGATACTTGTACAATTACTAAGTAATTAGCATCTATTACAATGTTATATATATTATTTTAAAAAACCTTGACTGTGAATTAAAGAAAAACAATATGTATAAAACTAAACACAGATTGATAAAAGAAAGGAAGCAGAAGACACTTTTTTATTTTTATTTTCTTTCAATATTTCGTATGATCAATCTACAAGCATGTGACTTCTATTCATGTAAGTGTTTCATTTTAATCTCCGCTTGACATTTATGTTGCCACTAGGCAACAGACATGACGCTACCCTATGATGTAGGTACCAATTTACATATTTTGCTAAGGTTTTTGTCCCACTTAATTTTTTCTAAAAACTTGATACTACAGAGTGACAAACATCCAAAGAGTATATAAAACTAATGAATGCTACCAACATTACACGTCAGATAAATATAAGTGATATTTCATGAGCAATGTAATGGCTATTATAGCCTCATGCAAGTTGCCATTTAACAACTTAAACGTCGAAGTGACGATTCAAAAAATACTCTTATAAATAGAACTTAAATAAGAGTTCTATACTTGTAGAATACTCGTCCGAAAACACTAAAAGAAAAATTACAAAGTCTTTTCTACTTACTTTCGTCTTATCAATTTGAGTTTATTTTTCTATGCTGATTTTTCTTTATTTTACAACAAATTTAAAGTAACAACAGGAAAAAGTTAACCAACACTGGAACACCTACCACATAGAACGATTAACATCGTCTTAAAATTTTTAAACACAAGACCTAAGCATTAAGTTTTACTGTTATCATGAACTACCAGCAAAATCAACTCATTCTCAAGCTACGAATATTTGAACAAGAATAGTGCTTTCACTGCTAGATCCTGTAATTCAGTAATAACACCTACGTGACTTGAGCGAGAGAGTGAAGATAAAAATTACATCCTATTCTGCCAAAATGTTAGTTCCACCAAGGATATTGAAATAGAACCTTCCATGATGGAAACCCAGACTGTATTCGTTTTTGTTTTTCAATGGCAAATGGAAACTCCTTTCAGTTGCTTCCCAACATACTGTTAGTAGTTATCCTCCTCATGGACCAAAACGGAAGATGAACAAGAGCAGAGAGCATATCTGGGTGAAAGGTGGTCACCGTGTCACATTATTTATCATTCAAAACAGATTGACTCGACTCCACATATAAAATTATTACCTAACCAGAAAATCAATTAAGCTTTTTTGCCTAATCTTGAGTTTCTTCTTGAATTGATTTCAGCTGCCCAACTTTTTCCTACTTCTGTCTGAAATTTTCCTGAAAATCATCAGGAAGAAAGAAGTCATAACATGAAGTTGATAATTCTGGAGTGCGATATGGAGACATTAGCCTTTTGTTTTTTTTAAGTTACATAGTGACAGCAAGGATGGGAAAATTTATTTTACCTGCTGTGGAGAGGAAAAACTCATCCAGCTTCTTCCCATGTTCTGCCATAATATTATAATAGCATATGAGACGCATGTATATCCAAGCTCATAGTTTAATTCTATTGAGAGATGACTTAATGGAAATGTTGGCACAATTTGATAATTTTCAGTCATAAATATTCTGATTATGTATCAGTGAAAAATTGTCTAATAATACTGAAACAAGAGGATTTCTGTTAAATCATGTAATTGCTGTTACAAATAATTTATAGCAAAATTCAAGGATGTTCGTTAGTTTGAAACTGATAAATATTGTCCAACTTCAATTTCATTCAGTACAGAATTAACATCTAAATTTTACAAATTCATCTATAAAACTTACCCATTTCATACTCCATTGCCTGCAGAATCATCTCAACCTGCAATGAGAACATCCAGAGTCTTCATCTAAGGAAAATGAGAGAGAATATATAGAAAGACAGAAAACATGCGTGTAAGTATAGAAAGACAGAAAACATGCGTATAAGTATAGAATGATAGCTAGAATCACTTAAGAGCATCATGAGGAAACGGATGTATGAACATACTTTGTCAAAATCTTTCACAAGATTTGCTTCTATAGAAGCATTATTTTCATACTCTGCCCAAAGTTCTTTGATCTCTTCAGCTGCAGATAACAAATACTCAATTACATACGATCAATGACAAATAAATGTGATTGAGTAATTAAAAGTTCCCATGAAGGCCAAAGTTAGGCACTACCCCTCATTCCTCCACCAAGAACTTTGCACATTTCGTTTAATGCTGCCTGCTCCATTCTGCTCTTTTCTACTTTAGGCACACCGTCAGATGGTGTTATATCTCCAACAATAGCTATAAAAATCCAAGCAGACTACAAAAATTAGATTCATGCAATCTGAAATGCACATTTCTGTTGAAAAAGATTTTATTGGAAATAAAAAAGTAGTTGCGCCCCAGAACTAGATGCACAAAAAAATCAACAAAAAGACTTGATTGTTTTCCAGTCTTCTCACGCTGCTAACAAACTACTTTGGGGTTATATAAAATAGGTTAACTAGAGTGGAAACAAGAAGAATTTTGACTAATGTAGATCCAGCATACCAGCTTGATGCCTAAAAGCTGAATCACATCACTCATTTGAACAATAAACAACATGGCATAACAAGTTCTAAACCCATGTCTACAGACTTTTCTCTTTCAAAGTGTCTAATAGAAAATAAAAGTCATCTCAATTCTACTTAAGTACAATCTAGCACCTCAACTAGTGACAATGGGGCAATAATATTTCACAAGGGAAAATCACACCAACCTCCACTGAGGCTTGCTATAATTACAAACAGATCGAGGTTTGCATTTTATTGACATACGATGTCCAAATTAGCCAAAACATTACCTTGACTAAGATTTTAAATACCCCCAAAATAATTACAAATTTGGAAAGTAATTAAGATTAAAACAAGATGTAAAAAAAAAAAAAAAGAAAGAAAATGAAAATGAGAGAACTCAGCCAGATCTTTTCCACTCTGTAGATCTCACTGAATCTCCTCCACCAGCAATAAAGCTACATCTCAAAAATGGCCTAATTCTTTTTTCCTTGAATAATTTTAAAATTTAAACCTTTTCTTTTCCATTTTATTCTTATTTTAAATAATTTTAAGTATGTACTTTTATTTTATAAATGAAATGACTATAATAACCTAAAAGCATTATGTCTTAACAGGTGGTCGCCAATGGCAAGGGACGTTTGTGTAATTGCAAACCTTGTTTCAACATATTCAAAAAAAAAAAAAAGAAAAAATCTTGTTTCAACTTATTATTATAGCAAACTTTTGCAGAGGTTTTCCCTTTCACAGTTAAGCATCACTTCAACCATTATAGATAATAGTTCTAGCCTGCAAATTATTGGAAAATACATGAAACCACTAGAAAGCAAAATTCCTCCAGACCACCATCTATTAACGAGCTCCATAACCATAACATATCCTCAGAATTGCCAGCCACCTCCAAAATGCTATTAAGTCCCTCGTATTTGTCTTTAATACTACCAAATGACCATCAAGTAAAACTTCCAGATAGCTTGAACCAAGGATCTTTTTCACTCTATGGTGCGACAGCCAAGGATAAAGGCAAAAGCATGGTGAAGATAGATTCTATTTCAAATCCAGGTCACATTACAAAGGATACATATTATAAAATGCATGACATAACAGAATTTTCACAAATTTTTAATTTTTCCATATCTTATTTGTTGATGAATAACTTAAATATTAACCAGCAGAATGAACCAAAATATGAAATCTAAATTCTACAACATAAATGAATTGCAAAAGGGCCCCAAATAATCTGTGCAATTGGATTTTGATAACCAAAAAGAAATTGTGAATTGTTATTTTTTCCCTCAGAGCTGAACAATAGACCTATACTCCCCCAAAACTTCTGCAACTCCTCTCAAGCCTAAATTCCAAGCATATACAATGCTTAATTAATTAATTAATTAATTTTTCTTTATAGGAAGCAGAAACAATTTATTGCAGAGAGCGCATATACAAGCAAACCCTGAACAAAAACAGTAATGCTGGTGTTGAAAACAGCCCCTATACACTAAGTGAACTAAAATAGTTCACTTAGGCTATCAAAAGAGCCTTCAAGTACAAAACCAAAGCCCACATAACAAAAGAAACACCTAAAGGATATACTCATCCCACAGCAACTCCCAATAGGAATAAACAAAGAAAATACAAGTATCTCTGCATTTGTTGGAGATGAAGGCCCAGAAAGATGCAAACATGGTGAAACATCTAAAAAAAATGCAAATTAAACCTCATCCTTTAATTCTACCTCAACACATGGGTTCAGCCACTGCCTCTTAATCTTGCCTCCTCATTTTTCTCCTCCAAAAATTTTCTCCACTCTAAAATCCATGTAATCAGTTCAAGGTAATGCTGTAATGCTCTCTAACCTCATAGTCGTACTTAAGGACATAACTAGTTACACTAACCTAAAAGCTACTTGATTAACCATTCAACCCCTCCAGATCAGATGACATAAGCACAGGCTTAAAACAAGCATATTACAACCAAAACCTGAGTGCTGCTCTTATTTGTCAACCATAAAACATCTCCCATAACCCAAAAGCTAAATTTATAAATTCTCATCTTACAGGATTATATATTTAAAAACAATAAAAGAAAAAAAAGAAAAAAATCAACTGAATTAATTAAAAATAAAAAAAAAAGACATACCTTCTGCAATATCATGCACAATTGCTATCTTAATACATCTGTTAAAGAAAGAAGAGAGGAAACATTCAATACACAACAATTTAGAACCCTATAGTAGGTGAAAGAGGAGAGCAACCTTTCTCTGTTGACATCAGGAAGGTCACCAACAATCAAAGCCATCAACGCCATGCGGTACATATGATCAGCAATCGACTCTGGACCCTTGATTCCATGATTGACCCATCCTTTCCTCTTTGTCGTCTACAAAACATCACTTTTCAAAATCTTCAAACTCTAAATTACATTTTCCTCAAGCAAAGTTCGTACCTTGAGCCTGTTGCACAATGTGAGGAAATCAATAGCCGAAGAAGTGGACGCCCAACTCGAAGAATCGATCGAAGGTTCCGTATCAGTCAAATTGACCGATTGATCGGAGCGGAAGCTGTCGGATCCGGGTAAGTGTGCCCGGGCCGAGAGGAGTTTCGGGTTCGGAGCTTCGAACACGGGTCTGTATGAGTTGCGTTTGGAGAAGGGGAGAGGTAAGCGAGGTGGTAGAAGACGGTTGAGTGGAGGCGTGCAGTGAGTAGACGAATTAACTGCCATTTTAGTAGTTGTTGTTGTTGTTGCTTAGACAACCAAAGAAAATAATAATAATAACAAAACAAAACTGTTTTCGGTTTTCAGAGTGTTTTTGGCTGAAGAGGCCTTCGAAACTGTTTTTGATGGAGACGCCAGGATCGGAGGGACCCGTAAAGCTTGGGCTGTCTTTTTCATCTCCGGGACCTTTTACCACGTGGCCTTCCTTTCATCGTCCGATTTTTTCATGATCAAAGAGCAATTACTCTTTGCTTATTTTTATTATTTTTTTGAAACAATCTCTTTGCTTTATTTTATTTCAGGATTCTTTTTTTATTAATTTTTTTTATTTTTTTATTATCACTGCGATGACTCATTTTTCAATTACACTTCTCCTTTGTATCCATTATAAAGGTTCAAGTATTCTAAGGCATATTTATCAAACGAATATGAAGAGTTTTCTTCACTTATTGTTGGAATAAATTTCTTCCCATATAATAGAAATAAATTTTCAAACTTTATATAATATTTCATTTCAATAAATCTTGATAGATTTTTAATATTTAATTTTAATAAATTTGTTAAGGTTTGTGTCTTAAAAGTTTGTAATTTGTAAATGTTTAAATAAATAATAAATAAAATATATTTATTTTATTCAATTTATGTGCATTTGTGAAATGTTTGTTTTACATTAATATCATGTAACATTCATGATTATTTATGTAGTCACAAACTACGTATATAAATGTTATATACAAGAAGATTTAGTTTGAGATTAATTAGTAATTTAAAGAGTTCGTAGCAAACAAACAAAGCTGGGTACTTTATTTATGGTAAATCTACAACTGCGGTTTATTTCATATTTAATACGATAATTTTATCCGAGATTATTCATATGACGACATGAAAATAGATGCACCTTATATAATTGAGATTATATAGGACTGGACCATGATAAAAATGAATTTCTTATTAATATTCGTTAAACAAAAAAATTTATATTTATCAACTAAATGATCATATATAGATTGATCTTAATCCTGCGTGTTTTATGGACTCCTATTTTTTAAATCATATCTTTTGATTTACATGGGTGAGACTGTTATAGATTTACGGTCAATAAGTTTTATACTTTACAGATATGATTTAATAAGTGATTGAGAACATTCTATATAATAGTAGAATCCACTCTTTCTTACAAGAAGTAGATGAGTAGTTTCTTTAAGTGTTGATGTAAGCCCTCGAATTGGATTTTATGGATTTCCCCAGATATAGTCCCTAAATAATTATTGGAGACCCTAAATGGTTCATGGAAATGTCTAAGGATATATGGAACCCATAGAAATCGATTTCGACTTGATTGGAGATTAAACGGAATGATAAAATGATGAAGGAAATCAAATAATTTTTAAGGTGAAAAAGGGATTAAATTGAAGATATAATTTAATAATCGTGGCCTTAGTAAGATTTAGCTAAAATCTAAGGGAGGAGAATGGAATTGTCTTTGGGCGTAAGTGGAATTAATGAAAATTTTGGGGAGGAAAATAGAAGCCAAAAAGTTGTCTAAAAATCTAAAGAGAGAGAGAGTGAGCAGAATCCAGAAGCTTCCCTCGCGCGAGATAAGAGGAAAGAAGAGAAGAAGAGAAGAGAGAAAGAAGAAGAAAGAACAAAGAAGGAGGGACGTCGCTGACCGAGCAGCCGACCGCCCATCAACCAGCCGCAAGATCGTTGAACAGCAGTCGCGACGCGAGATGAAGCTGTCCGACCAGAACCAGCGCTGAAAACCGAGCAGAACAGCCGCGAATCAGAGCTGATCAGCGAGGAAGAAGACCGTGGCGAGCTGCCGTCCGGTCACCTGCAGTCTTGCGTGCAAAACCCATTTGATTTTCCTCCATTTCAGCTGCATCTGAGCTTGTTTTCAGCTTGAAATCAGCTCCTCATCTGCGTGCAGATCCGGCGACAGAGATAGCAGAACGGCGCCGAAAAACAGCTGCAAGTTACGGCGAACCGAGAGGGAAAGAGAGAGAGGAAGAGAGGGGAAGAAAAGAGGAAGGAAAACAGCCCAAACCCAGCTCAGATCCATCCGAAAATCAGTTCAAAACCATCCCAAAAGCGAAGCAACGCAATAGAAAAAGGGGTGAGTTATTTAAGTTTGAAAATGATGATTTTTGTTGGTGTATAAGTTGATTTGAGATGGATTTCGTTGTGATTTGTTGATTGGTTGTTTTTGAGTGAAAACAATTTGAAAAATAAGTATTTGAAGTTGATAAGGAGGTTAGAATACTAAGAAAATGTCAAAGAGTTATTGAGAATCCAAAACGCGCAATAAACTAGTTTAAAGGGCAATTTCGTAAATTGACCCTTATGACATCCGTTGAATGTTTGGACGACCCTAATGAGTTTAATTAAGAGTATTGAAGCTATTAAAAGCGAAAGATTAAGATTAGAAACTAATATGGAGAGTTGCGCGTAAAAATGGGTCATATAGAGACGATTACGTAATTTCAAGTTTTCAGAGATTTACGCGAATGTATTATGTTGTGTAGGTGACGAGAGCGCTCGAGGATCGAGACGAGAGGATTAGGGGCTTCGCACGCGCTATTTTCAGGCAACAGTTTTGTGAGTGAATCTTATTTAAAGATTTTAAAAGTATTTCAAATTATCAGATTTGATTTGATAAGAAATTGCTTGAGTTTATTTTAATGCATTGATATTTGCATGAACATGAAATGAGAATGTGATTTTATATGCATAAATATATATAAAGTTGTTGCAATGAGATTTCAGAAACTAAGTTTTCAAGCTTGAATTGAGAAAATCAGTTTTAGTGCTTAATGCACTCAGAAAATGAGTTTTAGTGCTTATGGCACTCAGAAATCAGATTTTAGTGCTTTACGCACTCAGAAAAGAGATTTGTGCTTTTGCACCAGAAAGTTAAAACAGAAAAGAGAAAAGTGTTTTCAAAACCAAAAAGTATCCCCTCAGGGATTTTCAGAGATTACAGAGCAGTTTAGACCCGATCGGTCTATCCCACTTCAGTTGGCACAGTCCTGGGGAGGGATAAGTCACTAACCAGGGGGATAAGTGTCAGAGTCTGTCAGTCGAGTCGCCATTACTGATGTGGGGTAGTGTTTCGTGTGCTATGGTTAGCGCTGGGAAATTCCGCACATGGCCACGAGATGTCTTAGAGCAGGCGAGCTATGGTTAGCGCTGGGAAATTCCGCACATAGCCGCGAGATGTCTCCGAGCTGGCGAGCTATGGTTAGCGCTGGGAAATTCCGCACATAGCCGTTAGACTTGAGAGACCCCAGATTTAGGGATACTATGGTAATTTCAAAAGATATCAGGAAACAGCTTTTAAAAAGAAAAGCAGATTTGAGATAAAAGATATTTTATAATTATTATTGAAGTTATTTATGATTTACAGTTGCAAGTTTTGTATTTAAATACATGCATGTGCTTAGAAATGAATTCTCTTGTTTAAGTTGATGTTTTAAAGATTTAAGTTTGAAATGTTTTAGAAACAAAGAATAGTTTTCAAATGTTTTTAGAGGAGGAAGTTTTGAAAACCAGAGTTTCAAAGAAAAGATAAATTATCACTCACTGAGCCTTTAGCTCATTATTTTTCTGTTTTATATAAAAACCTCCTCAGGTACTCTCAACAGGTAGCCGATCAGTAGCATTACCTCCAGCGGGTGAGCCAGCGCGACACGACATCATTTGAGTAGTTCATTTTGTTTCATCAGTTAGATTTTCATGTAAATCTCTTTTAAAATGTATTAAGGATTTGTAATTATTCATTTATAACTGTTTTTAAATTGCTTTTGATTTAAATGAGATTTATTAAATGTGATTAGAATTTATTTAAGTTGATTTGAGAATGAAATGCATGATTGAGGCCTACGGGCAACCAGAAGTTGGGTTGGTGATAAATTTTAGTCGAAGTGTTGTTTTTCTATAAACAGGTTTTCTGGAATGTTAAAAATACAGCTGTTATGCTGCCGAAATTTTTAATGAAAAAGGAGTTTCGAAAATGAATTTAAAATTATAAAGAAAATTTTTCCTACGCGTTTTCAGTTTTTAAAGAAAAACCCAACCCAACGATGTTTCAGAAAGTATGAAAGAGTTTAGGGTTCGCTCCACGGGTTTCGCTTAGCCCGACGAGTCGGGTCTGAGAGGGATCCGTTGGGGTGCCCGGCGTGATCTACCGGATCAGAGTTAGAGGTATCCGGGTTGGGTCGCGTCAGTTGATTCAGGTCTTGAACAATAAGAGCACTTGACTTTCTGTTTATAAGTAAACGGAAAGATAAATTCATTAGTTTTTATGGATATATTGTTCATTACAGAATCAATGGTACTTAATGACATAAGATATAATTAGAGAAGTATAACGGACTTTAATGACCTAACTCTGATTATGAACTATTTGTGGAGGATCGAACCGTATGAAATGATTAAATTGATAGACATTGAAAGTTCAGATTGTGTAAAACATCTACAATTATGAAAGTGCAATATTAAGTTTTTAGTAGAGTAACTCTAAGGTTAATAATAGTGAATTATTAATTAAAGAGTTAAATTAATAATTCCGATATTATTGGAGATTAAATTATAGTTCAATTTGGTCCCCTTGCTAGCTCACAATCACGTAAAGAAATAAATTGAAAAATATAATTGGATTGTCCAATTATAAGTGTACATATAAATTTTATGGACACGTTCACGAATTATTTAAATAATTTGATTATTTGAATATTTATAATTATTTAATTAATTATTAATTATTTAATTATTTGTACAGGTCATGAGTTCAATTCTAAATGGTGTCATTAAATTAATAATGATTTAGAATCATTTAATTTAATGAAAATAATTTAATTAATTAATGGAAATAATAATTTTAATTTAATTGGAATTAGATTCCATATTAATTTAAATTAAAAGAGTTTTAATTAATAGGAATTAGATTCCATATTAAATTAAAAGTAAAGAGTTCTAACTCAATAAGGAATTTGATTCCATATTATATATAAATTAAGTTTTTCAATTTAAATAGGAAATTAGATTTTTTGTTAAATTGAAAAACTCTAGTTTACTATTACAAAAGAATGTTTTATGTTGGTAACAAGAGAGAAAGAATTTTTGGGTACTTGAACAAAAAAATTTCATTGATTAAAAACTCCATATAACCATCTACATAGAATCTTCAAAAAAATTATGTCCAAGCACAATTTCTTTTTTGAAGAGTCATAACAAGGAGGATTAGATTGTGAAGAATATACAAATAAAAAAGGATTAATTTAATTTTCATGTAAGGTAAGATTCGATCTTATTATTTTAATTATTGAATTGTTATTATTAGCATTGATTGGACATGTTTTTGTTTGAAAATTTTTAAAAATCCACATTTCCGTATTCGTATTAAAATCGTTTTTTCCCTTCAAGATTTTCATTATTTATTTTCTTATTATATTATAATTATATCAAAAAATTATAAATATATAAAGTAATGCAAAATTGAATTTTGGTATTGATTTTTTTTTTTTTTCATGTCATCTCTTAATAGAAATAGTTGAGTACTTCCTTTGATCCTAAAAGGTCAAAGGTTCAAATCTCAACTTTATTCTAAAATACAAAGTGTGGGTGTAGTTTTCTTTAAATTTAATTCTCTCCCCCTACCATAAAATAAAAAGTAAAAAATTGTCAAATTCTTTTCTCGACTATATTTAATTTTTAACATTCATAAAACAAAAAATACAATCACGACAAAATTTAATAAATTGATTTGATTTCACTAAGATCCCCACATATATTAATGTATAAGATTAATGACTAGTAAACCATTGTATATTTGTATGTATCAGTTTTAAGATTGACACAAAATTAGGGTTATAATATTACTTAAACTTGTCCAAATCAATAGAGACTTATTTTTTCCTAAAAAAAAAAAAAAGATACTTTTTAGTTGTTCAAAAACTTGGATTTATTTATTTTTAAGAAATTAGATTGTTTTTTTGGGAGAATTATAAATAAACCCTCAACTTTTCATGAGATATTAAATTAAACCTTCTAATGAATTAAAATAATAACTATGGTTTTTCTTTTTTCTTTTAAATAACTGTTGCATATATATAATTAAGACGACTTATTTTGACAAAGTTTTACATGAGATAACAGACCTTCGGAGATTTATCATTGATCTCCGACAACCGATAAAAGTAAAACTCAAACCTTTGATCTTTTAGGTGTATAAAGAGAGGTACTTAATCGCTCCGATTAAGGAGTAACATGTAGAAATGGTTGAATATTAGTATTATTAATTTCTACCTGAAAATTGATGTGAATGAAATGATAAGGTAAAATCATAAAAATGAAATTAAATTACAATTAAGAATGGCATTGTCCACATTCACGCTGCTCAACTATCTGCTTAAATCCATGTTCTATTTATTTATTTTTTCTCATAATTTTAGTTGGTAAAATAGACGGAATATGAATTTCAAAAAAGAAAAAAATTGACTAAATATTGATTATGCTAAAGGCATGCAGATAGATAAATAAGAGACCACACCAAAAGGAGCGTGAATTCATGATTATTCGAAAATATAGATTTGGTCGCTTAATGAATCTTGTGAGATCATTATGAAAGGGTCTGCAACAGATTAAGTCTGACAGAAGAAAGTGAGTTTTTGTTTATCAATTCAAGGGTGTATTTATTTATTATTTAATGGATTTTACGAGAAAGTGGCCAAATGTGTTTGGTCTTATGTTTTTTTTTTTTTTTTTTTCGCTATTTAGGTTTTGTACGTAAAAATCATGTATTGATTTTTTTTTTCTCTCTCCTTTATTTTCTTTATTGTGTATATATATATATTTTTTAATTTGATCGAATTTTTTATTTCACTAAAGTTTGACAAGAACCTATCCACCCTCCTCTAGGCTCTTTTTTAAAAAGTAGACTCAAATTAAATATGTGAGAGTTTGATAGGAACAAATTTATTTTTATTTTTTGAATTAATCACAAGGTAAGTTACCGATGGTCAAGAATCTACATGACATGCCAAAATTAAACAATTAAGTGTTGCCTAAAAATCTATTCCCATATGTAATAAAGAGAAAAAATTACTCATACGTGCTTGTAAATGCCCATGAGAAAACTTAAATTCTTATCACGGATATGAAATAGATGTGTATTAACCGTTTGAATTATAAGTAAACATATAAGATAAATCTAACTTTAAGTTAAATTAATGAGAGCAAATCTCAAAATTAATTATTTCATATAATTACTTTTGAAAAGTAACATCTCACATGATTCTCAAAATCAACACCGAATTTAAATAATAACTTGTCAAATTGGGTAGTTTTTATAAATAATGAAAGGTTTGACTACTTCGCCCAACCACTATCATTACTTCTCAATTAAAGTCTTTGGATTGGTTATAAGATAGTTATTGAAATTAATATGATGACTTCAATTGAGGGATAAAATTAATGGTTGAGTAAGGTAGTCAAACCTAACAAGGAATTATAATAGGTTATTACATTATTATTTTTAAAGATTTTGCCAAACGTCTCATTTACCTAAATTTGTGAAATAATTAAAATTTACCAAATTCGATACCACATTGACCGTAAAACCCTCCCGAAGGTTTTTCTTTTTTTCTTTGTTTTTAAATAATTAATTATATGGTCATATGACACTAGTGATAAAGATTTTACTAAGATGAAACTCTAGTGTGGTTTGATAATCTATTCTCAAAATAACTAGAGATATATACTTTGATAATAAGGATAGTCAACAAATATTGATAAATGTACATGATGAAACTTAAAATCTTATAACAAATGCAAAAAAATTACACTGACTGCTTACACTATGAGTGGTTATGCATCCCACCCCAAAGATTGATAGAAAAGAGTGATCCCCTTAAACACAAATATTGAAATATATAACATAATTTATTCTTAAAATAAAACATTTCAATATCAATATTAATATAAATAGAAAATTATATATTTATTTATAGTTCAAATGATTAGTACATTTTTCTTTCACATATGGGTGTCGGTCATAACGTACACATTCAAGAGGATTGTACATATGGACATTTAAACGCTTTTAACGCGCTTTAATTTGAATATGGTAAATCATTGTATTCAATGCGTTTCAATTCGAATATGGTAAATTATTGTAGGGTCACCTCTACGACGTTACAAATCGAACACGACAAAAACTTTTTAATAAGGAAAAGCTTTTTACCTAGTTGGCTCTGCATAATTGTGCATGACTTACCTCAATTTAAGAGCACAAATAAAGTATGAGCACACATTCTCATGGTAGTGGAGATTAGGAAGCAGAAAAAAGTGTCAATAATTTGAGGGGTGTGATTACAAACTTTTAATATTTTAAAAATAATTAATGGGGTCAGCATGCAAAAAGGGGTGCACATACAGTATTTTGGGGGTGCCGATATCGCTACTCTCTGATAAAATTGGAATGATATGGCGAAGCCCAAATTTTAAGTGGGCCACAATTTTGAGCAAGCCCAAATTGAGAATAAATGTAGGCCAAAATTGAGATTGAAAGAAAGACGGGAATGAAATGAGAATAATATTTTGAGTGGCAATATTTCCACCCCCAAAAAATTCTATATACACCCTAATTATACTGACGTGAAATAGTTTTTGCTGGTCAACTTCCTTAGAACTCGGTAACTCGTACGTTGACAAGTCAAACAAAAGAGCAAGAGTGATTGAGACATTGGTGTGGTGTTTGACGTAGACATTCTAACGCTCAAGTCAGTGAATAATTTGATAAATAAAGAGAAATAATATAAATATGGATGAAAGAGTGTATATCAACAAAGTCTGTGATGGAGGTCCAGCATAGGAAACAGGTCATACCTCTGAGTGACCTTCAGGAAAAGCTTCAAGAGGGTGTCTGGAGGGAATAGCCTTTCTCTCCATATTTTCGTGTCCCTTACCTTTGAGGTGGAGATCCTTTAGATAAACATAAAAGGTACTCCCTTTTAGGCACCTCCCTAATATGAAGATATTGGAGAGGTTGTATCTCAAAGGATCTAGGGGTCTTGGCCTGATCCCTGGATTCTTGGACCTCAATAGTAAGCTTCCTACTTCCTAAAAATCATATATCACCTTTTAGGAAATATCCTTTCTTAAGAATGAAGTTAAGTAGATTATGGGCATAATAGGAAGTTGAATCTCATGGCCAAGCCCGCGAGTTTCATGAAATGAAGATGACTGCCAAATCACTTATTGGTCCAATGGATCGATACGCTAGGCCTAACTGAATTAGCCTACATTCATTGGACTATTCGATTGACCGGCCCACAAAGAAGCGAACCTTTGATAATGCCCGAATTTATCGATCAACAAAGCTAACCAAATCAATCCTTGACGACATGTGAGCCCAAAAGTCAGACGACAAATTTCGACCAATATAGGGTGTACATACCATTTTTGAGGGGTTGAAACATCACCACTCTATTGTCAACGAGATACTCACTTCCCTTGGATTTCATAATTTTCCTTCACAATTCCCAAAATCTTATCCAAAGTTTCCTTTTCGGCAAACAATCTAACTGATTCTTTAAAGAAAAATCAATTTAATGGTGATCAAACAGAAAAGCCATGGATTCTTGTAATTCAATATAAACCGATGTGTGTCATAATATTTCTGTAAAAAAAAAAAAAAAGAAAAAAGAAAAAATTGTTATGTCCTTAGTAGTAATATTTTAGGGATAATTTTGTAATTAAAATTATAACGAAAAATGGTTGTAAAAATGGGTTTTATCACCGCCATTTATTGAATCTTCTATTACTAAAATAACCAGAAATAAAAACACTTTAAAACCCTCTTCCTCCTTTTTATGTTTCTTTCACTACATTGAGTAAATTTTCAATCTTTTGAAATGATTTATTAATTGTTTCTTGAAAGAATTATTTGATAGTGTCGAAATATCACTTTGCTGCTCCATCACGTCAACAAGACCTCTTTGGATGTTTCTTAATCAAATATGCTAAATTATACCCTTGTTTATCTATTAGGGTTAAAAATTAGTAGGTATTTCTCTATTTTTTTATTTTTTTTTTTATTGGAAGAGAGTTATTCCTTATTTGTTGATTTAACAAAAAGATGAATATGGTTTTGATGCTCATCAATTTAAACGCAACCATATTGAAAATCTTCAGATGAAATTTGAAGAAACAAAAATAGCAATATGAGTATTCAATTATTATTATTATTATTATTATTGACGAGAGTATTCAATTATTCATTTTTTTTGAAAAAAGAGTATTCAATTAAAGTTATTCCTCGGATTTTAGTGGGTGCATAGCTAAAGTTGTTATTTTTAAACTTTGGTGTTTGTAAGTGAATAGATGTGGACGAAACCTTTTTGGTGGCCAATCTCGACTCTCAACCCAAAGAAATTTCTGTTGTGTTCGAATATTTGAAAGTGCTAATAATTATAGCATGAGGGCAGAGGGACCCCGGTAATAATGCCTTGAAAAATATCTGTAAAGTTGCCTTTTTCTACAAGGGCTATGCCCTCCATGGAAAAACTTGAGTCATTGACACCACACTCGGGACTAGAATTTATGTGATTTTTTTTTTTTTTTTGTGCGGTTTACAAGCATTTATAAGAAAAATTTATCTTACACATATGTACACATAACTCAAATAATTATTGTACTACCCCTTCACATTTGTGTTTAGGGTTCGAGTCCCACGACATATATTTATTAATAAGTGTGGAGAATTTTTCCCCTTTATGAAATACATTTCCTCAGCGTAAAGCAATGGTGGCTTAGTGGTTAGAGACCACTCCTCGCCAAGTCAGGTGCTTGGTTCAAGTCCCACCTTCCATTTGATATGTAGGTAGTTTTTTCAAGTTATATGAGTCGCTCTCTCCCACTTTTGGGAGTAGAGATTTGGACTGTACTTCAAAATTTTATTTTAACTTGTCCTTGCATTACTCTAGCCTAACGCCAATAATAAAGAAAAAAAAATGATTTCTTTGAGACTATGGAATCTCAATTTTCGACAAATTCAAATAGACTTCTAAATAATTAGTGTCAATTAATTTCAATTATAATTATATCAATAGATATGACTTATATATATCACCAAAAAAATGTTAGTTTTATATCCAGAATTTTTACGACTTTAACTATTATTTATCCAATAAAATTATATTATATGTATATTTTTATTAGAGATGTTAATGGTGGCAAATGGGAGGCGGGAGTGGCTCCTCCATCCCCATCATGATTCCTCCATCCTTCCCTCAACCCCATCTGAATCCCCATTAGGGGGAAATAGGGATAAGAGTAACTAAGGGTAGTGTTCCCCCATCCAGTTCCTCTATTTCCCTTGTCTCCATTTCACCCTATTTGCCCTAAAGTTTTAAAAATTATGTATATAACTAAAAGAGTAAATTACAATTTAGTTATCCAGTTCAAACTCTAATTCGAGTGAAGAAACACTTTCGGTGTTATTACAATTTACCCCTTGTCGTTAGCAATTCCCTGTTAAAATTAACTAAGTGGGAGGCAAATTGGTCTTTTGACCTTATTTTAAAATTTAAATAATTAAAAAGTTAATAAAAATTTAAAATTTTAATTTAAATAAAAAAAATTTTCATCAGATCTAGAGATCAACTAATTAAAAAAATCTCTCATTTTTTCTCTCTAACTTCAGCAGCCTCTCTCTCTCTCGACCTCCATTTTTTCTTCTTCCCCATCTACCGTTGTTTAACCTATTCTTCTTCCCCATTTGCCGCCGTTTGATGTTTGATGATGTGTTTGATGAGTAGTTATGGGTTGATGTGGTGGGTCACCATTGATGGATTTGTTTAGGGTTTTTGGTCGTCGTCCATGATGTTGGTGATTGAACACTTTTTTTTTTTTTTTTTTTTAAAAATTCTGTCACTTCCATTTCTAGGTTTCCGTTGGATCATTCAAATGAACCTAGAATTTCTGGGTTCATTCGAATGAACCCAGATTTCTACAATTTTTTTTTTCTACTTTTTTTTTTTCAATTTTTTCTTTGATTATTTGGATTAAACTAGTGATCTTTATATTTTATTGATGGGATTGAACTATTGATTATTTGGGTAGATGATTTTTTTGCCTAGTGACTATTTGTGATTTTTTTGATGATGAACTGGTGATTATTTAGGGTTGAGTTGGTGATTTTTTTATGACGATTATTTGGGTTGTTTTTTTGAACTAATGATTGTTGGCGCTGAAGAAGATGGAAGATAGAGGTGGAGAGAGATGGATATGAGAGGTTGAAGATGTTGATAATGATGATAATTAAAAAAAAAATGATTTAATTATTTAATTTTGTATAGTGGATCTCCAATGAAAAATTTTTTATTTAATTTTTAATTTTTAATTTTTTTTTTTAATTTAGTCAATTGGGTCAACTTCGATCATCAAGGATAATTTCATCTTTTTTACTGTTTTGACAATGTTCACTATCAAACGTAACAGAGTCTTGCTAACAGCAAAAGAGGTAAATTGCAATAACACCGAAAGTATTGCTCCGCTCGAATTAGAGTTTGAATTAGATAATTAAATTGTAATTTTGCTCTAACTAAAAACATAATTCACTATATAATTTAATAAAATTTTAACATACTGAATCTACAATATTTCAACATACGAAATTCATAACATTATATTACAATTTCTTCTTATATAAATCATACCATATGATAAAAATTCAAACAATATAAAACTATTATATATGATAAAGTTATAAATTGAAGAAATGGAAAAAATTATTTGAATAAATATAACTATTAAGTATAAAAGGTTTTATATTTTATATTATAAATGGGAGAAATGAGGATCCCATCCCCGCCTAAATTTGGAGATGGATATTCATCCCCATACGCATCCCTAACCTCCAAAAATTCCTCAAATATTCTCCCAAAAAGAGATGGAGATTTGGGGCCCTTGACAACTCTAATTTTTTATAGAGATCATCTCAAAAAAGTCATTGTAATTTGTAAAAATATTCATTTGATCACATATGGTTTCATTTTTATCCAAAATTCCTTTTGATATTTTTAAAAATACTCAAAATACTCCCTGAAGGTATGTAAAATAATGAAAATATCCTTGATAGTCATAAATTTATGATGAAGTCATAAGGAGGTAAAATAATCATTTTCTATTAATTTTTTAATATCAGGGAGATTTTGAATAAAAATGAAACTATAATGATGAAATAGATAATTTTATAAATTACAATAGAGTTTTTAAGATTATCTCTTTTTTCAAAGACGGGCTTCTTAAAGAGCTGGGCTCAAGCGTTAAATTTCATTATATATTTCCCCAAATGGTCACTAAATGTAGTCAACGAAATTGAAAGGAAACAGGCCGTTTCAGTCTTTTCGTTTACAGAAAGACATTGTAGGGACGCCATGGCCCAAATCATTTGATCGATAGTACAAAACTGGGCAACAGACAGCATGTGTGGCTGATAAACTGGGCAGCAGACAGCATGTGTGGCTGATATTTGGTAGACAGTTCACCCACGCAAATAAAATATCAAGTCCAATAATGTCAACTTTGAACCAGCAGATTTTCTTGTGAATCAAACACCTCTTCATGTGACAAGGTTGTTCCATTCACATGCATGTATGAATTAGCGGTGATGTCTTACTCATAAATTCTGATAAACTATGTATCATTTTAGTGGTGGATGAGACGTTGTTAGCTGCAGGCACAACACAGTTCAACGTAAAGCCAACCGCACGATAATAAATGCTTCGCAGCCTAGATAGTCATAGGCATCCCCATCAACCAATAGCATGAAACATTATGATTGAAATCAAACCTGACTATATATATATCATGTGTAGCGTGAAACAGTATCTCATTGACTATTTACCCCACATTTAATACCACAAGTTTTGTTCAACTGCTATCGTAATCATTCTGACAGCAATAACGAATCTTTAACGCAATAATATTTCCATTTTTCTATCCATTTGAAGGGGATGTTAATGGATTCTATTAAAACTTTTAATTACCTAAATGAAGTATTGTTTTGTTTTACTAGTTGATGAATTATCTTGACAAGCTTGCTGAATTCAGGATAAGAAAATATCCTTCACAACAGGAATTATAATTAAAATTATGATTGAAATCAAACCTGATTATATTCGAGATCACTGTCTTAAAGAAAATACTTTTTTTGGCACAAACTTCTGTATATGCTAACTACGAAGAATTTTTTTGAATTCCACATGAGATCTCCATGTGAGCAAATTTCAAGTTATTAATGGAATATTTTGTATTAATTGTTTGTTTGTATGTCAATAATTGATTCTTCATGAACTAACTTTTCTACATACTTACATATACACACACATATATATATGTATTGTCAGTAATGTTTTTCTATTATATTGCTTAATTTTTCTTTCACTGTGACATACAATCATTCTTCATCTAAGGTTCATTCTCAATACCTGAAAATTAACTAGATCAGGGGTTAAAAAAGCTTCTATATTAATTGTTATTTAAATCCAATATCTTATTTCTCTTGTTAATTATTTACAGGTGATCAATTCATGATGAAGATGGAATTTAAGAGGTTGATGAGAACTCTGATGAGGATGTCTAAATTGAGATACTTTGGCCAAATAGAAGCTCATATCACAAGATTGATAAGACTGAGAGCACGAGGCTGGAAGTGAAGCACAGGAAAGCTCAGAAACTAATTGCCAAAAATCTTGTCAACGCAGGCGCTGGGACGTCATATAATGGTTTTGTCTTCTAATGCTTTTTCTCGGTATTCATAAACTGTTCGTGTATCACATTGTTTTGCTCTAGCTATGTCCCTTTTCATATATCTCCAAAACAAAAATGAAAATCTTCCCTGCCGTTTTGAGTACTGGTCATCGTTGATTTTTTTTTGTTGTTTTTTTTTTTATGTCATTGTTGATTTTTTTAGAACACTTATATCACATTCACATTAATACCGTATTTAGACGCTAAGCCGCATATAATAACTATATTATCATTCGGTTCATTTTCTCTTATAGTGGTATTGGATAATTGAAATAGGAAGTTGATTCAAAATACATTCCCCATATTGGAGCAATGCTGTTGCTAGTTAATCCTGCGGTTTTAATTATTACAATTATTATCAAATTTTAGGGAGTAAGGACACTAGTAGAACTTATAGCTCCAATATTTTCAAAAAAAAAAAAAAAACTTATAACTCCAATAGTGTGAATATAATTGGACCAATATTCTTTTTTATTTTTAGCTATTTCTAATTGTGAACCATAAATTTTTATAAACTGAAAATTTTTCCCATCTTAGAATTTCCAAAATGTGCATGCATGCATGTTTGAGCTCTGCCTCATGTTATCTACATAACACAAACATAATTAATTAGTCTCTCTATCTCACCTATCTTGAAGCGAGTAAACAAATTTGCCTGCTCTAGCTATTCTAAATTATACTATCCTACTTTATTATTATTATTTTTAACTAATTACGGAGTAATCTTACACATGGTTAAGAATCTATTCAAATTGTCAAGATTAAACAATTCAAATGTCATCGAAAAATATATTGTTATTACATTGAGATATATTTATTCTCACAATAATGAAAAAAAAAAAAAGCTATCAATATGTACTAGAAATGTGTATAATCGAACTCAATAAAGAAATACATTAATGACTTGAATTGTGAGTTACATTATGTTATTCTAGCTAGTGGAGAGTATTAATTTCGATTCTTAAAAATGGGTATAAAATGATTATTCACTCAGATTGAGGGAAAGTTTCGAAAGAGATAATTATGTTCATACATATAAATTATATTATATTATACTACTCATTTCCTTTCCTTTTTTTTTTTCCTTTAAAAAAAAAATAAATAAACATCCATCTAGTCAGAGTTATACTTATACCGATATTCGTAACATTATACACATACTCGAAACTATGCGTGCTTGGACTTCCTCCCTGTTTTCATTTGTTCAACGTTTATATCACGAAAATTAATCAAAGGAATGGAATAAAAACACAACCGGAGGCACTCCTTCACTAAAGCTCTTATTTGATATATATAACATGGAACTAAATTGAATATATAAAAATAATTTTGAGTAAAACGAGATTATGGTATGTAAAAAAATAATAAATAAATAAAAACAAGAGACTATGGATTTATCGACTATGGGGCCCATAACACGTGGGATATCACTACCAGGATTATGGACTCACTTTCTTCTTTTCGTCCACCGCAGGAATCCTAGGTTGAATTTTACATTGAATGTCGATATTTACAGCCTTGAAAAATTATTTATACATCCTTTTAGTGAGTTTTTCCCATTAAATAAGTCATAATTTTTTTTTTTAGTACAAATGAATCATAATTATAATTTGAGGTTAATAACAATAATACATATCAAAGTCGACAATTTTTTCAGTTATTGTACTAGCTAACATCCCCTTAAAAATATTGACTACCGGTTCGACAGACTTGGGGGTCACTAACATCACATATTCCACTGTTAAGGAGGAAATAGGTTAAAGGTCATTACATTTTGACAAGAAAAGTTGTTATTAATTTACTTAATTAATATAAAAAAAAAAAATGTACGGAAGAGATCTCAATCTAATTTCATCCAATAATCTCCACCATTTTTAAATTGATTTTTAAGAAATAAACAAATTTTTCTAAAAAAAAGGAATAATGTGAGACTGAAAACGTGAAGAACAGATCCCAAAAATTCAAGACATCTATTTTTTCTTCACCCAAAAATTTAAAACATCAGTTTTTTATTTTATTTTTTCCAAAGATTCTGGGGAGATCTCCAGATCTCTTCCTTTAAAGGATCTAGTAATTTTTTTTCTTGAAAAAGAATGTTTTTATATTTTTATTTTAGAATAAAATTAAACTGATTAAATAAAATATTGATGATTAAAGATGATATCTTGATTTTATTCGTATTTTGGTTGTTGATTTGGGGGGTTTGAATTTCAAAACCAAAATCTTGATGACCATAGAGATCTAGTAATTTTTTTGTTTGAAAAAATTATTTTTTATAGTTTCAAGTTAAAATAAAATTAAAATAATTTAATAAAAATATTGATGATTAAAGATGAGATCTTAAATTTATTTGTATTTTAATTGGAAGAATATTGTGTCTTGAGTAGGAAATATATGAATAATAAATCTCAATCATCTTATCAGGATTCTACGAGGAGATTTATTTTTTTTATAATATGATTTTTTTATTATATAAATATACATAAAAAATTCAAAAAAATATATATACTAATTAAAAAAAGGAAAATAATAAAATAAATAATAGAGGCATTTTTTACTTTTTCTAATAAATGATTAGTCAATACTTAGTTTTAATAGTGGTCAACATTTTATAGGGTATGTTAATGTAAAAAAGAGAAAATTACTGAAAAGCTTCTAAAAATATGATTTATTATAATAGAAAACCATTTTTATTTTTTGTAACAATGACATTCCCTATACTAACAATTTGACTACATTAACAGTTTAAAATGACTGAAAAATGACAAAATAGATCAAAAAGACGAGAATACCCCTAACTAACTAATTTGTGGCTTTACTTTTGTGAGAAGAAAAAAACTTTTAAAAAAATCTCAACCGTCCATCTTAAAAATAAACGGCTGAGATCTAATTTAAAAAAAAAAAAAACCTTAAATTGTAGAAATAAATAAAAAGTTAAAAATAATTAAAAATAATTTTTAAATTAAAAAAATAATTAAAATTTAAAAAATGAAAAAAAAAAAAAAAAAGAGATATACACCGTCCATCATATTGATGGACGGTGGTGATTAATTTTACAAAACCAAAATTAAAAAAGAAATCTTTTATATTTTAAAAAATAAAAAAATCAAAGAAAAATGGATAGAGATCCAATTTGGAAATTGGAGATTGGATCCAAATTGGATCTCCACCGTCCATCTCACCAGATAGATGGTGAAAATCCAATTTAGAGAGATTGAATCTTCATTTATAAAGCCAACCACACTCGACCTACGACTTTCATCTTTTTCTTCCTCCAACCAATCATCTTCTCTCTCTCTCTCTCTCTCTCTCTCTCTCTCTCTCTTTTTCTCTCTCTCTTCCTTTCCTTCCCCTTCTTTTCTTTATTCTCTTTTTTTTTTTTTTTCTTCTTCTTTTTCACTAATTGATAAGTTGGGTAGTTGCTTGGATGCCCAGATCGACGTCTGGGTATCAGGCGTCTGGGTTTCCAGATTGAAACCTAGACGTCGATCTGGGTTTCTAGATAAATGTCTGGGTTTCGATCTAGAAACTTGGACGTCGGTCTGATTCCAAGATGGAATCAGACTATCACTCGCCAGTGATGGTCTGGTTTTAACTTGTAACAGATTTTGTTAAGTAATCAGACAATGACGATACGGTATTGTCGCTAATCCGATATCCTTTATCCCTCTTACCTCTTTTTGCTCTCACTAGGACTGGGTTGTTATGTGTGCATTTGATTGATCATGATGGTAATGGTTTTTATGAAGATGACATTTGGTTTTTGTTTACGTTGATGATTGATGATGATAGACTCTTATTTGTGTTGATGAACTATTTGTTTGTGTTGATGATAGATGAAGATGAAAGTGATTTTTGTTTGTTGATGATTGATGATGGATCCCTATATGTATTGAACCACTGGCCTTAAGATATTCATCAACAGACGTTGAAGATGGTAGTGTTGAACTAATATGGGTTTTCACTATTATTTTCAATTTTTTTTAAAAAAAAAAAATTATTTTTTCTAAGTTGATCATGACCATCCATATTTGAAATTGATGGTTTAGATCTATTTAAAAAAATTTTAAATTATTTTTTATAATTAAAATTTATTTTTAAAAAATTTTTAAATTGTTTAATTTTAAAATATTTTTAAGTTTTAAAATTTTAAATTGTTCCAAACAATTTATTAATTAATATAATTTTGAAAAGAAAAATAAAAATTAGAGAAAATGGCCAAAATACCCTTACTACAGTTAACTCTTACAGTTAACTATAGTCAAACTATTAATGCAGGGGAGGTCGTTGTTATAAAAGAAAAAGTGGTTTTCTTTTGCAATAAAGTATATTTTTAGAGGCTTTTCAGTAATTCTCTCATGTAAAAAATGTTAAAGTTGCCATTGAGTGTAATTTTGAGATACTTCGAAGAATATTAATGCAATTAATTCTATAATTTATAATTTTTTAAAACAATATTTAATCAGGTGTGTGTATAAATTAAGGGAGTGTACATACAACTTTAGTGGAGTGGAAATATCTATACTCTTTTACATATGACCACCAAATGGGTCCAAATAGATTTGAACTTCAACATCATGTAGAGTTCAATTCATCTTTGACGCACCAACTACTTTGTTCAGAATTTAATAAGAATTTAATTCTGAATATATATATAAAGTAAGGACCAACCAATCAAATTTATATATTATATTTGAATTAAATAGGAGAGAGAATGTAATGAATGAATTTGATTGATTAGTCCTTATATTTTAAAATCAGACCCGAATATATACTGATTTTATAATCAGGTATATTTGATATTAAAAAGTAATGATTAACTAATCAAATTCATCCATTATATTTGAATTAAATTGGAGAGAAAATTTGTTTTAGGAGAGAGAATGCAATGAATGAATTTGATTGGTTGGTCTTTACTTTTTAAAATCAAGTATATCTGATTATAAAAGCCCTCATATATAATGATTTTAAAATTAGGTATATCTTAAATTAAAAAGTAAGGATCAATCAATAAAATTCATCTATTGTATTTGAATTAAATAGGAAAGAGAATGCAATAGATGATGTGATTGGTTGATTCTTACTTTTTAAAATCAGGTATACCTGATTATAAAAGCTTTTATATATAATGATTTTATAATCAGCTATATATGATTTTAAAAAGTAAAGACCAACCAATTAAATTAATTCATTGCATTTGAATTAAATAGAAGAGAGAACTTGTTTTATGAGAGAGAATACAATGAATGAATTTGATTGGTTAGTCATTATTTTTTAAAATAAAATATATCTGATTATAAAAACTCTAAATATATACACACACTATATTTAAAGAGCATTTGATAGGTTTGAGGTCATTTCTTAAATTAACCTTTTTGTAATTTATATTTTAAAATAATAAGAATGAAATTAATTTCAACCACTCATTATAGATATGAGAAGATCTATCGAGATCAATAAAAGTATTATTATATGGAGAAAAAAATCTAAACGATATCAGTGCTCTCTGTAAAACTCTTGGGATTTGTAAGTGCAGCCTCACCCCAGAAAGGGTAACGAAGCTGCTCACCGCCTGCCTGCTAAAGCATTGTAGTCAGGATCTATCTCTGTTTGGCAGAATGCCAACCTTTGTTTCCTGTTGTCTTTGTTGTAATGCATATGGTTCCTTTCTAAAAAAAAAAAAAGAAGATTAAAACCCTTTATTTAATTTATAAATAAGATTAAATTAAATATCTACTCAATCCCAATCTCATATATGTTAAATTGGAGATAAAGATTCAATGGAGAATTCAAGAAGGAAACGATCAAGATGTGTAACTTGTGAGTTGAAATGTTGTCGTAATCTTTAATAGAGAATTACATTACATGGCTTCAAATTAACCACAAGACGATGAATCGATGCATGCGTTCAGGTTTTGTGTTTCGATTCGGGGCCACCAAGTTGCGGAAAATAAAAGCAAGTGGCCCCTTTTGAGGACCGTCCAATGACTAGCTAATTGTTTTCGCAGCATGTTTCACATGGATTGATGTTACAGCTGAAACCGTTGAGAAACTGAACTTCTACACTCATTGATATTGATCTTATTGTTGTCGTTGACAGTATTTCCTTATAAACAGAAATATATTTAAATTAATTTGATTGGTCTGCTCCAACCAAGCGTAGGACGGATTGCCATCGGCTGCTACACTTAACGACAAGAGCCATAGAAAATTTTGCTATGGGGCTCTCAAATTTTCTGACTCCACATTTTCAATTGACAACATCAATAAGCGTGTTAGTCGTGGTGGTGGTTGTTTTTTTAACAGCCTTCGCTTATAAAAGTCAAATGAAGATATTTATTTGTCATATATATTAACCTGTTAATTTTGGTTAAGAACTGTAATGAAAAGCCGTGATAAATTTTTAGAAACACGTAAACAACCATAGATAATTTGTGAATCTACAAGAACATAAGTCCCCTTAATAATATTTATTTGAAAAATGAAAATAATATCATTGTTAGTGATTACTTAGGCCAAAAGTTAAAATTATTAAACGAGAGTTCAACAATTAATACTACTTAAATCGTAAGATATATTATGTTAATATGTCACAATTTTGTTCTCCAAACATGGTCTATAATCAAGAAATTATCCGGAATTTGACACGTTAACAATTCACATTATTGTATCATTAATAGAAACCAAGATTTCTAAACTCGCTACTTACTACTGGACCAGCGAGGTAATAAGTAATGAGTACTCGGTTTTTTTTGACTGATAGTTAAAATTGATTAAATCTGTAAAAAATTTAAGGTTGGCAAAATACGGGTTTGGACCTGCACTAAGCCCAGACCCGTATTAGACCATTTTTCTTTTTCTTTTTTTTTTTTTTTTAGGGTCTAAACCCTACCCATACCCTCAAATTAATTTAAGGGTATGGTTCCAGACTTGACCCGCATATTTTGCGGGTCTCTTTAGACCCGATTTTAACCGGGTCAACGGGTCAGATCTAGATTTTACCCAATTGACCTGGTCTAATCTCAACCTAAATGCCTAATAATTTAATAAGTTCAAGGTGCGAGTCGCTGCATTGTATGTGGTGTTGAAAAGAAAAATTACTCTAGTTAATATAACCAATTAAAGACTAATTGACACGAACAAGAAGTTAATTTGATTGTATAATTAAGTTCCCTTTTTGGATTTTCTATTCACTTAAAATCTGAACTTTTATGATTGATTATTTGAAAAAGTAAAGCTGAAATGATAATCACATTTCAATAATTTATCCATCGTAGTGCTTATATGTGATGAGATTAGAAAAAGCTCACTTGAAGACTAAGCTTAGGAGAGGATCTTAAATCCACGAGGTGTTCAAGTTCCATTTTATCAAAAGAAAAAGGAAAAATTACATATTTAATCATAAAAGAATATAATAAATGTGGAAATAAGTTAAATAACTTACCCCCATTTTTTTTTCCTTTTAAATTGATTCGAATTGTTTATTAAAAAAAAAAATGACATGACCCATTAAATTAGATGACCTTTTTCTTTCTATTCTTTTTTTTTTTTTTTCTTTTTGAATTTTTTTTCTATCTTTTTTTGGTTAGGTAATGTGTATGGGGGGGAATGTTTCAACAAAGACGACTCGTCCAAACTCATTATACTAAATTGAAATTGTAATGAAAGAAAATTGCAGTGGTTTGGTAGCACTAGTGAGCTCCTAGCGGATTTTCTTTTCTTTTTTTTTTTTTTTAAATAGAAAAAATCAGTAGTGGATTTTCTTCTTTTAGCAGATCTCTGAAGCCTGCTTAAATAGATAGATTCGCGTATATTAAAAAATTATTTAAAGATAGTCACATGTTTTTAACTTTTCTTTTGACAAGAGATAATTACACTAAAACACCCCTAGGTTTAACCTCAAGAATCAAGATATTTATGGAACACTTCGAATATTCAAGACAAATACCCCCACCTTTTTTTTTTTTTTTTTTTTTTTTTTCCGATTTTTCCCTTCTTACACTAGATCAGACTATTATTGGGATATGTACAAATAAGACTCTAACGCATAGCTTGAATTTCTGCTCACAAAGGGAGAGAGAGCTATCCATATAAAGATGAAAAAATTGTTCATATATTGTGAGCTTTATAAGAGTAGAATCTACCACCACTTGAATTGAGACAGATAGGGCTGGTCTTAACCACCCAATCAGCCCACTTCACTGACACCCCTACTCTTATTTAGTGATTAAGAATTCAGTAAGACTTAACTACATTATGTTTGAAATATCCAAAACACCTTTAACATAAAAATAAAAGATAAAAGTATAAGAATCACATATAAATATAAATACAAATATAAAGTAAGGCTAGTGTAATTTAATTTTGGATGGTGTTAGAGCACTCTTAATTTTTTTTTTTTTTTTTTTTATAACAAGTCAATTTCCAAAAAAAAATACCACTCCAGAATTGTTGGAAGTACTTTTCAGGATTTCTTTCCAATAATTTTAGATTTTAACATTACAATAATTTATTAAAATTAAATTGAATATATATATATGGATCTCCATGATCCATCATCGAACTCTACCACTTAACATGTAATTAAGTTTTATATGAAAACTTAAAACAAAGAAAAACCACGGTCGTTAAGATAATGAGAAAAACAAACGATAAGACCTTTAATTATAAGGTGAGTTTATTTGGCCACAAACTAACTCTAAACTCTTTAGAAAATACCTTTTCTTAATTAAAAAAGAAAAACTCATAAATCGGTCCTTTTCTATCCCAAACTAACCCCATTAAATCTTGGGGCATGTCTGGCTTTATATTTCGGTGTCATTTATGACTTGGATTTTAGAAGAACCAAATATTATCTTACAAGTCTGAATTGATTTCTTTTTACATCAATTAAAGTACGTTTATAACATGGGAATTAACTGGGTTTGGACATTTTTTAGTCCAATTTCATGTTTGGCATGAGACATTGTTAATGCATAGTTTGATGTGCATAAAGTATTGACATCTTATTTAAGGCAACTCAACATATTACATGGATTGTTGAAATGTTGTAACATTTTTGTGTTAACGGACTTGACAAAATGTCGTAACATTTTGTGTCACTTGGATTGACAAAATGTTATAACATTTTATAATATCAAGTTTGATAAAATGTTGTGACATTTTTTTTTTTTTTGTGATTGGTTACAAATTGATCAGATCAGGAATTCAGAGTCGTTTGTTTTCGGATATATTTATTTGATAGTTTTATCTCTTGTATTTATCCTCTTTTATGTCATTTTTTTATGAGATTATCTATTTACATACTGTCAAAGAGATTAAGTCTCCAAAAAGATCAATGCGTTTATCTTTGATTTTTATTCTTTTATCTTTTAGAAAGCTTATTATAATTATCTTTGAGTATTTTTTGTAGGATGTAAAACTTATCAGCTGATGTGCAGAAGAAGAATAAATCTAGACAGCTTCTTGACTAAGTTCGGATAAACAAAATAAAAGGATGTGGTTATTGCTAAAAAATAGGATTTATCTACTTTTTAGCAAATATTGTTTTTCTTTATTTGATGATATTTATCAAAAATATTTATCTCTTAATAAATATCTTATTTTTATCCAGCTGGTAATGTTATTTTATTCTACAGGTTTCAAGCTGCACACATCTTGTATAAATTGCAGATTTTATTTTTCTTTATTTTGAGATATTTATCTTTTGATAAATATATATATTTTTTAGCTGATAATTATTTGATTTATAACTGATTTATCTATGTTTCTTTTACAAACAACTGTTGCACATTTATGCTATAAATACATAACACATTAGTTCAGAATGAAACAAGCGAGCAGCATTGAGTTTAGTGAGAGATATATATTTATCTTTTGATAAATATATAATTTTTTTAGCTGATAATTATCTGATTTATAACTGATTTATCTATGTTTCTTTTACAAACAACTGTTGCACATTTATGCTATAAATACATAACACATTAATTCAGAACATTGAGTTTAGTGAGAGATATATAGCTTGCTTGTAAACCTTAGAGAGTTTGTTCTCTCAGAGTTTGTTTTCAAAGTTGTTTTTATTTTTATATTTAGAAAATGAGCCGATTAGGTCTATGCTTGTGTTTAGATACTTCTCAGGATGACAAGTCATTAAGTTTTCTAAAGAAAATTGGTTCACAATCCTTGAAGGGATTTCAAGGAGCATAAGTTCTTTTCGCGAGGAAGAACGTTTTCATCCTAGAGAGGAAGTAGCTTACAAAGTCTTGAAGGGAGTTCAAGCAACAAGTAGTTTTGGGAAGGAAGAACCGATTGGCTTTTGGGAGAAGGCAGATTTGCAACTGTTGAAGGAAGTGCAAGAAGTTTGCAACCATTGAAGGCAAGAGGAGTTTGCTGCAACCTCATTGATGAACTTAAACTTGCATTAACACTAAGAGAGAGTCTTGGTTTGTATGAGTCAAGTATAGATTGTATCATTGTTTGTTCATTAATGGGTTAATATCTCTAGGCATAGTTTCGTGGAAATAAGGTAAAATCGAACCACGTAAAAAACATGCTTGTGTGCTTTTCTTTTACTTTATTATTTTTTATTTTTTTGTTGTGTTATAATATGTTGAATTGAATGTGTTGCAACATTCTAGTTTTAAACGTTTTATAATATTCTTATATTTTTGTGTTATAACATTTTTATAAAAATTGGGTACGGTATATTAAATAGGTCATTTCAGACATAGAATTGGAAAACCAATCCCATGCTCATTCATATAACCTGTTCTGGCGGGTTTATGTCAACCCGCCACAACAGTGGGTAAGCAAATGAATATTAATTTATTATATTTTTTTATTTATATTTATATTAAATATATTTAAAGATTAATTTATTATTTTTATTCAAAAATCCATTTATGTAAATATTATATTAATTTAGTTAAATCCCATCCAATTTAATCCCAATTACACTAAATACAATATAGTATTAATCTATGTATTTATTTACTTTTTTGAGTGAGATACTCGTTTACTTTTCTTTGTCTCTTTTAAAGTAATTTTCTTTTAGTTGCAAAATGTTTATTTACAAGAAAGAAAAACATTTGTCTAAAGTTTAAAGTGTATAGGTGTCAACTTATATTGTTTTATTGTTAATAAAAAAATTATATTGTTTTATGGTGAATATGCAATCTGACCCTTAAATTAGTTAAAACTGACTAACAGCCATTAGTCAAAGGGATCGATTTGATATTTATGAAAGTTGTAGGGATCAATTTGGTCGGGAATGTAAAAGTTCACAAACTAATTGGAATTAAGAAAAAAGCTTGGCACTTATATTAGGTAATTGCTGTTAGAAATATACTAACATAGTGCCACTAATGAAGATAAATCTATTAGGATCTTTTGAGAATAATATTATGTAATGCTCAAAAATTAGTAGAGATTATATATTATTTTCACAAAAAAAAAAAAAAAAATCGTATACATTAATGATTGTACATAACGATATTTAAACTCTTATATAACTATGAATGATAAGCATTTTAGTCACTTAAATTACCAGTGAGTATATGTTTTTTTTTACCGATTAAAGAAATGAATTAAAATCAAGAAACAAGTGGTTATAATTGAAGCCGGTTTATTTGAAAGTTGATGACTGCTTGGGACAAATCTTTTAATATAAATTTGTAGGTGTGCTCATGTGTGTGGTCCCTTTTTTTATTATTGTAATGAATACTCAAACATTGTTTTCAAACGAAAAACATGAAAATATCAGAGCACGTGGAACTCATGTTTGGTCCCTTTTCTAATTATTAGAATGAATATCTAAATGTCGTTGATTATCTCTTAATAATAAGAGTAATTGAACATTTTTCATAATCCTAAAAAGTCAAGACTTTAAATCTTATATTTATTTTAAAATATAAGGTGTGGATAGTTTTCTCTAAATTTAATCCCTCTTTTTCATTATAAAATGAAAAAAAAAAATTCAAATGTAAAACATATTAAATTAAAAAAAAAAAAAATTGTTTTCAAATGAAAAACATGGAAAATGACAGAGCCGTGGAAAACGAGCAAATAACATCCACTTCATGGCTGAATGGGACTGATTCCTATTGGGAAGATTAAAAAAAAAAGGCTACTGTTTTTCTTTTCTTTTCTTTTCTTTTAAATAAAAAATATGAACCAAATAAAAAATTTAGGATAATTTATCAGAACTAAATAATATGGTTTAAACTCTTAAAATCAAAACATATATATTCCAGCAATATTGGAATAAATTCTACTCAAATATGTTAGTAAGTACACTTAGTGGAGTTTAAAACCTCCACAACAAACATGAAAGCAAAGTTAATAATAAAAGTTTATAGATTTTAATAACTCTATCATGGATGTAGCTTACAACTCCATAATCTAATATACAACTTGTTCTATCACATAATTACACTAAAATTATGAAAACATCATTACTACCATAATAAATTTAATTATTTTAATATTCAACTTCATAAATATATTTTTATATAAAAAAAAAGAAATTTAAATATATTTACATCCGTATTAGCTAAATAAGTGACACGCAACTCCCTTTCACATGTCTTGAGGAGTTAAAATTCTAAGGTGAGTAATTATTAATGTGTAAAACGATTTCTTTTTAATATATGTTAAATTTGATAAACAGTTTTCTCAGATAATATTTAATCTCAAATAAATATTAGTATATACAATGTCCAATTGTATTTTTTAAAAAAAATTAATTATTAAAAAAATTATAAATTAAATTTATTAAGTTTACCGGTGTCTCTTGAAATTGTAGTAAAATCCTCTTAAAAAAATTTCTATAATCGTGAAAATATTTAGATGCCCATGAAAAGACCAATTATTCTAATCAAACTTTATGGTCGCTAGGGTACTATAATCATCAAGTTGAGGACGTGCGAAGTCACACCACACAATCAGTCTCCAATTCTCTATAAATACCTACGTGACCACCGCTAATTCACTAGGCACAAACTGAACATATAATACAATGACCATTCTCTCTCTCTTTTGTTTATCTGTGCTGATTCTTCTCATGATTTTCATGAATTTCCAAAACCAAATGTCGAAGCTTAAATCTTTCATGTGGAGTTACATAATTCCAATCACAACCCAAATGAAATGGGCATGTAAATTCTTGTTCCAGAACTCCTTCTTCTATCATCGTATAGATAATGAAGTGCCTGAGCTTTGTCAAAATCTCAAGATAGGGCAGCACTACAAGTCAAGTACTAGTACAAGTGAAGTAGTGGAATGCGCAGTTTGTCTAAATACAATTGAAGAAGGAGAAGAGATAAGAGAGCTGAGATGTGATCATCTCTTTCACAGAGTGTGTTTGGATAGATGGGCTCGATACAAGCATGTCACTTGTCCACTTTGTCGTGTTCCTCTCCTACCTTCAACCAGACCTATCATGGATATGGAGGTTGAAACTCAACTTATTGTGTTTAAAAAATTCACATCTTTTACTTCCACTGAGCGAGATACATGGTGGCTCAGGTAGCTTCACCCATCAAAATCGGAGTCTCTTTAGTAGGTTTTTTATTTTTATTTATTTTTATTTTTAATTTTTCTGTGTAGTCATAGTAGCTAGTTCCGGTCCGCCATAGTCATCGGGTGGAAAAACAAATCGATGTTAAATTGGTTGTAGTCAATGAAGACCAATTATTATTGACAAGTCTTATGTTGCATTATTGTATCAATAAATATAAAATTATTTATAACTCAACAAAGCTCATATCAGCAAAGATTGGCTGCTGATAATTGATGTTCTATAATTGAATTGTATAAATAAATATAAAATTATTTATAACTCAATAAAGCTCATATCAGCAAAGATTGGCTGCTGATAATTGATGTTCTATAATTGAAGAGAGGGTTCGATACCTGCAGCAACCACCTGGAAGCAAGGACGTGGCTATTTTGGATGAGAATTCTTATCGTTTTGACAAGTTCAATGAAATTTATTGCAGCAGTCTGCAAGCTGCAGCCGTAGGTGGGACCTCCTTTTGGTAAAGGTGAGATTTTAACAAGCAGCATTGCCTCAACCATTCTCCGTTTTTTTATTTTTATTTATTATTATTATTTTTGGGATAATCCTAATTTCCCCCTATAGTTTGATAAAATAGCCAAAATCAACCTTACTTTAAGAAATCACTAATATTCCCCTCTTGATTTACAAAATAGAATAAAAAAAACCTCTATAGTCTATTAAAATATCTAAGAAAACTCATACCGTCAATTTGAACGTTAAAAGCCAACAGTTGATCGTTAATGTGAAAAAATAAAACTACCAAACCAAAATAAAATATAAAAAAATTGATATTTAATAAAATAATAATTTATTATTTAAAAAATTAAAAAAAAAACTCTCCTAAGATGAACGGTGTGATCAAAACTAAAAAAATAATAATTAAAATATTAATGATTTTTTTTAAAAATTATGTCCATAAAAAAAAAAAACTTAGAACTTCAAAACATTCTCTCTCTCTACTTCTCACTCTTTCTCTTCCTCTCTCTCATATTCTTCTTCTTCTTCTTCTTCTTCTTCTCTCTCTCTCTCTCTCTCTCTCTCTCTCTCGATGATGGTCTTTGTCGATGGAGACCTTCTATTGACAAAGGCCCAAACTAGGTTTCCGTCGTGGAAACTTAAAGATTTTAGGTTTTCAATGTCGGAAACCCAGAGATTAGATTTTCGGTGCCTCTCACCCCCATCGTTAATTATAGAGGCTATATCTTAGTTGGAGTCCGTCTCTCACCTCGATCATCTCTCACCCTGAGCATCACCTTGGTCTCTCACCTTGATCTCTAATGGACTCTTTTTTCTTTAATTTTTTTTTCCTTTCGGATTTTTTTCCTTTATGCAGTTTGTAGAACAAGAGAATGTGGAAAGATTTTTGTTTGATTTGCTAATGAAATGAGTTGTTGATGATTGGGGTTGATGGCGTGTTCTGGATTCTGGGTTTCCAACGGTTGAGAAACCCAATTCTGGATTCTGGGTTTCCAACGGTCGAGAAACGCAGATTTTTGGGTTTCTCAACCGTTGGAAACCCATTTTCCATATGGGTTTCCGACAATTTTTTTTTTTTGTTTTCTTTCATTTTAAATATATTTTTAAATTGTTTATAATTTTTTTAAATATTGAGGGCTAGTTTGGTATTTTCGCTCACTGTCATGGTCAAAATTCCTCTTTCACTGACACAGTTAACAAAAGGGGTAAAATGAGATTTTTAAAAACTATATAAGGGTAATTAACGATTACTTCAAACTACAGGGGGAATTGGAAATATCCTTTTTTTTTTTTACAATGGTTATGAATCTTACCATCTCATGAAAAGCCATCGGTGATTTGAGCCCAACCATTTACTTTCTCGAAATATAAAAATATGTATAGTTTTGTTTTATGGTAAGCTATTTTTGCATAATTTTTAAACAATATAAGAAAATCATTTTACCCTTGACAACTTTTAAACAATATAAAAATATCATTTTACCCTCAAACCTTTGAAATTTAACTTATCAACAAATAAAAATCCAATACGTCACTCAAAACTTTAAAGAAAATAATCAAACAATTAAAATTCAATTGTAAACTAATATATCATTATTTCATAAATTAAAACATGAAAATTTTTACATATATAAAAAAAGATTTTTTTTTTCAAATTTTTGAAAAAACATATATAAAAATCATATGTAAAATTTATTTTAGAAATTAAAAAAGAAAAAAAATCACAAAATCAATTAAAAGAAAAACTTAAAAAAGAAAAAATAAATTCATTTTAAGAAAATGTTATCCTCATTTGGTAGAGATCTACATTGGATCTCTATGGCCAGAGATCTCCATCGCTAGTCAAAAATCTAATCGGATGATGATCATCGCTCAATCTAGAAACCAAATTATTGAACGACAATCCGGTGGTCCCAAAATCTTGATTGTCAAACACGATCTACAACATAGGATCGTCGAATATAACAGTGTTTGACAACTAGATTGCTAGCCTACAATCTAGTGGTTTGCTGATTCAGTTAGAACCAAACAAAGTTTTCATTTTTTTTTTTAATTCCATTTAATTTTGTTTAAAAAACTTGACATCATCGTTCATCTCATAGATGGATGGTGGATATCCATCTTCTTTTTATTTTTACTTTGATTTTTATCGCCGATCTCAAAAATAGATGACGGAGATCCTTTTTTTATATTTTATATTTTATATTTTATTTTCTTAATTTTATTTTAATTAAAATTAAAATAACCTACTATAATGACAAAAATAATCCTTCCTTCTTTAGGTTTGATCAATTTTGGTGACTTTTCTAATAAACCAAATGTTAAACCTTATAAGTGCACAAATTGTTTTATTGAGTACAACAACAAACAAGCATCAATCCCATGAGGAGTTACTATCTTACGTTTAATTCTAAATTTATTCAAAACAATTAAATTAAATGAAAGAGATTGTTGAAATTGAGTTTTGAAATTAAATTACAATAAGAAAACTAAATTTAATAACAGAAATCAATGAGAGAGAACTTACATAGGACATCATATCCACCACTAAACAATCCTTCAATCTATGAATAAATGGATGAAGCATAATGATATTAATGCATGATGAAAACATTCACGATAAGGTATGATTAACTCAAGTTATATAAATTTTTTCTTAGATAGTATGCAAATCGAATGATGTCTATGTAGATGCATATATTTCTAATTATAACCAAACATAATGTCAACTTAGGTTTAATAATAGGAATCCATTAAGCACTAAAAGATTATAAATGTCACATAAGTCCTAGAATATGATGTCTATCTTAGGTATCAATGAATTAATACATCTCAATTGATTTATAAGCAATTGATTATTGCAAACTAAGAACATTCCGTTATGATGTGCAATTTATATTTATATATATATATATATATACTCTTACAACATAATCATAAAAATATACTCCTAAGATAGTCAATCAAATAAACAAAATAAATAGGATATAATTTAAATAGAGACATTAAATTCATCATGCAAAAATAAATATTTCATTAAAAATAACAAGAGATTGAATTCATGTTTAGGGCTTCAAGTTGGCCCTAACTAACAATGAAATTAGCCACTTATGGCTCCAAAAGAAAACATAATTAAAAAAAAAAAAAAAACTAGAGAAAAATAAACCAAAGAGCAACTTTAGCCCAAGCCTTTGAACTATGTCTCTCTCTAATGTGTATTGAATGGTATGGGGAGGACTCCTATTTATCGGAGTGAGAGGTTGGCCACGAGCGATTAACTGGCACGAAAGTCAGTCTTGAACAAAAATTGGAAATTGCACAAAATTGGGTGTCATAGCTTCCTTCCCTATGACCACATCCTACGACAGCGTCGTAGCTTGTTGGCGTGGCTTCTAAACCAGCGAGCCCAGCCTGCAACAGCGTCGCAATTTGTGTAGCAGTTTTGGATCATGCAACCCTATCCTGCAACTTATCAAATGTAGGTTCTAGTTGCAACTTGCACACTGTTCAATCCTACAACACGAACTTGCGACTCATTAATTGCATATTCTCTAACTCAGGTTTAATCGATTAATTACATGATTAGCTATTTGAACCTCTTCTAATTCCCTTGAGCTTCATTAATCTTCCAAATTTACGATTAAGCCCCTGACTTTAAAATCTTCCGGACTTCTCGCGATGATAGGTCCATACTTCGAGACCTTCGCTACACCACAGATTCCTAGAAAATTTTCTTTTATTCCATTTCAACACGATTGTTGCACTGCAAGTTTTTCGAACTGGATCTCCAATTTTTCTTCATTGAAATTTGTTCTGATAATCTATCAATTCTATTATTCTCTTCTCAAAATCTAAATTTAAACATATAAACACAAAACAAAATAAAAGTACCAATTTCACTTGAAAATATAATGGACAAGAAATAATGATAGTTATTGACCTAACAATCAATGTCTGATTGACAATAAGGATCAAATTGATGAGTTTATAAAAATTTAAGGACTATGGGAGTGAAAATGGAAAATACTTAAAACATTTATAAATCATGAAAATATATGCACTAAATTGTTATGTGGCCTTTGTTTTATTCACAAACCATTTAGATCAATAAAATAAAAAATTTGAAAAAAAAAAACCAACAATTACAAGTTTTATACACTAGAAAGCAGAGCTGCCTCAACTGTCAACCAATTTTTTTTTTTTTTAATCCAAAAATGAACTTGAGTTATTGAATTCTTGAAATAAAAAAAATCAATTTAAAAAATAAATCAAATTAAATTTATTATAGTTTTTTTAATTGATTTTTAATAAATAAAATATTCAAATTAATTTCAATAAACAAATAACATTATTTATATATAATTTTAAATAAATTAACATTATTTTCATTTATTTGAAAAATATCATCTAAAATATTATTAACTTTAAATGTATTTGATATTTTATATATAAATATCTTAATAACATAATTTAAAAAAAAAATGGGAAAAAGAAAAGGATGGGATCCTTTATAGTAGGACGAACTCATTAGTCCCGTCTGGCTACAACTGAGATAACTTTTCTATATAGGATTGCAGTTTGCTTGTACAACCACAAATGACATATTGGACTAGAATCAATCCAATTCCAATTTAGGGGAAGTATTCAATATAAAGTCTTTTGGAGTTTAATGACTTTTTTTTTTTTTTTTTAATGATAGATTTTGATAGAATTCAAAAATTCTGTAAACTCCATATATATTTTTTTAGAATTCTTTCGGGGACGTATTTAATGAAAACTTTTATAGAATATATATATATATTTTTTGGTGAATGACTTTTATAAAGTTCACGGATTTTTATTGAGTTTTATACACTTTATAAAATTGTGAATAATTTTTATAGACTTTATAGAATTCATTTTAAAAGACTTTCATAGACATTGTAGTGGATGAATTCTATAGGATGTTGACTTTGAATGAGTCTTGTCAGTCAACTTCCTTGGAACCTAACAACTTGTGTCTTGCATAAATCAAACAAAGAGAATACAGGTAATCTTGACACCGGTGGGATGCCGACCGAAGATACTCCCACGCTCAAGTCAGTAGACTAATCGTAATGTAAGAGAATGTTGTAATTATAAAGCGTTATCGTTATCAGACTAAAGGGAGTGTGCTGGAAAAAGGGTAGGATGGAAGACTATCAAAGTCTTAATTGTCTTGACCTGAAGACTAAACAAAGTAGGAATACTAAGATACTGAGTATCAGTGGGCAAAACCTCGTATAATAGAATAGTACAAGTAGACAGTAAATAGTATACCAGGTAAGTTCCCAAAAAAGAGAGGTCGGTCACAATAAATACAGTTAAATACCAAATCTTTTTTAGCTAAAACTTTTCCTAGACATACACCTCCTCGCCACTACACTGAATCTATCATAGAGGAACACTAAATCTAAAGTAGAAAGATGAAGACACAAGAGAGGAAAAGGGGAAACCTCAAGTGGCTTGCAAGAGATGAGTAAGAGAGGTGGGGTGCCCTCTTCCTTCTTATGAAACCTTTATTTGTTGGTGAAAAATGTGTCATGAAAAGTTATTATAGAGTAAATGCAATATCCGTTATAGAGTAAATGTCAAGGTTAATGACATATCGATTACAGAGTCTATGTCATGGTTAATGTCATGTCGGTTACAAAGTTAATACAACTTCTATTATAATTAATTTAAACTTCATGTATTAAGAGCAATCAATCCTCATTTAAGGTAATAGATTTTAATTGTGTTGGATCAACCAAATTGTTGGACTACCCTCTTGTAACATCCATTGGGCCATAAGCTTAGGTCGATCGACACACTGGGTCAATCTATTACAATTAGCTTTGGGTTTTCATTATGGGCTTAAGAATTTTTTACCACCACAGACATCAACAGAATTTCATCGACTTTTATGAACTAGATGTAAATTACTTTCATGGAATTCTATTGATTTTTACGAATTTTAAAAATAATAAAAATCTTTAGAGATTTTTATTAAGGGTAGGCAAAATAACATGACCCAAGTTGAACAACATTTTGTGTTGATGTTGGTTGGTTTATGTACTGTTAATGTTGGTTAGTTTTGTGTTAATATTTTGTGTTAATGTTGGTTAGTTTTGTTAATGTTGATATTGTTAATGTTAATAATTAACAGTACTGGTAGTGCTATTGGTACTAGGCTTCTTTGCTTTGAGTTATGTATTGGTACTGCTACTATGTGTTAATATTGGTTAGTTTTTTTTGTTAATGTTAATACCGGTACTACTATTGTTAATCACTTCTACTATCACCAAAATTGAAGGGAACTGAACCAAACCGAATCGATAATGTTTGGTTTAGGTCGATTTTGTAAACTTATTTATTTTTAAAAGTAATTTAATTATTTAATTTTTATTTTATCACATCCTATAGTGCACTAAACACATCATAACACTAATTTATCCACTCCTACACTGTACCAAACACATCACAACACTTATTTATCTAATCCTATCTTATCTTATCCAATCCAATCCCATGAAAATAATATAATTCAATCTTATATGTCAAACGAGGCCTAAATGTAACAAATAGAAGAATATGCAAGGAAACAGTATCTACCAATTAATTATAATTGGATTGTGTTTCGATAAATAAACTATAGTAGTATAGTTGCATTGTTCTTTTACCTAAAACATTGATAACTTTAAAAAATCATTATTTTCCTTAACAAAACTCCGACAGTTTTCAAATCCCTAAGATTTTTTGTTAACTGACATGGATTTTCATGCCTTAAATGACTCTTATCCCTAATATAAATAGCCCAATCTCTCTACAAGCAAGATCAAACTCGATTGAATCCTTTCCAAAAATAAGATCAAACTAGAACAAATACAAGAATCAACAATGCAGAAGGCTTTCACCACAATGGCTTTCTTGACATTCCTATTAATTGTTACATTATGTTAGTGTCTCTTATATCTATCTCAATTTCTTCTTCTTCTCCGTCTTCTTCTTCTTCTTTTTTAATAATTTTTTGAAAAGGACATATATCTCAATTTCATTTTCGCATATACATACTAAACTAGCACAATCAAATTTGGTTTTAGAAATAGAATTTCATTCATGTCATTATTACAGACATTTTTTAAGAAAGATTCTTGTTGACAAATTAACGGTATTATATATATATGTTTGCAACACTTCTTATGCTAATGAGCAAACTTAAAACAAATTTACATATTACTGTTTGATATATCTCAACGGAGTGAGTCAATAAAATATTTTTTTATATTGGGCACAGTTATATCAGCCTCAACAGCAACAAAGACTTGAAGCTATGATTGCTCCAGTTAAAGCCGTGCAGCCTGGACCACGATGTTCACGTGATGCTGACTGCGATTTGGCTTGTCCATATTTTCCTGGCTTCGGTTACCATGGCTTCTGTAATTGCCTATAATGCTTAAAAATTGTTTTTCTGCGTCAAATGGCATGATCTCTTTTAAATTATAAAAATAAATAAGGCAGTCTTTTAATAATGAAATTTAAACATAGTTATACATGTTACTGGTGTCATGGAAGGTTTTGACAATTATGGACTTCTTTTTTCAAATTTTTAATGCAATATTCAAAGCTTGACGAGTCATTTACTACTTTAGTTGTAAATACAAATGTTGACCATACGCAAGTACATATTAGTATAAAGAGTGAATTATAATGTAGCTATCCAGTTGAAAAATATATTCAGGCGAAACAAATGTTTCACTTTTATTACAAATAACTACCCTACCGTTAGTAAAAATTCGTTAGATTTGATGGTCAACAGTATAAATCCAATTAAACCACATATGCCATATGTAAAGAATGTAGTCCAAGAATTTTGAAATAAACCTGACATTACAAAGATTTAAATATAATTATTGTTGGATAAAACATTAATAGCGAAAAACCTTCATTAAAATCCAAAAACTCATATTAAATCATTAATAATAGTTACAAAAAAGATATACCTGAATCCATATTACAAACTTGAGAATGATTGAGTCTTCTACAGTTAAATCACCTTAGAATGCTCTATAGTTTTCTTCTTAAATGGGAAAAGAAAAAAAGAGCAAAAATATTACGTATGTTGATTTAATTTGAGGGCTATAATCCTAATAATATTCTTTATATACTAACTCAAATTAAGTTCTCATTAATCTTAATTTATTAGTATTGAGTTTCTACACATTAAAGTCCATGCTCAATAGATATCTCTAAAGCCTATTAACAGATGATTTATCTGGTCCTATTAAAATAGATAGCATATGATATAATTGTTATTTAATAGATAAATCTATAATAAGAAATGTAAAAATCCCAACAATAATGTCTATCACAACTCAATCGATTATTTCATTATGTTGTAAAGTTGCTTTGCATTACGTAAACCACTTTCAAGATATAAATCTCACTCAACAAATCAAAATAGCATATCGGTTTCATTTATTCTTTCAGTTGAATTAATATATAATTCTTTCTCTCAAATGTAAGTAATGCAAAAATTATTTTTTCTCTATACCTTCTCTAAAGGTGGCATCTTGATCTGTCTCTTCTTCAATATTTTGCTTCAGCACCTTAATACCATTTCTCAACTTATGTACGTCTTCATTGTTCTACATCGCAATCACAACGTACACCTGTGACTTTAAACATGTAATTAGGATTATATTAACGTTTATGAATCATACTTACATATTTAGTTGAATCTAAATATAAGAGAAAATTAAAAGTAACCTTTTAAAATAAGGAAAAAAAAATTTAGCCATAAACAAAATTTCATTCATTTTTAGTCACTTAAAACACTAATTTACCCAAACACCCATAACCCCTTTTTGCATCTTTTCTTCCTTACTTTTCCAATATCTTCTCCATTATATAAGATGTGTCATTTCCAACTTCAATATATTCATATTAGTTATAATATTATAAGTTTATATGTTTTGGGTGTTAGTTGCATGATTATAGAGTCTAATAAAAGATACATAAACTCTTCAATTCTCATATTTCAGAACCCTATACGAAATTAAGAATGTGATAAATCATGTCAAAACATGAAACACCAAAGCTAATTTCTAGCGGCATGGTATAGCTTGTCAAACCTGTGATGCCAGTATTATTTATTGTGTTGGATCCTCTCAGATTTCTCGCTCGGATGGTACCTCGCTCATTCGCAGTGATTGAGCATCATTTGAATCACCTATGCATCACTTACATAAATTTGGGCGGTATATTGGTTTGGTTGATTTGAAGATATTACTATAATCTCTGGTCATTGTTTAACGGTGATATCCTATTTTAATCCTTTCTTTAATATTTTACACTACCTTATTATCATTGTCCAAATTGCCAACTATAATAACACTTGTGAATCTAAACATAAATACTTACATGTTTAGGTAAATCTAGATGGTAATATATATAGTCATGCATATATGTTATCCCTTCCTTTTCAAATTATTTATTGTTTTGTTTTTGCTATCTTAATTAACAATCTATTTTATTTTAAATATTAAATTTTACGATTAGTTTTGACATTTTTCAACAAAGCAAACTTTCAAATGTTTAAGGCAGGGGCAAATAGTAAGAGGGCATGAAAAGAATGTTTGAAGATAGATGGATTACATTGAAGAAATAATTGACATCATTTTCTTATTTTAAGTTGGACTTCTCTTATATTTCTCGCTTTAATGGTACCTCATTCAAATTAATTGACATTGTTTGCACCACTTATGCATCAAATGAAATTTCTCAAAAGTATTGGATTTTCGTACTCCTAAAAAATTGTGTTGTCAATATCTTCATTAAACGTTTTTATTTATCAATAAATTAATATTTTGAATAATTAATAATTTTTATATGGTCCAAATATTATTAATGTAGGATCCTAAACTTTCATTTTATGATTAACAATAAATTCATGGATGAATAGTAATATTTTCGGGTGAATAGTATCCCCGGGTAAATAGTATCCGATAAATAGTGAAATTTCGAGACGAAGCCGGGAAAATTGAAAATATTTAGAATGGTTAGTAGGACCCAATAAAATTAAAACAAAGTAAAAATGAGTCCGTTTGGGTAATTTTTGAAAGTTCCGAAAGCTATATGACGAAAATGCCTTACGAACAGGATTGTGAATACTTTTGACATAAACTCCGTTTAAATTTTTTTCGAAGCAATGGATTGAGTCCTAAGAGATCTAATTAGAGTATTGTAAAGTCAATTTGATGAGTTGGTGATCATAGAATTAATTTGGAATTTATTTCGGAATGAATTATATTAATTTTTTACATTAAGGGTATAAATGAGATTTTATGATATTAAACTCATTCTAAAAGCACAATCCATGTGATTATTGATGGACCAATGGTGGATTAACACCTAATAGTCATCTTTTGACTAACTTTGTGGTTGAGATTAATTAAAATTAGATTTAAGATAATTGAATGGATAATTATGAAAGTTTATGACCAATTGGAATAAAACAACTCATTAGGGCTCATGTGTGATTTTCAAAATGTTAAAGGGGCAAGATGAGATTATAAAAGAGCTATAAAAAGGGGTGTTGACCGACCAAAATGAAAGAAGGAAACCAAAGCATTCGGCAAACAAAGAAGAAGCAAAGGAGAACCAAGAAAAAAAAAAGAAAAGAAAAGTGAGGTGTGTGTGCAGCCGTGGAAGAGACCAAGTGAGCTGCTGGTTTGGGGTGAATTCTCTCAAGCTTTTCATCCTCTTAGCTCCAAGAATCATCAAGGGAAACAAGGTAAGTTAGTTGGTTGAATTTATAGTTAAATTGATAGAGTTTTTGATGAGTTTTTATGGGTTTTGTTGAAGATGGTGGTTGATGGATGAGTTGATGTTGTTTGTGAGTTATTTGAAGGTTGTTTATCATGATTTTAAGCTTAGAATTGAGTTAGAATGTGATATGAGTTTCATTGGATTTTGTTAGTGTGTCGAAGGTTAGGGTTTGAATGGATGATGATGATAATTAATGGGTTTAATTGATTTTAGTTTATTGAATGTTAAATGAGTTGAATTAGTAGTAATTTGTGTGTTCTAATTGAAGAAAAATGAAATGAATGATTGTGTGTGTGTGGAGGTAGTGGATGGCAAGAATTCGTGCCTAGTGTGGGTGTTGGATTTTAATGTGTTTAAGGGTTTTGGTTGATGAATTAATTGGTATGGGGATAATTGATGGAAGGAGTTTTAATTAAATGGATAAATTGGTATGAAATTTAATTTTTGTTAGGTTGAAGTGCACTTTGAATTTTAATTGAATTCATGTGATACCATAGGGTATTAAAGTGTTTGAATGTGTATGATGTTGAACGGAAACTAATGGAATGGAAATAAATGAAATTGGATGAAGTTGGTGGTGAAAATAATTAATGGAATGAGATTGGAAATGAATATGATAATTTATTTAGTTGATAACGTTTTGGTGAAATTAGTTCAGTCGAAAATTCGTTAAAATTTAGAATACAAAATTGTGTAGGTGAGATCGAAGCGGTGAAATCAAATTAGTGCTCGGACAACCGTAAAACCAATTATGAGTGTCTTTTAAAATTGTTTTTGAATGTTTTATTTCTAATCAAATAGATTTTCTATGTTATGCTTTTAAATTCATGCATGTGATTTCGTATATGAAATTTTAGTAAATGAGTTTTATATGATATGCAGAATTTGAATATGTGAATCGATTATTCTACTACTTTAATTTTATTTCCTAAATTTTAGTTTATGTAAATGATTTTATACAGTTTATAAATGATAAGCAGCAGGTTTAAAAATCGAAAGTTTTAGGCATATGATACACCATTAGGGTAATACAGGATGTTGCCGGTTAGAGTACCCTAACGTGCATGGCAAAGTCGGGGGCATTTTTGCATTAGACATACTTGGTAGGATGGGAATGTGTCCGTTTGTCAATCTAGTGTGTCGCCCTCTGCATGTCTTGGGTATATATTGAGTTAGCGAGCTAGCTTCTACGTGGCGATGATGGAATTCCACTATGTAAACCAGTATAGTGGTTTGAGCGATGCAGAAATTTCGTTCTATCACCCGATACGGCTTGAGCGATGCAGGAATTTCATTCTACCGTATCTACCAAGGGTATTGTCAAGATGGGCCACCAGTGGTTGGTTGTTTTAGTCTACAGATTGTTTTTAGAAAATAACGTCATCACCGTTTTTCTAGTTTCTGCGAAAAATGAATTTGAAATTTTTATGATCCACACTACATGTTTAATTTTTAAAAGCATGAATTTTATATAACAGCATTAAATTATTTTATTATAACATTTTTTTTTTCAAGAAGACTATTTTAGAAAAATTTCAGTTGATTAGAAATATTTGACACTCACTGAGCTCGTTTAGCTCATCATACATTTTGTGTTTTAAAAATAAACCTCCCCAGGTGCAGGCACTAGTACATCAAGGGCAGGGACACCCCCACAAGATTAAAGGACTGAGTGCATTTAGCTGTGAATATATATAAGTTAAATTGATATATTTTGTAAAAATAAAAAATAAATTGACACTTGTGCATAAATTATATTATGTTTTGTAAATAATTTTGGGTGTAAATCATGTGATTTCAATTATGATATATATATATATATTTCAGTTTGGATTGAAATTGTTGTGGTTGTGTTGTGAATTGGAAATTGAGGGCCGGAGGCCCAGAAGTTTGGGGAAATTGATTGCTTTTAGAAGCGTTTATATTTTGCAAACTTTCACAGGGTGGTGTATTCGAAAAAACAGCCGTTATGTTGTCCGAATTTTTATAAAATTATTTTGAAATCGAGCAAAAGAAAATAAAAAATTTTCCCTACATTTCCGCAATAAACAAAGAATTTGGAAAGTTTAGAAAAAAAATAAAATGGTTCAGCTTCACGGGAACTTTTCAACGGGATTAGATATCCATTGGAGGGCTACTGTGTGATGCCGGACAGACTGTCTAGGGAAAGGAACCTGTCAATTAATTTATAGAAGTTGTAGTGAATATGGAAACAATATCTACCAATTAATTATAGTTGGATTGAGTATTTACCTGAAAAGTTGAGACTATCCAAAACCATTATATCACTTAAATGTTATTCCCATACTTCCCAAATTGCTCAGATACAATAAAGATTTACATGCCTTAAATAACACAGTATTTTATTATGTAATAGCCTAATTTCTGTAATGCCAGATCAAACTAGAATATTAGTAAAAAAAAAAAAAAAAGGGAGATCAAACTAGATAGTTACAAACATCAACAATGGAGAAGGCTTTTTCCACCATGACTTTCTTGACATTCCTTTTCATTGTTACATCATGTTAGTGTCTCTTATATCTATCTCAATTTCTTCTACCTTTTTTCTTTTTTTTTTCTGGCATATATCTCAATTTCATTTTCGAATATACATACTAAACGAGCACAATCAAAGTTGGTTTTAGAAATAGAATTTCATTCATGTCTCTATTACAGACATATTTTATGAAAGATTCTTGTTGGCAAATTAGCGGTATTATATATATATATATGTATGTATGTATGTGTGTGTTTTTGTAATATTTCTTTTGTTAATGAGCAAATTTAAAACAAATTTACATATTACTGATTACTATGTCTCAAGAGAGTGAGTCAATAAAATATTTTTTTTTTATATTGTGCACAGGCATATCATCCTCAACAGCAACAAGACCTGAACCTTTGACTGCTCAAGTTAAAGCTGTGCAGCCTGGACCACGATGTTCACGTGATGTTGATTGCTATTTCGGTTGTCCAAGTCATCGTGGCTTTTGCAATCTCCGTGGCATCTGTGATTGCCTATCAGAACCATCTGTCCGCCCAATCACCGTCGACCACGATGTAGCTTCAAATAACGTCCATTGAAGAGATAGCAATTCGTTTTCACCTGTAATTCGCGAGGCTGCAAGTTGTCATTATGCCTATGATGCTTGAAAATAGTTTTTCTTCGTCAAATGGCATGATCTCTTTTAAATTTTATAAATAAATAAAGCAGTCTTTTAATAATGAAATTTGAACTTAGTTATGTTGAGCAAGTTTCTAATTAGCTGTTACTTATCCTTAACAAACTTTTAACAGTATTTGCCATCTCAGCCTAGTATTAACCAATCAGGATAAAGTCATGCAATTCACATGACTACATGTTTATATATATACTGTTCTTGTACTTGACTATGATGAGAATGAAATCATACATTTTTGTACGTCAAACTTCTGCTTTCTCTTGCTCTTAATTCTTGATTTTCTTTGTTACTTTTAACAATACAAAGCTTGATAATTCAAGCTTTCATGGTATCAGAGCTATAAAGACAAACAGTCATGGCAGCTTATGCAGGTTTTCCTGAAAGATCTGGAAATACAACACGCAACTCAGATCCTGAAAGATCTGGAAATGCAACACGCAACTCACTGCAAACTGAGTCATATTCACTCAAGAATCAGGTTTCTTCTCTTTCTTCAAGTCTGAACTTCAAGCTTCCAATCAAATTAGATCAGAACAATTACAATTACTGGCGTTTACAAGTTTTACCTATTATACGTGCTTTTGATCTTGAGGATTTTGTATTGAATCTTAAACAAAGTCCTCCTAAGTATGTTCAATCAACTGGAGATGGAACAGATAACAGTGAACCAGTAGTTAATGAGGATTTTCTTGTATGGAAGAAAACAGATCAGTTATTAGTTAGCTGGCTTTTTTCAACTCTTAGTGAGCCAATTTTTGGGCAAGTAACCCACTGCACAACTTCTTATGAAATATGGAAAACACTTGAATCTTTGTTTGCTCAAGTGTCAAGGGCCAAGATCTTGCAGATCAAGGCAGAGATGCAAATGGCAAGGAAAGGAGCTCTTTCCATAAGTGAGTATATCTTGAAGATGAAGAAGTTGAGTGAGAGTCTCTCGGTTGCTGGACAACCTCAATCAGAGGATGAGTTAATCTCACAGGTTTTAGGTGGCATTGGTCCTGAGTTTGATCCCGTTGTGGTCAATATTACTGCAAGGCAAGGTTTTGTTTCTTTGCAAGAGGTTCAGTTTCTTTTGTTGAGCTATGAGAGTAGGTTGGCACAGCATAACATGATAGCCTCAATTGATGTCACTCATGCCTCTGCAAACTACACAAGCTATGGATCGAATAATGGTGGAAGAGGTGGTTTCAGAGGCAGGTCTAGAGGCAGGGGGCGTGGACGAAATGGTGGCAGATCGAGTAACAAGATTATATGTCAGTTATGTGGGAAAGGAGGTCATTTAGTTTCAAGCTGTTATAGGCGTTTTGATCAAAATTTTCAAGGTATTCAGCAGCAATCTTATCAACAGCAACCCCACAATCAAACTGGACAATTTCAGGCTTATAGTCACCAACTACAGTCATCATATTATCAACCACGTTTCCAAGTCTCCTCAACCTCACCAATTGCTGTGCAAGGACACTTTCAAGGTAACCATGATCAAATACATTCAGTTGCTAATCCTAATGCTTTTATTGCTTCTCCAAATACAGTGGTGGATCCAACTTGGTATATGGATAGTGGAGCAACAAATCATATAACAGCAGACCTGAACAATCTAGCTCTCAAGTCAAGTTTCAAAGGGCAGGAGCAACTTACAGTAGGTAATGGTGCTACACTCCCTATTTCTCATATAGGAACCTCAATTGTTAATTCATCTACTAATCCAAAACAACCATTATACCTCAAAAACATCCTCCATGTACCCTCTATCACCAAAAATCTACTTAGCATATCTCACTTCACAAAAGATAACAATGTGTTAGTGGAATTTAATTCCAATATTTGTCTTGTTAAGGACAAGAACACCATGAAGGTACTGCTGCAGGGAGTCTTGAAGGATGGTCTGTATCAGCTGGATCTCTCCACAGCTGATGCAAATGCTCTTAAAAGTTTAACCTCCTCTGAGTTGGCTTCATATTTTGTAACAACTCCTCCTATTTTGAATTCTGTCAGTCTTTTCAATTCCTCTTTGAATAATGTTGTGACTTGTACTGATTCTAAAGTCACTAAAGTTGTTGATGTTGATCCTAAAGCTGATGTAGCTGATATACATTCTGTGAATACAATAAAATCAGCATCATTTTCTGTTTTTAGCAAACCTGAGATGCATGCTTGGCATAATAAGCTTGGTCATCCTTCTTTTGCTATTCTCAAACAGGTCTTAAGAAAATTGCACAAACCATGTACTGCACAAGTGTCTTTAGACTTTTGTGATGCCTGTCAACTAGGAAAGCTTCACCAATATCCTTTTGTTCCTTCACAAACAGAATTTTCTGCTCCTCTTGAGCTGATTTTTACTGATGTTTGGGGGCCTTCCCCTTTAGCATCCAGTCAGGGGTATAGATACTATGTTCATTTTTTAGATGCCTATACACGATATACATGGATATATCCATTAGTAACCAAAGATCAAGTCACACCTACTTTTTTAATCTTTCAAAAGTTGGTTGAGAACACTTTTGGATTAAAAATCAAATGTGTTCAAAGTGATGGTGGAGGAGAATACAAACCATTAGCGGCTCACTTGACAAAACTTGGCATACATTTTTGGCAATCATGCCCATATATCCATCAACAAAATGGCTCAGCTGAAAGAAAACATCGTCATATTGTTGAGGTTGGACTTACCTTTTTAGCTCAGAGTCAGCTCCCATTAACTTTCTGGTGGGATGCTTTTCACACAGCCACCTATACTATTAACAGACTTCCCACTCCAGTCCTTAATCACATTTCTCCATTTGAAAAACTTTTTCACAGAAGTCCTGATTACTTGTTTTTAAAGACATTTGGTTGTGCATGCTTTCCACTCTTAAGACCTTACAATAAAAATAAATTCAGTTTTCACTCTTCCAAGTGTCTATTTCTTGGCTATTCCGATCATCATAAAGGGTATAGATGCTTGCATCCAAGTGGGAGAATCTATGTGTCTAGGAATGTCTCCTTTAATGAAAGAGAGTTTCCATATAATCACTTTTTCTCTTCAGGATCCTCTACACAGTCTACTTCTCAGTCTACTTCTCCTAGTGTCCCTATTTTAGCTTCTCCATCTTCTTCTGTCAATAATGATATTAGTACTTTACCTGCAGCATCAACTTCACCTTTGTCCACTTCTTCTCATACACAAACACATGAAAAACACACACCCTGTCATCCTATGATTACTAGATCAAAAAATGGCATTTATAAGCCAAAAGCCTACACTATCACTACCTCTGACCTGTCCACTCAAGAACCTGATTCAGTAGATGAAGCTTTGAGGATTCCTAGTTGGAAATCAGCAACGGATGCTGAATATCATGCCCTTATGAAAAATCAGACTTGGCAGCTAGTTCCTAGGACACCTGATATGAATGTTGTTGGAAGTAAATGGGTGTTTAGAGTAAAGTATAACTCAGATGGTTCAGTTGAGAGGCATAAGGCTCGATTGGTGGCCAAAGGGTTCCACCAAACAGCTGGTGTTGATTTTGTAGAGACATTCAGTCCTGTAGTTAAGTCATCTACTATTAGGATTATCTTATCTTTGGCTGCAACATTTGGTTGGGATATAAAACAACTTGATGTAAATAATGATTTCCTAAATGGTCAGTTGAATGAGGTTGTTTACATGAGCCAACCTGAGGGATATATTTCAAGTCAGTATCCAGATCATGTATGTTTGTTGAAGAAGTCCTTGTATGGCTTGAAGCAAGCTCCAAGAGCTTGGTTTGATAGGTTAAAAGGAGCATTATTAAGCTGGGGTTTCAAGAATTCAAGAGCTGACAGTTCTTTGTTTGTTGCCAAATCAGATTCAAGTCTCACTATATTACTTGTTTATGTGGACGACATCCTTGTTACTGGAACAGATCAGCAGCTGGTTAATAAAGTCATTTCTGATTTAGGCACTCATTTTGCTTTGAAGTAGTAAGAGATACGACAGGTATTTATCTTACTCAAAAGAAGTACACTACTGATCTATTGAAAAAGGCCAATATGTCTCAATGCTCATCTTGTCCAACTCCTATGAGTACTGGGACAAAGTTAGTTAAATCTGAAGGGGAACCTTTTCAGGATGCTACACTCTATAGGAGTATTGTAGGGGCACTCCAATATCTAACCTTAACTCGACCAGATGTGGCTTTTGCTGTGAACAGATTAAGTCAATACTTGGCAGCTCCTACCACACTTCATTGGCAAGCCTGTAAAAGGGTGTTAAGATATCTAAAAGGTTCTATCAATCATGGTTTATTTTTCAGGTCAGTATCTCAGCCCTCCTCCAAACTTCAGCTAGTTAGTTTCTCTGACGCCGATTGGGCTAGTAATCTTGATGATAGAAAATCTACTAGTGGCTGGTGTGTTTTTCTTAATGAGAACTTAATCTCTTGGAGCTCAAGAAAGCAAAAAGTTGTTGCTCGCTCAAGCTGTGAAGCTGAGTATAGAGCACTGGCAGAAGCTACCACTGAGCTTGTTTGGGTTAAAGCTTTGCTTTCTGAGTTGGGATTTCAGTTACAGCAGCCTCCAGTCTTGTGGTGTGATAACACAGGAGCAGGGTCATTGGCAAGGAATCCAGTTTATCACTCTCGAACCAAACATATTGAATTGGACCTACACTTTTTAAGGGATAAGATTGCTGCAAGGGAACTTGATGTGAGGTATGTTCCTACTGAGGAACAAACAGCTGATATTCTAACTAAACCTCTTGGCATAGTTCAATTTCAGTTCCTTAGAAGCAAACTCACCATTGACAAAACCATGGTTTGTTTGAGGGGGGGTGTTGAGCAAGTTTCTAATTAGCTGTTACTTATCCTTAACAAACTTTTAACAGTATTTGCCATCTCAGCCTAGTATTAACCAATCAGGATAAAGTCATGCAATTCACATGGCTACATGTTTATATATATACTGTTCTTGTACTTGACTATGATGAGAATGAAATCATACATTTTTGTACGTCAAACTTCTGCTTTCTCTTGCTCTTAATTCTTGATTTTCTTTGTTACTTTTAACAATACAAAGCTTGATAATTCAAGCTTTCAAGTTATATGTATCACTGGTGTCATGGAAGGTTTTGACAATTATGGATTTCTTTTTTCAAATTTATAATGCAATATTCAAAACTTGAGAAATCATTTACCACTTGAGTTGTAAATACAAATGTTGCAAGTATATATTCTTATAAATTAAGACATGTAAACCACACATGCCACATGTAAAGACTAAAGTCAAAGAATTTTGAATTAAACCGGCCTGACATTATAATTTATAAAGGTTTATATATAATAATGTCCATCACAACTCAATAGATTATTCCATTAGGCTGTACAGTTGTTTAGCATTACGTAAATCAGTTCCAAGATATAAATCTCACTCAATAAATCAAAATAACGTATCGGCTTGGTTCATTTTTTCGGTTGAATTAATATATAACCTTTTTTGTCAAATGCAAGTATTGCAAAAATTATTTTATCTCTATGCCTTCTCTAATGTTGGCATCTTGATCCTGTCTCTTCTTCAACATTTTGCTTCAGCACCTTATAACCATTTCTCAACTTATGTACGTCTTCATTGTTCTACATCGCAATCACAACCTACACTTGTGACTTCAAACTAATTAGGATTATATTAACGTTTATGAATTATACTTGCATATTTAGTCAATCTATATATAAGAGGAAATTAAAAGTAACCTTTTGAAATAAGGAAAATTTATTTTTAATCATAACCAAAATTTCATTCGTTTTTAATCACCTAAAACACTAATTTACCCAAACACCCAAAATTCATTTTTGCATCTTTTCTTTCTTACTTTTCCAGTGTCTTCTCCATTAGTTTGAGGGGACAATTTCACCTTTACCCAAAAACAAATGAAAAAATTTGTTTTTACCCACTTTTTTATAAAAATTTGTTTTTAATCCCTCAAACAAACTACTTTCATCTTATACTCAAATTTATCAAACTACCGTCAAAATGTAAAATGCGCTTACTAATCGAGTTTTAATGGGATCGGTTTTTAAGTGGACTTAAAAACTGGTACCGATTTGTAAGTCTACTTAAAAATCAATGATCGGGTTTTAAGTCCACTTAAAAATTGGTACCAATTTTTAAGTTGACTTAAATATCGATTCTATCCAGTCATTGTTTTGACGTTGCAACTCATTGAAAATCTATATTTTCAAGCCAAATCCAATCAAATCTAACTTAAAACATCAATATACAACATTTAAAACACAAAAATAATACTCAAAAAACTTGAAAAAAAAAAACTCAAAAAAATCCCAACAAAACTCAAACAATCAACAAAGGAAGCCAAAGATCTCATACCATAAGATATGGAGGAGGAGAACAAGGTATGTAGGGGTATTTGGGTAATTTAGGTATAGAATATAATTAATTTGTTTAAAAAGTTAAAAACAAATTTTTTTTAAAAAAAAGTGGAAAAAACAAAATTTTCTTTTTTAGAATGGCCATTTTTTGTAATTTCCACTTAGTAAAAATGTGTCATTTTCAACTTCAACATAAACATATTAGTTATAATATCATAAGTTTATGTGTTTTGGGCGTTAGTTGCATGATTGTAGAGTTTGATAAAAGATATAAAAACTCTTCAATCCTCATGTTTCAGAAACTTTCATGAAAAACAAAAAAATGTGAAAAATCATGCCAAAACATGAAACACCAAGCTAATTTCTAGTGGCATGGTATAGCATGTCAAACCTGTGATGCTATTGCTTATTTTGTTGGATCCTCTTAGATGTCTCACTCGAATGGTACCTCATTCATAGTAATTGAATATCATTAAATCACCTATGCATTACTTACATAAATTTAGGCGGCATATTGGTTTCGTTGATTTAGAGATATTACTATAATCTCTAGCCATTGTTTAATAGTGAAATCCTATTTTAATCCTCTCTTTAATATTTTACACCACCTTATTGTCATTCTCCTACTTGCCAAATGCCAACTACGATAACACTTGTGAATCTAAACATAAGTACTTATATGTTTAGGTAAATCTAGATGGTAACATATACAGTCACACTTATATGTTATCTCTTCCTTTTCAAATTACTTATTGTTGTGTTTTTGTTATCTAAATTAACAATCTATTTTATTTTAAATATTAAATTTTAAGATTAGTTTAGACATCTTTTAACAAAGCAAGCTTTCAAATGTTTAAGGTAGGGGCAAATAGTAAGAGGGCATGAAAAGAATGTTTGAAGATAGATCGATTACATTAAAGAAAAAATCGACATTGTTTTTTTTTTTTTTTTTTTTGCAATATTTCTTATGTTAATGAGCAATCTTGAAATGAATTGATGATGTATTAATCGTTGATATGTCACCAGAGAGTAAGTAATGAAACATTTTCTACTGGCGTGTAGGTTTATCATTATCAACAGGGCGGATAATCGGGTCTACGAGTACTGAAGTGGAACCCATACAGCAAGAACCGCCATGCAAACGTGATGTTGATTGTGCATTTGAATGTAGCAATATATACTTTCCTTCATCCATTACCAAAGATTATTCAGGAATACTGAAATTGAACACGATAAGAAATTATGCTTTATATGATTTCACATGAGAAACTGGCCAACGGCAGAAACTATGCAATTGTGGAAGTAACATATATATCAACGGTTTCTCCAAAATTTGAGTTCGTTTTCAGCCTTGGTGTGAGTAATTTTAAGTCGACTATGGTTTCAGAGAGAATTTCCAGCTTAGCCGGCATTATGATGTAAATTTATGGCCACTACACCATAACATGTTTCATGAGCAAGGTAATCATTTTATCCTCTAACCTTTGAAATTTAACAACTTAACATTAACTTATCAACCAATAAAAATCCAATACGTCACCCAAAACTTTAAGGAAAAGAATTAAACAATTAAAAATCCAATTGTAAACTAACATATCATTATTTCATAAATTAAAATGTGAAAATTTTTACGTATGTATTTGGGAAAACATGCATAAAAATCATATTTAAAACTTATTTTAGAAATTTAAAAAGAAACAAAATAAATCTCAGAAACAATTAAAAGAAAAACTTTAAAAAGAAAAAATAAATTCTTTTTTAAGAAAATATTATCCTCATCTAGTAGAGATCTGCTTTGGATCTCTATGGTTGGCAATCTTCATTGCAAGCCAAAAATCTAATTGAATGATGATCATTGCTTGATCTAGATACCAAATTGTTGAACAACAATCTAATGGTTCCAAAATCTAGGTTGTCAAACATGATCTAGAACATAATATAAGTTACCCAGATTGTTGAACATGATCTAAATTATCTATATAGCATTTGACAACTAGATCATCAAACAACGGTTTGGTGGTTTGATGATTCAGGTTGAACAAAATCAAGTTTTTTTCTTTTCACCTTTTAATTTTGTTTAATAAATTTTAACATCAACCGTCCATCTCATAGATGGATGATGAATATCCATCTTCTTTTTATTTTTATTTTTATTTTTACTTTGAATTTGTTTACCTCCGTCGTCTATCTCAAAAATAGATGACAAAGATTCATTTTTTATAATATTTAATATTTTATTTTCTTAATTGTATTTTAATTAAAATTAAAATAACCTAATATAACAACAAAAATAATCCTCCCTTCTTTAGGTTTGATCAATGTCTGATTGACGATATTGATCAAATTGATGAGTTTATAAAAACTTAGATACTATGGGAGTGAAAACGAAAACATGCTTACAACAGTTATAAATCATGAAAATATATGCGCTAAAATGTAATTTGACTTTATTTTATCCGCAAATTGTATAAATTCATTATAAAAAAAAAAATGTAATTAAAAGTTTTAAACACTAGAAAGCAGAGTTGCCTAACTTTTTTTTTTTTTAGGAAGTTGCCTCAACCATCGACCATTGTTTTTTTATCCAAAAAACATGAACTTGAGTTATTGAATTATTTAAATAAAATAAATCGATTTAAAGAAAATAATTTAAATCAAATTAAATTTATTATACTTTGTTTAAATTGATTTCTAATAAATAAAATATTCAAATTAATTTCAATAAACAAATAACATCATTTATAAATAATATTAAATAAATTAACATTATTTTTATTGATTTGAAAAATATCATTTAAGATATTGTAGTAAAATATTTTAGATTAACTTTAAATGTCTTTAATAGTTTATATATAAATATTTTAATAACATAAATTAAAAAATAATAATAATAAGAATAAGAAGGATTGGATTCTTTATAGTAGGATGAACTCATTAGTCCCATCCTGTTACAACAAGATAACTTCTCTACACAGGATTGGAGTTTGCTTGTACAACCACAACTGACATACTAGACTTGAATCAATCCAATTCCAATTTAGGGGGGTTGTATTTAATCTAAAGTTTTTTAGAGTTTGAAGGATTGTTTTATTTTTTTATTGATAAATTTGGGTGAAATTCACAAATTATATACATACCATATTGATTTTATTATAATTCTTTAAAAAAATCTAATGAAATTAATCTTGAGGAGAATGGTACTATTTAATATAAATAAAAATAACTTTAAAATTCAACGGAATCCATCACTTAAATGAAATATGTAAAGTCAATGACTTGTTTAATATTCTTTGATTTTATTGGATTCCATATAATAAATCTAAATTTAATATACCTAAATTTTAATAGACTTCATACTAATCTGAATTGAATGCACCTAAATTTTAATAGAATCATTTCAAATATTGATACCCAAACTTTTAAAATCCTTTAAATTTCAATGAAATCATAAAGTGAATACACCCCGTTAATCGTAGACCAAACATTAAAATTAATTAAATCTTATCAAAGTCGAAATCTAATCCAAATAATTCTAATTGTATATTAATTTTCAATTTTTTTTTTGCAAGTATTCTTTAATATTTTTATTGTTCATGAAAACAATCACTTCAAAATTTATTAAAATTAATTAAATCTCATCACAGTCCTCATAAATGTTATTATAAGAGTATCTTCAATGCTCTAATAGATTATGTTTTTCTTTTAAAAAAAAATATCATGTCATTAATATCAAAAGATTTACATTTTACCTAACATAAATATCATTTAATAGACAATCAAACTATAATGCTTCCATAAATTTTCATTTAATGCTTCCAAGGTTAAGAAATTATATGTAACAAATAGATGAATATACAAGGAAACAGTATTTGCCAATTAATTATAATTGGATTGTGTTTCTATAAATAAACTATAGTTGCAGTGTTCTTGTACCTAAAAAATTGATAACTTTAAAAAACTACAACAGTTTTCAAATCCCTGAGATTTTTTGTTAATTGACATGGATTTTCATGCCTTAAATGACTCTTATCCTTAATATAAATAGGCAAATTTCTCTACAAGCAAGATTAAACTCGATCGAATCCTTTCCAAAAATAAGATCAAACTAGTACAAATACAAGAATCAACAATGCAGAAGGCTTTCTTCACAATGGCTTTCTTGACATTCCTTTTCATTCTTACATCATGTTAGTGTCTCTTATATCTCTCTCAATTTCATCTTCGCATATACATATTAAACTAGCACAATCAAATTTGGTTTTAGAAATAGAATTTCATTCATGTCTCCATTACAGACATATTTTAAGAAAGATTCTTGTTGACAAATTAGCGGTATTATATATATTTATACACACGTTTGCAATATTTCTTTTGTTAATGAGTAAACTTAAAACAAATTTACATATTACAGTTCGATATGTCTCCGGAGAGTGAGTCAATAAAATATTTTTTTATATTGGGCATAGGTATATCATCCTCAACAGCAACAAGACTTGAACCGATGATTGCTCAAGTTAAAGCCATGCATTCTGGACAATCATGTTCACGTGATGCTGACTGCGATTTGGCTTGTTCCTATATTTCAGTTGGCGTTTGTTACCATGGCTTCTGTGATTGTGTATAATGCTTAAAAATTGTTTTTCTTCGTCAAATGGAATGATCTCTTTTAAATTATATAAATAAATAAAGCAGCCTTTTAATAATGAAATTTAAACTTAGTTTTATGTATTACTGGTGTCATGCGAGGTTTTGACGAACATTGATTTCTTTTTTCAATTTTTTAATGCAATATTCAAAACTTGACAAGTCAGTTACTACTTTAGTTGTAAATACAAATATTGACCATACGCAAGTACATATTATTAAAAAGAGTAAATTATAATTTAGCTAACCAGATGAAAAATATATTCAAGCGAAGCAAACGTTTCATTTTTATTACAAATAACCCCCTTCCGTTAGTCAAAGTTCGTTAGATTTGACGGTCAACAGTATAAATCTAATTTAAGCCACATATACCACATGTAAAGAATATAGTCAAAGAATTTTGAAATAAACTTGACATTATAATAGTTTATAAATAATAATATCTATCACAACTCAATAGATTATTTCCAGTAGGTTGTAAAGTTATTTAGCATTATGTAAACACTTCCAAAATATAAATTTCACTCAATAAATCAAAATAGCTTATTGTTTTGGTTTATTTTTATAGTTGAATTAATATATAATTTTTTTTTCTCAAATGTAAGAATTGCAAAAATTATTATATCTCTATGCCTTCTCTAATGGTGGCATCCAGTCTCTTCTTCAACATTTTACTTCAGCACCTTAATACCATTTCTTAACTTATGCATGTCCTCATTGTTCTACATTGCAATCACGACGTACATTTATGATTCTAAACATGTAATTAGGATTATATTAAGGTTTATAAATTATATTTACATATTTAGTTGAATCTAAACATAAGAGAAAATTACAACCTTTTAAAATAAGGAAAGTTTATTTTTAACCATAAAAAAATTTCATTCGTTTTTACTCACATAAAATACTAATTTAGCCAAACACCCAAAACCCTTTTTTGCATATTTTCTTCCTTACTTTTCCAATATCTTCTCTATTATTTAAGATGTGTCATTTCCAACTTCAATATATTCATATTAGTTATAAAATTATAAGTTTATGTGTTTTGGGTGTTAGTTGCATGATTATAGAGTCTAATAAAAGAGACAAAAACGCTTTAATCCTTATATTTCAGAACCTTTCACGAAGCAATTAAAAAAATGTAAAAAATAATGCCAAAACATGAAACACCAAAGCTAATTTCTAGCGGCATGATATTGATATAGCATGTCAAACTTGTGATGCCAATATTGCTTATTGTGTTGGATCCTCTTAGATTTCTGGCTCGAATGGTACCTTACTCATTCACAGTAATTGAACATCATTTGAATCACCTATGCATCACTTACATAAATTTGGGCGGCTAGGTTTGGTTGATTTGAAGATATTGATATAATCTCTGGCCATTGTTTGATGGTGATATCCTATGTTAATTCTTTCTTTAATATTTTACACCACCTTATTATCATTGTCCAAATTGCCAACTACAATGACACTTGTGATCTAAACATAAATACTTATATGCTTAGGTAAATCTAGATAGTAATATATATAGTCATATGTATATTTTATCTCTTCCTTTCCAATTATTTCTTATTGTGTTTTTGCTATCTTAATTAACAACATATTTAATTTTAAGTATTAAATTTTAAGATTAGTTTTGACATTTTTTAACAAAGCAAACTTTCGAAGAGGCATAAAAAGAATGTTTGAAGTTAGATGGGTTACATTGAAGAAATAATTGACATCGTTTTGTTATTTTATGTTGGACTCCTCTTAGATTTCTTATATTAATGGTACCTCATTCAAAATCATTGACATTGTTTGCACCACTTATGCATCAATTGAAATTTCTCAAAAATTGTAGATGCCAAAATTGGTCACACCAATTTCACCAACAATAAATATTAGGAATTCCAAATGTGATGTGATCTAAAGGAATAAGAAATCTAATAGCGATCCCCTTAGATGTCTAAATTCTCCTTTGTGAAGGGGATTTCTAGCCTTGGGTAGACCATTCCTCCTATTGGCTACCTATAAGACAAAGAAAGAAAGGCCAAGGGGCATCAGTGTTTCACCGACGAAAACCTTCCGACGAAAACATTCTCGAGGGAAACCCTTATAGCTATTACGCCAAGGGGTAGGAGAAAAATAGAGAATGGGAGGGAATCTAGGTTATTCTATGAACGAGACCTAAAAATAGCAGCCAATGCTTGTGAGGAGATCTCTCAGGAGAGTTCCCTCGCACATTAAAGTATTCTTATGCTAGTGAGAGTCACTTACCTTCCTTTAAATAGTGAATGTCTTTTTATATGCTCCATCTTACCCTCTAGGGTTTTCATTCTTGGCCTTGCCAATGGTCAACTCTCCAACTTGGATGCAAGAAAAATAGAGTGAGCTCGTGTGTTTGTGTGTGTGTGTGCACACCTTTGTAATCAATACCTCATAACTTTAAAAAGTTAAGACGAACCAATCAAATTTATCTATTGCATTTGAATTAAATAGGACAGAGAATGCAATAGATGAATTTTATTGGTTCGTTCTAACTTTTTAAAGTTAGAAAGTATTGATTATAAAAATACTATATATATATAGAGAGAGAGAGAGAGAGAGAGCTTTTAAAATGAGGACTCCCTAACTTTAAAACGTTAAAGAAAACCAATCAAATTCATTCATTATATTTGAATTAAATAGGAAAAAGAATTTGTTTTAGGAGAAAGAACGCAATGAATAAATTTGATTGGTTTTCTCTAACTTTTTAAAGTTTTTAAAGTTAAGGAGTCCTCATTTTAAAAGCATTGTATATGTGTGTATATATATATATATATATAGAGTGTTTTTATAATTATAATGTCTTAACTTTAAAAAATTAGGACAAACCCATCAAATTCATCCATTTTATTTGAATTAAATAGGAGTGAGAATTTGTTTTAAGAGAGAGAATGCACTGAATGAATTTGATTGGTTCATGCTAACTTTTTAAAGTTTGGACGTCTTGATTATAAAAGTACTATACATATATATATATATATATATATATATTTGTGCATGTGTGTGTTTATATTATTAGAAGCAACTAAAAAAAAAAAATTCCAGCATGAGAGAAGGTGATTGAAGTGGCCATAAATATATGTCTGTGTACAGTTAGAAGCAAACAACAGTTGTAAACAAATAGAAATTGACACAAGCAACAAACACTGAGCTTGAAATTGGCAACAGAAGAAGAAATAAATAGAGAAGAAAATTTGGATGGTTGAAATGGAGTAATTAAGTATCTGATTTATCCAGACAAGTAACTTTATTTTAATAGGATTTTAAATTCATAAAATTAATTAATTTTTCTATAAATTCTAAATTCAGTTTTATGTAATTTTAGGATGGATCCAAGATTATGAAGAATTAGAAGAGAACTCATATTAGATCCATACTTGAGCTAAGGAGTTCCGTGAGTAGATAGTTTTATTTTAATCAAATTTATTGAATTACGTATATTTATATTTCAGCCTTTTGTTATTTATTAGAAGTAAATATTTTAATTAGTTAATTGATTTATAGATTATGAATCACGATTTACGATTGAATTATCTATTATGTTTTACGATTGAAATGAGAAATTATTACACATTAGTGTACACGTAAATGTATTAGAAATTCCAATCATAATTTTATGCTTTTAGCTTGAGTTTATTATATGAAATATTCAGTATATTTTAAGTCATAATATTTTATGTTTGAGAAAGAATATTTATTAAGTTTTGAGAAAAGTATTTATGTAAAATTTTGCGTATGTTTAGAAAGAGAATTATGCATATTGTATACTAAAATCATTTAAGATTTGATCATAAAAATAAAAATATTTTCATAACACCAAGGTTGTACCTTTTCCTCTAATGATCAGGCAGGTTACACATGTGTGATTCCTAAAGTCGTCCAACACGTATATGGTGGATGTCAGAAGAATCATTAGTCACCAGCACGTGTATGACAAATGTTATCTCTCATTTTGCGTGTGTGTTGAATATCTTCATCATTATGCAAGATTTTTCTGTGTACTAGTTAGTGTAAATTTTTATATTACAAATGTTATATACTAAATTTGATCAATAAAGAAAGAGATTTACATAACACCAATTTTACATAAAGAGATTTCAAAGAATTTTTATCAATTGGGTGGAGACTGAGGATCCATAGGTGTATAAGAGCCATAAGTCTATAGATAGGGGTCCAGTGGAGGCTTGAATGTGGTAGTTAAACCAGAGAAGCTTGTGCCATTGTTTGAAAAAGATTTCAGAAAAGTTTTATAGATAATGGTTTCATATTATATTTTATGAAGTTTTTAAAAGAGATAATTCATATAGAAGTTTATAATTGTATTATGATATCATATTGGAATTCAGTTTTATTGTTAAGATATGTTATGTTTTAATTAGAAATATTTTTAGAAATTATATTCACTCATTGGATGTTAACGCTCACTCTTTTATAAAAGCCAATTTTCCATGTCTCCACTACAAGTTCGTGTAGATTATTTCATATCGTAAGAAAGGCAACATGATGAAAAACAATCGCATTTGTGTGTGTTATTTTTAATTAACTAGATTTCTTAAATATGTTTCAAGAATAGTTTTACAAATAAAATATCATTTCTAGATATTTTAGAAATATTTTATATATTCAGTATATGAGTCCAACGCAAGAAACGTAAAGATCTTCGATTCGTTTAGATTAAATGTATGAGGCAATCATGAGATTTATGAGAATTTTTCTAAAAGGTTTTCACTAAATTCATATTTTAATAAGAAAGACCATAATTTCCACGGCATCCTTTTGGATTCAAGATAGAAGTTAAATAAATTCTATTAGTTTTCATAGGATTCTTTTGGACTCAAGAAATGAGTCAAGATGGGTCTTGTCACTAGGTCTGGCTCCTCCTATCCTTTTGACAGTGCAAGCAGATTTGCTGACGTTGGGGATCCGTTCAAAACGGATTTTCCCCTCACCTCTCCTTCCTCCTCTTGGTAAGGGTAGCCTTGTCCTTTCCAATCCCTTTCCATTGAGCAATCAGACCTGGGCTACAATATTGTTGGGGTTGCCTTTGGAATCCACCTTTGGCAATCAATCAATTGATTGATTCCCAACAAATTTGGTACAGATTTCAATTGGGCTTTGGGGAGCTAATTCCCACCACACCCTACCCCCTCCCCCCTAAAAAAACAAAAAAAAAAAAAAAAAAAATAAGGATTTTCGTACTCTTAAAAAATTGTGTTGTCAATATCTTCATTAAATGATAATTTTTTAATATTTTGATTAATTAATAAATTTTACATGGTCCCAACATTATCAATTTATAATAATTGTATTCAATATTGAAATAATATCTACTAATTAATTAGAGTTGGATTGAGTATTTGCCTGAAAAGATGAGACTTTCCAAAACCATTACATCACTTAAATGTTATTCCCATACTTCCCAAATTGCTCAGATGTAATAAAGATTTATATGTAAAGCCCAAATCCTAATAAACCTAGTGGATTAATTAAAGCCCAAAGTTTAAGTGGGTCGAAATTTATTGTCACCATGTAAGCTTGATAAGCAAATCAATCAATGAAAGCAAACAGCTTGAGGCGGTGCAATAGTGCAATGATATTATATATATATATACACTGTTAGAATCAGAAAGCAAACAAATAGGAACTTAGAGTCGGACAACAGAAGGAAAAAGAAGGGAAAAAAAAAAAAGGAAGATATATGAGTGCCTGATTTATCCTAATAAGTGATTTTATTTTAATGAGATTTGAATTCAAGGAAATAAGTTAATTTTTCTACAAGTTCTAAATTGAGTTTTATGTAATTTTAGGGTGAATTTAGATTTATAAGGAATCAGATGGAAGCACGTATTATACCCAGAGATAAGCAAATGAGTTATGTGAGTGGAGTACATTATGTAAATTGAATTGATTATTTATAATTATTTAAATTTCAGATTTTATTTATTTAATATTATCATAAGGAAATTATTTAATTAGTCCATTAATTTTATTGATTATGAACTATGATTTGATTATAAAATATTTAATTATATTATGAGAAAGGATTTATTAAGAATTATATTTATATTTGAAATAGAATTATATAAATTTGCATATGAAAATTATTTGACTTACAAAATGAAGGAAATAAGATTTTTAAAACACCATAATTGTACCCTCCCCTCCAATAGTCATCAGGCAACATGTGTATAAATTCTAGAAAGTTGCTCAACACGTCTGGTAGATGTTTGAGATTCATTGAGTTGCTCAACACGTATATAACAGATGTTATCCCTCACTCTGCATGTGTGTTGAGAATCTCTATCACGTACGATAGATTTTCTTGGGTACTAGATTGGTGTAAATTAAGATTTTATAAATGTGCAAAGATGATCTGTACAAATGTTTTCAGTTTATTATAATACGAAATGATATATATGTGATTTCAATATTGTTTTCATATATGATTAAATATGGATCATTGAAATTTTATTTTTATTACTTGTATTATATTATGCTAGTTAGTATTGAAAGGAAATGATTTTATCTAGTTTTTAAAAGTTATATCCACTCATTGGATGTTAACGCTCACTCTTTTATAAAAATCAATTTTCTAGGTATTCACTGCAAATTCATGCAGATTATTACATATCGTAAAAATGGTCACATGGTGATAATAAAATACATTAATATTATTTTTAAGTGAAAACATGTTTACATTAGTGTATATAATTTTTTTAATTAATCAAATTTTGTAAATGTGTTTCCAGAATAGTTTTATAGATGAAATATCATTTCCAAAGTATTTTATAAATATTTTATATATTCAGGTGAATGGGTCCAACACGAGAAATGTAAAAATTTTATATTTATGCATATTTTATTTACAAAAATTTTAGTAAATTCAAATTCTAATTAGAAAGATTAAAGTTTTCATAAGATTCTCTTAAACTCGAAAGATGAGTTGGGATAGATTCTCATCATTATATACCTTAAATAACACTTGTACTTTATTATAAATCGCCTAAGTTATATAATGCAAGATCAAACTAGAATATTAGTCAAAAAAAAAAAGGTAAGTATCAAACGAGATGGGTACAAGCATCAACAATGGAGAAGGCTTTTTCCACCATGACTTTCTTGACATTCCTTTTCGTTATTGCAACTTATTAGTCTCTCATATATATTTTGATTAATTGTTACATATGCATTTAACTAAACTTGCACATTCACAATTAGCTTTGGATATAAAATTTCATTCACATCCACTTTAAAGCATCCATTAAGAATCTTGCTAGCATAATAATTGCATTATGCACATGTTTGCAATATTTCTTTTGCTAATGAGCAACCTTGAAATGAATTGATGTAGTAATCTCTGATATGTCACGGGAGAGTGAGTAATGAAACGTTTTCTATTGGCATATATGTTTATCATTATCAACAGGTAGGATAATCGGACCTACTGAGTGCTGAAGTTGAATCCATGCAACAAGGACCGCCATGTAAATGTGATGTTAACTGTGCATTTGAATGTCCTAGTGGATAAGGTTGGCTTTTTTGATTGAATCTCAACACCACCTTGAAACTTTGCAGTCATCACAGACAACCTAGAAGTACCTTCAAATTGTGTCCATCAGAGCGACTACGCCTAGTTTTAACTTCTCCATTGGGCTGCAAGTTGTCGTTATGACTAATGCTTGAAAATTGTTTTTCTTTATGAAATAGCAAGATCTCTTCTAAATTAAATGAATAAATGTAGCAGACTCTTGAAAATGAAATTTGAACTCAGTTACTATACTTACTATACTTACTATATCAATGTTTGTCGTGAAAGATTTTAAGCAGCATTGATATTTTGTTGTTTGTGATGAGTTATTTAAAGTTGATTTGAGTCATTTATTGATTTGGTTGTGATGTTTGTTTGTACAATTTTTTTCATTGATTACATCATTAGACGACCATGCTAACAATCAACGAATATATATTGTTGTAAGTTTATGGTTTGTGGTGAAACAATATAAAGCCTACAATTTAAGACAGGTAACAAGCTATCCTACATATGAAGTTGGAAGATTTGAAAATAAATTTGACAGTGAGAAATGTTTATATGATAATGTGTAGTTGTGTACCATAATCGAATTGGTTGTTCGATTATGTTATAAAGCTATGTCATATTGTATAAACCGCTTTCCAATATATAAATATCACTCATATAAATTTAGATGGCATGTTGATTTGATTTTTTCCTTAGTTAATTATTATTATTTTTTTTTTTTGGGTAAGGATGGACATATTGGTTTATCTCCAGCCATTATTTAATGGCAACATCTTGGTTCAGTCGTTTCTTTAATAATTTACACGATAATATCATGGTCCTACTTGCCAACCATGAAGCACACTTGTAAATCCGATAAAGAGTGGTGATATTTCCACCCCTCTAAAACTGTATATACATCCCAAAATGTAATTGTTTTTAAAATTCCAATATTACCCCTATAACATTGTTGAGTTTAAAATTGTCAAGCAAAAACCTCCTTTACTCCTGCCACTGTGGGTTTTTACCCCTGATAACATTTCAATATCTCTTGACAATTGTACTAACTTTTCAGACCATGGCTTTTACTCGTGCCACTGTGGTTGTTTCCTTCCGAAAAAAGGAAAAAAAGACATGAATCAAAATAAACAAAACAAATTGTATCTTTGAAACAAATGAAAGAAAGAGAAAGACGAGAACCATCGAAAATGTGAAAACAAGGATCGTGGTTTACTAAAGCAGCGCAGGACTAAAGAAGAAACAAAAGTCTACAGATTTAGCTTTTGCATCTCGGATGTATAGTCCAAAATACCCAAACTACATGAAATGCAAGCCGGAAGAGGAAACAGTTGGTCAGTAACTTGGGTTTTTAAATAAGAAGGAATTGTTCTTTTGGGAGAAAAATAAATTGGACTGTAGACTAGAATCCAAATCCAACCAAAGATCACAGTTTTGTGTTATTGTGGGTTTGTGTTGTTTATGAAAAAGTTTTGGAAAGAGATCATTTTTTTTTTCTTTCAAATGGAAATTTTGATGAAGCACATGATGATGATAGTAGTAGAAATTAGGAAGAAGAAAAGGGTATATCAATAATTAGAGGGGTGTGATTATAAACTTTTAATATTTTAAAAACAATAAATGTGGTCAACATGCAAAAAGGGTTGCACATTCAGTGTTTTAGGGGTGCTGATATCGCTACTCTCCGATAAAATTGGAACGATATAGAGAAGCCCAAATTTTAAACGGGCCGAAATTTTGAAGTAAGCGGAAATTGAGAATAAATGTAGCCCAAAATTGAGATTGAAAGAGAGAAGGGAATGAAATGAGAATAATATTTTTAGTGGACAACTGAAAGTGCCAAGAGAGACAGAGACCAAAAATGGGTTAGTGGATTAAATTTTTTATTAAGAAAGAAAACAGGTGTTGCATGATGGGCAGGGACATTAAAAATAAGAGAGAAAATATTGGTGTTGCAATGAATGCTTGAGTAGCGGTCAAAATAGGCATGAAATAGGAAAGCATTGAAAGAGACATGAAATTCAATTAGAAAGAAAGCAAAAGAGACCTAAAAAACTAGGGCGAGCTCTTGGGTGAAATATTTTAATGATAAGAGAGACAGGTGTTGACACAACAAGGACTCAAGTATAGTTAATTAGAAAAGAAAAAGAGACAGAACGAAGGAATGAGAACCTACTGGTGTGTTGCTGCGGTGGCAGCCACACCACTCTTGACCTTGCTGGTCACAGGTTCAACACGTATGCCACCAAAAAAGACGGCTAGTTTCCTCCCATCTTAGCATATTTGTTGCTCTTCCACCTTTGTGTTGGTTATTCTCCGAGTTACGTCATACGTGTAGAATACTGTTTGGTCTCGGTTGCTTTCTAGTAATTGAAAAGAAAAAAAATAATGAAAGTGTGAGAGATATAGAGGCAGTGCAATGGTACATATATATATATATATATATGAAGTTGGAACGGGGAGAAGGCATAGAACTGAATTGGCAGCAGAAAAAGAAAGAAAAACCGTGAGAAAGAAAAGAAGAAAAACAAAGAGAAGAGAAAGGGAAGGATATTCTAGATGGGTGAACGGAATATTTAGGTGCCTAAATATCTAGATAAGTAATTTTATTTTAATGAGATTTGAAATTCAAGAAATTAGTTAATTTTTTCATAAATTCTAAATTAAATTTTATTTGATTTTAAGGATTGATCCAGAATTATGAAAAATCATATGGAAATCCATTTTAAATCCAAATTTGAGCAAAACAAATTCTATGAGTTTGATAGTTTTATTTTTAAATTGATCTATTTAATTATGATTATTTATATTTTAGCTTTTACTATTTATTGGAAATAAAATATTTATTCTTTTAAGTAACGTGTTTGGATTATCAATTATGTTTTACAATTAAAATGAGAATTAATTACGCATTCGTGTGTGTACATATATATATATATATGGGACAGGATCGGATGACACAAATTATGATATAAGTTTTGATACAATTTTTTAACTAGTAGATTGAAAAGCAATAAATGTAGATTAGATTAATTGTCAATTTTGAATTTGTACACTTTACCATATTTTATCTCTACTATATATTCAAATAAAAAAAAATATATCAATTCAATTTTCATTTAATCTTTTCTTTTTATTTAGTTAACCAAACTATGCAAACAATATATGGATCTGTAGCTCTCAACATGAACTTTCAATTAAGATTCATATTGCATTTGTTTAAACAAATATATTGATCAAAATAGCCGAAAATCAAAAATCAATTAAAAAATAAATAAGTAAAGGAAATAAAGAATAGGAAAGAACATAAATGAAGACAAAAATTGGTGCATATACAATAATCTGGTGTAACACAACTCTCCAATAACTCTCATCTTTTCAAACAAAAAATTAAATTTGTATCATTCATTGTTTTTCAATCTAATTGTTGAAAAATTGTGTCAAAAATTATATCAAAATTTGTGTCCCCCGATCCTGCCCCTATATATATAAATGGGACACGATCGAATGACACAAATTGTGTCATAAGTTTTGACACAATTTTTCAACAATTGGATTGAAAAGTAATGAATTGTGTAGATTAGTTATTAATTTTGAATATGTACACCTCATCATATTTTATCTCTACCATTTATTCAAATAAAAAAATTATCAATTCAATTTTCATTTAATCTTTTCTTTTCATTTAGTTAACCAAATCATGCAAACAATATATGTACTTGTAGCTCTTAACATGAATTCTCAAATAAGATCTATATTGCAAATATTTAAACAAGCATGTTGATCAAAATAACCCAAAATCGAAAATCAATTAAAAAATAAACAAATAAAGGAAATAGAGAATAGGAAAGAACATAAATGAAGAGAGAAATGGGTGCACATGCAATAATCTAGTGTAACAAAACTCTTATCTTTTCAAAAAAAATTAAATTTGTATCATTCATTGCTTTTCAATACAATAGTTGAAAATTTGTGTTAAAACTTATGTCAAAATTTGTGTTCTCTGATCCTACCCTTATATATATATATATATATAGAGAGAGAGAGAGAGAGAGAGAGAGAGTGTGTGTGTGTGTGTGCGCGCGCGCTTTTAAAGTTAGAAGATACTGATAGTAAAAACACTATATATGTGTATATATGTATATATCAAAAATTTTGATCGGAATTCATGTTTTCAGCTTAGCATGAGAAAGATTTCATAATACTTTAAGTAATATTATTTTATATTTTGAGAAAGAATATTTATTTATATTTTGAGAAAAGCATTTATTCAAAATTATATGTATATTTAGAAAAAAAAATTATGTGTATTGTTTAAGTTTTGAAAAAAACAAACAAAGATATTTTCAAAACACTAAGGTTGTACCCTCCCCTATAATGATCATCAAGCTATACATCTGTAAGTCCTAGAGTTGCCTAGCATGCATATAACAGATGTTATCTCTCGCTTTACATGTGTGTTGAGTATCGTCACCATATATGACAAATTTCTCTAAGTACTAGTTGGTATAAATTTTTAGATAATAGATGTTACATACTAAGTTTGATAAATAAAAAAAAAAAAAAAAGATTCAACAAAGTTTAATCAGTTAGGTGGAGACTAGAGACCCGCACATATATAAAAGTCATAAGTTCATGGACAAGAGTCCAATAGAGATTTGAAGTGTGGTGGTCATACCAAAAAAGTTTATGTCGTTATTTGAAAGGGATTCTAGAAAAGTTTTATAAATTATAGTTACAGGATATGTCTTTTGAAGTTACAAAGAGATTATTCATACATACATTTATAGATTTATTATAATATCATATTTAAATTTAGTTTTATTGTTCAGATACGAATGCGTATGAATTATTGAGAATTTTTTTATTATTAATAGAAATATGTTATGTTTTATTTACAAATTATTTTTAGAAAACTTACATCCACTTACTAGACTTTAGCGCTCACTCTTTTATAAAACATATTTTTCCAAGTATCTACTACAAATTCATGCGAATAGCATATCGTGAGAAAAGTCATATGATGATGAACAATTTACATTTGTGTATTAACCAAATTTCTTAAATGTATATAAATAGTACTTTTATAGATAGAATATCTTTTCCAAATATTTTATAAATATTTTACATATCCAGTGTAGCGGTTAAACACGAGAAATGTAACAATTTTCAATTTATTCAAATTATATTTATAAAGCGACCATCAGATCTACAATGACTTTCTAAAACGATTTTCTTAGAAAATGATTTCAGAAAATCCAAATTTCAATTAGAAATATCACAATTTTCGCACTATCCTCCAGGGATTAAAAGACGAGTCAAGATGGATTCGGTTAGTTTTCATGCAATTCACCTAGACCCAAGAGATGAGTTAGGATGGGTCCCATCAAATGTGATCCTTTATAGTAGAACAAACTCATTAGTCCCATCCCAATATAGTGAGATAACTTTTCTACATAGGATTGGAGTTTGTTTGTACATCCACAAATGACATAATAGATTGGAATCAATCCAATTCCAATTTAGAGTGAGCGTATTCAATCTAAAGTTTTTTGGAGTTCAATGGATTTTTTTTTTCTCTCTAATGATAGATTTTGATTGAATTCACATATTCTAGAGGCTCCATATTGATTTTATTAAAATTTTTTAAGAAATTCAATGAAATCTTAAGGACAATGGTATGATTTGTTATAAGTTTTTTTCTTCATAAAAATCACTTTAAAATCCATTTAAATCCATCAGGTAATGAAATTTGTGAAATCAATTATTTTTTTAATATAACTAGATTTTATTGGATTTCAGATAAATTTGAATTTAATACACCTAGATTTTATGGATTTCATACAAATCTGGATTAAATGCACCTAAATTTCAATAAAATTCATTTAAATCTAGAATGAATACATTTAAACTTTAAAAATGAAAAACTTCATTTTAATCTCTGAAATTTCAAAAAATCAAGTTTTTGCAACTCTTTTCAAAACAGTTTTTTTCATCTCTAATTTTTCCAAAGCTCTTCAAAAAAGTCCAACCATTAGTCAACTAATTATCAATATTAATAAAATATATAGAAAAATATTTTTGCCCTTGATGGTTGTTAGTGGCATGTAAATTACCAGATTATCATCTTAAAATAATGAATTTATAAATTAAATTTTTTAAAATATTCTTAAATTTAAGTTGTTACATTATAATTTAAATTGTCTAAAGTCCCCGTTGACCATTAGTTGAGAAATAGTTTGGACTTTTTTGAATAGTTTTGGAAAAATTAGAGATAAGAATAGTTAATTTTAAAAAACCTTTAAAAACTTGATACTTTTTGAAATTTCAAGGGCTCAAATGAAGTTTTTCTTTATTTTTATGTTCATGAAAACAATCACATTAAAATTTATTAAAATTAATTAAATCTCATCATAGTCCTCATAAGTGTTAATCTAAGGACCACTTTTTTTTTTTTTTCAAAAGATAAGGACCACTAATTATGTGAATATATATGTACAGACGGTGACTTTTAAGTAAAAAATTAATTTGCACGAATCTGTGAGTAGGGGTGGGCGTTTTCGGGTTCGAGTTGGGTTGGGTTGAAAATTCCCCAACCCAACGTGGGTTGAGTTGAAAATTTTTCAACCCAATCCAACCCAACCCAACCCAACCCAATAATTGTCGGGTTGGGTCGGGTTAAGTTGGTCAGGTTGGCAATAAAAAGCAACATTCCTTTCTTCTCCATTGCAGCCTCTTCTCCGTAATTCAACGAAACCTAACCTATAACAGCAACAAGAAAACACCAGTTAAAACCAAAAAGAAATCAACAACAACAACAAAAAAGCAAACCAGTAAAAGATATAATATTAAATGTACTCATAGTTCGGCACCCATAAAACATACACCACTCACAATAGTCTACATAGACACAAAACACACACAAGTCACATTAAAAGATATAATGTGAATAGTGACAATGTACTCACTGAAGATTGAAGAACAACAAACCTAAATCAAACTACAAACAACACTGCAAACAAACTTAAATTACTATCACAAAGGCACAAACAATAGATACAAATTAATTAATAGAGAATAGTGTAAAAACATACAAAATCAACAAAGTATACAAATTAATTACCAAAGATTAGTGTTAAAAACATAGAAAATCAACAGCTTTCTTACTTTGTTTGAGAAGCAATGACCAAAATCAACCAAGGACCAACCAAAGCCATCCAACAACAAAGTTATTACTCTGTTTTAGAAGCACGACACTGCAAGGAGCCAACCACTAGAGAGGAGAAGCACGACGAGGGGAGAGCTAGAGGGAGAGAGTGCGTTCGTGTGATTTGGACTAGCAACTGGAGAAGCACAACGAGTGAGTGGATGGATGAAGCATGGTGACTAGAGATAGAGGGTTGGCGGCCGAGGAGATGGAGGGTATTACCGGCGACTGGATCTAGATACTTGGGTAGAGGAAAAGTAGAGAGAATGGAAAAATGGAAGAAGAGTTGTGAGAGAAATGGAGAGTGCGACTAGGGCAAACACCTATTTTTATATATAGTGTCGGGTTCGGGTTGGGTTCTCGGGTTACTCATATAACCCAACCCAACCGGAAAACAGTTTGGGTTCTTTAAATCCAACCTATGTCGGGTTTTTTAAATGTTATAACCCAACCCAACCCGAGCAAAAATGATCGGGTTGGGTTGGGTTACTCGGGTTGGGTTCAAAATGCCCACCCTTATCTGTGAGAGAGGAAATTCATAATGTTTTACAATGGTAAGAAAGTATAAGTAATAAATAGATGAATATATAGGAAATCTGCCAATTAATTATAATTGGATTATGTTTCTATAAATAAAATATAATTGCATTGTGCATTTACCTAAAAAATTGATAACTTTAAAAAGCCACTATTTTCAAATCGCTGAGATTTTTTGTTAGTTTACATGGATTTACATGCCTTAAATGACTCTTACGCCTAATATAAATAGCCCAATTTCTCTACAAGCAAGATAAAACTCGAATCCCTTAGAAAAATAAGATCAAACTAAAATAAATACAAGAATCAACAATGCAGAAGGCTTTGTCCACAATGGCTTTCTTGACATTCCTTGTCATTGTTACATCATGTTAGTCTCTCTTATATGATTATATCTATCTCAATTTCATTCCTTTTTAGTCAGTCACCTAAAACGCTAATTTACCCAAACACCCAAAACCCATTTTTGCATCTCTTCTTTCTTGCTTCTCCATTAGCTAAAATGTGTCATTTCCATCATCAATATATTCATATTAGATATAATATTATATGTTTATGTGTTTTGGGTGTTAGTTACCTGATTATAGTCTAATAAAAGATACAAAAACTCTTCAATTCTCATATTTCAGAACGTTTCACGAAATAAAAAATATGAAAAATCAAAATAGCATATTAGTTTGGTTTATTTTTTCAGTTGAATTAATATATACTTCTTCTTTCTCAAATGTAATTATTGCAAAAATTTTTATATCTCTATGCCTTCTCTAATGGTGGCGTCTTGGTCCAGTCTCTTCTTCAGCATTTTACTTCTGCACCTTAATACCATTTCTCAACTTACGTACTTCTTTATTGTTCTACATTGCAATCGCAATGTACACTTGTGACTCCAAACATGTAATATTCGTAGCAATTGAACATCATTTGAATCACCTATGCATCACTTACATAAATTTAGGCGGTATATTGGTTTGGTTGATTTGGAGATGTTACTATAATCTCTGGCCATTGTTTAATGGTGATATCCTATTTTAATCATTTCTTTAATATTTTACACCATCTTATTACCATTGCCCTACTTGCCAACTACCATATTCAGTTGTGCATCTAAACACAAATACTTACATGTTTAGGTAAATCTAAATCGTAATAAAGTCATACATATATGTTATCTGGAGCTTTTCAAATTGTTTCTTATTGTGCTATTGCTGTCTTAATTAACAATCTATTACTAGATAGGTACAAGCATCAACAATGGAGAAGGCTTTTTCCACGATGACTTGACATTTCTTTTCGTTATTGCGACTTGTTGGTCTCTCATATATATTTCGATTGTCACATTTGTATTTAATTAATAAGCTGTCAATCACAATTAGTTTTAGATATAAAATTTCACTCACATCCACTCTTAAAGCATACATTAAGACTCTTGCTAACATAATAATTGCATTATGCACATGTTTGCAATATTTCTTATGTTAATATGCAACCTTGAAATTAATTGATGTATTAATCTTTGATATGTCACCAGAGAGTGAGTAATGAAATTTCTATTGGCATGTAGGTTTATCATTATCGACAGGGCAGGTAATTAGACCTACGAGTGCTCAAGTTGAACCCAAGCGGCAAGGACCACCATGTAAAAGTGATGCTGATTGTGCAAAATGTCTTCCAAGTGGAAAGGGTTATTGTACCTTTGGCTTTTGTGATTGCATCCCCTTTTCAAGTTTCGCAGGCAGCACAGAAAACCACGAAGTACCTTTAAACTGTGTCCATCGTAAAAGTGCTGAAGCTGAACCCAAGCGGCAAGGACCACCATGTAAAAGTGATGCTGATTGTGCAAAATGTCGTCCAAGTGGAAAGGGTTATTGTTCCTTTGGTTTTTGTGATTGCATCCCCTTTTCAAGCTTCGCAGTCAGCACAGAAAACCACGAAGTACCTTTAAACTATGTCCATCGTAAAAGTGCTGAAGTTGAACCCAAGCGGCAAGGACCACCATGTAAAAGTGATGCTGATTGTGCAAAATGTCGTCCAAGTGGAAAGGGTTATTGTTCCTTTGGCTTTTGTGATTGCATCCCCTTTTCAAGCTTCGCAGTCAGCACAGAAAACCACGAAGTACCTTCAAACTGTGTCCATCGTAGCGACTTAATTTCTACAAAGGGCTGAAAGTTGTCATTGTGACTAATGCTTGAAAATTGTTTTTCTTGGTCAAATGGCAAGATCTCTTCTAAATTAAATAAACAAATGTAGCGGTCTCTACATAATGAAATTTGAACTCAATTATATATTTACTATAACAATGCATGCCGCGAAAGATTTTAAGCAGTATTGATTTTTGTTATTTATGATGCATTATTCAAAGTTGATCGAGTCATTTACTGCTTTGGTTGTGATGTTAGTTTGTACAATTTTTTCCATTGATCATATCATTAGACGACAATGCTGACAATCCACGAATATACATTGTTGCGAGTATATGGCTTGTGGTAAAACAATATAAAGCCTACAATTATGAGACAGGTAATCAGCTATCCCATATATGAAGTAAAAAGATTGGAAAATAAATTTGACACTGAGAAACGTTTGTATGATAATGTATACCATAATCAAATAGGCTGTTCAGTTATGTTATATAAGGCTATGTAATATTGTACAAACCGCTTTCCAAATATAAATACCACTCATATAATGATTTGATTTTTTTCATAATTAAATTAATAAATAATAAATGATTGCATTCTAAAATTACTTATTATAATTTATTATATGTTTATTATATCTTATTACAACTAATTAAATGAATCAAATCGCATTTGTAAATTTAGGTGACATATTGATATGGTTTTTTCTTAGTTAAATTAATAAATTATATATAGGGATTCCATTGAGTAAACTTGGAGTATCGATACATTGACCAAAATAAATAAATAAATAAGTGATTACATTCTAAAATTGTTTATTGCAATTTATTATATTTTTATTATATTTGATTATAAATAAATGAGTCAAGTCACATTTACAATAAACAATAGACAAAATCATATTTATTTATTGTAATCAGACATATTTAGTAATCATATATAATAAAAATATAATAAATTACAATCAGCAATTTTAAAATGTAATTACTCATTTTTTATTAAGTGTATCGATACCTCAGATTTATTATAAAATGTGCTCTATATATATATACATATATATATATAATATAGGGGTTGCGTTGTGTGCACCGGGTGTATACATACACTTCTAAAAACATGACATGCTGACAATCTATTAACTTATTGAACATATCATATTTTTATCTTATGGCAACTTGTTAACCTGATGAATCGGTCAACACCTACCTAAGTAAAAATATAATAATACCCTTAATTGAATAACTTACGTCTTCTACATAGAAACTTTTCTTCAAACACATATTCAAACATATTATTAAAAGAAACCCATCACCATGAATCATGAATATTTGTTTTTTTTAGAAAACAAAGTATGGAATCCATTACTTCAAAAAAAAAAAAAATTTGTGAATCCATTATATATATGATAAATTAAGAGCCACTATTGAAGCTGCTTCTATAAATATTATTCGCAAACTATTGTTCACAAACTAATAGTTCACGGATTCACGAACTATAGTTGCAAATTCAAAAACTATTGTTCGCGAACTAATAACTATTAGTTGGCAGATTCGTGAGCTAATAGTAAACATATGATAAGCATTCACAAGAACTATAGTTTGCGAATTCGCGAACTAATAGTTCGCGGATTCATAAACTAATAGTTTGCAGATTTGCAAACAATAGTTTGTGAACTAATATTTTGTGAATTTGCAAACTAATAGTAAACACATGAGAAGCATTTATGAGAAGTAACTTGACCTGCTATGTTTTTTTGCATATTTGAAGGAGTAAATAAATGAGAAGTCTTGTAATAAAACATGTTTGTTCAACCAATTTAGGCTCTTTTTCAAATGGCCTTATAATTTCAGAGATCCCACTCTTGAGGTAAAAGATGAGAGATAGTGATTTTTGTTCTTTGATTGTTCGTGTGCATATTAACTAGCATACATAATTTTACTTGTTGAGACAACGCCTTTAACCAGTTAAATGGATATGCATAATAGTTGGCACACACTAATTTATCTGTTCAACAAGGTTCTCAATTTATTAACTCAATGGTTCGCCAATAAATCTTAGCTCTTGGATCTAATTCCTTAAAAAATGAACCGTCAAGATTAGAAATTTTTAAAAGTATATGTATACACCGGGTGCACCTTAGAACGCATCATATATATACATATATATATATATATATATATATATATTTGTCTGTAAGGATGGAGATATTGGTTTATCTCCTACCATTATTTAATGGTCCTCACTGCCAACCACAATACACTCGTAAAAACCTAAATATAGCCTTTATGAATTATATTTTCATATTTAGGCAAATCTAAATACTAACATAATCTTTCCTAAAAAAAATAATAATTTAATCATTCATATATGTCATCTCTTTCTTTTCATATTATTTTTCATAGTTATTTTTATCTTAAGTAATAATTTTATTTTAATCATTAATTTTTAAAGTTAGTTTTAACATCCTCGAATCTAGAACTTTTAAAATGATTAAGGTAGAGGCAAATAGTAAACGGCATGGAAAGAGTTTTTTAAGTTGGTTGGATTACACTAAAGATAGAAAGATAATGGGTAAAATTTTTCGGTAACAGCTAATTAATATTTCAAGAATTATTAAATAAAAACAATTTTAAAAAAAAAAGTTTTTATGTTATGTTACTTTCATTTTTCTAATATCCTTTCAAAAACTTGTGCTAAGAAATTTTTATTTTTCCTTATATATATATTTAAAAATAAAATATAGTACAATTTTAAATTCCTAAACTTTGTTGCATAGTTTATTCAAAGCTCCAAGTGGTTAGTACACTTAGGAGTGTTTTTTTTTTTTTTTTTTCTGAATATTGTACAATTCTGAAATTTATGAAAGATTGAATAATGACTAAAACCTGAAATCTGAAAAATATGTTTATTTTTTTTCCTTACCTCTGAATATATTGTAAACTTATTTATTTTTTAAAGTTAAAATTATCTGAAAACTAGTAATTTGACATTTATATATTTTTTATAATTTATTATTATGTAATTTTAATTAATTTAATACAAACAACTGAAAATAAATAATTTAATAAATTCTAAAACATTTTTATATAAATGTTAATAATATTTTATTCACAATTAAACTAAGATTAAAAAATATAGTATCACTAATCATGTTTATATATTTAAATATATTAATATGTTTAAAAAAACAACTTAAAAAATGAATGTTTAAATTGTAAATTAAATATAATAATTTAATTCTAAGACAATTTGAGATAAGATGTATTAGATTTTTCTTTTTAAATATATTTCTTGTAAGTATCAAGGGAAAAATAAGAAAAGAAAATTTGAGTAATATAAAATAAGGATAAATTTGAAAATATATTATTTTGGAGAGAATAAATTTGAAATAAAATCTTTTAAATATCTTTAAATGATTTGCAATTAAGTAACAAATTAAAAATTCTTAGGAGTTATTTGTTTTTATTACTTTTCACTCAACTGGTCTAGATTACACTTATTAAATGATTTTTGTTTGTTTATTTAAGTAGTCAAACTATTTAAAACCATTAAAAAATCACTGAAAATAAAAAGTTAGAATTTTTGACTTTTTATTGAATATCAAATTACTTAATGGTTTTCTCAATATATTATTCTAAATCTATTCTTTACAAAATAACAAATTTTCAAATTCATTTCAATTTTATATTATACATATTCATTTTAATGTAATTAATGAAATGTTACAATGACTAATATATATATATATATATATATATATATATTACTTTATAATTCAACTTTTGTTTTAATAGTTATTCAAATTAATAATATTTCGTTTATTTTTATTTAAATATATAAATTTAATTTACTTTACTGTAATAATTGATAATATTTTAATTATGAATACAAATATTATCAATATATACATAAAAGTGTTTTAGTATTTATTAAATATTTTATTATAATTATTTATATTATATTAAATGAAGTTACATAACAACTAATAATAAAAGAAGTTACATAACAACTAATAGTAAAAGAAGATAAATATTAAATTATTAATTTTCAGATAATTTTAACTTTAAAAACAAACAAGATTACTATACATTTAAATGTAAAGAAAAAAAAAAAACAAACAAACAAACATATCATTCATATTTCAGGTTTCAGTCACTATTCAGTCTTCAATAATACTATTCAGTCTTTGAATTTTGTCTTCGGATAATTTAAATTGTTTGACCACCTCAAAAAACAAATGAAAACAATTTAATATGTATAATTCAACACTATCAAGTTATAAATGAAAAAACAAATGACCTACTCTCTAAATTCAAAATAAGGATTCAATTGTTCGAATCTTAACACAATCATCTACCTAAAATTATGTGGAAAGTGTAAATTTCTACCATGTTATAGAAGTAAATTTTCAAACCCTAGTTGCAAAATTTAATCTCAACAAATCCTCTGACTACTTGATGTTAGATTACCTTACAACTAATTAAAAGACAAAATAATAAAAAAAAAAAAGAAAAAAGAATTGTTCCATAGTTGCAGGCTTGTTTGACTAACTCTTGCTTTTGACGGTATAAGTATAGATTATGCTATAAACTCGTAATCATCCATAAAGTTTCTCTTTAATATCCAATTTTTTTCTTCTGGATAGTTCTTCACTAAGAACACAGCTCCCAGAACCATTAAGGTTAATTACTTTTTCTTGTTCCAAAATTATCCTTTTTATCTATTGACACTTATATTCTTAAAACATTTAAGTTTTAAAAATAATTAATTAATTAATTAAACTTTTAAGAAGACCCCATTTTATAAAAATAAATTCAATTTTAGTCCAAATAAAAAGAAAAAATTTAGTTTGACCTAAAAACATATGTTATTCTTTCTTAATTAACCCAGAACCAAATGTCAATAGGTCATCCCTCATTTATGTTCAAATCATGGACACACCGTAATACCAAAATTATTTTTCTTTCAGCTATTTTTTTCTTGTTTTCTGTTTTTCTTCAGCAAAACAAGCCCCATCCGCATCTCTATCAAGTACAAATGTACAGACCTTATAATTATTAGTTAATCTCATATTTTGAAATTTATTCTACCCAACAAACGAAGAGAACATTCCAAGACAACTGTGTATGCTAATGACTCCAATGTGTTAGATCGAAATATCAAGAACCAATTATTGTTAGTAATATAATAATATGAACAAGTAATAATATAAAAATTAAAATTTTGAAAACTCTAGATTACAATGAATTTATAGTAATAGAAAAACAAATAAAAGTATTGAAACTCGTATGTAACACGGTGTCTTTAAAACAAATTTACTACCTATCATCTATGTTATTTAGCGTTCGTCTCACAGAATACAACAATATCAAATTCTAATGAACCAAATTAAGTCTGAATCTCTATTACTCTAAAAATTTATGACTAAAAAAAGTGTTTGAAAAAAAGTAAAACTGAAATAAAATGCATTCTAATCGTCTCAAAACAACTAGAAACGATAATTTATATGCTTCATATAGAAGATTTGAAATCAAGAAAATAATGATCTTCAAATTCCCTTTAATTTTATTGCTTTTACAATTACAAAGTATTGATCTAAGAATTAATTCTAAAAATTCAATTCAAAATTAAACATATATACAGTTACAAAATTTAAAAATTAATTCCGCAAATTTAATTCAAAATCAATCACACTTGTAGTTACAAAATTCAAAAATTAATTCTACAAATTTAATTTAGAATTAATCATTTTAATGGTTGTAATTATTCATAAAATAATCATGTATTCAACAATTAATCATACAGGAACTACTAGTCAATATTCAAATTTGAAAAAAATAAATAAATAAAAGACCTCATTTTCTTCCCAGTAAATATACTGAGTTTTAATTTCTCATTTACCAAGCACCATTTTGACCTAACAAATATACCAATTCAATGTTCTTATAGAAGAGAACACGAATTTACATTAATCTTCTAAAACCGAGATCAAAACCTCAATCAAAATGGTTCGTAAAATTGGACTTTTATGTCCCAATTTTCCAATGGTTATCACAGCAAACCAACAAAATATCACCATTTATGAATTTATGTTGCATTGTTTATCTAAATCAGGCATCTCAATAAGAAGTATAAAATAATTACACACTGCCAACCACCAACTCAACACACACCAACCCACCCAAACCAATGGGGAAAATAAATTGAAAAATTAAAACAAAAAGATAAAAAAAAAAAAAAAAAAAAAAAAAAACACAAAACAAAAAAAAAAAAACAAAAAAACAAAAGAGCCGCCTGATCAATCAGAACCAGCAAGTTTAACTTATAAAATAAGGAACACGGCGGGATTCAAAACTACTAAGAAGAAGCAAGTAAGCTCAACCTTTACAAACTCATCTGACGACCTTTCCACCATCAAGTGCCGATGAATCAAGAAACACAATTACTCTTCTAACTGATTCATACATCAATCAGTATAATAGGCAGTCAACCATCTTAGCTTGATGCGCCAACGACCTCAACTATGTAGAACCATCTTAATAGCATTTTGTTGTGCATGCGTAAGATACTGCAATTTCAAAACATTAAAGCAAAACCTTAAGTTTCAGTCCCTTAACAGCAAAGGAATATTAATAACAGTGAAATTCTTCTCTATTAAATAATTTCAGATACTTGCCTGGCAAACATTATTAAACAGGTGTTTGTCGGTTTGATAGAAGTTTATAAAAAAGTCTGTCACATATTTTGCCAAATCGATCTGTCAAACCAAATGCAATAAGTTAAAAATCTACTGCATAATCACAAAATCTAGCATATATAAATTTGAGCTCAAGAAACCACCTCATTGAGGGGATCGGTGATACTTAGTGCATCATCTTCATACTCATCCTCCTGATTCTTTAAATTTTTCAACAAAAATACTTACAATTAGTGATGCCAAAAAATGAAAAAGGTGCAAAAGATTAAACTTTCAAAAACAGTAAAGTGATTTTGTCCTTAAGAGAACCTCGTTATATGCTGTGGCCATTGCTTGAAGATGTTCATATGTAGGTCTTCCTGCTGATGAAGCCCCAGCAAAATAGATCAAATCCTTGTCAGGTTCCACAGCCCCTTCCTGAACTTCCTCCCAATCACTGTCCTGCTAGGATAATTAATTAAATGTTCAAAGTTCTGTTCCCAGTGGCTAGGCTAGACATTGCAGAAGACAAAAAGATAACAAGCAAACTACCTCATCATCATCACCTAAAACCTGTTCTTGGATTTCAATCAGTGCATCAGCTAGTAAAGCCAATATCTGCAATATTCAAGAAGGAAAAGGAAAAAAGCTTTAGCATAATCCATTATTTGCTAGTCAATTCAGCTAGAACATAACAATCTCAAATTTGGAAACAAGAAATGTTATCAAGGGATGAACTTGCTGAAGAAAGCTTCCCCTTGTATAAAGCACAAACTATGATTAGTGAACTTGAATTACCCTAAAGGAACAATAAAGCTTTCCTAATAACACAAACCATGAACACGATGTATAGAAAATAACAGAGAAAAATGAAACCCTGATTATGAAAATGAATGGCACGGTTGGAATTGGGCAAATGAGATACTGTTAGCTTTGTGTCAAAACTGATTCAATAAAAATGTCATACTTTTAGTCAAGAGCTTTCATTCTCAAAGTTTCTTTACTCTCACACTATTCCCATTGTTACATGCACTGCTCAGGAGTTCAGTCACCTTGTTTGAAGGTCTAAACACTTCTAGGGCATACACGGCCTGTGCCTTTCATAAATTTCTTAGTCCTAGTAACTGGGATGTTCCACATCACTCTACAACATCACAACCTCTGTACAATAACAACCTTTAGTCAACAAAATTATATAAATACCTTTGCAGGAAGTGGCATCACAGTCCATCGGTCTGGAGCTGTTTTAGCTTTTGAGCGAGTGGTTATCCCTGTATCAGACTGCATGAAAAGGAGTAAATTCTTAAACACATTTTCCCTAAAAATTCTAGAATACAAATTCCAAGTCACAAAGGTACTAATGAACCTTAATCAGATGACCTTGGACGTTGATGTTTGTCAATTCAGCGTGCTTTGTGGATAGCAATAAAGCCAAAGCAGTTGTAGTGACTTTAATCTGATAGGCCCCCAGAATCTCCCCTGTATCAAAGTAGCTTGAAGTCAAAACTGAATGAATTCGAGTTCACTCATCCACAGCATCAAACATGATTCTACTAACTAAAGAAGAGGTTAAATAAAACAATGAGGGCAATTTCCCTTCAGACAAGAGTGACCTTTTCCAACATGCGAAAATAACTAATTAAACGGTGCCTGTAATATATGAGAGCATTAGGATTTTCTATGCTCACACAATGAAATTAATATCAACCAATATAATGTTAACTAGTAAGATGAACAAATCTTGCCTTGCTGTTTCGTCCATTCTGACATTATATATGCAAAGGAATTAGCATGCCCTTCAGCTGGGATGGTGATCAGCAAATTAATAAATTGTTCAACATTTGGGGCACTTATATGAACCTGCAGTTCGATGAAACATAACAGCTAAAAATTTGATTCATACAACTAGCAAAGTATTTTCTGACATCTTAACCAAAGACAAGAAAAACAATTGAATCCAAGTAAAGGAGTTTAGAGCATCAGGAATTTTAAGAGCTTAGAAAAGAGATTAGACGTTAATTTCCATTCTTTGAGCAACTAAAACTGAAGAGCAAGTTTTATGGCAACAATATCCAAATAAATTGTCTAACTTAGATACCCAATAAAAGCAACGATAACCAGGGAAAATAAAAATCTAGTTGACAACATAAGTTAAAATTTACACCAGTATCCTGTTCTTTATTAAAATCCTTTTCCTGTTTCCTTTTTTTTGTTAAACCGAAAAGAAAATAATAAAGTTCAATCAGGAGTTGACGGATTGAAGGACAATACCAATCTGGCAAAAATAAGCAGCAATGAGCTTCTCAATCCTGCTATCTGAGCAGATTGCAAGCGTCTAACAAGAGCAGCAACTAAGTCTCGGATATGCTGTGCCATCTGTGATGGAAGATGCAAAATAAGTTGTAGTATGTAGTTCCCAACAAAAAGAGATCCCGAGCTTTCCAAATCAGGATCTAGAAGCCTGCAGTCAGATTTTACAAAACTCAGCATCCACTAACCAACCACAAAGAAGCACTTACAATATAAAACCTGTTACAGATAAAAACATGTTGAGAAGTAGCCAAATGGATCAATATATACTTCATCCATTACCAAAGATTATTCAGGAATCCTGAAATTGAACACAATAAGAAATTATGTTTTATTGATGAATACTAGCAATAAATATTTAATTACACATGAGATACTGGCCAGCGATGGAAACTATGCAATTGTCAAAGTAGCATATCAACAGTTTGTCCAAAATTTGAGCTCCTTGTCAGCCTTAATGTGAGTAATTTTAAGTGGACTATGGTTTCAGAGAAAATTTCCAGCTTAGCCTGCATTATGACATAAATTTATAACCACTACAGCATAACATGTTTCATGTGCAAGGTAATCATTAATTAACAGGATATAATGAGAACTGATAACAAGCTCAACCACAAACACAAAAAAGAAGGACCTAACAAATATAAACCATGACATCCAAAATTTTGAGACCAAACTAAAGAATTTTCAAGGTTTCCAGAAGGTTCAGAAAACGTCTTACCTTGAAGCAGCGTCGAGCAAACTCCTCATTGCAAATCCAGCATCACCACCCCAAGCAAGCACCTCTTGTTTTCCACCAGATACAAAATATGCCAAACATTCTGTTGCATTCTAGTGAAAGTTGTGGCAGGAAAGAAGTGATTTTCGTATTTATCACAGATACGGCTAGTAGAAAGAAACAAAAAGCTATGGGCCAATTTCAAAACGAGAAACAACAAGACCAATTTCAAAACGAGAAAAGAAATCTAACCTGCATTTCACTATGATCTTCACTTTGAAGGATTATCCGGATAACAGCATCAAAACAAACATCATATGCTGCTTTCACCACATCAGTTGGAGCGTTCTGTACAATGATATCACAAACTGTAATTAGCAAAATGTCTTACAATCATGATGACATTAAAATTTAAATGCTAAAAGCCAATATTAAAAGAAAAATATTGTTAACATCTTGCCAGTATAACTTGCCTTTAATAGCATTGTCACCAGATCCAACGATCCAGCTACCAATCCATCAGGTTGCTGTTGAGGCTAATGATTGCCATCATGAACCATTAGAAACATATACTTTGAACCATGGATACAGAACTGTGACACAATTACTTTAAGATAATTCTAACACCCATACTTTATTTAAGATTGGTCCAACATATAGTAAAGTCCGGGAAGTGAGCTGATGAAGACAACCAGGAGAAAATTTTATTGCCTGAGGGAAGTTTCAAAAGAAAAAGAAATGAAAACTGACAGAACAACACCAATCTAATAAGAACTCATCAATAATCATTGAAAACAAAAAATAAAATATAATCCATTCCCAACTACAAACTACAGGTATACAAACTAGTTTACACCATCACAGTATTTCTTAATAGCATTATAAAATCACATTAATTGTTACCAAAATCATTTTTATCCATAAAATACTTCCCCCTATAGACAAATGGAGTATTAAGCGCTTCTAGCATCAATTCATATTAACCAGGTAACAGGTGACATAATATCAAATCATGATTCAACTGCTTCACTTATACATCTAACATGAATAGCAGCACTTTACATGAAAACCCAGGCAAGTATTTCTGTGTCTCATAATGACTATAAAATACATCAAGTTATTACCTCCAGAACCTCAACTGCATCGATACTGATAAAAGGATCCGAAACATGTGAGACCCACATATTAAGGATTAGAGGAGTGATTAACTGCTCCATTGACGCAGTCAAATAACCTGCAATAAGCACGAACAATTCATAGGCAATGCTAGCAAGTGATAAAGTGTTAAAACTAACATGTACTAACAAACAACTCCTAGTTGGAACACACAATACCTAAACTTACCAGCCTTAATTGTAGCTTGCAATGTTTCAAGTAACAAATGCAATGTTTCATCAGATGCCTGGAACACATAATCAAATTGCAACAATTAGATAAAATTTCAAAAACAACTTAGTACATATAATATCCATACCTTACCTGATGAAGATGATCAGTAAGCGCTGAAAACAAACCCATCATCTGAGGCTGAACAATTTCTTTATTTGCTTTAGGTAGTAGCTGGGAAAGTGCATGGCAGGCACCAATTTTCACAGGAGGGGGACTGCTGATGAAGATTCTAACCATAAGATTCACTCTATTGTTGACATTATTCCATTTTTTACCATATAAATATGTAAAGAAAGAACAAAAAACAAAGTGATAGGCACACGTACATGTCCATGCCAATTGTTGTGATAGCAGCAAACAGAAACTGCTCAAGAACACCATTGCTAATCTAAATGATATGTAAAAAATTAGTAAAAGATATAAAAAGTGACATGCCCTTGAATGCAAGGAAACTTGTAAATTACCACAGAGGCAAACTTAGCAACTGATGCAAATATGCGAGCATAGAGAAAGGGATATTGGTGAACCCCTGCACAAGAGAACATTAATGCCAATTAGTGTCAGCTGCTTACGTGATCTAAATGATAAATTCTGACCACACTAGCAGAAAGAAAATACCATTTCCGATATCATCTGTCATCATTTGCTCAAGAACTTTTCCTAGCCTGACTTTAGTCATTCCTGAAACCTGTAAATAGATTAATAATAAGTTGAATTTTACAAAATATGGAGTAATAAGCCTTCAGGGTAACTATACAAAAGCATAATAAGTCAATGAAAGACAACAGACCTCTGCCTCAAGCAACTGATCTGACAGAAAAGCCAAAGCAAAAAGAGTAGCCTCCCTCATCTGTGAGAAGTAAGAATGCAGGATTGGCTAAAAATTAAAAATTAAAATGAGCAATAGAAAACAGGAAAAAGACACAATCAAACTCTCCAATAAAGCTACAACAACAGCAGGATCTGGAACATATTAGAGAAACCACAAACAAAAACTTCATAGAGCAACATAAGCACACAAAGAGAAAATAAATGGCAAAATACTTAACAGAGATGTATTTTGACTGTTCCAATTTTATAAAGGTCTCTCATAATAACATAGAAGAAAGTAGCCACTCAAACTGATTATTGCACCTAATGCATGTTTTTCATTGTAATTCAGTATATTGGTAAGAGTAAGTGTACCAATACCTACCTTTTTCTTTTTTGAAATATATACCAATACATACTTGCACCCTTCTTTGTGTACAGAGAACATTACGTGCATTCCTTTTCTGATTAATATACTTCATTTTTGAAATATAAGTATTAAAAAAAAAAAAAAAGAGCATGTAGATATTTGGTTTCTATAAAAGTTCAATGTCTTAAACCTACAAATTTTTGGGTAACCATTTACTAGAATTGCAACCATAACACTTCAATTTCTTATCAAGATTGTTACCAAGTATTCAAAATAAATAATAGAATTACGTCAAAGTTGTGAGAATTCAAGTGAAAGAACAAATGCAGGGTACACAACAGTTGTGCAGATGGACAGCAAGCAAAAACACAAAAAAACACAACCGCTAGTTTTAGAATACACAGTACCAACAACAGAAGTAAAGATCTAGAAAAGAAATGCACGCATGCTAATGTTAAAGAAAGAGTGACACCCAGAGCTGATTCCACCACAAATGGTGGTAGTTATAGCTTCCAAAATTCATTGCTATTTCATCAAATGAAAACCCTGTAATAATTTGACACTAGCATAAAATATTTAATTTAATAGTACAAACATTGGCGAAAATTCATTTAGACTCTTCAGTCAGTGGGCCAACTGCAAGGTGTTTATCTGATTTAAAAATTGTCAGATTCAGTGCAATACAAATAAGAAGCTATTTCAGTGCTTGGAATGCCCTTCAGAGTGGAAAATCATTCAGAAACAGTTAAAACATGGGAAGAAAAACATCTACAGTAAAGTATGGGTTTAAGACTAAATAGGGGCTGCCTGCAGTAAGCAATTACCAGACATTCATACAGCAGTGGATTAGAGTTGGCAGGCAACCTTGGCAAAGAGAAAATAGTTTCTAACTGTAGTAATTATAGTAAGGTGGCATAAGTCTGGAATTAAAAAGCTAAGGTTCAAATAAGCATGTTTGAAATTAAGAAAATTTGCATGATACGACACAAATAATAAACAGGCAGAGTCACCCACAACATAGGTAACATCTACAAACTTATTGCAGTTTTTTGCTGAGCCGCTAGATGCTTTAACAAGTTTTAATTGCATCTGAAATCTTATCAAATACCAATGCAATAAGGAAATAGGACAAATTCAATCTTTCAGAGAAAGAGAAAGAAAGAGAACTTCAAATGTGCATCTACATCTTACTTTCCCATAACCAAAGAGTAGAAAGAATATTACCACAATGTATGAAACCAGGTATGTCAGACAAACGTTCCAAACTATGGAACTCGTGATCAAAAAGATTGAGCAGTCTAGATTCCAACATAGAACTTGTTGAATCAATAAAGGGGTCAAGAAAGAAGTTTCTTCAACATAACAAACTTAGCAGAAGGAAATTATAATTATTCTTCAATATAACAAACTTAGAAGGATCAGAAACAGCAAATTTCTTTAAGAGTTCAAGTTCTCTAAGCTTTTGAGTTTCTGTCCATGTTAATTACATTTTCTCTACTTCTCAATTTTCCTAGATTCCAACTTTGATAGCAGAAAACGGTTCTTGAGGTCTTTTTCTTTTAAGCATAAAACTGCTAAACTTCTCAAGGTATACAAGTGCACTTTATGCTGTATCAGGAACCAATTGCGATGTTAAGCTCCAATTAGCAGCATCCACAACCATTTATGTGGTACTCTTCTTTCTAGATTCTTTTCAAAGAAACACAAACACAAGAAACTGAAATTCTATACTTACTTTCCACCAAACAGCAGAACCAGCAGCTTTTTGTTGTTGTGACTCATTAAACCATTTACTAGCAGCATCTATGATAGCATCAATTCCTTCTTCACCACAATAATTCACCACCTCTTCCAGTAGAAGAGCACCTGCAAGATGCAATAGTTATTTGTTTAGAACATTGCTAAAGCTCACACAACATCAAAAAATTAGTACTTAGGCGGGAAAAAGAGAGAAGCACACTTTGGGGAACACTTTCTAGGGAATATGTGCGGGAGGAGAGCAGACTGCATTGGAAAGTGTCCAATGAGGAAAAGCATTACAGTGGAAAATGAGATAATACTGCTTTTCAAAAAATGTCACTTAAGCTGTCTAGATTAAACGAGGTGTGTGCGATGAAAATCTATGAAATGATTCATTGGGGCCACTCATGTTAGGGAAACATATGGTACATACCAAACTGGCAGATCTAGAGATGACGTATGAGAATAGCAACAATTTTTTCTGGGTCTTTCCGGACAGTCTGTACATAATGTCAGAACCCCTACCACGACAATATTCCTACCAAAAAATACTTTCTTATGCAAACACAGGCTCCAAATTGAATTTATAGAATAGCTAATTTGGTGAAAAGAAAAAAAAAAATTAATTTTAGTGTGTATTCGACATCATAAAGAACTCAAAGAGAAAAATCTAGGGAAGACAGCCATCACATAATGTAAAATCCCTACCACAGCAATATTCCAACCAAGGAGTACATTCTTGTGCAAAGAATGACTCTACTTGTATTCTTACAATATATCATTTGGTGAAAAGAAAACAATCTAACTTAACTGTGTAATCAATATGATGAAGAACTCAAAGTATAACAATCTCAGAGAAACTTTAAAAGCAGAAAATATATAAGCATTGTTTAAACTTCAACTAATATGGTCAATAATAAGTTATTGTCTTGCTTCCATGTCCTAAATATCACAGAATGTGAAAAGCCTCATGAAAGAGCCAAATGCAGATCTATAATCTAATTGCTTTACAAGAGGAGTAACTTCACGATTAACAATTCAGTGGTATATTGGCATGACTCCCAGAAAACAACCAAAGCAACTGCCTCTGGAGCTGCATACCAACAATAGCAATTCAAATTATGAAGACATATTACAATGGAAGCAAATTACTGGTATGGAGATACACATCTTTGGTATATAACATGCATCAGGAATTATCATTCTAATGAACTAATTGTTGTTGAAAGACATTGCTTATTGTCCCCGTGCTTAACTTCATGATGATTTTAACATTGTCCATGCCCATGATTTTGCAACTTTTTAAACCATCTTAGTATTTCATATTTTCATTTTCAAAACAACAGAAACATGTAGGAAATCTTGACATTTTCTTACCAGAAACACGACAGCTATAAGTAGAATCATCCTCATCAGCTACAAATTGGTTAGCATCTATTGACCAAGTATGGACCTGGAGAACAATCATTTATAAGATGTGAGAAAAAAATTAAAAAAACTAATCCTTGAATGAAGACATTAAACAACAATAGTACTCATAGACTCAATATGCAGCATAAAATGAAGAGATTAATCGAATGATATACATAAAGGGGAGTAAAACACCAGTAAAGCAGATGGAAATTTATTATAATCTATATTGGGTAATTGCTAGACCCAAAAGCTTAACCTTGTAGCTTTCAAGTTCCAACATGCAACAAGCATACAAAAGAGTAATGCTAGGCTTCTCAAATTTTTTTGCCCAAATCTATACCCAAATGATGTAGCATTTGAGTTGTCAAAATGTAATGTTGACAACTCACATGTCATGTCATTAGGGCATAAGTTTAGGTAACAAATTTGGGAAGCCTAGTATTACTCGTATACAAAATTGACGTACTTGTAACATGGTCTAAGCTCAAACATAGACATAAATTCAAATTTAGAATGAACATAGACAACAAATACAATTCTTGATACATAAAAAGCAAGGAAAAGAAAAAAATATATATATATAATATGTAATTACCTGCTGTTCCGTCATTTGCAGAAAAGCAATTGTGTGATATACCAATTCTTTGACATTACTTGAAATGACCTGCAAGATACAATCTTGTAAACATAACACAAAATAAGGAAAGAAAAATTGAGCAATAAAGTGAAGAAAATTCCACTGCACCTTCACCAGCTTCATGTTACCCACAATGGTTAACAGAAACTCAAACAGCTGTATGTGAAAAACAAGATTGTTAAAAATACCCAAGACGATTTGAAGTAAGTGCACCAGAAAAAAACAAATTATAATTAGCTGAAAACAGAATTGAGGTGATATTATCAGGCCCTGATAATCTTCAACTTTTATAAGTTACAATATCAACCGATGTTGCCATCTTTTATGGGAAATGAAGGCACTTCCTTAGTTAAAATATGGACTGACTGGAGGCCCGAAATTCAAAATATTACTGATATTTTATAAACATATGTTGGTGAAAATTTTCCCCTTGTTTATGGCCTCCTAACAAACCATTCCAATTCCTCAAACATCTTGATTTTTATTAATAAGAAAAAAAAAAATCATAACAAAAAGCAATTCATTACAGCACCACAAAAAGCAAAAGCAGGAAGCAGGAAGCAGAAGAATTAACAAACAATATTCCGATCAAACTGAATAAAAAAATAAGTATCTTTTAATTTTTCAAATATTCATTTCACTTGATAAAATCAAACTTTATCAAAATTATTAAAAAATCAACTATATTCCAGAATTCTCATCAACATTAATTCCTAAATGAATAATACTATCCAGATACAAAATGACCAACATGTGCAGATGTTCCACTACTCAAAATAATTATTCAGCAAGAATTTGGACTTTTGGTACCTATGATAGTCTATCCACATTAAGCAGGGGTGATACTGACTTCCTAAAGTATACAACTTAAACATAATAAAAGCATGATTAACTGTGTGTGAAATGAAACAAGTTCAAGCGGATAGCCCAGTTGGTTAGAACTCTTGAGGCAGAAAACCAATGTTTTAAGATCAATCCTCCTCAACCTACCTTTGGAGGGAGATTTATTTAAATTTGTATTGATGTAAAGGCTGGGTAGGGTGAGTAGGGTGTGTACTTAAAAAAATTAAACAAGTTGTCCAAACACCTGTAAAACATAGCAACTTGAAACATTCATATAACTAACAATCCAATTAGAAAACATTAATTGCATACAAATGATCAATTAAAACAATCAACTCATAATCCCAAAAATGGTAGTCAACATTACACATTGCTACCTGAATGACAAAGGAATCAAGGAGAGAAAACATTACGCAAAACATATGATCAATTCAACTATCAACTCATCGTCCCAAGTCCCAACGTACTAATAGATTACATGCTTGCTACCTGAATGACAAAGGAATCAAGGCTTTTCTCCGCACCATCAGAGTCATATGTTCCCTCATAGGGATCTTCTGTACCTTCAATTGATGATCTGATGTATACTCTTAGAGACGATACAACTGTTTGCCATAAAGGTCCCACAATAACTGCAACAATAAGGAATATCAGCAATGAAATCTTAAAAGTTGTTACCATTTTCACAACTAAATTTTTGTTTCATAATTTTTAATATAGATCAAAGGAATGGATAAAAAAAAAAAAACAACAACAACAAAACAAAACAAGAAAAGGAAGGGACCCAGCACCGTATTTAAGGAAATGATTTGAAAATTATTAAATTCACTATATGAAAATCAAGGTTATTAAATAAACGAAAAGATGTTTTGCGCATCATTTAGAAACAGGACTGAAAAAATACAAAATTATTACTCCACCTTTTGAAACAACAGTAGCAGCTGATCTTTAAATAATTTTGTCCCAAATACCATACCAGACATTCCCAGATCTTAAAAATGCAGAATCCTTTTTTTATTATTTCATATTTACGGCACAGTTTATAATTATCAAATTCAGAAAACATTACTGAAAAGCCCTTCAAATTATGTATAATGGAACTTTGTAATAAGAACTCACCCATAAATTCACTCTCTGTAATACTTGGAAAATTCTGAACAAACTGATTCAAACACTTTAAAACCTAATATGAAAAGAAAACTTAAATTAGAAATTAATCATGTATTTTAACTAATAACAAACAGAGTAAAGCATACAACAAAAAGCATAAACCAACCTCCATTTTCATGCCCCAGTCATCAGGATCTTCAGGTTGTACTGGATGTTCTAAGATAATGGAGAACTGATCCATCCATGGTTTAAGCATTGGCATCACCAACGTATACATTTCTGTCTGAAAATTAATATCTTAGATCTGTAAACTCATATAGAACTAATTTCAACCACACTCCAGAACCACCAGCAATCAAAACTAGGTGTCTAGAGATTACCTTATACACACCACTCATCACCCCCAGCATGGAAAAGCAAGAATAAACAATTGAAAGGGCTTTTGTACGCAAATACTTGTCATAGGTCTGCACAAACACATCCCAAACAAAATATAAGCACAGATCTAAAGTGAAGGAAGCTTACATTTAAATTTTGTCAACACGATAATATCACAGGTAGCTTAACATGAAAAAACATAAAATAAAATTTAAAAAAAAAAATGCAACTATCGCATGAATGTATGGGATGACTTCAGCACTGAAATATATACATGTACACAAAACATCTAACAGTAGCTGCTCCAGAAAAGATTCTTTATAAAAACATTTTTGAAAGAAGAAACACAAATACTTGAGAAAGTCATAGAACTTAACTCTTCCACGAACTGAAAAACTTGATCTGATTAAATTGTTCGAGGTATTCAAAAGTAATGTTAACCTTCTAATATGAGATTATATGTCTCTCAAAGAGCCAACAGCATTCATAGCCAACTTATTCATCTTAGTAACCACACACTCCAATAGTTCTTGTTTAAACTTCCATTTATTTTTGGAACAATATGCCAATCATGCACAACCAAGCTTTTGACTTAAAAGCAACCTAAATAAGTACAGTGGCAACCGGAGCCATTTCCAATACAATACCCCTATTTACCTTTAGGCAAGTCATGATTCTGAATGGATGCATGTAATTACATATATATAATCGCATTCATGCCATTAATCAATATTTTAATTACACAGTGCAGTGTGCACACACATAAAGGAACTGATACAAATAAAATAAATAAATAATAATGGTAATAAAATAGAAGAGGCACTAATAAAAAGCTAACAATACCCTTCTTCAGTGACGATAAAAATGAAAAGTACATGAAAAAGAAACTAACCTGAGGCGAAGATACAATTGTATGCAAGATTGGGAACAAAACTGGTACTAAGTTTGGCACCATAGCATCACCCAGGTCACCGGCAATAAGAGCAAAGCATCTTAGAGCACCATGCACTAAAAAATATGTGACATCAGGTAAATCTAAATATAACAGAAGTCAAGAAAACTCCACCCATAAAGCAACCATTTGCAAGAAATTTATAATCTTAAACGCATCTTGTTCCACAATGAGAGCACTATATTACATCACATTTGCCCAAAGTAAAAGAAAGTCAAGTATTCATAGAATTTTGCAAAGTGAACTAATTTCAGTAGCAAGTACATGTACACAAATACACATGCCAGGAAGCAAACAAAGCAACCAGCTGCCACAAGGATTAGGAAAAGACACTATGAAACACTGGATAACTAAAATCTCATCACACATTTGTACATAACCAAATAAACTGGATAGCTAAAACACATCACAAAATTTTAAAATACTTCTAAGGAAAAGATATAAAACTACATATAAAGTCAGACATGTCCTATGAAACTTTGAAGCCAATGACCATTCTGCAGAAACATAGGGTGTGCACCAATTACAAGTGGTCATCCAAAGTTATGTATTCTAGATGACCTTCTTAAAAGAAAGTGATCTTCAGCAATTTCAGTACAATTTGCATGCATTGTCAGAAAGGGGTGTTTTGTTGAAACTACCTAACACAAATAAATATGTTCTAGTCCCATACACAAACTAAGAAAACATACTAATCAAAGAAAGAGAAAACATAACAATGATAGAAGCCCGAACTCAAAAACTCACCTCCATTCAAATTCTCTTGATCGCTAATCAACCTCAAGAGGAACGGCGACAAGTCAGGCCACTCTTCTGGCCAGTCATAAACTGCAATTGATGCCACAGCCATACTAATTGCTGTGCAGATTTTTCTATGAGAGTCATCCAACGATGATAAGAGAAGTTTGCGAATAACTTCCTGATAACGTAAAAATTATATATTAGACATAAAACCATACAGAGAATATCAAAATCAAGTCATCTACAAACTAAAAAATATTAAATCAATTTAGAGCTGTAAACAAAAAGTAATGCTATACTGTCAAATTTGTTGTCCAAATGATGTGGCAATTTGATCCAATTATCAACATATCTTCCCACAATCAATATGATTGCTATAAATCGGCTTGCCATATCACTTAGGCAAATTTTCTAGTAGTGTAACATTATTCATCAACAAATTTAAACAAGATATTACAAACCATTTCAGTTATATTTAAGATAAGTGATGAAATAAAAACTTCCAGATACTGCTCACCAACAAAAATGGTACTTCCAGAATCTTCATTAAATTTCCAAACATGACAATATACAGATATTCCGATGCACTTGTAAATGTACAAGCACCTCCAACAACGTAATTCTTTTTCTTTTCTTCTCTTTTTAATAAGACTACATAAAGCTAATTCACAAGAAATTAACTTCCAAAAACATTTATTTAAAATGTAATCAAACAGCATCGATAGAGTGGACATTCAGAAGAAACAAGCTTCAGGGAAAAGAAAAATGATTACTTGTACTGCTGCCAAGTAAATTTCAGAAATGTCTACATGTGATTCCTAACGTGACAGATACTCTGACGCACATGTGATGTAAAAGGGGTATCTCCATGAATGCAATTCCACTACAAACTAAGCACAAGAAATCAACATTACGAAACACAACTTATATAAAATGTCACTCAAACAACATTATTGGAGCAGAATCTAGTCGAAACCAGTTTCATGAGTAAAAAATGACTAAAAACTAAATAAAGTTAATCCCAAGAAGGAACGATCGACTTGTTCAACTTAATAACTGACCTTAAAAATTCAACACCACAAAAGCAAGATATATAACATCAACACATTTTGCTATCACCATTGAGTAGTACTACACTACATACCTTTTCTTCACTCGAAACAACAGGATGCTCAAATGATTGATCTCCCTCCTGCCAATGTTTCTTGATAAAATGCTTTAGAAGTACAGCCGCAAGGTAAAAATAGGTTAATTCTAACAATGTGATACAGATTCTCAGCACATGCAACATAAGAGAATTTCTAATTGTGTACTTTAAGTCAAATGAGAAAAATATAAAAACACAAAAGCATGGCAAGTACAAAAGGATATCTGTCGTAAACCGAATTGAAGCTGTCTGTTGGCAGCAATCCTCGATAAAGCCGCTCCAAAACCTTCAAGATAACAAAATTTTCATTTCATAACCTTAACGATCATTTCCAAATGAGACATACAATCAAACACGGATCACACTTATGGTACATTGAATCTTCAAATACAGTTACCAAATTCTCACGTAGCCTATCATTTCAAAATTTGTATTAACACATACCAGCTTGACAATCTATATTTGGATCACATATAGATACCTAAAACTGCAAAACAGCAGATAATCGAATAAAAATTGTAAGTGAGAAAGACCTGGTTGAAGAGAGGCTTGATTGAGAGAAGTTTCGGCGAAGGATCGGACTTCTTGGTTAGGATCGAGAGTAGCAGACAGACAATTCAGGAGCCATTGTTGATCTTTATCATCAACAACAGCAACAGCATTCGCCATTGCTAGACCAGAAATTTGAGTTGCGATTTTCAGTCTCTCTCTCATTCAATTTTGTGTTTTAGTTTCCCGCTAAGAGAAGAAAGTGAAATAGCGGTGAAATGCGAGAGGAAAAACAGGACTGAGTTTGAATTTTGTCGTTTGGGGGGGTTTATATAGACGACGAGCCAGCACTCGAGTTTCTAACGCAGTGGCAGAAATGAAAATTTCCCCAACTCTCTCCGATTTTAGGGTTTTTGAATTTCTTGATTTCATTTCGCCGCAATATTATCGATTGTGGGCCTCATCTCTTGCCCTCTTGATCCAAGTCCCATGCCTGTAGGCTTATAACGCACGTTGGACTTGGGCCTCCTGATTTATTTATGATTGAGAATCCACTCTTTCTTTTTCTTTTTCTTTTTTTTTTTTTTTTGAATTGGGAATCCACATTTTGACCACTCTAAAACTATGTTTACTATTTCCCAAAAAAAAAAACTATGTTTACACTTCCTCCTCAAAATACATATATATATTTAGATATGTTTACACTTTTTTCTAGCTGTACACCATCAAATATTTTATAAAAAATCCAAACTTTTGCCCAAAAAAAAAAAAAAAAAACGAAAGGCATTGGGATATCTATGCAATATACACTAAAACTTGCACACCGATGCAATTACATCAAATCTCGAAGGTGTTTGTGCAATTTGCATCAAAAATAATGAAAACATCATTTTTCGTGTTTTGAAATTTAAAAGTGAGGAGTGATTTCCAACATTTTCTAACCTCTGACTTATAAAACACTATCCAATGGGTTTGTGTAATTTTTTATCTTGAAAGATGGAAGATAGGATCCTAAAAACTATGTCGAGCGATCACTTAACCTCTTTGAATTCTCAGTTAATTTTGGACTTTGATTTGGTATAATTTTGGAGTTTGACGTAGTTGTATATATATGTATATGAATTTTTGAAAACTTTACTCAAATTTTTTTACCCAAATTATCTGACAAGTTGATTGTAGTAAAGATGATAACAGGTCAGATTCAACAAAATTTGCATGAGATTTTTTTTTTTTTATATACACGCGCATCAACATCTACACCAACAAAATTTTGTTGGTCTAGGAGTAGGTACAAGTGCTCGTGGGTTCGAGTGAAACCTACATTCCAATTTCCACCCACAATCCTACAAATTTTCTTTTTTAAAAAAAAAAACACTGTGTAGTCAAATTATATCCTTAAATATAATCTTATAACTAAAATTTATATCATTTTTAAATACAAACAACATCGACCAAAAAAAAACAGACAATTAAACTTAATATTTCATCATAAATATTCTATCATAATAAATCCAATCAACATTAAGTTCTAACGTAATAAATTCAAATTAAAAATAAACAAATCTGATAAATTCAACATAATAAACACAAAAATATATAAGTCTATGCTTGCTACTTGTGAGTGCAACTTTTATTCTAACATAATTAAATATGTCATCTATAGCGTGCGCACATAAGTATGACAATAGATTTTTTTTCACCACCCACGCTATACCCAGACCTGAACTCATATTAGGTACAAGATTTCACATTGATATACCGTTATGAACTCATTTAATAAAATACGCATATGTCATTAAAGGTTTCACTGGATTGACGGGTTTACAAATTGAATTATCATTTTTAGATTATAACATGTTATGATAGTTACAAATCGATTTGCTATATTATTTATATAACAAATTTGTGTAAATTTTTTGATAATGTAACCTTGCTCATGTTTTTATAAGTTTGGGAGTGCTGCTATAAAAAATTCTTACATCCCTCAACCCAATTCATGTTGTAGTCGGTAATTTTCCCTATTTTAAGGTAAAATGACGGATCCCATATGAACAATCTTGAATTGAAGTCCATGATACATATGCAGAATTTTAATGAAATGTTCATTATGTTTGTCTAAATAAAAAGAAGTAACCAAAATCTCTGATAAAGAACCAAACTACAATTCAATAATCGCAAAAGAATAAAGAATGCAAGTAATCAGTTTAATTTTCTACAGAGACCTTCAAGTATATACACATAAAACGGGACAGAGTCTAACATTTGAATTTCACAAAACAATTAACAACATAGCCAAAATTCTCATTCCCATCGGCTTCTCACATGATGAGTGTGATAGAAATCATGCGTTAAGACCAAGCTCCTATCCATCCTCTTCAACACAAACCTCTCAACCAACACATAACAACCAAATTTCTTCCATTCACCACCACCAGCTCCTTCACGTTGCTCTACTCTCTTCACATTCACTTTTCTCTCCTTCCCATTAACCCACCCAAACCTTTCTGCCTCCCACTTCATCCTCTCAGTGACCTCTGATCTCAACCCCACACTCACTTCTCCTCCCACATGATCACCAAAAGTACCACTCTTAAACCATATCATCCCATCAACTACACTCCTTTCATCGGCCACACTCAGACCCTTTTCCCCAACAAATGAGACCACTTCTCTTTCAACAGAAACATCCACAACTACAGCGTTGTCCTCGTTGTAACCATTGTCACATGAAAATATCTGTTCCCATCTTTGCTCGAGAGTCATCTCGTAATACATGGATCGATTCATTTGATCTTTCAGTGTACCTTCTTTAATGAAAATGAAAGGGACGTACCATTTTCCCACGATCACCGGATTGGAACTCTTGTTTGATGAGGGCAAGTTGAATTCTGGAAGGCGGGCTCGGAGGTTGACGTTAAGGCCTGGTGCTTCGTCTAGCTCAAAATTATGAGGAGTTTCTGTAACTACTGTCCATCCTTTTCTATTCAAGAATTCTGGTGGAAAACCATCTGCTGCCACTGATTTAGCGAAGAAACCACCCCAGTCCCTGTAGCAGATCTCAAATTGTTGATAGTCGTTCTTGGGATCGAAAGGTTGTGGCTTTACATCAGAAATTAAGCTGCAGAAACAGCAGGTGACCGTGTCCTCTTCATTGGAGCTCGCAAATGCTTCCCTGTAAACCAAACTTAGTTCAATAAGCACCAATGATTACGGCGAAGTTGTTTTTTTTTTTTTAATTGAAAAGCTGTAAAGTTGAATTTACAGATTAGTAGCTTTCACTTCAAATAGCAATTCGTGTTATTAGTTTATTTGTCAATGCAAGAACTCTGACTTAAATAGGTCATAACGCGAGGGAAGGTTACTTTATACCCTTATTAATAGGTCATATTAGACATGGTCACTCCTATTGCATAACTGAATGCTAAACATAAAATTGAAGCTTAAAGGTGATTTAATAGATACCCTTTATGACTCCCACGTGGTTGGATTGCATAATATCGATTGGAAGAGAGTGGGTGATTGAGAACTGGAATGAAGACAACCTTGTTGTAATAGACATGGGTTTGGCTGTTGGATCCAACACCTGTGGTATAACGAGTTTTGAGGCTTTTGTTCTGAGGGAAAGGCAGCTCCTCTAGCTCATCACTCTTGCACATCCCAAAACAACAAGTGGGCTCAGCTTCTTCATCTTGGATTACCAAAATACCTGAATTGGGACCTTCTGGGGGTGGTAATTGGAGGGCTGAAGGGAACTTCTTGTACATCGAAAGAGGCCTTGTCACATACATGGTTTTCAAACCTTTTTTGGGTTTTCTAGCTTCAATTGTAATTAATTATGTATTTATACGAAATTTGGATAGAGTAGACAACTTGGATAAGTCATAGAATTGTTAGCAGTCAAACGATTGATTGTTAATTTGTTATAAAACAATATTGAGACCTCTTCAAATTTGGTTAGCTTAATTGTACACTTCTGGTTCAGATCAAGGAGCTAGGTCATTGTCAAAGACGTGCAGGCGTAGCAGTCCACATTATTCCCAAAACTTATTCAAATTCTTCCTTAGCCAAGGTTTTCTTGAGATTGTGAACGCGTGACCTTGCAACAACTCCAGACAAGTCAACATTGAGAAGATTCAGGTTACTTTCATTTATAAAGAATGCCCAACATTCTGTTCCAGTTCTATTGCCGACGTATCTGGCTACATTTATCTTCCAAGAAATTGTGTATAAGGTGTCATACTCATATTTGGTCAAGCTTTTGGATAAGTTAGGTACCTAGAGAATTGATTTGCACCATTCAATGAACAAATTATTTCTTCGTATACAGCGAGTGATATCACCAAATTATTTGTGTCCACGCAACCGAGAGGAAAAGGTTGAAACCATAGACAATCACAAAATTAAAACTTGAATGTAGATTCGCCATTTCTACATGTTCTATGACTACGTAATTATCTAATAGGCCATTAAAGAAAACATTCTTTCATGCCATGGCCTAAACATATTGCATACTCTTAAATACACATATAACATATTGAAGAATATTTAAAGCAAGACATGCTAATTATTTTTAATTTCTAACAATGATGATATAATCTGTAAGTCATATGCAAACTGCAGACACACCTGTTAGCTATGTCTTTTTAGTTGTGAAATTTTGCTTTAATCAACATAACTACATGAAGTGGAGAGGATTAACCAAGTACAAATAGCAAGAAACAGATGATACAAAATAAGATTTGATCTAATTAGCTGCAGCATAATCTTTAAGATTATCATGGATTGACCATCACATCTTCATCTTTCTTCCTACTTCCTACCACTAATCCAATTTGGATGGTGTTTGAATATCCATCTCCAACCCTTGAAACTTTTTCTGCTCTTTTTGATGCATCTGTCATTAACTGTGATTCTACATGAACCCCCATGACTGTAGATCCCATCACCAACAAGACCACCACCACAACATTGTTCATGTGCCATAAAATCTCCACCTCTCATGCTCATGCTACCAAAAGCAGAGTTTGAATCTGACAGAGCACCCAACTTTGGTGCAGCAGCAGGAAACTGGTTATCTCCCTTAGATTCTGATGGGAAGTCAAACTTCAAGTCAATGAAACCTGACTCATCCCCACCAGTAAAATAAGTCTCTTTAAGTGAAAACACACGTCTATTGACACCACCATTAACTAGTGATGATGGATTCGCATTCTTGAAATCACTACCGAATTCAGATTCAGCAACAGTACTATCTCTCTTCTGATCACTGTCAAAGCCACTTTTTCTTGGCTCGGCTTCACTGAACCCACTTCTCCTCTCTGGATCAAACAACATACCAGCATTGACACCAGAACTCCTAGCAGCTGAGATAGAACTTCTAGCCCCAGAATAGCTCATCAAGTCACCACCGTCTTCTGATCCAAAGAACCCACCACCCCTGAAACTGCAAAGAGATCTAGACCTGGACACACCCATATAATCAACCACCCACAAGTCACTTTTCTCATCACACCCACCAACACTTTTCCCACAATCTTTCTCTCTTTTCTTCCTAAACAACCTCCCAATTCTCCATAACCCATTCTTCTTCTTGATCTCAACACAGCTACTGTTACTTCTCTTGAGCAAGAAAACCTCTTCTGCTTTGTCACCACTTTTGACCTTATTATTACTACTATTAACACTATTACTACTATTGTTAGCATTCTGGTTGGTAACTTCATTCTGTTTATCATTTTCTATAAGGAACGAGACGCGACCGACACTGCCTACCTCGACCGTGCATGAATTGCGATTGGAAGAGATCTCGGAGCAAGAACAAGAAGAGAGACGCTGCTCCCCACAATCCGAGCAGACCAACTTCACCAACCGATCTTTGAGACAGTAAGCACATATCCCAACAGAAGACGATTGTGGATGTCTCTTGCATGGAAGATCTGATGAACTACTGTACTCCGCAAACAACTCATTGTTGTATATCTCCAAAGCTTTTCCTCTCTCTTTCATGGTTGGCTAATCTGGAAAATATTTGCTTAGCAAATGATGCTCGAACAAGATGTGTAACACATACAATTTTTAAAGAAATAAAAAATGGTGAGTCTAAATATATGTGAAGGGAAAATTGTAGCTGATGACAAGTGTGAAGATGAAAAAAGGTGGTGGTGTTGAAGGGAGAGATGAGAGAGAGAGAGAGAGAGATGGTGTAGGAAGGATTTGAAGTAAGCAAGGTACTATGACATTTTTATTAGAGTGATAGATAGATTCATGGAGTGCATAGAGAAGGCGTCACCTTTACGTTTTCTTCACACAGAAACAGTGCAAAGAAAAAAAAAAAGGAGTGATGTAGAAAGCACTAGTTCCTGTAGATATAATTGTGTAGGGAAGGGAATGCAACAGCAATTTTTGAGTGAAGCAGTGACCAAAACTCCTTCCGTATAAACCACATAAGGCTCCTCTCTTCGGGTATAAGTCCTACAAGAAAAGGTGCTTCAATCATCCAGTTTATATCCCATCAATCTGTCACTTGTTTTTGTCAACCTTTCCGATACTGCAAGATTTTTTTTTCCTTTCCTTTTCTCTCATGCCTACTCTTGACTTTTTTGTTTAGTATGCAAAAGTGTCTTAACATTAAATGGGAAAAATAAGAGGTAAATAACTGATAAGCAGAGACCATCGAAGCAGCATGAACGAGACACGCATTTTGATTTGTCCACTTTATTTTTGCATCGTATCATGATTCATGAGACACGTCTTGTATTATGTCGTTTTCTTGTAGATATCGAGCACGTGTCCCACCGACAAATCTAGTGGGTAGACCCGCTAGGGAGAGTCGAAGTTGACTATTTGGTCCGCCCTCTTTTAAGCCAATTTGACAGTTCTGATATGCTAAGTTGCATCGGCAATAATGCTGATGAGAGGCATCATAAACATTGGGAGGGGGCATGCTTCTATGCAATCAAGTCCTCTAGCTAGCTAGCTCGCTCCAAGTCTCAAACAATGAATGGATGATGTTTACATGAGTCATATTCAATCAAGAGGCAGAGCCCCAGGTATGTCCTTTGCCGTGTCGTGGTCGACTTACAACTTCTGTCCAAAACCTCCCAGTCTTTTTATCTCAACATCCTTGATCAAATTTGTGAGTCCCATTAGAATTATTAGATCACACGTAATGGTGCTGTGTTGAATTGTTTGATCTGTCATGTTCAATTTCCAAATCTATGTTCACAGTTACAATCTCAAATAGTTCATACGGAGTAGGTAGATTTTTTAATTAATACTTATATATATATATATATTGTCAAACACGTATAATAAAATTGAATAAACATATTAATCACTTGGACAACTGTAAATGAATGTATATTATTGTATGTTCTATTGTTTTAATTTTTAACCAATTTTTATACAATAAAATTAAGATTCTACTTTACACCACAGCTTGTTAGATAACTAACTCATTCATTTAATATATGATGAAGCACAATGTATCACACTTGTGTATATTCGACTATGAAACTATCAATTCGTAGGTAGGTAAGTTATAAAGAGAGATTTAGATTGAAAAATTAACATTATTGTTAAAGACAATTCGATGGACAAAATTGTAACAGGAAAAAAAAAAAAGAAAAAGAGAAGAGGGACAGGAAAAAAGGTCAACGATGGTGTCTAAGTGCCTAACACTTAGAACTTTAATTTGATCAATCATTGCATAAATGGGTTGAAGAGGAAGAGAAACGTTAGGGTCACCACTCACCAGCTAAGTAACTAAAACTAGTGAAGGTACCAACTACAAGCACGTCTAGTAGAGGATATTATGGTCAGGGCCGCACGCTCAACGCATGCAGGATCCCTATGCATCATTGGGACACAAAAACAATTGTTTTCAAAATACATTTTTTTTTTTTTCGTTTTTTAAATATACTCATAATCATTATGTTTCATGCTTCTTCCTTCACTAATTATTTTGTTGTTTTCCAATTGATGAGTTTTCAATGCTGCCTGATTAAGGTTCTAGTCATGTAAGACAGTCCAATTTTCCTAACAAATTTTGCTGTCCAACTTGTTTAGGGGCCCATGAATGTCACAAAGCTAAAAAAGCACCTCAAATGTCAAAATTATGTTGCATTCCTCCAAAAAAAAAAAGATATGTGGTTTTCAAATTTTAAAATATAGAGATTTTTTTTATATTATAAATTAGAGTAAGTTAAATGTAATGATGCTTTTATACAGATACTTATAGCCTCTTTCTTTAGGTATAAGCCAGCCTTAAATGAGTTTTGGTGACCTATGATTTTGGACATATTGGAGTGATTTCAAATTCACGACGCGTTTTGCACTTTTTTGATAGAATGCTTTTAGACAAAAGCACTTCCCATAAAAGCATTTTTAAATGTACTGATACGGCCACCTTTGTTAACGAACCTTTGTTCTCATAATGAGGATGAAATTTTCAGATATTGCACATGGCTTGAACCAAATAGGACCCCAAGTTGTCTAATCTGATAGTATCCGTCAAATCCAGTGAACTAATTTTGTTTCGGGCTCAATTGGGTCAAGCGAAAATTCCGTTCAGATATTTTATTTTAAAAATTTTAAAAAATAGATTAATGGTTTTTATCAGAACCAAGATCATGAGTAGGAGTTTGTTTGATTTTTTCACTGACGTGATAAAATTACTTAATCAACTCCAAAAATCATTGAATTAAAACTATGCAGTGTGCATGTTATGTGCAACTATAATGTACAATGATGGGATTTAACAATGCTAGTGCACATACTTATGGGCGTGTTCTGTGGAATATTAAGTTATATACAACAAAATGACATCGCAATCCAAAGAATTAGAAGACTAAACAACAACTACTCCACAACTAACTAGTCATTCTCAATTAAAAACACTTGACATACCCATAGCCGTAGTTTTGAAGCAAAAGCTCCATGATTATTGTTATTAAACTGACTAATGAAAAATATGTTTTAAGTCTCCATAAAATTCGTTTCTCTTACCATTGTTCCACCATGCACAGACCTGTGCTGTAATTACAAGCTCCATTTAGGGAGGACTAAGTTACGACATGATGAAACTTAGGTGAACTACAACCTGTCCAAGCCCAATAGGCTTTTGCCATTGGAGCTATGACTTGTTATTGCGCAATGTAGGTCTCGTAATATAGTCAATCCACGTTACGTTACACAATTTTCATTATACATATATATATATATATATTACTTTATGTAATGCAGTGACTCAAATTTAAGACTTTATCAAATTAAATGAACATTTTCTACCATTAAATCATATATTGGACCTGTCTAGTAAAAGCAAAACCAAAATTCATGTAAATTTTTAATGAGAAATCTTTCAAGAATGGAACAATGATATTTTCAAATTGGGCCAGCCCATTAAGAGAAAAAAAAAATTGGTCCAACAAAAGAAAAGAATAATCCACAAACAAAGATTGTAAACAGCAACTGATTCAACCAATCCTTTGAGATTCATCCGGCACAGCAACGCAACATTACCTCCATGAATGATGATGAACCTCCTAAAAATCCATCACCACAGCCCCTCCTTTTCTCATAATCCCAAAAGTACCCCTCCCCACCAGCCCAGTTTCCCACCAAAGTTTCCTTCTCTATCTTCTTCAACTCTCTCTCTTTCTCTCTCTCTGCCAAACCCCAGCTTCAAACTCTGCAGTGTTTCAAAGTCTGAAGCTTTACTTGTCAACAACGAAGAAGAGAAAACATCAGAATTCGAAGACTTAGCACCTGACAGTGCTGTTTATCTCCAAACACTCAGATTAGTGGAGTGCTCCATGTTCGCTGCAGTAACTGGCCTAGTTTATTTCTTGAGCAACTCTCTCTCTATTGAGGTTTGTTACTCTTTTTATGGATGTGGGTGCCAACTGTCTTGGTTTTGCCTATTGCTTTTGCTATAACAGCTACTTGTTTTGAAGTGCTTGATATAAGTCATAGAGACTCTTTTTTGTTTTGGGGCAATAAAAGTGTATGCTTGTTGTTAATAAAAATGTGTGCACACATAAGTGAGTTAGGATTTGGGTTTGTGCAGAATTACTTTGGATGCTTTTTCTCATTGCCAATAGTGATATCTTCTATGAGATGGGGTGTTGCAGCTGGCAGAAAAACTATGGTTTGTAATTGTCTATCATAATTTTCGTTGAATTTTTAAACATATGTCATTTTACTTTAGTGTTCATTCATTTTGGCAGGTGGCAACTGCAATGTTATTGCTTGTCTTGTCTGGTCCAGTGAAGGCCTTAATCTATATTGTGAGATTTTTCTTTTTCAGTGATTTTTGCTGTATTTAATGTTGTTTTGTTCTTTCAGTGTCAGACAACATGTAACAAAAGAACTGAAATTTGTAGGTGGATTGTATGAGGTTTTAAACTTTTACTTTGGTACATAGCATGATGAAATTGGTTGATGAGGGTTTCTAATTGTTGATCAATGATATTTTTTATACACTTGAGAACTGAAAGAATGAAATGGAGTCAGAAACTGAATTCAGATTGGTATTCCATTTCGATTCTGCCAAAATCAGCCCAAGAAGCAGAATTCTGTTTTCCGTATAAGAGTCTGTAATCTGTATGCCCCTGCAATAAGGGCCCTTTCTTGTATTGTTTTAAGTATAGAGAATTTCATTTTCTACATTCTTGCTCAGAATAACTTTTAATGTAGTTGCTCTTTGGATATTTTCTTTTGCAGCTTACACATGGTATACTTGGTTTCACGATGGGATCTCTGTGGAGGTGTGGGATTACCATATTGATAGTATTTTTGTTTTCATTTTCAAAGATATCTTAACATGTCAGACAACTGGAGTTACCCTTGTATTATATTATCTCTAGAGCAAAAATGTTAAGAATTTCAAAACCTTTAACTTGCTTTAATTTCCTTACATATTGTTTGGAATTTTACATAATGTTTTCTGTAACTAGGTAGCATCTAAATGTAATGCTTCCACTAAAAGCTTTTGTGGTCGTAACAATGTGTTTACTTAGATGAATTTCTTACCACCGGTTGACATATTTATTAGTTATTACTGTTCGACATGGGAACTCCTTTCATCTTGCTAAGGTCAAAATGATGAATATATTGATTTGGAACCCCATCAAACTCAGGTAGTAACAGCTTTTTTCATTATTTTCTGGTTGCATCTTCTCAGGTTGGGAACAAATTGGGGGCTCTCAATTTTCTTGTGCACTGTTGTAAATATTTTCTCTTATTTTCCTTGAATTTCTTATTCAAGGCTAAGGCATTGGCCTTCTTTTGTTCCTATTCAAGTGACACTTGTTCAAAATTGCAGGCTCGTACAGCTGGTGCAATGCTTTATATTTTGACGTCCTTATTCTTAATAAGAGAAAACATACTTGCTTTGGTAATTATCTAACGTATATCTCTAATGTTTGTGTATTTTGACATCAGCTTTCTAAATAAACAGTTTTTTCGTGTACTTGTAGATCACAATAAACATCCATGCTTCCCTCACGTTCATATTCACCGCAATGGGCATTAATATAATTCCATCGATGAATGTGATATATGCCATATTCGGGACTTTGGTATCTTTTCACTTCATTCCCCCCCCTTTCTTTTGGATAACTTTTGTTCAATATATGCTTGGAAAAACTTATAGATCTTTTTGGTATAACAGGTCCTGTTGAATAGTGGATTCTTTGTGTTCCTTCTCCACCTATTATACTCTGTATTCCTTACTAGACTTGGAATGAAGGCTTCGCTGAGATTGCCAGGATGGCTGGAAAAGGCTTTATGATGACATATGAAGCTGTGTGAGAGTTGTGACCCTATCTAGCACAATTGTTCAAAAATTAGGGTAAATTTAAACACTGTCCTTTCTATATGACTGGTGTGGTAGATAATCAGATAGATATTTGAATGCTTATGAATTTAAAACGTTTGGCATACAATGTTTTTGAAGTGGTGCCAAAGATGGATGTACAATTCATGACTCTTGATTGAAGCTAAAAAAAAGGTTCCGATTTTTTAGAATGTGTTATGTTTTGTTAATTTTGATCCTATTAAAAACATAATGAAGAACCTTAATGACATAGGCTTGTATAATGTAAGAGGCCATTGTCTTAGTGTATTAGGTCCTCATTTTACCTTCTGTTTTCTGTTTTCGCACAGGGGAAGACTACAAATGAAACATATGAATAAGGGAAAGCAAAAAAGATTTAGAACACTGACACCACCGAGAAGACTGAGAAGAAGAATGGAACCACAGTGTCTACTGGTTCATGTGTGGAACTGTAATGACTTGGGCTCCGGGGAGTCCGGAAATGGCCAGGGGACTCTGAGAAGTATGCTCCACACTGCAAACTGAGTCAGCATTATGTAGTAACATTTAATTAGGTAGGCAATGTCAATTGTAGCTATTCAGTTGCCAAGATTAATCATTATTTGCAAGACCTTAGATCTCCCAGTCAGGTCAGTTTTAATTGTAAGAGGTCTCATTCACAATTGTTTGAATGACAATATATTTGCTATACGAGTTAATTTCGCATATGATGTTTTTTTTTCAGGCTTTGTTATACAATTGTAGTATGGTTATCGAGTCGATTTATAAGAGAGCTTATTAAAGTTTTTCAACGTTTTTATTTTTATTTAATATTGACTTTTTTAAACTATTGAATAAAAATTCAATGAATATCAGTTACTTAAATGATCATGCTAAATCAATGGAGTAGCATGGGAAAATCAGTAGAACGATTTAGATAGTTATTTTTTGGTGAGAAGGATTAATTTTATTCTAATATTTTCAAACCCAAGAATGAACAGTTATGTAAATCTTGTATAATAACATGATGCATTATATAAGTGTTTAGAGTAAATAAGAAATAAGAATGGATATACTGTTCAAAATTTTATTCAAATTTATCGTTAAAATGATGTGATAAATTTATGTGTAACCATCCTATCATTATTACATTATTATATAATTAATATAATCGTTACAAATCATCTAGTCATATCATTTACATAAAAAGTTTGGAAAAGCTAATGGAAAATGTAGTGTTATTCTTAGAAAAAAAAAAAAAAAAAGGAAAATCTCACTTTAAGTACGAGAGAATAATATTTTTTGGGACATATATCAAGAAAGAAATAAAGAGAATTGAGTCAAGAATCAAGATCTAGCCAAATTTATGTAAAAGCAGTAAAGCAGGAAGCAAAAAGCAACTTGGTTGATGTTTTATTAGCATTCTTTTGATTTTTTTTTTTTTACAAAGAAACAAGCCTACTTTGGATTTTACATAGCAGTTGACCTTTTTTTTTTTTTTAATACTAGGATCTAATTAGGTGGTTTTGCCTTTTAATTTCTTGATGTCAAGTCTGTAGTCTGCAGGTGCAAGCACTAAAAGACATTAATCGGTATTCATATATCATTATTATTCTGTTTTCAAAAGCAAATATCATTATGTTAACTGGAATCAATTTAAACAAGGTCGATTTCTCAACTTTCAGGCTTTGCATCTCTTCATTTTTACTGATTCATTGCTTCGACAACAATCCAAGTACTAGACTCCAAGGCAGTTACACTGCTTGTAAACCCCACCAAGCTTTTACATTAAAAAAAGTAACAAATCACTTTTGCAAAAGCAGGTGCTTTAGATTCCATCCCCAATGCAATAGTATTCTTTACTTAGGATTCAATCCATCTCAAACAGCTAATTTCAATTCAATAATCCGTTAGCTCTCTTCCTCTTGCTATTCTGTTATAAAAAGGGCCTCCAAATTCGGACTTGGAAGTCCATCTCCTTAACTAGCTTCAATTTTAATTGGGTTGCATTCTTTTTCCTTGTGAGTTATTTTATTGTGAAGATATAGCAAAAAACTTTTACAGTTTTTCTTTCAAGCTTCGTATAAGAAAATTGTCTTCTATTTTAATCCAACCCCATTTGATTTGTGTTAGTAGCTAATCCTTCTCAACTGATCATCATAAATATATGTTTCCGCATTTTCGGTAGTTAGTAGGACGGCTTTTCAAATTCTGTTTTGAGCATTTTTTTCAAGTAGTTGTGAAAACAGCTTTGAAAAATTTGTTTTGAGCTTAAAAAAAAATGAACTTACTTTTTAGTAATCCTGAAAGTTACAAAATATGAAGGAGAAGGCAGTGTTGCTAAAGGATGGGAAGAATATGCAGAATGTGACCCCAAGATTGTCTTCTAAGGAGTAAGCTGTGATGGTATGAACCACCAGACACATACAAGACATGGAGTATATTTATTGTTTGGTTTCAAAGAGTCGTCATCAATCTTCTTGGCCAAGACTATTGTGGTAAAAGGACAAGGATTTATAATCAGAGTAGTGTATTTTCATGGTGAACCAAATATAATGAGGATGCTTTGCAAGAAAAAGACTTCCTCAATATATTTGGTTTCCGAGGAAAATAGGCTGATGACTATTCTTGGAAACCAAGCAACGTTGTGGCATCTCTTGTTGGTTGTTTTGCATTGTTGTGGCCAAGACACACCATCACGACTTACTCCTTATTAGACGATCTTGGGGAAGAATCTGTGTCACCACTCACCATCACCAATAGTCAGGCCTTCACAATCACCTGGTAAGTAGCAGATACCTCTCAAATCCTTGTCTAAATTATAGTACTGCATGTTTCAAGGCTGCAAAACTGGACAAGAACACGCAATTTCTCAGAGTCCAGAACACCATTATTCAAGACAACCGACTATATATCCCTCTGCACAACTAATCTCTATCTGATTATTGATTGATTGACCAATACTGTAGCATTAAACTCATATCAGCAATCAGAATACTTCCATGATTGGATTATACAAGAGCTAATGTTGTGGAAATTAGTGTTACCGTGAAAATGGGGAATATTTCTACCATCTTTTAATGGGAAGTTGATCATATTTCATCATATTTTATTTATCTTTTAATTTACATATATACGATATTAAATCTAGTGATGATGATTATGGAGGTTTTAAAAGTTCAATTATTTTTCCATAAAATACGAGTTCTCATGTCGTATGAATTAACATAGTAGCAGCAATATGCTTTTGCCATATAGGTTTTCATTCTAATATTAAAATTTTTATGAACTGTATTTTACAAAAGATAAGACAATTCAGGTTTTATTATACATTTTTACTTTTTATATTGGCTTATATATATATATATATATAATCTAGTTGTTAAATACATGTTAAATTAAAGACATGCATTTTTAAGTTAAATTATTGATTATTTCGACCTTTTACTTTTTAATTAAAATTTCACTTTTCATATATTTTACATAAACTTTTGTCAATATCTAACCAAATACCGATATTATCATTTACTTTGATAAGCTTTTCTCCGCTCCTACATCTACTTAAATTTTACAAAACAATAATCATTGATATTCATATCTACACAACAATTGATATGAGTCATATGACCATCTATTGCTCTGATAGTCAATCCTACTTTTTTCTGGGAGTCTTATCATTCATTTTGTGTTATTTCACTGCCTGAAACAAAACCAAGAACAAAATATAATACCACCACAGATACTGTGATTGATAATTTTTCATAATTTACTCATTCTTCTCATGATCAATCACATGTCACATACATATTGGAGTTCAAATTGGGATAGTGAGAATAAATATCGATGCATCTATTAGAAAGTAACAACTAACCACAATGATGAATTTTCAAGCACGTAAGTGCAAGAAAAAACCAACAACATACAAATGCTCTAATCATAAACGTTACATGCGAAAAGGTAATTTCAACACTAACTCATGTAAATTGATACTTCAATAACCAACACCAACACAATTGCCGCATATACAAACTAATTCCCCCAAGTCAATTTTTGACACCTTTAAGAATAGGGCTTGAATGGTTCATGCATTGCCCATTTGAAAATACCAACGCCAAGTGAGGAAACTCATCCAAGATAATATTAACTGGATGTAGATTCAATCATTCTTACAAATGGATGAGACATCAATGAAAAAAGAATTAAGATTTTAATGCAGCAACTAAGATTTGAATATAATTTGTGTCCCTAAAAACACCTATATCTTTCAAACTAAATAAACAGTGGGGATGATCTGGACACATCAGGTCCAGTTACAAATCTGCTATCAAATATTAAATCAAAACTGATGCCGAATCCCAGGCGTTGCTGCATTGCTCCTCTGAACAAGATGAAAATAGTGCAGCAAATCTTCAGTAATATAAAAACTCCATATAATAGAAAGCAATTTGAAATATGTGCTGAAATCTGAACCATCAGAGAGAATGCAAAATTAGGCAACAAACATCAGATCCAAATATAAGTAGCGAACCAGAGAAGGACATACCTAAATGTAACACCAAATAGTTATCACGCTTCCTTCCTCGTTATCCTGTCATTTAACAAGAAACTATTGTTAGAAACCATAATCCAACACCTGGGAAAAACAAAACTCGCAAGAAAATTATACATTCAATGATGTTCACACAAGGTTGACTCTTCCAACCATTAACCTTTACCTTGTCATAAGGTTAATCAAGTTATTGAAAGCCAATAATGAACCAACAAAATTCGGACAAGTAGAACTTAATCACATTTGGTTATTAAAAGATTCTCACCTGAAGCAATTAATTCCCAAGGCTGTGGTAATTTCATGAATGACTGACGATGCAAAGTGTAGATAGAGGACGGCTAAGTTCAGAGAAAGATAAATGTCAGTAAAAGTAAGACAATAACAGTATTATGTATTTTGTATCTATAAGAATGAACATAATATAATGAAAATTAAAGTGAAACCCATATAATTTACTCAAAATCAATCATAACCTCTACACAGATAGTGACAATAACTGCCGTCATTTTTTTTTCTTTTTTGATAAAACAGTAATTGATTACAACACTCATATTTAGAATTTGATGAGAGCACTCCTTTTTTTTATATATATAATAATAATTGCCTGTAACACTCATCTTGCTATTACTAGCTTCAAGGAAACAGATTTTATGAGTACAGCATAATTTGAAAACAGATCCACTTAGCTGAGCTTCAGAAGATGTATTAAAAAAAATGCATATTTTATTCTATAAATTTGTAATTTCAAGAATCTAACTATCAATATACTCTCAGTCCAATGATTTGTCCAAATGCATTTACTTTTCCAAACAGTTGGATGTTGAGTCATAAATTAAAGTTAATATAGCTGGACCTTATTCTCAACATGGATAATTAATAGAAATAAGATCTTGTACCTGTAAATACACAGTATCCAAGCAAAACCCAAAATTCATCAACTAAAGGAACTCTGCAACAGTGACAAAATATACCCGCAAATGAGGAAGAATCCTAAATTTCAAAAATAAGGATAACAAACTTGTAAACAAATAAACTGAGGAAAAAAAAAAAAGGGAACTTCCACGCACCCATCATTTAGTTTTGCAGTAAGAGCATTTGCAATGGCAAATGGAAGATACAACAATGACTGCACAAGTAACATAAAAAAACTTAGCAATCCGGACTCAAAATTATGTACGTCATGCTATGTTATCAAACACTTCCAAAGAAAGGACGAAAAAGACAGAAGAATAAGGGGAAAGTGAGTGGGGCCTGTTGTAGATGAGAAAAGAGATACAATAAATTTCTAGGTAAAAATAGACTTCGACAGTCACTATGAAAGAAATTTGGAGTTGAAAATGAAATAACCATTACTAAACTACTGAACCATTTGCAATGAGAATGCGACATACCATGCACATGTTAGTTTTCAATCCCTTGGGCTCATCACACAAGTGAGCCAGAATCATTCTTCCCTGTCAATCAAGCTTTTTGTCAGACCAAGATAAGGAATTCAATCAATCTACTGCAGGGATGCTCAGTATTAAAATTTTTAAATTACAAATTATAGGAGTTAAACCACAACTAAAAAACCCCCAATGGTAATGGATAAGTATCATTCACATTTGTACATTTGGCCAGAATTAAAAAAAATAAAACAGTGCATAAATGGAAAAACAAGTGATGAAAAAGAAAGTAATTGCAACAATGTTAAAATCTGAAAGATGCTCATTGCGACTATGATAGACAATAATTCAAGGGGGGGAACTGATAAAAACATGGACACAAAGTAAAAGAAGACACCCCCAAACTCAAAAGATACAAAACATAATAACAAAATAAGATAAAATACGTCTTCAAAAGAAATACGCACAAAGAAAATCCAGAAACAGCTTTCACAAATCATCTAGACAACAACAAATTACAATGACAACAACTGATATTGAAATCAAACTATCCCAAATGCCGAAGACAAAAAATGTGGCAATGGTAATTATGACCATTGAATATCATTTATAGGCAAGCATTCTACAAACTTCAAGGCAGGGCACCAAGGCTCATACCTAGGTCACAATCTATCAACTATGAAAGCATCAACTTCAAAATCACAAAAAATCATAATATAAGTAGCATGCATCTAACAATTACCAAACTACTTGCCTCACCCAATAGATAACAAACAGCCATCCAAAGAGGCCAAACAATACTTTGTTTAACCAGAAGCTCAATGTACAATAATGAATTTAAAGAGCTCAAAAATTACAATCACATAAAATGAGCATCTTACCACAAGGAACCCAAATGCAAGTCCAGTTCCCAGTACAACTAGATGTGGATAGTTCCGAATTATATCAGAAGGAGACAGATAGTCCCTAGATAAAAATCAGATCATGTATGAGGGTCAATATAGAAATAAAAACTGAACAACCAGATAGCACAAGTTTAGTCATACCACACCAGCACTCCTCCCACGAGCACCAAAAAGGGGTATAGCTGAAAAGGGATTGATAACCAGACATCTGTTAAGCATATTTCCAATCAAGAACTAAGAATTAAAAATTTGAAATATTTACCATTGCTAATGCCAATACCATGCTTCCTTTTCTTGCCTGAACAACCTTATAGACATTAGACACACTGCAAAATAGTACCGTATAAGGAAGGTTCAAGCTGACATTCAGCAAAACGCCATAGCAAGCTAACAGGTCAGCAACTCACAGATTATAACTGGCCTGACATAAACAAACTTAAGCCAAAAGTATCTTGGTCATTACAATTTCTAAGGGGTCTTCTGTGCCAACTATTTAAGCATGTATCAATAATCAAAAGAATGGACTCCAGATCAGACAGAAAAAAACAGGGGAAACAAGGCAAGAATCAAGACTAGTACTACACTCTAAGATGGACATGCACCAATGATGCAGGTTCAGCAACTCAGTACCTTGTTCTGTAGTATTAACTCTGTCTAAACTTGTAATAAAATGGGTATAGCAGATTCAACAACAATCAAAAAGTGACAAGAAAAGAATAAAAATATCATAGATTAGCATAGGTAAATTACTACACTGACCACTGCTAAGTTTAAACCTCCAACCTTTCCGGATAGAGAAATCACTTACTTGAAGAACACTGTGGGCAGAGCACCAACGAGTACCATGATATACAACACAGCTTTGTATGTTGGAATTTCTGAAGTTACAAAAGAGGAAGAGTAAGCAAAAAATAGATTAAATACCAAGGTGTCTTCTAAAAGTAAAAAGCAGGCAGAACAAGTAAAATGAAGATCTAAAAATGAGGAAAATATAAAACAACGGAAATCAGGAAATTCATATTGCAAATCCTAAAAAAGAATTGAGCATAAGAACAGTAATAAATTGTACATAAACTATCATACAGTTTCCAGTAAGATTATTAAAATAGCTATCAATGCAGACATGGCATAGCATGGTCCAACATCTTAAAGGTACAGGTACCTTAGGCAAGCTATAATACTTTCATTACTTCATATCTAACTTATTAGATATAAAAAATGGCATATAAGACAACAGACACAGACAATGATATTCAGAAAGAAGCATAACACTGCTATAAGGTGATCGGTCCTATAGTAATGATTTTCAGAAAATTATGGTAGTCGTTAACGTAAACACCAGATTACATCATCCAGTCACCAAGTAGACAAATTAACCAATAGTCTAAAAACACTTATTTAACCAATATCTAATAGAATCTTTGACACCAAATGTCAAAGCAGTATACAGAATATGACAGATATGAAGATCTAGGCGGATAATCACAGACAGAAATAAGAGAGCCAAAACTCTTTGACAGTATCCATTATAATTTAATTCACATGGTATTTTCAGTGTCAAATAGTCGGACTTAAAGGTCATCTGCATCAGGGTCAAATAAAATGATCGTCATAGCCTTACCATTAATAAGTGGCACCCAACTCAGAAAGGGCAAAGAATTCCCAAAACGCTGAACCCACCACTCAGCACCTAAGAAAAAGAAAGCAACTCCCCAGTGAAAACAGAAAAAATAGAAGAAGCTAAGGAGATATGAAAAATGATGACACATTATTAAGAAAACAACAACAAATAGTACAGCAATATAATTATTTTCTGCAGGAAGGCAAATTGGTGAAGGAGCATACCAACTATGGCTGTAAAGAAGTGGCACACATAGATCAGCATAAGACCTTCTGTAGGTCCATTGATTACTGGAAGAATAAGGGTATTGGTAAAGTAGCTGGAACAAAACAAAATATCAATACTGCTGACCTAACTAACAAAAAGATGATGAAAACAGAACTTTCATAGAAAGGAAAAAACATCAACCTCTATTTTATACATAAAAGGACTACAAACGATTCCAAAATATATTCCTCTTATAGAATCAAAGAGCAGATACATTCAATAACTCTGTATCTACAAATTCGACAATTCTGTAATCATTTAAACACAAGAAAAGATCAGAAAGTTTAGGATCACTCACTGTTCCCACGTTGCTCCATAAAATGGAATAGCTGAAAGCACCCAGAACCAAAAAGTATCTCGACCACACATAGCCGTGCTCCCAAAAGCCAAACTTTCGAACTGAAAGCTCACAACAAAATATCAAATAAATAAATAAATAAAACAAGAAATACACAACAACAACAATCAATAATGGTACGTTCATACCGCACATGCAAGTGCATCACAGCCTGCAATGTATTGGGAAAAACTATGTCATCAGCATTTACACTAAAAATAAATCGTAAAAATTAAGCAAAAGACATGACAAAGAAAAATCACCATGGTCAAAAAGCTCGCCCAACGGACTAGACGAATTAGTTCGTCGAGCTTGCTTCCCATCAACAGCATCAAAAGTCTAGCATGTAGGTAGCAAAAATGTTACAGAAAGAGCCATGCCAAACATGTTAACTCACTATTCACTAATACACACACTGGAGAGAAGCATTTGACTGTATACGTATTGTCAAGGGGAAGTAGAAGAAACCTGGTATAAAAATAGAAGCAAGCCATGCGCAAAATGAACCCATCTAGGTGGAGCTGTATCCAAGCGAGGAGAGTATATCTGAAAGTTAAAAAAATAAAAAAATAAAATAAAAACAAAATAAACAAAAAAGAAACAAATCAAAGAAACGATAGAGTTTCCTAAAGTACAATTTCAACATTCTCAAAACAATCTTATGAAGCCACCATCTTTCCATATTTTACACACTCTATTCAAATGCATGTCGCTTCTTGCACTCCATTAATGTAAAGTTAGAAAATTTGGAGAAAAATTTCAACTTATTAACAACACCATACTCACATATCCAATCAGGGCAGACGTGACCAAGAACATGAACCCAGTAAGCGTTATCTACAAACAACAGAAGTCAATCAACGGACAACACAGCAGAGAACAAAACCAGACAGATGAGAAGCAAACAAGAAGCACTCACCATGTTAGGACTGGAGAAGATCCGGAAACAAACAGACAACCACAGCCACAATCAAAAACCATAAGCGAGACCAAAAAACACAAAAAAGTGAAAAAAAAAAAAAAAGAAGAAGAAGAAGAAGAAGAAGAGAAACGTACGGGACCCAGAGAGGGAAGATTTTAACGAAGCGAGTCCAGAAAGGTTGCAGAACGTATTTGGCAAGGTAAGAGTGGTCGACTCCACTGTATTTGTACTTATGCAAAGCCTGAATTCCATGGCCCCCTATGTATCCCATTTTTTCGCTGGATCTGAGAGTTTTTACCAGGAGATCCAGGGCAAGAAATGAATCGCCAACTTTTGGCTCCCGCCCTACAACCAAGGACTCCGGACTCTGAAATTTCTCAAATTATTGATGGCGATTGCCCAATCAAACCTAAGTGCTTCTTTTTTAAACCAATGAAGAGAAAGTTTTCGCTTCCACTGCTCTCAACTAACTAAACGACGTCGGTTTTTCTGCTGTGTATGTACATTCGTACGGTCTTTACTCGTGGGAGTAGGGAAAGGAACGAGCATGATTGCTATTGTTTTTTTACACAATGAAAATAAAATTATAGGTTGTACATAAATTTGTTGATGTGGTATCTGATCGTCACTCCCCACCCCTCTTAAAATTCTCATTCTCTCTTTTTTTAACTATTAAAAAATCTTTTATACCCCTATTTAAAAAAATTATGAGAAAAAATTATAAATTATTATTAGAAAAACATTGTTATTATCAAAAAATAGTTTAATAAGAATAATATTGTTGTAATAATGATACATATTTCTTGATGATAGAAAAAAGAAAACATAATTTCTTTCGAAAATGTTAAAATAATACATATTTTTAATTAATAGCGTTTTTATAACTCGTAAATGATACATTTCAATTTCAAATTAAAGTAAAAATCTCAAAAGGAATATTATTGATACAACTAACTTCGATATATTAATTTGAGTTCAAGTCAATCTCATTCTATATTATTCTAATTCCAAATCAAGCCAATTAAATACAAATAAATACACCCTCAAAGTTTTGCAAATTCCATTATATAATGGTAAATGTTTATTTTCGGAGCCGACGCCAAACAAAATCATATTTGTTGCACCCAACTGAATTATATTATATAATAATAATAATTCGTTTAATAGTATTAGTCATTATTATTTATGCCGTTTTAATAATAATAATAATAATAATAGTTTGCAATTTGATGATGACATGATTATAGTTGAAAGTTATAATTGTTTTTATTAGTTGAAACATTCAATCGACTTGTAACTGAATTGAAGGTTAATTAAAAGCTGTATGTATTACGTTTAAAATTTATCTAGATGCATAAAAAGGTGTTAATGTGTAAAATATTATGATAAAGAGATCAAATTTATGATGTAAACTATTAAAATTCTCTGTTCAAATATATATACATATATATAATAGTTTTTACTTTTGCATGAGTATAATATATGTCGAATGGAAAGATGACCCGTCAGTGTAATAGGAATAAAACATGTAGAGTGTGTCATAATTTTTGAGTGAAGGAAAAATTTGATAATATTATAAACCGTATAATTAAGTAAATAAGTCCCTCAAGGTATAAAACATTAACCTTCGAAGGGACTATCCCTTAAGTAAATCAGTGACAAATGTTTTACATATAATAAATAATCATTAGCTTAAGAACAACTCGAGTGATAGATGGTTAATGTTTTCACATGCATCACGACTTTTGAAAAGTAAGTTTTTGTTTCCTTATAAAAGTTGATCGAGTGCTATATTAATTAGTGAATTATTTTTAGGGTAAAAGATACATATCTTAAAAATAATCACAAAGTAAAAAATTTGATTTAAGCATTAAAAGGTATTCCTGAAGACAATCTTTGGACCACCTTAACGAAGATATCGGTTTGTTTTGTGGGTTAAATCATAGTCGAGGGTTGAAGGATTACAATCCACCGAAGGGAAGAGATGTTTGAAGACACAATAAATCTTCGAACAACAGTTTCAGTCGAAACAACGTTAGTATGATGGAAATTAATTATATCAGTGCATTTATTGTAGGCCATTGACTGAGTATAAGTAACTGTTGACCAAATAAAAACAAATAAAAATCATTGAATATAATGGCAGATAAACGAGAAAATGAAATTCTTATACGAGTACATACCAAAAAGATATATATATATATATATATTAAAATCCCACGAAAGAAAGGAGCAATAAACAAAACAGAGTACATTTTTTTTTTGTCCGAAACACTTTTTTCTTTGCACGAATCAAGTGGGCATCTACGGCTTTAGCATCTAGGATTTTTTGTTTTTTTTTTTTTATTTCGTTTTTGGCTGAAAAAATAGGCATCGATCCTAGCATCACTATCACATTCCCTTTATCAATAAAAGCAGAGGCACCATGAGTGACATATGCCAGGAGCATATGCCTTCCCGTTTCGAGTCAGTTTGGCTTTATTTGTCAACAAAAATCACTAGAATACCTTTCGGAGAAAATTAGTAGAAAAATTAATAATTATTCACGGGCTAGTTAATTACAATTGCTATATCATAAATTAAATTTATTTAGAGAAAAATGCACAAAGAAGGAGTCTTCAATCTTACATTCAAATGTAAAAACATTTACGAAATAATTGACAATGCCTTAAATACCATCACCCATTACAGAATTCCATTAGAGCATCCAACTTCGAGGTAATAAATTCTCTCTTTTTTTCTTTTTTTTTATTACATATGCATATTAGGAGTATTATATACCATATAACTTATCGAATACTCTTGATTAAGGTTTCTAAAACGTTATCTGAAACTGAAGCTTCTAGAAGCAGACATAAAAACACATATCACATAAGAAAATTACCCTCAATTGAAGAGCATTTAATGTAAATTGAACATGTATGATTGAAATGGACCAAATTTTATGGGCTGGGTGTCACTGTACCATACAACCATGTGTTTCAAGATAATAAATTTTAAAACTGTAGAATTCTTTTTTTTTTTTTTAATCATGCATCACCTACTTTTTAATTTTCATTTACAACATTTGTTCTTTTAACCCCAAAGCATATTCCCTCCATCTAATAATTATCTATATTAATTGGTTTAACTTTTTGTATTAGTGATTTTCAAAAAATCAAGCCCCTGGAACAAATGTTGGAGGTCAAACAAGGAAAACATATTTTCCAATGTATTGTCCTGTTGCAACGCAAAAGTCATTACGCGCATCAACCCAAATGAGACTCCAACTACTTAACCACGAAGACATTGACCATTGATTTTCGCTTCACTTTTGACCAGATCTTTGATTCCATAATCACAGCTGCACACGCACACGCACAAGCCACAACATTAATTGAAGATGGTGATTAGTATTTAAAATTAGGGAAAATTCCATTCGGATTCCTAAAATTTAACAAAACTTTACTTTCTAACTGTGAATACATTTCCGCTATATTTGGTATCCAAAGTTTTAATAAGTCAATTAATTTGGTCAATTTGACCGATTTTCTAACTGTTAAACCAAACAAAAAATATATAAAAAATATATTTTTTACTCCATCAACTTGTCAAACTTATATATATTTAAAGAGTAATACTAGACCTCTTTTAATTTTTTTTGTCTAAATTTATGTTCAAAAAACAGAAAATCTTTTATAAAATTGTCTCACAGTTAATGTAGTAAAACGGACTAATGAGAAATATAAGAGGAAAAACAAAAGATAAATAGGAAATGTGACAGAAAAATATAACACTATTTTGTCGGTTCGTCTCACTACATAGTTGTGAGACAGTCTTATGAAAAATTTTATTATCTAAAAGATGTGGAAGTTGAATTGTCAACTTCTTATTATGAGATGATATGATAATTAATATGATGTTGGCAACTTATATACCATAATATCTACACATGGATTTGGATAAAAATTTTGGAAAGTCTAATATTGATTTAAAACTTATAATTAAAAAACCTGATTGAAACTCAATCACAAACCTCACCACTAAAACTTCCATCAAACATTTAAATCTAATGATAGAAGCCATTAACGGAAACCGATGCCGAATCCAATGAAGAAATCAAGCGTGAGATAAGGTGGTGCTTAAGAGAGATCGATGCGCAAACCCGATTGAAGGTCGATTTGGAGATTTGATTTGCTTGATGTAAACCAGATGGAGGTTCAAACTGATTGATTTGAGTGATTGCATAAACTGGCATTGGTCTGGTGAGAACTATATCAAAGTCGATCTAGTAGGTTCACGTGATCAAGTTCAAGCTTGTCCATACAACAAAAGAGGTGTGGCATTAGAGATCCATCCACCATATATATATGTATATGTTTTTTTTGGTTTAATACAATTTTTTTTTTATATAAATTGTGGTTTTTAAAATGATTTTTATTATTCATACTGAGATGGACAGTACAGATCAAAGTATTTTAAATGTTCCAATTTTTTATTTCTAGAAGTTTTTTTTTTAATAATTTTTTAATTTTTTTATATTAATTTAATTAAAAGTATGATTTATTTGACATTGACATGTATACTATTTTATGTCTAAAAATAAAAATAAACTTGAAACCATTAATTTTGAGTACAGATAAATAAAATTGTATTCACGGTTAAAATAGTGAAATCTCCTTAAACTTCGAGGATCCAAATGAAATTCTCCTATAAAATTATGAATTTGACACCGTGTTGCAGAAGTGTATAAGCTCATTTAACATATTTACAGGGGGCAGGTCTCAGGTCAGTGACCCACTTGAGTCCTGGAGCTTGCACACACATCAATGTACTACACCCTGCTCTTCTGGGTACTTGTCTCCCCAACTTGCATTTCATCATGCATACATACTTTTGATACTTTCGAGTGTAGGGAGATGGATGATTGGAAATAACTCAGACACATCCATTTGTGAAGGACAAATTTATAGAACAATATGTGGATACATATTCTAATAAAAAGATCATGAATATGATCCAAATTGAGAATGCAAATGGCAGTGGGTTATCTATACTTGATAAGACTCCCACATAAGGGTTGGATGGAGATCCCATACAGAAACTCCCACCATGTTGTTCAACTTCACTAACAAATTCAATTGCATCTTCTCCATTTGGATCCAACATGTTTACTGCTTTCCCATTCTCATCAAACTTGAGTCCCACAGGATCTTTCGCGCACCTTGACATGCATCCTCTAGGGAAAATTGAGTGCCACCCAAAAATCCCTCTCACGGTTTCTTTTTATGTTATCCGGAAATCTAAGAAGCTGAGCATAAATTTGTGGAACACAAGTAGGTGTTCCATTGGGAAGCCAAAACCTCAAAACTCGCATCATGTTTGATTCAGCAACAAGGAGAAATGAGTTGGTCTTGCTTAGAGCCACCCCATTTGGTCTTGCTATGTGGATCATATTTTAACAACCTATCATCTATCACCTTCCATTGCCTTTGTATACTCCCTGGCAACGTTACAACATTGCTTTTTCACATATTGAGGATTTGTACTTGAAATATAGTTCAATTGTAGCAAATAAGATGCTACCTTCCTTCGAAGGGATGGAAAATGAGGGTCTACACCCGCACCAAGCCCAACCTGCAATGGACACTTTTTTATTTTTTTTCGGGTCCAAACCCTCGCTAGACCCTTGAAGTGCATTTGCGGGTGGTTCTAGACCCAAATTGCAAATTTAGTGGATCTCTCTAGACCTACACCATGCCCGAATTTGACCCGATCTTTTTAAAAAAAATAAATAAATCAAAATTTCCTACTAATATTATTTTGCTTAATTCTTTTAAATCAAATTTTTTAAGCCTACAATTGCAGTATTTTATATTTAATGTATATAAGAATTAAACTTATAATCTATTTAACTAATTTCACTTTCACACAATCAATTTCGTAATCAATTCTTGTCAAATTTTACATGTCATAATCAAAATTAAACCAACAATACCACTAAAAATTAAATTTATCCTTAATTTACATCCCAAAATAACCAAAAAAAAAATGCATAAAATGAAATCAAGATGTTGATGGCCCTTCATCATCTAGTGTATTATATACTTATTCCTCCGGAATGCTACCTAATAAAAAAAAATCAAGTGAAAAATTAAAAATTAAATTGATGGTTACCAATAATATGCATATTATATAATTAAATTTGAAACTACTTTTGTATCTCAGAGTGGAGCCCATATTTAATTTTGTACACACATTAATGCTTCTAACACAGTTAGATGCAATCTCTTATGATGTGGACTCAAAAATCTACTTGCAACATTAAAAGCGGACTCAAAAACCACCGTAGACACATGAATGGTTATGATGTCTTTAACAACTTTAACTAAAATCGGATATTTCCCCTTATTCCTTTCCACCATGACAAAATATCAAAGTCATGAAAGTTGTTCTCAACTTGTTTATCCAAATCTCTCTCTAACTCTGACTTGTTCAAACTTATAATTGCTCAACACTTATATTGTTCATATTTATCTTCATCCTTATCCCTAAGAACATTAGCAGAACGAACAATATAAGAATCACTAACTTGTTCAACTAAGATTGCATCCCAATGGACATCAAAGAGAGAGAGAGAGGGCTGTGGTTGAAAATAGCAAATGGTGATGAAGTTTAAGGGGCTTTTTTTTTTTTTTTTGTGAACAGAAAACGGGTAAATGGTTTTTGAACACCGGGTCACTTACGGGACTTATTGAGACTCGTGTATAGACTTGTATTCTACCTACTATTGATGCGAGTTTTAAGGACCCGATTCTTTTGTGGGTGTGAAAAAATACAGTTTAGGTCAATACCTAAACCGCATTATGCGGGGATATGGACTGGGTCTCTAGACCCGGTCCATTTTGCCATCCCTACACGCACAACATCAGAAAAGCATAAGGAATCAAACATTAATGTGGGCTGCTGCTTGAGTGAAACATCAGTTAGTATTCTCGATTTAACAGAAACATAAACAAAATGAAAACAGGAACGAACAATTTTGATCACGAATAGTTGAGGCCACCCAAGTGGCATTGGCACTACGTTATTAGCAAATTGACACCACCATGCATCAAAAAATAATTACAGTTCACGTCTCTGACATTTAATCATATTCTCAGAGATCATTCATTCAAAATTTTAACTGATCTATTGTTACGGAATGAAGACATTGCCGCGACATTTGTTATGCTTGCAAAGTTTTTGAGCAAATTGTAGAAAATTGACTGGATTTCAGAAACATAGAACCTGTGAAATTCAATCAATTTCTGCTTATACAACTTGCAATAAGTGCTGAACAGATTAAATCTAGGAGAGAGATACAAGAAACTGAATTAGACTCTTCAAAGGTCAGGCATGCCCTTTCCGGTTTTAGCATCATATGTCTTCTCCAACACTAGGTCCATTGGAGTATCCTTGGGACCAGCTACAAATAAGAACAAAAAAAAAATCAACAATATGAAATAGAGAATGGGCAGATAAAATCTCACCAAGATAGCATGATAGTTAAAATTTGAAAGGCTACTTTAATCAATATATTGTACCAATACCATCCCATTGCATCCCAGTTCATAATTTGTATCCACAAACGACGTAGATGAGAATCTTCTACTTCGGAAAAAAAAAAATTTAAACTGTCTAGTATGTGAACAAGCAACAACACTTCTACAAAGTAATGTTAAGAGGAAAAATCCCAAAATTCAAAAGAGGCAGATAAAAATAAATAGCTGACCCGGCTGAATGGAAAACATCTACAAAAACAAACACCTACATATGCACATTCAGATGGTTTGGTTTTAGTGTTGAGCCATTTATCTTTTAAGAATGAGAATTTCTAGTATCTCATGTGGTTTATTAAGTCTGAATTACGACATTAGGCATTGAACTTAAACCTCAGATATCAAGGCTTTTGTTTCTCATGTAAAATTTATATCCATAGGTCAACTACATGAAAATGCTAATAAAATGTGCTCCATCCAATGGCTCAAACCACACGGTTGCCAAAAGGAAAATCAAATCTACACTGAGTACAAGTCCAAAAAAATAGTTATAAAAATAAATATAACATTCTGATTTATTACATTCCTAGAACACACTGTAAAATTAGATCCTCAGCAACACAAATTTTATTAGAGTTTTCCATATTTCCAGGATGTTCACCCGTTCTATATCAATACAGCCAGCTTTAAACTACATTATAAAAAATATTGTTTAATTTCAATTTGAATGCATAAAAGAGACATCTTTTAATGAGCTGCAAACACCCTATTATAATCCTATCAGCAAGACTCAAAAATTTAGAAGAAAGAGGCCATGGTACTTACGTCTCAAAAGATATAATCCAATTAGTTAAAGCTCTTGTAGTGAGAGCATGAGGTTTAAGGATCCATTCGCCACACTAACCTTGACAAGAGATTTAATTTACTTTGTGTGCACACTCTGGGCGGGAGGCATGGCATGTGTGCTAAAGCATAATAATAAAAAATCATACGTTGAGTGGACAAACCCATTGAAACTTATGAAACGACTATAGGATCATTAGTTAGCATGCAGCTATCTCAAGTTGCTAAATTCTTAAATACAAATTGAACATATATATGCTCGTCTTTAACCTATATACCAATTTAGAGTAAATCTTAAAGTTTTTTGTTTTATGAATAATTAGTCATATTTTAAATATGCAAGTGCCTTTACAATCTCATGTTTATAATAAATAAGGCCCTATATATATATTTTTATCAAAGACTTCATTTTCTTCATCTGATAGCTAGTACTTGTTAGACAATTCCAGCACATAGGGATAACAATGCAAAACATTAGATCTTATAACACATTCAAATAAGATTATCACACACAAAAGATTGCATGTAATAAATCCAGCACAAACCATGGAATAAAGAAACAGGTAAACATAAAAATAACAAATAGAAAATTTTTCCTTTTACTTACAAAGCAAAAGAAACAAAATGATGATATGCTTTAGTTACTTACCAACAGTAGGTCTTGGTGTCGTCCTTATTTTTAAAATCTCAGGGCGAGGAATTATAGACCCAGATGCTCCAATACCTCTAGAAACTCTAACTTTGGTTCCATCTTCTAGGTATCTAATTCCAACCTTGCAGGGCTTCCTGCATGCATAATCATCGATGATCAATTCTACGAAACAACATACAATGACATCACCACAGCTGTTAACTTTGATTAAAAGCAACAATTGTACCCTGTAACTGGGTCAATAACTTGAACATTTGACGCATGAACCGGTGCTTCAACAGTAAAAATCCCACCTTCATGACCTTCTCCTCCCTTGACATGCTTTTTTACCTGCATACACAGCCATAAAAAATCCAACCACATAATTATTACTACACATTCAATAAAACTCACTTCAATATTAGGAGTGCATTTGACATGTCAGTTTCATAGTAATTATTCAGTTTAAAAGTTTATACATCTTAAGTCGTAATTAACCAGGACAATTGCCATCACATTAACCCTTAATTTAATCTTATCACCGAACAAGTCACTAAAACATAACAGCCTGTGCTTCCACCAAAATAAGTACAACAAACAAATACTTAGAATTAAGAGTGTCTCACCAGATTCTTCCCCTCAACGATGACACGATTTTGAGACCGAATGACACGCTTAATAGTACCGGTCTCGCCCTTATCCTTTCCCCTGATTATCATAACCTGTGAATAAAAACCCAAAATACAAAAAAAATTGCAAGTGTCCAGAAAATAAATGGAAACTGAAAATAGCAAGAAGTGCAAGTGTCGGCTCCTCACATTGTCGCCTCTGAGAACTTTCCAGTGCCTGATGAGTTTCTCAGCAGCTTTCCAACCCATTTATACTAATGAAGAGATCAAAGGATACCTGCGAGTGTCTGCCGCCCAATCAGAATTCTCATCCTAATTCTTCAAACTTTTTGGTTTTAAAGAAAATCAAGATTAAAAAAAACCGAAATGAAGTTGCGCAGAAAGTAAAACACAGAGAGCAAGAGATCCTTTACCTTGAGAAGGTTGAGTGAGAAATGATTCGAATTGATTTGGATTGTCTAGTTCAGTTGTATTGTTAATAGTCGGCTTTAGGGTTTTCGTGCCCAAACCCAGTTTACCGCGATATTTACGAGTATTTGGGGTTCTAACTTCTAAGAGGTTTTTATTCATGGGCCGTCTTTTAAGTTCTAATCATTCTTCAAGTGTTGGTGTCAATGCCTCAAGCACTTGTGAAGCGGGAAGAGGACTCCTGCAGCGGAAGATGCAAGTTTTTGTGCCTGACCGCCGTGGGGTCCAACAACCATAAGCCCAAAGAAAGCGTCTGCTATGTAGAGATGACATGTTTTTGCGCTAAATTTGAGGCCCAATGGCCTCCCACACACGGGTTCCATCCGCGTATCAGTTGACCCATGTTGAATATCAGTCTACGTATATCACACACTCCATTCAATTAATTTTTTTCATGTATCGTTTTCCATATTAAAAATGCCACAAATAATAATAATGAATTGAGCTTACTTTTAACTAGAAAGTGTGAGAAAAATCAAACAAGGAAGGGCGAGGATAAACATATATATATATATATATTGATTCTATAGTTAGTGTCTCTTAATTTTAAAAAAGTAAGGATAAAAAATCTCAATTATTTATTAGATCTGATAGATAGAAAAAAAAAAAAAGAATATAAAAATATAAATAAATAATTATTATTTGATTATTATTATCATAAGAAGTTTTTATGTTGAACAACTATATGTATATATAATGAAACATATTATAAGGATAACAATATTTAAAATTTCTAAAACTTCCCTCCACATTCAAGACTAATCTGTTTGGCCCTCCATATACATAGATAGACAGAATCATGTGGACATGTCCAAAACACTCTCGTGGTAGTTGGTATTGGTGATTGCAACTTTCAATGGAAAAGAATATACTTTCAACCAGAGGAAAGACAAATATATATATATATATAGGGGCAGGATCGGAGGACACAAGTTTTGACACAAATTTTGACGTGATTTTATTGACCATTTAATGAAAAGGATTTTAATGGTTTAGATTTACTCACATCACTACATATAACTCAATTTTACACTCTACATAAATATTTTCTCTCCTCTCTCTCTCTCATTACATTAGCTCTTTCATCTCTCTTCATTATTACACCATTTCTCTTCTCTCTCTTCATTATTACACTATCTCTCATCTCTCCCATTAATATTAAAACCCCAATATTCAAATTATTTTTTTCTTACCCAATCCAATTATATTTAAAAACTCATCAAAAAAATTTTTAAAAAAAAGCAGCAATTATTTATTATTTTTTAACTTGATAAAATTATTATTTAAATGATGATTTATTTTTTAAAATAGTTTAAACCAAACAATTTTTAGTAAGAAAATTTTTACTACCACTAAAAAAAAATTCTTATTTCAAAAACAATTTCTAACCAAAATAAGTAAAATAGATTTTATTTTTCAAAAACACAAAACATTTAACCAAAAAGTTTTTCTTACTAAAGATTATTTGGTTTAAACTATTTTAAAAAATAAATTATCATTTAAATAATAAATTTATCAAGTTAAAAAAAAAAAAAATTGTAGCTTTTTTTTTTTTTTATTTTCTTGATGGGCTTTTAAATATAATTGGATTGGATGGGAAAAAAATAATTTAAATATTGTGATTTTAATATTAATGGGAGAGATGAGAGATAGTGTAATAATGAAAAGAGAGGTGAGAGAAAACATTTATGTAGAGTGTAAAATGAAGTTGTATATAGTGATGTGAATAAATCTAAACCATTAAAATCCTCCTAATCCAATGGTTAACAAATCGTGTCAAAATTTGTGTCAAAACTTGTGTCCCCCGATCCTGCCCCATATATATATATATATAAAGTTAGGTGTTTCAAATCAGAAAATCCAAATTCAGAATACAAATATTGGTTGTGATTTATTTTTGTTTTCATTAGAGGAAAGAGACAGCGCTAGCTACTTTCCTTCATAGCATCTGTAAAGTACATTAATAAACGACATTAATATTACAAAATCAATCACAGTCACCAGTAATATTATAGTTGTAGGATATTATTCCACACCAAATAATAATTATTAATCAAGATAAATAGCACGTTTAGGCCTAGCTACAGCTTGATAATTCCCAAATAAGGCTTCATTGAAGATCCCACATACAAACGCCCACCATATTCTTCAACTTCACTCACTGATTCAAGTGCCTCTCCTCCATTTCCATCCAACTTGTTTACAAGTTTCCCTGACTCATCAAATTTAACTCCCACAGGATCTTCCATAAACCACGTGGAAGTCCCTTTTTCGATAACCGAATCCACCTTGGTTTGTTCGTACCTCTCAATCTTTCCTCGACCGGAATTCAGTGCCACCCAAAATTCTCCTTCATTGTTCCTCTTTATGTTATCCGGAAATCTTCCAAGTTGTGCAAAAACTTCTGAGGTGTAAGTTGTGGTAGCTATATTCTCATGAAGCCAAAACCTTAAAATTTGCATTGTGTTTGATTCAGCAAGTAGGAGGAACGAGTTGTTCTTGCTTAGAGCCACCCCGTTTGGAAATGCCAAGCCTTTGTACATAACTGTTACTGTCTTACTATATGGATCATATTTTAACAATCTTCCAGTTTTGTCTCCTCCAATTACTGCCAATAAATATTCCCTGCAACATTACACCACTTGTTCAGAAATTGAGCTGGCTAGGAATTATTATTTTCAGCTACTGAAATATAGTTGAATTATAGTTTCACATTCACTACTCACACTTGACTTAATTTCGAAGTATCATTTAAGCTCCACTATATACATTTTCTTTTAAAGTTATTACGGTCGTCACTTGAGAAGGGACAAATGACTCAAACTTGACGGAAGTACACTGACCAATCTCGTTTTATCTCCCTCAGACACATTTTATACGTGTGTGTAAAAGCAGCTGTTGAGGCTGGGATCAACTCTAGCATGTCTCTTTTAATTATGAGTAGATGTCCGGGCAGAGATATATATTAGGCCCAGTCAGACTCCTAAGGCCTCTTTTACAATACACACGTGTCTTACTACCTAAAATATAAGTGTTCAATTTCAATTTCATTTTTCATTTTTTATTTTGAAAAACAGAATATAGAGAAAAGTGTGCTTGGTTGTTTGTTTTTTAAAAAAAAAAAATTCAAAAATAAAAAATATGTTTTGCAAAATTTGAAGGTGAAAATAAAAAATGATTTTATTTTATTTTCTATTATTTTCAAAAACAATTTTTATTTGTACAGAAAAACTTAAAAAATTAAAAACACTCATCTCTAACAGTCATATCATCATTTTTAAAAACAATTTCCATCTAAACGCATTTTCAGTTTTTACCTATTTTTAAAAATGGTATTAAACAGTTTTTTATCATTTTCGTTTTCGAAATGTATTTTTAAAAATTCTATCAAATGCATTATCGTTTTTTAAAACATTATTTCGTTTTTAAAAATACAAAATATTATTTTAAAAACGTATCCAAACACATAAATTAGTTGAACCTAATTATAAATATTTTGGGCGTAATCTTGTCCATTTATTATGGGAATTTCATAGTACTATATGTGTTAATTTTTGAGTCATACATATAATGTTTAAACTCAATAGATTTTATAAGATTTTTTATATGATTAACTTAGAATTATATATATATATATATATATATATATTTGATAAGCACTGGTGTGCTAACTAATAGTATTTATATCATAGTTGGATATTTTAGCATTATTATATATAATATGTTTTATTCTAGTACTCCATCTTATATAAATTTTTCTGGGTCTGTCACTGTATAAATTAATGGTAGGTTATTTCTTTATCAACATTGTTATTATTAAGATTATTTCTTTATCAACATCATTATTACTATTAAGATCACCTCGATACTTGAGAAAGACAAGTTAGCATGTAGTGAAAAACACAAATCAACACCACCATACTTGACAAAGACAAGATAGCATGCGGTGAAAAGCACAAATCAAGACAGAGAAAAAAAAAAAAAAAGGCTACCTTCTCTGGAAGACAATGCTGCTGTCAGTAAAATAAACATGTCCAGTGTTGGTATCAATATCCAAAGCATTAGTGAAGCGGAGGGGGACTCCTTCAGCAGTAGCTACGAGTTTTACAGCCTGACCGCCGTTTTGTCCAACAACCATAAGGCCAAAGTAGGCGTCTGCTATGTAGAGATCACATGTTCTTTGATTGAATTTGAGACCCAGTGGCCTCCCACATGTGGGTTCCATCCCTGGATCGGTCGATCCATCACATAACTTCGTTTGCCTACATACAATATTCCATTGCAATTTAGTCCCGCAAGTAATAGTAATGATAATAGAAAACAACAGTAACACCAGAATACATAAATAAATTAGTTAGTTGAGGACATGAACAATGACTGGAAAAGAGTCTTCTGGAATGGATGACAGCTGGTCACCTAGTGAAGTGACATAGTGGTCACGAGCTTGTGAAAGATGATTCAGATAGGATGTAGGATACTCAGACCATGGAGTGTCATCGTATAGGGCTGGCCAGATAGAGTCAGGAATAGTCTGATTACGCTCAAAAAGCTGTTTTTAGATAAGTCTGAATTGATGAGCACAGTTAAGCTCACCATTGAACACTGGAAAAGGGTTTTGTGACAGCAAAGTAAACCAAACTTCTGTCATATTTCTCAAGTCTTCCTCCATAGTTATTTATCATGAAGAGCGTTCGTACTGACTTGATCAGGGAAAGTTTGTAAGTCTTCTCAATCAATGAATATAATAAATTAGTATCTACCCACCTGTACTGCATGCCTTATGCGAGTAATAGCTGAATTCCCCAATTTATCAATTATATGTTCGCATGTAGCGTCATGTATGGAAGACAGAACATAATTTTGATATTTTGGAAGGGTAAAATCAACTAGAGTCAGCGTTATGAAGTTCACTTAGTAATATATCCTTTACATTTAGCTTCTCGATGTGGTAAGTTCAAGTCAATTCTAAATTTATTGTAATATTTTAAAAACAAAAAATCAACTAGAGGTTAACAAAACCGTATTATTTAAATTCATTTTTTACAACAATCAATTATATTTAATAGTATTTTTTATGTTTCCTTTCTGTTTTACTATATTTTTATTATTAAGTATTAAAGTAGGTGTTACGTTTAAAAGTTTAGAACTTATATCTATGTAAAGGCTCAGATAATAGTATTGAATGATTTTAGTACATTCACATGCGCAAGTTTAATGAATAACATATGAAACTAACTAGAAGGGAAGGCAAAATCAGATAACATAAAAAAAAAAAAAAAAAAAAAACAAAACAAAACAAAAAAAAAAAAAAACAACATAAAACAAAACAAAACAAAAAAACAAAGATGTGAATCATGTGGGGGCTCATTAATCAAACTCAAATACTCTGGGTAAGAGTAAAAACAAATTTAGATACCAAGTTAAGTAACTATATTAAACTTAAAGGTTTTAAACTTTTTAGTAAGAGTTTAAACAAAGGACTTGTATTTAAGCACCCTAACAGGGTAAGAGTGTTGTCCTAATGGATGCTGTTAATATGCACATTAGTAGAAAATCCCTCTCGATTGGTAATGATCATTATGAAACTAAGATATATATCTTGCCTGTCTGGCGAGGTGACAGCGAACTCGGTCCAACCAAGATGAGGTCCTTGCCATTTGAGGATTCTGCCATCAGAGACACCAGCATAAGGGCCTTGGCCGTTGCAGTCGAAGGCGATGCTTTCAGGGCCTATGACTCCAGGCAGCTTGACTTGGAAGTAGTTCTTAATAAACTGGCGATCATCAGACAAGATGACATTTAGATAAATCAGAAACAAGGTGAAGGACAAGGAAACGGAGGAAGAAGAAATTAATTTCTTCATGGATTCCTGTGTAGTGATGAGAAGCTTTATTTTTGCTCCATGTTGCTGTACTTATAACCGGACAACGCCCAGCTCCTTGGTCTTTGTACAATAAGCTAGTTATAGCTTTTTGAGTAAATCATTAATGATCCATCCTATATTAAAAATGATAATTACATGTTATCCACAAGTAGTAATTCCTTGATTTGACTTCCCCAACTCAAATTGTATAAATTGTGAGATGTTAATTTATAAATTAATAATTTCACTCCTCTAACTCTTGTTGAAAGTTGTATTAGATTGTAACATGTGTGGTAAGAAAGCAACTACTTCGTACTAAACCATGTTTTGCAACCATTTCGCATGTTTGGGTTTAAAATTTCAAACATTCTTAAACCACGTATAATTTTGGTGAATTAATACAAATATATTGTTCAAACTTCAACCTCACGGATTTTGATGAGTTTGATCACTTTGACCATATAAATTTTGTTTATGTACCTCTGTGTTTATTGCTAGTTTATATATATATAGAGTGATTTTACTGTCAGTACTTTCTAATTTTAAAATATTAGGATGGACCGATCAAATTTATCCATTACATTTGAACTAAATAAGAAAAATAATTTGTTTTAAAAGAAATAATGAAATAGATAAATTTAATTGATTTATTCTAATTTTTTTAAAATTAAAAGATATTAATAATAAAAATCATTATATATATATAAAATATAAAGGCGCGCAATTGAAAATTGCAAAGTAACAGAAAAGATGTGCAAATTTCTTTTTTACTTATTTTCAGGATTTGAAAACTTTTCTCAATTCTCGAAATAAGTAAAGTGGAAATTTTATGGTTATTCAAGAGTAACTTTATCTCAAAAAAGAAAAATAGTAGAGTGTAACTTAGCAGCTAAAGATGGATGCACGAGACTAGCAACTTTTACATGAAACTGTCCCAAACATATTTAATTATTATGTGTTAGTATAATTAAACGGTGCCATATAATATAAAATGGTTAAATGTTTTTGTGAATATAAATATTATGTGCGATACAACTATTTGAAACTGAAATAAATCGTCACTAAAATATTATTAGATTCAACTAATACTGGTTATTATTAAATTATTAGATAATAGAAAAATTAAATGTTATTAGTAATAAAAGGAGTAAAATATAGGTTGATATTTGATATTTTTAACTTAATTGAAAAGGTTAGAACGTACATTCCATTCAAGTTTTTTCGGTGAGGAGACAGACATTTAGCCAGAACTGATCAGAGTTAGGTTTATCGAACTTAACGAATTAAATGAAGGGCATAAATGTAATTACATTGAAATAGCAAAGAAAATGAGTTGGCAAGTAAAATTGCATTACTAACATGCATGCATTATTGGAAAGGAAGAACTGCAAAAATTCTATTGAGGTTTGCCCGGAAATAATCAGAGTTAGATTTATGGATCTCAAAGAATCAAATGAAGAACACAAATGGAGTTACCGTCGCATAGAAAAAACAGGAGTTGACAAGTTGAGTTCGTTTGATGAGTTGATGTGCTAGCTTTTTTTATTTTTTATTACTATTGAAATCAGTTTAGAATACTACTAAGACAAGTTGTGATATAACTTTAAAGTACGATCCAAAGATCAACTCTTAAAAGACAGGAGGGATCTGTATATATTATACCTCTAATATCTAAAATTCATTTATCTTCATTTGCTAATATTATTTTTATTTTAATATCACTTACACTTATAGCTGGGATATTATTTGACTGAAGTTTTAAAGTTTTACTCGTTATACTTGTAAGAATTTATTCATATACACAGCTTTAAATTAGTCTGCTCTAAGTCGCTAGAAAAGAAAACATTTTTTTCCCATGAATAGTTGTAAAAATGTTAACTAACTGCATATACACTTTAAATATGAAAAAGTAATTTGTTTTCAATTTTTTTTTATTAACAGATGTTATCTATGATGCAGCGATTCAAACTCAAGATATATACTATAAGATTGAATGAGAAATTTAGCTACCACAAGGTTGCGTTGGCTTGTGGTGCTAGTCATTCTTTTACATGTAGCTTTAGATTAGTCTGCCCTAGCAAGTTAAAAAAAAAAAAAATCTCTTGTGGTAGTTGTAATATTACAAAAATGTTAACTAACTGCATATTATATGTAAAATAATATTATATGATATGTTACTAAATAAGATATTTTGTAAATGCTTTGCAGCCTTGAAGGAAATTAAGGGAAGTTTATAGCAAGTGTTTCTTTCTTTCTTTTTTTTTTTTGAAATATATAGCAAGTGTTTCAACAAAAAATCTGAGCGTGAGACGTACAGAAGTAGGCATTATGGATTGTTTTGTAATTCGATAGGCTGAGGCGCATTTTGGTAATTTTCTATTTGGTCTCGATGTAAAATGACGAGGGCAGTGTTAGTAATTTAATGTGAACAATAACATTTGTAATTGTCCACCCGAACATAAAAAGACTTAGTGCTATTTTGTATGGAATTTTTATAACTTACTTTTAGGAGACATCTAACCCTATAAATATGAGTTTTATTATTTTATTTTTTATTTTTACCAAAATTAAGATAGCCATATTCAGATTATTTCATATTCTTTGAGTTCTCTATTTTTAGGCATTATTCCTAGGCTAAATTTTTTACTTGTGTGATTTATTGTCCCATGCGCTTAGATTATTCTTGATTTTAGTGAGATCTTATTTTGTGGAGAGAGTTCAAAAAGATGAGTTGGAGATTGTTTGTTCATAAAAACAAAGTGGGAGATCTAGCTAGGAAAGTAAGGATCACTAGTAAAAGGCTTGCAGGTAGATAATGAGAGATCACGCTAAGAGGAATGTGAGTTCAAGAATAGCTTGAGAATATATACATAAGCCTAATAGATCTTACAAGATCATTAGGATAGGGTCTGCAAGTAGATTAAGTAGGATAGGTCAAGGGAGTGAGTTCTAGTTCATTAACTTCATATTGTACTTATTAATCATCTAGTGAATTTTACAATAAAGTAGCCAAAGGTGTTTGGTCTAGTAATTTTTTACTTGTTTGGATTTTTCACATAAAAATCTTGTATCAATTTTTTTTCTCTCTCCCTCTTTACTTTATTTTTATTATGATTATTTTAATTTGGTTTAAATTTTTTTACATCGCAAAAAATTTGATAAGAACCTATTTCCCCTCCATCCCCTAATCTTTCTACTTTTTTTTTCATTAATAATTAGTCACTTTCGATTACATTACCTAACAGTTGTTTATTTCAAAGAGAGGAAAATAATTCCCAACAGGGGTTCCTTTTACATTCATAAATTCATAGAGAAAGATGTGACATCAATGAAAATACACAAACTAAATTAGGGACGAGTGTATGTGTTATATTAACAAATAATTGTTTCTTTTAAAGCATTTGATACTAGCACTATACTTATAAATAATTAAAAAATAAAAAATAAAAAACTCTTCAAAACTCTCTCTTCATTTTTTGTCATATAGGTGCACATTTTCTTTGAGCTCATTCTCATCCATCTTAACAATGAGCATTAAAACCACACCATATACATTTCAGAAGCATATATGAGGAGTTTTTTCTTTGTATTATGAAAGTATGTCTCTTTGGTTATAAGGGTTGATATTCAAGCTAACTTGTGATTATCTCGACAGGTCTTAATTTTAACTTATTCAATGTCAACTTGAAAAAAAATAAATAAATAAAACACTTGGTACACATGTAAATTGATTACGTATTATCATGCATGTCTTTAAAATTCATGTGATTGATATAATATTTCATTTACAAAGGATTTTTAACATTATGTTCTTGCAATAGCCAAATACCATCACTAATGGTTAAGCGTACACTGAGATTTGTCGAGATTAAACATGAAATAGAATCTAAAAATTTACTTCCGCAACATCGTGAGGAGGTATCTAATCCCATAATAAAAAAAGAAAACTATCTATATATATTAATAACCTCTTGAACTAGCTATGAGTGAATATGCGTAAGTTCACTTTTAAGTTCCAACATTTAGATGTCAAATGTCGAGGCAAAAATATTAATTTCAAGTTCAAGCCTTGACACATTCTCTCCTTAATTTTACTCTTGGGATTAAAAGTAATTTGGTAGTTCTTATATATTTTAAAATTTAAATTAATATAGTCTTATCTAAAATTTTAACTTGCACATCCTCATCTAACTCAATTGGTTGTACACTTCCGAACTACTAGGTGTATGGATGTGATCAAGTTTTACCATCATGTGCATTTTATAAGCATGTATAGGGAGTTGTCTCCTTTTGTTGTAGGGAGTAGTAATTCTCCGTAATTGTGTATATAGTGATTAATCAGTGTATGCTCCGATAGTCTTATGATGTGTTAGTATTTTTAAAAAAATTTATATATTTATAAGTTATAAATTATATTTGTATTTAGTTTTATCCAATCACCACCAACATTCAAACTTTGAAATGTTTGTAATCAAATTTAATAATAAAAATACAGGTCACTATCGTCTCCCTTTTTTTTTTTTTTGAATAAACTATCGTGGAATTTTATTCACATTTGACTCTTGATAGATGAAAAATCTTACATTTAGATTTACAATCCATTTTCATTGGAAAACTTAGAACAAAATTAATTGGAAGGTTGAGGACAGCTGAATATGTCAAGAGTGGCAACTAGCAATGCATAAATGCATTCTCAGCCAAGAAAAGAAAAAGTAAAAAGCGACTTGTTCGAAGGATCTGATGCATGCGTATCATTTATTTTATTTGTGTCATGCGAGATGTAAACAGACAAGATTAAGGAAAATGACGGTTCGTGACCTTGAGCAGCCAATGGGTATCTGGTGGTGAGTGGTAGGCTTCAAAGAATTAAAAGAAGAGAACTGCGAGTGGAATTTGGTGGGTGGATAGTTTGTGTTCGTTTAATGGCTATTTATGAGCCTAACAAAATTTTCAGGCGGTGCCTGCGATTGTAGGCTTCAGTCTTTGGAGAACGGTAGAAAGCAAGCGCAGGTGGAATTTAATAGGTGAAAATTTTGGTGTTAGTGAATGGCTATTTGTGAGCCTTGCATACGTATATAACTCATTTTACAGACGCGTCGTATGTATGTTTCGAAAAAAAAAACAAAAAAGAAAAGAAAAAAGACTTGTTATATATAATTCATTTTGAATACCTATTGAACACGTTATGACTTATGATTTTTATTTTTTTTACCAGAATATATTATAAGTACGGATGTAACAGCTAAAATTTTCAAATATACATACTAAAGTGCGGCTCCGAACAAGTTTTCAGAAGTTATAGAGTCCTACACACAAGTGAAAATTTATTTTAAACTTAACCCACATAAGTGAAAGATGCGGTTTGAATTGGACTTCTCAATGGAGAGACAGAGAGGGTGGTGCCAATTGGACCACCTACTAACTACATTCTGACTTATGATTGAGATATACGAAATCTAGACTTCTCATGGCTAAAATGAATAGAATTTGAAAGTGTCATGACAAACATGAAAAATATGTAGGCTCTTTAGCATAAACACAACCACATTTTTTTAAAAAAAAAAATTAAGATGAAACATAACCACGTTTTAATATCTTGATGTTTGAATATTTTTAACCACGTTTTAATATCTTGATGTTTGAATATTTTTTTTTAGTGAACCTCGACTGTACAAGAGAATATTATTATTAAAAAATAAAATACACTTATAATGTGTTTACTTGAGGGATTAAAGAATGAAAATGAGGAATGTGTATGATTGTTAATGTTTATTTACGGTAAATTAATCCGTAATCGGAATGAAAAATCTATGTCTCACATAGACTACAGGTTGTGGAATGAGATTATCATCCCCCCAACTCATTTAGGATTCTCATTTTTATTCCCTTTTAAGTATTAATAAGTCTTTATACCTCTATTTAAAAACAAAAGGGAATGGAAATTAAAAAAAAAAAGAAAGTGAGAAAAACCTATTTTATTTTATTTTATCCAAAAGTGAGATAACATTAACTCATTAGCAAAAAACTATTATTATTATTATTATTATTAAATAGTTTAATAAGCTTTATATTATTATATAAAAATACATATTTCTTGATGACAATAAAAAAAAAAAAAAAAAAATCTTGCAAAAATTCTAAAGGAATACATATTTTTAATCAAGAGCATTTTTGTATCTTTTTAACAATTCATTCCAATTCCAATTTAAGGTAAATATTTCAAAAGAAATATTATTGATTTCGATTACAATTCTTACAATTACAGTAAACAATTTATTTTGATTTCGATATATTAATATGATTTCAAGCCAAACCGATTTCAAATAATTTTGATTCCAAGTAATTTTTGTTACTTACAAGTAAATGTACCATTAGTCATAAGAGATGAAGTAAATTTTACCACATAAAAATGCATGTTCAAAAGTAATATATTGACAAAAGAAGAAAGGGCTTTATGCAGAAGTACCTTTCTGAGAATAGGGCTCATTAAATTTACCATCCTCTAAAAATTTTTCAATATATGTTAATTTTGAAAGAAATGACGAGGAAACAATACGTACAATTTGCTATGATATTTAGATTTTTTAAATTAATAAATATAATTTTTTAATGTTAATTAACCTTTTAATATTAATGATGAATAGACACATCACTTCTTAGTATAAATGGTTAAACATTTTCCTATTTATTAAGGTATTGGAGATTCAATTCCTACCAAACATACAAAAACATTGTCAAATCTTTAATCTATTCAATATGAATGTCAACTTTATTAACTACGAATATGATTTTTATGCATGATACAAGCTGACTACTTTCTTGAATTAAAAACATACCGACTCGGCAACTTTATTTGTTTCGTTATTTGTAACGATGGAACAGAATACATGCTTAATGGTGCTTATCAAATTTATCAATGAGAAGCTCAGTAAATATATATATATTTATTCATCAATGAGTGCACCCAAAATGCAGAATATTTTCTGATTCCATACCCTCCTTCAGTCTCGCCAGTATCATAAATTATTTTAAAACCTTTTGGAGATAAAATTATACAGGCGGCATCCAAAAGTTTCTGTCAACCAGTACCCCAAATTATTTCAAAACTTTTTGAAGATAAAAATAAATAAACGGCATCCAAAAGTTTCCACAAATTGCTTTTAACAAATTTAATTTTTATTGTCAAAAAGTGGAACGGCTCAGTGGTTAAGCCTTTGACTGCACACCCACCTCTCTCTTAAGAGGTGGGTTCGACACTCCATAACATTAGCCTCTTCCTCTTGTTCTTGTTGCTTTCTTCCTCTTGTGTGAGGGCTGTACCCCCACACGTGTGGGTCACTCTCACCCGTATGGGAGTCATGCCACCAATGTTCAATCCCGTTCAATCCTAATTAATTTCTGAGTCAGTTTCAGTAATATAATGTCATAAAAAAATTAATTTTTATTTTTTTAAAAATAACTATATGTGGTGGGGTGACTCCAACCTAAATCATTGTTAGACTAATATACTTTATTAATTATCAAACCATATTGGATGGTGATAATAAATTTAAAGTTAAAAATATAAAAACATCATTGTCATAGTCACTGTTAAACTAACATTACAAAATAAAACACATCATAAAATATGTAATAAATGTCTCTTAAAAAAAAAAGGTAATAAATGACATTTATCATAAATTGAGTATGTTTAATAATAAACAAAGAACTTAATCATAGATTCAGAATACCAATAAATCGTAAATATAAATTGTAGATTATTTTTACTTTTTCCTCGTGATGATTGATGAATCATCGTTTTTCTCCCTATTGATTCAATAAATATCATTTTACCTCTTCTTTTAACTCGAGTTAACACTAATTTGAAGGTTTTTTTTAACATTTTTTAAATCATCAAGGGAAAAAATGATGATTCACTAATTGCCAATAAGGAAAATGAAAATAACTCTGAATTTTATTATAATAGATCCACAATTTAAGACAATTGAACTATGAACTTTTATTTTTTATATTTTTGAAATATTATATGTAGTGGGAGCGACTCTAATTTTAAACATCGCTAAATTAAATAAGTGCTCTTTATCACCAAACCACATTTGGTGATGATAATGCATGTTTGTAAAGTACAAATTAATATAATTTGTCATCATAAGTTATGAAATAAATCATATTATAAAAAATATGAAAACTTTTTAGTGGGAGATATTTTTTTAAAAGTACCACAATTAATTTGAGATTTGAGGAAGAAGATATATACTATTTAAACTCTCAAATTCATGAAATAAAGTATATTACAAAAAATATTAAATCATTTTTGTATTATAATTAATTTGGGGTTTGGAAAGATGAAACATGACTAAAACTTATGACCTCGAATGTGTAAGTGCAATAGGCATATTACTTGATCAACCTCATCTATTATTTTTAGTGAGAGATTAGCGTAGGTTTTTTTTTTTTTTTTTTTTTTTTTTTTTGAGATATCACTTACGGTGAGAATTTCTTGAACCTAGAATAGACCGAATATAATAAGTTTTCTTTATCATTAAACTGTATTGAACGGTGATACAATAATGTTAATAAAATTATTTCATACGTATTTTATGATGATATTTATCAATATTATAACTAGGTTGAACTAAGATAAGTGAATAAGCACAACAAAATAGTAAGTAGAAGGGACGCAGCCCAAATTCTATATAAAGGTGAGCCAGAATAAATTTTTTAAATAAACTCCAATGATATGAAAATATTTTATGAATTAAAAAATATAAGTATACCTATTTAAAGGAGATATGATAAGTTTTACAATTCAAAATTCATATAATAAACAAATATATTAATGGAAAAAAGTTTAAAAAAATAAATAAACAAAATATTTAAATAATAAAATTTATCAAATATGAATTATAGCTAATGTTATGATATCAACAATCTTCTTTAAATATAGGTAATCTACATTTTGACAATCATAATTCATAGTTACTACTAAACTTCAAATTAAAGAATATATTAGGAGAAATACCAAAGATTTAAAATTTAAATAATTATTATGCAGCTTATGATTAAAGGAAAAAATAAAATATGAAAAACTTAAGTAAAATTTTATATTTACATATGCAATATTTTAATATAAATATAATATAAGTAAGAAAATACATGCAATAGGTTTGGAATAAATATGTATTTTCTTATATTACAAGAATTATAAGTAAAATATGTATATATTTATAAAATTTAAATAAATATAATAATATATATTTTTTTAGGTGGGCTTGGTAGGCTTGAGCTTACCCTAGTCTCTATCACCCTCCGTCCTAGTAAATAGTGAGCAGAAAAGATGATTTTTTTCTTTCTCTTTTTAAAGCCAAAGAAATTCATCCGGAGAAAAGTGATGACCCTGATTTAAAGACATTTTGGATTTTTTTTTCCTTTTTACTAAAAACTTAGATAAAAATTATGAAACAAAATTATTATATATACAATAATTGAAAAGAAATATAAATATAAGTAAGAAAATACATGCAATAGATTTGAAATAAGTTTTTTTTTTTTTTTTTATATCACAAGAATTAATAAGTAAAATATGTATATATTATTAAATTTAAAATATTATATATATATATATATATTAGGTAGGCTTGGGTAGGCTTTAGCCCCCATTACCCTCCACCCCTGATAAGTAGCGAGGAGAAAAAGATTTTTTTTTTTTTTTTTTTTTTTTTTGTGACAGTGAAAGAGATTCATTTGGAGGAAAGTAGGGGTGCGAATTTAAAGCTATTTTGGAATTTTTTTCATTTTTACTAAAACCTTGGATAAAAATTATGAAACAAAATTATTACATATGTAGTATTTGGATAGAAATATAAATATAAATGAAAAAATACATGCAATAGGTTTGAAATAAATATATATCCTTTTTATATCACAAGAATTAATGAGTAAAATATGTATATATTTATAAAATTTAAAATAATATAATATAAATTTTTTTAGGAGGGTTTGGGTAGGCTTGAGCCTACCCTAGGCCCCATTATCCTCCATCCTTGGTAGGTAGCAAGGAGAAAAAGAGATTTGTTTTTTTTTTTTCTTTTCTAAAGCAAAAAAGATTCATTTGGAGGAAAGCGATAGGGCAACTTTAAAGGCATTTTGAATTTTTTTTTTCCTTTTACTAGAAATTTGGATAAAATATTTTTTTTTTTTAAATGATTGAGGGGTTATAATTAACTCCTCACCTCACATCAAGAAAAATGTAGTAAACAAATTGAAATCGAACCAGTTAGAAGTTAGAGAACTAGCTCCATAATAAGCGTAGAAAATATCAATCAATTATCCCATAAAAAATAAATAAATAATTACTTACACAGTGTGTATACCTATTCTCATAATAGAAAATAATTATTTCTATAATAAGAAAGAACATGAAATAATAAAAAATCATTACTTTTATAATAAGAAAAGAACATTACTCATGCAAAGGTTGTAAATACATTTGGTAGATATCAAACCTCCTGTTATCTTAGTTGTTGATGGGAGATGCACTTATGCACACCGATTATGTTCAGAGATTATGTGCACATCAAGAAGATTTTGACCCCAAATTTTATATATATATTTTATCAAAATTTAAATTATAATGGTTAATTTCTTTTTAAGAAAACCAAAGATTGCTTTATGGATCTTATGCTTATAAGACTCAAATAATGTTTTTACTTATTTACATTGGATAATTGTTATACTTGTTGAATTGAGATTATGATTATCGTTAAAATTTGGATTTTGATTATATTAATGTAAGATTCAGTCCACTCATATGACTTTCATACTTATATTTTAAAGATTATGAATTTGAACCATCATTTTTTTTTAATTTCGAATTTATTATAATAGTTTTAAGATTCTTTTCCTCGTTACTGGAAAATAACGCTTTTAGTCCTTTTAAAGGGCAAAACTCTTACTTTCATTTTAACAACGCTCACATTATCCAAAAAGCACCCCAAAGATACTCATAACAATTGGGCTAAAATTTATAATAAAATACTTTAAAACAATAATTGACTTCAAAAGAATGAGTGGATGGCTTTGCAACTTGTAAAAGCAGGGCAAGAACACAAGGCCTATGCAGTTACACGTGGATGCAGGAAAAAGGCGCCTCTGAGGACCCATAAATAAACACCTCTTCTTTTCTTCCTTTCTTTTTGATCTTACCTCTTCTTTTCTCCTATTCTTTCTTGGATGGGGGATATGGTGCCTCTGAGCCTGAGGACCCATAAATAAACACTTCATCTTTTCTTTTATTTTTTTTTGTTAGGGTTGACAGTCGACATAAATATTTAGTTTTTATTTTTAATAAAATATTTAGTTTTTTTTTTTTTTTTTTTTATTGGCACCAGACATGGTCTACTTCCAAAAGTGAGAGAGGACGACCCTGTGTAGTGTGAAAAAATTATTCACATATCAAGTGGGAGGTGCACTCGAATCAAGCACTTAAGGCTTGGTGAGGGGTGGACTTATACCACCGAGCCAACCCTGCTTTCCGCAGATATTTAGTTATTTTGATGCTGAAAAATAAATATTTTTATGTTTGCATTTTGTAAGTAATATAGTTATGTAGATTCTATTTGAATTATTTTTAAGTTGACATCAAATTGGATAAAAATTTCTAGAGTTTATTAAAATTAATAACTATTTATGTTAGTTATATATTTCATACTAAGATGAGAAAATTTCCAATATTTACTAGTGAAATATGGAGTGGAGGATGTGTGTTTGTGTGTCTATATATATATATAACCCTTCCTACCAACCACCGCTTTTCAAATCTCAAATTGAAAATCCACATTCTTCTTTTGGGATGTTTTATATTTATATTTATATTAAAAAATAAATATTAATTTATATTTATATTTATATTAAATATATGTAAAGATTAATTTATCATATTTTATTAAAAATTGAGTTACACAAATATTATAGTAATTTAGTCAAATTCAATCTAATTAAATCCCAATTATACCAAATATGATAGTATTGATTTAATGTTATTCAATTCTATTGATTTAATCTTATTCAATTCTATCTTTTTTCTTTTTTTTTTTTCATTCAATTCTATCTTATCCCGTCCTATTCAATCCTGTACACCAAATAGTGCTTAAAGTCAAGAGAGATACCGAACCACTCCTACAAATAAGTAATGTGAGAACACGTGTATCTTTGAACTTTTTAATAAAAGATACATAATCAATTTAACCTGTGTTTTTATAAAAGCTTTTAATTTTGAATTTGAATGAATATTTGTTTTTTTAATATATTGATACATAATTTTTCCTATTTAAAATTGTTTCTATTTATTTTTTCAAATTTTAATATGTATCATATGGGTTCAATTGAACTTTATATACCATATCGGCAATATTTGAGACATTTAAATTGAAAACGTATCAACAATTAGACGTTGAAGGAAATTTTTAAAATAAGTTTTTCATATTGTTTTTGACTGACCTACATAGAAAATATATTGATATTTTTCTTTTAAAAATAGAGATCAGTGGGTTATATTATGTCGTGAGGAAAAGCAGGGCAGATATGAGATTGAGGATCTTATCAACAATCACAAAAGAAGTGCCCGCACAAATCAAGAGAGATTGCCTTTCCCACAAGAATCAATCTTTACCTTTTTTTTTTTTTTTAAAAAAAAAAAAAAAAAGAAAAAAAAAAGAAAAGGAAGAATCAATCTTTACCTCCATAACCATTCGCAGCGATTAGGCGCGAGTGAGTGTGAGTGCCGCGCAGACCGCAGTTTACGTCCGTTCCCTAAACTACCCTCATGAGCATCTTCAAAGAAAAAAACACCCTAAATAATTAATTATTGACTAAATTTTAATTAAATAATTAATAATTTTTAAGTGAGTCGCTGTTCCAATCATTCTCTTTACTTCAACTACACAAATGAAAAAAATTAATACAAAATTTTCTTTTTCAAAAGGAAATTATTTAATTTATCTCAAATTAAATATTAAAATAATAAAAAGAATTTAATTAGAATTGTCTTGCTCTTGAAATTTGGTTAGATTTATTCAACTTTTCTAAAATAACTAATAATATAGAGTGGTTGGAGTTAAAAAAAAGTCACATTATTAACTATTTTTACTAAAGGAAAATATATAGTTAATATGATTGGAGATGCTCTTATTTCATTTTTCATTCCCTTTTTTGCCTTGTCTACTACTATTCTTCGCTTTCGCTTGTAATGCCTTTCACTAATCAAATATCCACAAATGATTTCCTTCCCACGTAGTTTGGAGTATTCAATTTATAATTTTTAAGAATTCATAAAATTTTGGATTTTGGTATATTTAATTTAGATTTATATGAATATTACTAAATTTTTTGTCTATTTAAGATTTATATGGATTCTATTAAAATGAAAATAGATTCAATTCAGATTTTATAATGGTCAAAATAAATTTAGGTGTATTAAAATGTTAATAGAATTTGATGAATTTTAAAATGAAATTTAACAAAATCTTACCTTATTCCCATGTATTTCATTAGATTTCATACAATTTTATAAAAATTTATATGAAATCTATAGAACCAAAAATTTATCATTTAAAAAAAATCCTTCAAACTCTAAACTTTAGATTAAATAAAATTTCTTTATCATTTAAAATGTCCATCTAATTCTAAACTCTAGATTGAATAATTCTCTTATATTTACAACACATGATACATTTTTTTTTTTAAGAGTAGATACCGAATGAGTTAACGATCTAGCGTGACTTATTAAAATCAATTATTACTTGTACAATATAGAAATCTACTCCAATAACCATTGAAAAATACCTAAACAGAACTTGTAAAATGCTTTTGATAGGAGTTGAACCACACACTAAATTTTGACGGGATATGCACACAGTGATACAAAAAATTTCTAGTAAATTTTTACAATTATATAAAGACATATGTTAACATCACCAATTTTTTTTCAAAAAAAATTGTTTTAGACACTTTCATTTTCATTTTTTTTTTTTTTTTCAAAAAATGATACAATAGAGAGGTAGTGAATATAAACAAGTTGTAATAATACATCTTATTATAGCTGAAATCCTAAATTTAAATTCTTGTCTCCATATTAAAAAAAAACAAAGAATTATTATCTAAATGAATTATAACATAGAATACAAAGTAATATTCAAGAATCATTATCCATACTTTTTTTCAGATGCCACTTACAATAGTAATGGCTCGAATCCATTGTCACCAAGCCCCAGTGAATTGTATCCATACTCTTTTTTAGTTTTTATTTTAAAGAGTTTTTATTTCAATCAAAGTAGGATAAAAACAAATAGAGGATAAATACTGAGAATTAGAGAGAGAGAGAGAGAGAGATACATATATATATATATATATATAAAAGGAATAAAGCGTGAAGGGCAAAACCGTAGTTTAATCCAAAAAAGGTGGCAATTCAAACACGCAAGTGCGACCACACGTCATCTATAAAAGGCAGCTTATAGCGATTGCCGTCAGGTTACAAAAACAACATCATTCATTTAAAAACAAAAAAAAAAAAACAAACATCATTCTCCTGAGTCCTGAGAAACAAGAAACGCGACGTCACCCCTTCAGTTCCTGAAATATTTCTCTTATTCCATTCTACATCTATATTTCTGTAAGTATTCTTGTTTTTATATTTTCAATTTTCCTATATATGTATACCATGTTTGCTGTTTTTGATCTCTCTCTCTCTCTCTCTCTCTCTCTTTTTTTTGTTTTTTGTTTTTTTTAATTTTATTGCGTTATTTGTTAGGGTTCGCAAAGAGATCGAAGGTTTATTGGCGTTTAAGGTGATACAAGTAGTCAAGATTTGTAATATCTGTAAGTATTCATGTGATATGATTTCTCTTTCTCTCTCTCTCTTTTGTTTTTTTATTAATAATTATTTATGATTTTGGTAGATTAAACGACTTTGATTTAGGGTTCTTTCATGCTCTTTTTTATGCTTTATGAGATTTGTATGTATTATTTCTATTTGGTTGGATCTGAATAGACACTCTTGGAGTTGGCCTACGTGAATTTTGTTTATTGTTTAATTGACATAGTTGTTGTTTTGGAGGCATGATTGTGCTTTTTTGCAACAATTACTATGATTTTTTTTTTTTAATTAAAAATTTATCTCTAATTTGATAGTATTCTATATAATCTTTAGATGTCAAATTACATACTAATTATAGTTACTTATCTTTTCGTCCCATCCAAAATGGATTAATCTGGTACGTTATTGAATGAGCTAATTGTTGTCATCACTATGATTTGTTGAGGTATTTGAAGAGTTAGTTGTGTTTTTGTCTGAATCTGTTGACAGGAAGAACTGAATGATCTAATGGAGTCAAAAGGTGGGAAAAAGAAGTCTAGTAGTAGTAGTAAATCTGTATTCTACGAAGCCCCCCTTGGTTACAGCATTGAAGACGTTCGACCCAGCGGCGGAATCAAGAAGTTCAAGTCTGCTGCTTTCTCCAACGTAAGATTAAACAATTATATTCTTATACATATTTTATTGGTTAAGATCTTTCCTGTTGGTTTGGGTTGTCATTAATCATTTACGCAAATTTATACTTCTTTTCTGTTGTGCAGTGCGCTCGCAAGCCATCTTGATATTCTCAAAGTCTGCGATCTGGTCACCTAACGTGATCATCCATTGCTATTTTACTGTCGTTAGTTATTAGTTATACTGCCTTTTGTTTGATGAACTTCTTCCTCTTTCTCTCTCTTTGCGATTGTGATATCTTTGCGACTGCATCCTCTCATTGAACGGTCACCCAGCGACTTGGTGTCTTTTCAATTCAAAATACTTTTTGGCTGCAATAATTTCTGTTGGAATTTTGCCATGGCAGTCTCTGCTATTGGATTTGAAGGTTACGAAAAGAGGCTAGAAATAGCCTTTTTCGAACCCAGCATCTTTGTCGATCCTGAAGGAAAGGGCCTTCGATGTCTGTCTAAGTACCAGTTGGATGAAATTCTGGGTCTAGCTGAGTGCACCATAGTTTCTTCCCTGTCGAATGATCATGTTGACTCATATGTACTATCAGAGTCCAGTCTCTTTGTTTATCCATACAAGATCGTCATCAAAACCTGTGGGACTACGAAGCTCCTTTTCTCAATTGCACCCATTTTGAAAATGGCTGAGACTCTTTCCCTCGCTGTACGTTCTGTGAGGTATACACAGTGGGGGTTTCATTTTCCCTGGAAATCAACCATATCCTCATCGTAACTTCTTGGAAGAAGTTGTCGTCCTTGATGGCTACTTTGGGAACCTTGGTTCAGGCAGCAAAGCTTATGTAATTAGTGAGTTGGACAAGCCTCGGAAATGGCACTGTGTACTCTGCTTCTGCAGAATCAGTGGTCTCCTGTGATCCTGTTTACACTCTGGAGATGTGCATGACTGGCTTGGACAGTGAAAGGGCTTCTGTTTTTTACAAAGCACAGTCTGGTTCTGCAGGATTAATGACCATCAATTCTGGTATAAGAAAGATTCTTCCTGATTCTGAGATATGTGATTTTGAGTTTGACCCCTGCGGTTATTCCATGAATTCAGTTGAAGGGGCAGCAGTTTCTACTATTCATGTGACACCAGAAGATGGTTTCAGCTATGCTAGCTTTGAAACCGTGGGGTATGATCTGAAAGAAGTAAATTTGAACGAACTTGTGGAGAGGGTGTTGGCCTGTTTTCAACCAAGTGAGTTCTCTGTTGCTGTGCACGCCTGATGTTGCAGGGAGGTCTCTTGAGTGGGATTGTTTATTGGATGTGAAAGGGTACCGTCGCGAAGAGAGAAGCCTTGAAGAGCTTGGAATGGGTGGTTCAATTGTCTACCAGAAGTTCATTGTGTCTGGGGCATGTGGGCCTCCTAGATCAACTCTGAGATGCAGCTTGAAAGAGAAAGAGGAGGAAGAAGAGTAGTAATTTTACATTTAATTTCAATTGTCTGTGCTTTTGATCATTTAGAATAAGTGATTGTCAGGCATAGTCTGATGATGGCAATGGTACTACGATTGTGGTCTATTATGCTTTACGTTCTCTGAACTTTTGATTTTCCTCTTGGTAATGTGTTGGTGCTGAACTAGTATTTTGCGTTGGTTTTACTTTGAAACCATTAATATTTAAATTATTTTTCCTGTTTATTTTTATCTTGATTTTTGTTAAGCTAGATTTTTATTTATTTACTTGCATTTACATGCATTGCGATTTTGTTTGGATAAATGTTGTGATTTTCTTTTCCGAGGGATGCATATAATGTGATGGGTGTAGAATATATGGTTCATTAGAAGTAATAGATTTGCTTTGGTTTTGAAGTGTGTGCATTAGTCAAGTAATTAGATATAGCCATATAGGTAGTTGTGTGGTCCGTTTTTATTTCGGTTTAGTTTCCAATGTTAGAAGGTTGTGGGTGTTTGTGTTTGTGACTTATTGTTATTATGAACGCATGATAACTAGTGAGCTGCCTAAATTTTGGGTTGCCACCAAATAGCGCTACGAAAAGTGTAAGTTTTAAAAATAGCATATTAATGGGTAAGTATATTTTCGTGAACTAAAGGTAACTTGTGAGGGCATGTTTGCGAATTAAAGATTTAAAAAAATTAAACTCAATTTTCGGTATTTGCAAATTTTTTGGTGCTGAAAAAATAACTTATATCTTTTTGGGGTTTCAAATGTAATTAATTAATGGTGCAGTTAAATTTGGGATTGCATTGGTCAATCATACATAAAAATTTCTTTCTTTGTTACAGGCAATGGGACTCTCACATGCGTTGTCTGTACATCTAGGTAATATTTAAAAATGTCGGCTTGCATTCATATTTAGCAGCCTACATTTACACTTTATGCGGTTCAAGTTGAACTAAGAATTTTTGGCATGCGTCTCTCCTAGGCTAATATTTTGTCACAAGTAATCACAAGTTGCAATTAACAGGTGGCGGCATTGCAGGTCAGATGCATTCTTGCCTTCATATCTATTTCTTGGCAATGGCATGGTATTATTCTATGCCCATTTCACATCGTAGGTTAGGTTACCAAAACAATTAATAAAATTGGGGTATCTAAATATATAGAAAATTGGTAGGGGTATCGAAAACAGTTAATACCACCCGAACTTTAGCTGGACTGGAATCTAGATGCAATTTGCAACGTCAAGATACAGCTTGTTTCTGTGCACATCTTTATCTGGAATCTGGATGACATCCCTGCCACTAGAGGGGTTCTGTTTATTTGCAAACCTTATTTTTTTCCCCCTAAACAATGGTTTTTAATTCGTCCCTTTATTTATGTTTGTACACAAGATGGGATGCGGTGAGGTCCATGCCTTTAAAACTGAAGTTGGACGTAATAGAGTTCTTTTTTAGTATACGTTGTTGTCTTTATTTTTTAGATTGTTTTTGAAAAATAGACAAAACTCGCTGGTGCCCTTCAAAATCTGTTGTTAAATTAATAGTAATGCTAGATAATCACAAACTGTATTTCATTTGGTATCCCAACTAGTAATTAATCAATTAAAAAAAATCTACTTTGCATTTCAATTAATGGCATTAACTAGTGAGGTTTTAGTTTACTTCAATTGATAAATGTGTGGAAGAAAAATTATTATTTCAAATTATCATACCAACGTTATTGATTCCGATAATACTCGAGGGATTAGAAAAAAAAATAAAATAAATGGATATCTTGTCAATGCAATTATCTTCCTCCCTTTGTATTGATTTTGTATATGATGACCAACTAAATTTTAGTATTTTCTGCTTTTCTCTTAAAATCACATTGTGTGCTTGAATTTCTCTATTATGAACTTAGCCAAGAATCAATAATCAAGTTTGGGCTTATTGCATCAATGGCAACTGGCGCCGTTGGTTTAGGTTTGGTGGCATGGGTTCAACACCCTGAATAGCTCAAAATGATAAAGCTTTCCCACCTTATATATGGGTTGCATTCCACTCTCGTGTGAGTCTATCTCCTACTTTTGTGTGGGTGATTTCCTCCCATATGAGAGTAGTTTTTCGGGTCGTGCCACTAGTGTTCTTATCCCGGTTTATCCCAATAATTCTATGGATAAGTCTCAGTTCCAAAAAAGAGAAAAAAAAAAGTTCAAGCTTATTGCTGATGGAATCAAGCCTAAACATTTGTATTTCCAGCATATATTAAGGATCGGCAATCATGTTATAAAGTTGACCTGTGATCAAATCTGATGGCCGCTTTTCATTGTTTCTGCCTCTTTGCACTTTTTATTCATTATATAACATTCAACCATCGTTCTTTTTACTACTAATTTATCTCACAACATTTCAACCCCAAATTAAATAAGTATATTATAGAAAGTGAGGAGTCCTTTTTGTGTGCATAAAAGTCCTACATTCTTCTTACACTAATCGAATTAGTGTATAATTTTCAAATGCCAACGTTTTGTTAAAATGCACACCCAAACTCTTGGACGACTATATTCTTAGATGACGATATCACTTGAGAGACAGAATAAAAAGAAAAAGAAACATTGGATGGAGACAAAAGCAACGTGATTGCTACTTAACCCACTTGTAGAAGTGTGTAAACGTGTACACCCTAGCGTTAAGAGTATCTATTTTGAGTATCGAGCTGGCTAGTGTTTATCTTAAAATAATTGAAAGCAACAAAATGCGTTTCTCGATGAATAATAGAAATACAATAAATGGTGTGATCATACCAGCCCGGCTTTTTTCCTTTTTAGGGGGGAGACCAAGGACGGACAAGAGCTGCTTTCTCTTCTGAGATTATGGGGTAATTCAGCTGACTTGCTGGCTTTATAAATATGCTTCAAAAATTGAGTAATTGAAATTCAGCGCGTGCATGCAGTGCAGGCTTTTCACTTTTGTGCTGCAAACCGCCAATGTTGAAATTATATCTACTTCTATAATTATCATAGTGTCTTACATATTTGCTGAATGGCTGACTGACATTCACAGTGTACATCTTCATGGCTCGCCACAATGATCCGCCCATTTTTGGTTTGCAATTTTCAAATAGAAATCGGTGTAGACAACTTTATTACAATTGCTATTTATATAGATCATTGTACCAAACAACGGGCATGCATATATATATATATATTATTTCAAAATACCTTTTATGTAAGTGTTATAAAGTATAAACGACTTGGGTTGATGGAAGACAGTTGTTATATGTTGAGTTCTAAATCAGTTGATTGGACAACATTTTTACTATGAAGCCTTTCGGGTGAAACCCACACACACACAAGCCAAAAAAAAAAAAAAAATACGAATACAAAATCAAACTGTGTCTTTGCTAAAACAATTTGAATAGAATGGATATCCCAAATTATACTACTATATATTGTAATAAGTAGTATATGGGAATTTAATTTGTGGAGAAAAGTCAGTATACGTCTCTTGGACCTCGGCTGAAGTTCGTCACATCAGTGTCAGAGGTAGTTAGGTTGGCATGTTATATAACCGAGTTAAGCAAATTCGTGGTATGCTCAGCTCCACTTTACATTGATCAATTAATTTTTTTTTCAGATACAAATGATGCATGCACTATATTACTTTATGTCAAGAGAGTCACATGCTAAATGGCCCAGTGACTGAGAGAAGTATGAATCCGATCGACTGAGTTGGGTTAAAATGAACCTACCAAAAAGACAAGCGTTTGTTTTGATTAATTGATTGATTTATTGTCTTGGGGCGGATTGTTCTCTTTATATTAAAGCATATCCCAAATTGACCGAATCACTTTCATTGGCTAGACATGTGTTCTAGAAAATGGCCTTTTTCTTCCATTAGCTTGTGTTTAATTGAAAAACAAAAAGATTAATTAAACAAGGATTCGAATTTTCGTTAATTAAACAAGGAAGCGAAAACCTTCTATCGTGCTCATGATCAGATTGGAATTTTGAAAGCTTCACCACTTGTCCAACGTTTGTGAATACAAATTTGACTTGTTTAAAATTTAATATATAACTGACCATCATTTTATTTTATTTTAATTTTGGTGGAAATGCAACTAGCGCGGCATGATGTCGATGCACGTTTGTATTCCATTATTTGATTCTTTCAATCTCTTTTTTTTTTTTGATAGCCAATACAAGCCCAAGGCATAATCAAAACTAAACGAGATACGACATTAATGGTGCGACCTGAAAGGTAGCTCTCATACAAGATGGAGCAACACACGTAAGGTTGGAGGAGCAACCCACACAAAGATGAGGGAGAAATTCAGCAATTCTAAGTGAGGAAGGGGCACCTTGTGTGTAGGATCCGTGACTTGGCTTGTGTCACGGGTGGGCAGCCTGTACCACAAAGGCAGAGCCCATCTACGATTCTTTCCTAGATTTCAATTCAATGGAGGAGAAGAGAATTTTTTTAGGTAATTACTTTTTCTTTATATTTAATGAAGTTTTTTCTATTATAATTACAATTGATAACGATGATCACACATCTATCAGGATTTATTAAGAATTAAACATGCATAAAGATATGAAAATCCTATTTCTATATAACATTAGGAGATATTCTCTCATAATAAATGGAGAAATACCCACACATGCCAGTTTATGCACATGGTGGATGTAAATGGAAGTGTATTAATCACTTGAGTTATAAGTGGATTTACTATTAATAAAGTTTTTAGTTGACGGTTGCACAAATTTTATTTTTTTGAAGAGAAAATCCCATGAGATGGCGCCAGAAAATTTGTGAGTTTCTAAACTATCACTGAAAAAGTGAGTTAGTTTAATAGGACCTATTTAAGTGAACTTATAAATTTATCCTTCATTAATTCAGTTTACCATCTCTTTCCTTCTTCACTCTTCTTCTACAAAATTTTCTTTACTTTAGTAGCAAAACTTACGAACTATAGCTCATTATTCATTACAATTCCTCTGAAGCTGATCACTTAAATTCAATAAATTCAACTCTTTTCTCACATGCCAATTTATTTATTTATTTTTCATTCAAACTTTACTGATATTGTAATTGACACGCTTGTCAAGATGAAGATAAGATTACACACACCATTTCCAAAAACAAAAAAAAAATCAATCGACAACTTTTGCTGAGGTAAAAATAAGGTAAATAAAATTTAAAAGACAAAAAAAATTATGGAACAATAATAAGTAATTTGTGCGAACGTGATATAATTTATAATTAGAAAGAATAGTTTGCCAAAAATTGATGGAATAATAGTTGGTAGATAACATGGTATAGTATTGTGATGATGAAGAATAATTTGTGAGAACTACAAATAGTTCTCAAGTGAATATAATTTAAAGTTGGAGAACAATTTGTTTGGCAGAGAGTTATAGAAGTGTCAAACCACCAAGGTTTGAACTTCGTTTCACTTCAGCTTAATTTTTTTTTTCCCCATTTTTTTAAGGAGGACGAGGATCTCTCTTTGAGGGAAGAGCTCTACCACCAAATCAAACCATTTATTTTCGAATACTATTGACATAGCGAACTAACATATATTTGTGAAATATAATACATTTTTGAAAACTGAAATCGAATATAGGTGGCAAGGAGACATGCGATCTGCCACCAAATCTTCTATTTATTATGTTTGAGCTATATTCACTTTGCAAATGATATCTATTATAACAAAATATGATAAAAATAAGTGACTTCCTAACGAGAGAAAATAAAGGCAATTTCAAAGTGGCAAACAGTGGAACGATACTATTAAAATTCATTTAATTTTTTAATGTATTTCTCAAATTTCTTAATACTTCAGTGCTATGGTAAAAAGAAGAAAAAATCTTTTCACATGAACGTTAAAAGTATAAAAACTTATATTAATAAGAAATTACTAATTTTGTAAGAAAATTTAATGAATGCAAATGAAATAAATTGTAATGAAGACTTTGTACTGTATTACGAAACCAATATAAATTCTTATGGAATTTGAATGGATTTTTTTGGGAAATTCAAATTAACTCGAAGGTATAACCTACCTATGTCAGAATCAGATATATACATCATGATACAAGAGTACAATGGATCTCTTCTTATGTACTACCATATGTGTACACATTAAGAGAGATAATTTTGGGATAAAAGAGATGCATCACCTTTTTCTGATTGAGAAATCTTTGTTTTGTATTTGTTTGCTTGTTTTAGTAGTCGATTTTTCACTTTATATCTGCAGATGATCTATCTTTGTCTAGTGTAGATGCTGCCACTTTCTTTTGTCTAATGCTTCGATTCTATGTAATTAATATGTACATTCATTTGTCATGAACAATAAAAGGAGGTGTTAAATCAAATAATTGAGAAGAAGAGCTACATAGGTATTAGGTACAGATAGAGGTTATATTAGCAAAACACCTTTTACGCTTTCGGCAGTGTGAAATCTTCATTTTAAGAGGCAAAGATCTTGATTTGATGACTCAACAGATCAATAACGATAAAGTATTGTCACTGTGGATCGATTGATCTTCTGCGTAGTGACTGATTTATTAAATTTAAGTGACTCACAGCAAGAAAGTTAAACTAAGTGACAAAAGTAGAGAAACAGAGATTTGGACTCGATAGTTTAAGGAGTGACTGTGGGTCTGCTCATTAACATTATTAACAAAAAGGAGTTTGTGGGGTCTCATGTCTCATATCTCATCTTCTTAATTCTTGCCTTTTTCACACCATTTATATTATTTTTGTAATATGTAATATAAAATTACCAACGTCGATACACTAGTTCGATAAAATAATTTTTTATTATTTCAAAATATAAACTAAATATGATTGTGGTCAATACAGTAACAACTATGAATATGACGTATCCCATATATTTACAAAACGGCTATTCACTTATTTCGTAACATTTCTATATTTGTAAATAAAATGTTATTAAAGTAGCTAATGATTCCGTTGACCAACCATAAATAGACCACACATTTAAGATGATCCAATTAGTATTGGTTATTCAATGGTTGTACTTGAACAGGGAGCTTGTTTGCATGCAATGCAAGTACTATTATTTCTGATTTCTACTATGTGGTTTTGGCATAGCAATAACATCCAAATATAGCTATAGTGTTCGCGTGTGAGTGAGAGAGAGAGAGAGAGAGAGAGAGAGAGAGAGAGCAGGTGACCGTTGCTTTCATAATATTGGGAGGGATAAGGAATTTAGAGGGAATGTGTATAGGTCATGTACGCACTACAAAGGGAAACAAAAAAGTATGGCCTGCGTGAGAGGTACCCAATGCTTTCCTCTACTTTTTGAAAAGGAATTTATTCTGTCTTTCTTGGCCTTTTGTACAAAGGGAGAGAAAGCCTATTAGAATATATATATATATATATATATATATTTTTTTTTTTGCCCTTTTGATGATCGGTAGTTAGCCCAGTGACAGTTGCAATTAATATAGGGATATAATTTTGAAATACGGTATGAGAAACAATTCTCAAGATGAGAGAGAGCAACTCTCATCATGTGAGGGCAACCTATAGTGTGTTTGAGAGAAGGGGTATGCGTTTGAATCCATGACTTGATGTTACATAGGTGGGACAGTCATTTTACCATTGCGCCAATCCTATTTTGCGCAAAACCTATTAGAATTTGAAGTTGAATATGTTGATCAAAACCCTTTTTGATAAACACTACTAGTGTTGTAAATTGCTATAAAGCAGGCCCCGTGAGAGAATCTTTCATACAAATTGATCTACAGGCTTGAATTCGCTGGACTCAGTCTTCTGAATTTTATGTACAAGTTGAATAGCGTTTTTTGGTACAAAGATATGCTTGAATAAGAATGGAGACAAGGTGGGGTTAGTGAGTGTCAACTATTTTGGAGGCTTTATAACGTCTCTCTCTTTCCCTTTTTTTTTTTTGAATCAAGGGGCAAAGTAGGGCAGAGCCAAAATCAAGTGAGTATGTACAAATTGTGTTGAAAAGAGTAATAGTTCCTTCCTCCATCCAAACATACACAAGTTGGTAAACAAGAACAATTATTTCCTACTCATTTGGGACATCTCTTGGTGCATATATCTTCATTAGGATTTCATGGTCAACTTCTCTTTGCAACCTGTGTGTTTGACTCCTTTTCCTCAGTCCAAGAACTCGGTTGGCAAATTTTGGCAGTAATCAAGAAAAATAACAAGAGTTAAAAGAAGAAAAAGGAGTGATTAGAGGATGAAATGGAGCCAAAGCAAGAACAAAGATTCCCGTTAGACAAGACAAGACACCATATCAATTTATATCCATGGTTTGGAAATAAATTAAGATATTTTTTTAATACAGAAGTCCTAATTAATCCGCTTCTAGCTACTATTACAATATAGTTAAACTCACTCAAATCAAAATCTTGATCCTTCACTCGCTTGTGTTCAATCGAAAGGGAGATAAGTGCTTTTGTTAGGTTGTCCTTGTGAATATGGGACCCAAGTTCCCTAATAATATATGAATCTAGCTACCTGTCACTTACAGTCCTTTCTTTGTTCTTTTTTGGCTGCAATGCAATTTTCATGTGATATAAATAAAGGAGCTTGGGGCTAGTATGTTTCACACTAAGGCAGAAATGAATTAAATTTTCTTCACAACCCCGTTTATTATATGTGTCAAACAATCTGACACAATATTTGAACCAAGATAACTGAACGAAATCTTTAAACTATTAAATTCGTTACCAATTTATATTATTGTCGCAATTCTATAAGATGCAAGGACCATAATTTATAGCACAAACCTAAAAAGGAGCAGTAACAGGTAAAATATACATAATTAGCTGGAAGTGTGATTGAACTGTGATGTAAGTGGCATAAAATTAAAAGCAAGACAAAGGAATCAAAAGAAGTCTGTGTCCATACGTCTACTTGAATTGCTTCTTAAGTTAATGTCTCGATCAAGAGCTAATCTATATCTAATCCTATCCCTACCGATCTTTCTTTGTGAATTCAGAATTCATGAATGGTCTATCACTAATGCTAATAATAATGAACCAACTGATCAAACTTTACTTTTCTTTCCATCATGAAAATTGAAAATGCATCGAGCAATAGGTGGTCCGGAGACACGTTTTGAATATCAAGTCAACGGCATTGGTGGGTCCAAATTGCACGTGCATCATAAGTGTACAACAAAGCTGTTTCCATCACTTGTTTCCATATATATATATAGTTCAAAGTACTGCTTGATAGTGAAACCATCATCACCGTTAGTTCTTCATCAGATGGCAATACAACGGACCCCCACAAACTCTACACATGCATATACTGTATAGATACATACATGTATAAATGAGTGAGAGAGAGAGAGAGAGCAGCTTTTGCTTTTGGATTGTTTAATGGGAGTGTCTGTTGACTGAGGAGAGTGGAGACAATGTGAGTGTCTAATAGAATCAATAAAGCAGAAGCCAACTGAGATAAAAGAGAGAGGCAAAGTGTGAGAAATGATTCACAATCACAAAACACAAGCATCTCAAGAGGAGCAATTGCATAACATCACCAATCTCAAGCCTATTCCTCGAGATTCCCCCCTTTCTCTAATAATTATTTAGACCATAGAAAGGAATAATGGAATTTGAGGCTGTTCTTTAAAAGAAGAGAATGGCCATGGCCAACCTTAGAGAATGTTGGATTCTCTATAGTCTACTGTTAGGAGATGCATTGAAAACTCGACCAAATCCATTACATGTTGTCTTTCTTTTATAAACTTGCACCAAAACTGCCTGCCCCACTTTGTAATTTTGATCATCGTTGCCAAATTATATATAATATTGCAGTGCATAACAGTTAATACTACACTTGCCTTGATAATAATTTAAAGTGTAACAATAGTATACTATAAAAGCGAGAATTCTCAAGCACCTTTTTCTTTTTTTTTTTTTTTTTTTCCAATAAACAAATGCATGATTGGAGGAATTTTCTTTTCCAATCATCTTTTAATATTATCTAGATTTGGTTAATGTGGGATTGCTTTTATATATTCTGTTTCCTTACTTTGTTCAACCAGTGGCAGGCATGTTTAAGTTCTCTTTTAGCCTTTGCTAACAAAAACCTCTGGTTTCTTTGGCTCTTGGGTCTGACACAAAGTTGTGTGTGAGAGAGAGTGAATTCCTGGTAAGAGAAGCAAGAGGACTTGTACTGGTTGGCTTGTGATGTAAACAGTACATACAACAAAACAAACAAAAATCCTGTTTAAGACATTGGTGGCGTTGAATCTTTCATCATACCTCTCCTACCTGCTACTACTTATTTTGCTTTCCTACCTAAAAAGAAACTGATTTTGGTTTCTAGCTAGTTTCCTTGTTTTGAACCTCAATTCAATGGAAATGATAAGGAAAGATGCTCTTCTGTGTTGTCTGGCATTTTTGTGCTTGTGGAATTCTGCATGTGGATTACTTTCAACCAAAGGTGTCAACTATGAAGGTAACTTCTATTTTTTCCCTTTTTTTTAAGATTATAAAACATGTTTTCCTTTTATTCATTAACACATTAGAACATTAAGTAATCTTTTCTGTTTCAACTTTCTTTGATTTTTTCTAGTTCAAGCTTTGATGGGCATTAAGGATTCCCTTGTTGATCCTCATGCTGTTCTAAACAACTGGGATGAAACTTCTGTTGATCCATGCAGTTGGGCTATGATTACTTGTTCTGCTGATGGTCTTGTCATTGGACTGTAAGTAGAAGCTGGAAAAAATATACATATCTAATAAAGATTGTCCTTTGTAAGATTGTGTAGAGTGTTAAAGTAGATAAAATTGTTTTGTTGCAGAGGTGCTCCAAGCCAGTATTTATCAGGCACCTTGTCAGCAAGTATAGGGAACTTGACAAATCTCCAGCTTGTGTGAGTGTTAAATAATTCTAAACAGGATATGATATATATTTGTTTCAAACATAAAAGGTATTTATTAGAAGAGGATGTGTTTCAGGCTCCTACAAAGTAACAACATATCAGGACATGTTCCTACTGAGATTGGGAGGCTCCCTAAGCTTCGTACACTTGATCTTTCGAACAACAACTTCAATGGTCCAATTCCCACTACAGTATCTCACATGAAAAGCCTCCAATACCTGTAAGTAGTTCAAACAATTGCTACACCAGTAGGAGTAGACATGAAGTTTGATGTCATTTATATGAATTTTGTTTTTTCGTCAGTCTCATTTTGAATTTAAACCAGGAGGCTGAACAATAACAGTCTTACCGGAGAAATTCCTCTATCCTTGACAAACATGTCCCAGCTTGCTTTCCTGTAATTTCTCTTAGACACCATATCTTATTATTATTATAATTCTCTCTTATGTTTCCATTTTGATACTATGTGTGTACAAGGTTAATGATACACATATTTTAATGCAATAGGGATCTGTCTTTTAACAATATAAGCGGTCCCGTACCCCACATCCATGCCAAAACATTCAAGTAAGTTACTCTGAAAATTGAAATAGTATAGCTATAAACACTTTGTGTTTCATTATTGGTTGATTTACATAGTCTTATTACAGTATTGTAGGAAACCCTCTGATATGTTCCACGGGAACTGACCAAGACTGCTTCGGAACAGCACCAATTCCATTTTCTATGGCCTTGAATAATTCCCAAAGTAACTATAATCCCCGCCTGTTGCAAGCTTCTTCATTTGATTTAGTTCAAATTTTGAACTTCTTCTTTTCAGACAAGTTGTGTTGCTCCTTTATTATTACTGTTTTGACTTTAATTTAAAGTTAAAAACCGTTTTTTGGTTTCAATTTGATATCTACTATTACATGCTTTAAGATTATGGTATTGTCCAGTAATGTTTTGAAACTCGGATCGTCCTGACATGAGATTTTTTATATAGATTCACAACCTTCTGGGAAATCTAAGAGCCATAAACTTGCTTTGGCCCTTGGTTCAAGCCTGGGCTGCATCTGCCTTTTAATTCTTGGCTTTGGATTCCTTCTCTGGTGGAGGCAAAAACATAACCAGCAAATATTCTTTGATGTTAACGGTTAGTGAAACATAAACTGACCAAGACTTATGACGCACTAGCACGTTAAATAGTTGTATAGAAACATCATAATTTGTCCTCTTTTGACGTTTCAGAACAACATCATGAACAAGTTTGCCTAGGAAACTTGAAGAGATTTCATTTCAAGGAGCTTCAGGCTGCTACCAACAACTTCAGTTCCAAGAACTTGATTGGAAAGGGAGGGTTCGGAAATGTCTACAAAGGATTTCTCCGAGATGGAACAGTTGTAGCTGTGAAAAGACTCAAAGATGGAAATGCAATTGGAGGCGAAATCCAATTCCAAACTGAAGTTGAGATGATCAGCCTGGCAGTTCACAGGAACCTCCTCCGCCTAAACGGGTTTTGCATGACTGCAACAGAGAGGCTTTTAGTCTATCCCTACATGTCCAACGGGAGTGTTGCTTCGCGTCTCAAAGGTATAGCTTCATTGATTGACTGACCATTTCACTAAGCACTTACTAACTGCAATAGTTTGAACTAATGTTTGAACCTCTTTCCCTCTGTAGCCAAACCAGCATTGGATTGGGGAACCAGAAAAAGAATTGCCTTGGGAGCTGCAAGGGGTTTGTTATACTTGCATGAACAATGTGACCCCAAAATAATTCACAGGGATGTTAAGGCAGCAAACATATTGCTTGATGATTATTGTGAGGCAGTGGTGGGAGATTTTGGGTTGGCAAAGCTGTTGGATCACCGAGACTCTCATGTTACTACAGCTGTAAGGGGCACTGTGGGGCATATAGCACCAGAGTATCTATCCACTGGCCAGTCCTCTGAGAAAACTGATGTTTTCGGATTTGGGATCCTTCTTCTTGAACTGATTTCAGGCCTAAGGGCTCTGGAATTCGGCAAGTCAGCAAACCAAAAGGGCGCCATGCTCGACTGGGTGAGCTAACCAAGCATGTCTTTGGTTCATGCAAATCTTCTTTGACTATTTTTATTCAAGTGTTTTATGACCACAATTGCAGGTGAAGAAAATCCACCAAGAAAAGAAACTTGAGATGCTAGTTGACAAGGACTTAAAAAACAACTATGATAGAATAGAGCTGGAAGAGATGGTTCAAGTAGCTCTTTTATGTACTCAATACCTTCCAAGTCACAGACCGAAGATGTCGGAGGTGGTCAGGATGCTCGAAGGAGATGGCCTTGCCGAGAAATGGGCAGCTTCTCAAAGAGTTGAAGCAACCAGGTCCAGGGCCAATGAATTCTCCTCTTCAGAGCGATATTCTGACCTCACCGATGATTCTTCCTTATTGGTTCAAGCAATGGAGCTCTCTGGACCAAGGTGACATGATGCTACTTGAGACACAACAACGGAAATACAAATGCCGGTGTGAAGAGATATATATGATAACATATGATGACAAGAATGTGCCGAAATGAGCTTGCTGTACAGTAGCAATATGCTAGACATCTAAAGCTGTGTCAAATTTCTTTTGGTTGTACAGATTCGGGTCAAAAAACTGATATTTAGTTGAGTGTTAAATATCATCTTTCTGGAGGGTGAGGAATTACAAAGAAGTTTGTTGTAATAGCAAAGTTTTTCTGAATAAATTTTGCTTGCTATTTTGTATTCAAATTGTAGCGTTTGTTGCTTTTTACCTTCAAACTCAAGGTTCAATAGAAATTATATACAAGGAATTGCGATCAGATATGAAACAAATCATTTCCACCATTCTTCCTTACAGTCTCATTCATATATGCAGAAATCATAGGCTGAAAGGAAGTTCAATCATCAATAGATAATGTTAAAACTGTAGGACAGCTCTCTTCTGACTAGCATTATTTTGAAGCATACAACAGTCAATGACAAGAAAAAATTATGGACAATCCACCATAATTTTTTTAATTGAAAGAGATGAGTAAAGAAACTGCAAATGGCATGCATGATGCTTAATTTTGGACAAATATAATCTCTGCTTGGGCAGATGCCCGTCGAAACCTCACCAGCTCAATCAACATGTTCAGTTTTCTATCTTTGAGAAAGACACAAGGGGTGATACTCATTGTCTCGAGCACTGGAGAATTCTTAAGCAAAAATTTGATGAATTCCATCTCATGTGACACACCAGCTATATCCGTCATCTTTACAAATTTAAGATGTTTAAATGAACAATCTGAAGGGCATTCTTTCTCCCAAAAATCCAGGCCATAATCTTCTGCAGCAGCTAATGAATTCGACGAACCCTATATGAGACAAGAAGCAGGAAACAGATTTGTGCTGGTATTAAATAATTTAACATAAGAAAGTGGCAAACAACTACATTTTTGACTCACAAAATCAATTTGCTATGTTTACCATAACTTACCGAAACTTTAAGTTCCTTCAGATTAGGAGAGTTTGTGATCAAGCGAATAACGACCATTACCTCAGTCATATCTTCAAAACTCACTTGATATAATTCAATTATCTTTAGTTGGCTATACATAACTGACAGTCTTCCTGTGTCATTACCTATACTCAAGTACTTACGAAAAAGAGAAACAAACATAAGCTAATGATTTTGCTGCATGTGTAAGTCAAGAGCCAGACAAGCCAATTATTTATAATAGAAATCTCGCATATAGTATATACGTACATCAACTTCATTATAATAACAAAGCAGTAACAACAAAATGCTACCTTAGTGAAGTAGATATAGCCAACGAGCTTCTGGAGAAGAGGTACCCCACCAAGAAACTTGATAAAATTGCAACTTGAACTTTGCTCAAAGTGTTCTGCTATATCATCAGTCATATACATAGCAACAGAGATTTCCACTAAAAGTGGAGTATTTTCAAGACAAACGTCTTTGAATTCACCTTCTAGGCATAAGTACTTGAGATTTGGAGCATTTATATTCAGATCTAAACTGTCAGAGTATGTCAATGACAGACTCTCAAGGAGAGGGCAACTAGAAATAAGACTTTCAATTGCTTCAGGGGCAACAAGGACTTGATGAAGATTAAGGCTCCTCAAACACAAAAATCCTTTAAAAGTTGGAGGGGGATCAAATTCACAACGATGTAGCTCCAAATGAGTCAACTTTTTACAACTGAAAAGACATGAAGGGACTCTGAACCACTCCCCTTCTCCTAATTCAAGAATTAGCTCTTTTATATCATTCCTTGAAAGGAAAAGTAACCACTGATCTATATCCGGGCAACACTGCAATTTCGAAGTAGAAAGCTGGAACTTGTGAATTGGTCCTTGGTGCAGGAAGAGTGCCCGAGTTATAAATTTTACAAGGCTCCTCTCAACCAGTGCTCGATCATTATATAGGGTGGCAACACATGTTCCATCAAATACGAGTTCAGTGAGTGTAGTCCATCTGTACCTCCATTTAGTCGATAAAATGCTAGTTCTTACAGCATCTCCTATTGGTAGGCGCGTGAGTATGCTTTCTATAATGCTTTGAGGCAAATCGCTTATCAAATCCGGTGCTGCAACGTCACCCATCTGCATTTTAAAATAAACAAGCAAGTCAATGCAAAACCTAACCAGTCATCAATTGTAGACAACTTGGACGGTAAAGTAAAAAAACATTGCACATTTCAATCAACATCCAATTTGTACTCGACTTATTCGCTGATTGAACTTAGCGAAATAGCATCACTTCTTCATCCCCATTCGTGACTTCCAAAACAAAACTCACTACCAAAATTCACCAAAACATCTCAAGTGTTTGAACTGAAACGATAACTTCTAATCCCAGCATCATCTTGGACACACAACAACTACAAATACCAAAAATAAAACCACGAAAACACGCCCTTCAGATTCCCAAATTCACGTGCTCTAATAGACCAAACAAGGAATATATATACTGCCAACATTCTATTCTACAAATAGCAGAAAGCATAAAACTGAAAAACTAAACCAAAACCCATGAATTCATTTCCATTTCCACTGTCGGGTCGCTGTGAAAATGGTGAAGTTATAATTTTTTTTTTTTATTCCTCAGAAAACAAACAGCCAAAACCCGACAAAAATCCGCGCAAACAAATCATGGTTGATGCCAACAATAAGATTTAATAACAATTTTGCAAGAGAAATGGAAAGGATCAAATTGACGCTACAGAGATTCATATTCACATCATTGATCAATCAACAAACAAAGAATTATAAGATACATAAAATTGAAAGAGCCAAATGTGAGAGAAGAGAATACGTGAGACGGACCTGAGAAGACAAACGTTACAAGTTAGGAACCAATTGAGTCCTCCACTTCACACACTTCGCCGTAATTTTTTTTTTTTATGACATTTCTCTCAAAGGTTAAATCATGCTCGTACTCATGTTTTTAAGGTTTCCTTATCAAAGACGCCCCCTTTGGTAATTGGCCACCGTCACCCCGCACTACCTTTGGCTGCTTTCAATTGGATTATATTGCATTTATTTGGATGCATTGATTGGATATATAATGTGTAAGGATGCTCTCAATATTTTATTTATGTTAATATTTTTATTAAAGAAATTTAAGTTTCAATGCTTTATGAAAAAAAAAAAAAAAAAGGAACAAGAAATAATTTTGGTCCTCCGCTCATGTGGCAACTATCAATTTTAAGGGAATTTTAGTATTACTGCTGAATTTGACTTTGACCTTTTGTCTTCACCGAGGGAATACCAGTGTTGTACTTTTGGTTTTGGAACCTCAAATAGATTTAATCTCATCATGGCCAACTCGTCATTTTTGATGTAATTTCACCTAATATTAAGGGGGTCCGTCTAATTTACCCTTTTTATAAAAATATTAACAAAAATAGAGAAAACAATTTTTCTTTCCTTGCCTCCATATTGATACAAGCGATCTCCTCCATAATGCCCGAAGAAAGAGACAGCCACTTCCGGTGTTTTCGTTGTTTTTTTATTTTACTTTTTAAATAATATATATTTTAAGTTTTTATTTTGAATTAATTTAAAAATTCATGGGATAAGTGATGTGGAGTATACGATTAGGCACCTCAAGTTTAATTAAGGGATAATCCCAATTGGCCCCCTGTAGTTTGATAAAATAACCAAAATCCCCCCTTACTTTAAACAATCGCTAATATCTCCTATTGATTTACAAAATGGATAAAAAAGCCCCCTGTAGTTTATTAAAATATCCAAAAATCCCCTTACCGTTAATTTGGACGTTAAAAATTAACAATTGACCGTTAATATGGAAGGGCAAAACTGTCCAAGTGAAATAAAATATAAAAAATATAAATATTTAATAAAATAATAATTTAATATTTAAAAAATTGAAAAAAATCTCCACCGTCCATCTTTAAAATGGACGGTGGTGATCAAAACTATTAAAAAAAGTTTAAAATTTAAAAAATCTCCACTCTCTCTCTTCCTCTCTTTCTTCTTTTTCTTATTCTTCCTTTCTCTCTTTCTCTCTCTCCCTTCTTTTTCTTCTTCTTCTTCTTCTCTCTCGACACTACCCAGATCTCGGCAGTACCCAAACGAAACCCAGCTCGGATCTGGGTTTCCGACACAGAAACCTAGATCGGGGTTTCCGTGTCTGAAACCCAGATCGAATCTAGGTTTCCGACGCGGAACTCAGATCCGATCTGGGTTTCACTCGAAAACTTAGATCTGATCTTTGGGTTTCTATGCCAAAAACTCATAGATGGGATTTCGGTGTGAAAACTCAAAAATCTCTGGGTTTTCGGTGCTGGAAACCCAAGGATTTCTGGGGTTTCTGGCGTCAGAAACCCAACCCAAAATTTTTTTTGGTTTTGGGCTTTTTTTGTTATGTTGCTGTTGTGTTTTTTTTATGATGTTGTTTGTGTTATGTTGTTGTTGCCTTTGATGATGGTTTGGTTGAATAGAGATGAGTGAACGTGTCTGGGTTGGATGATGGATGGTGATGGTGTTTTGGACGATTTCCTGGTTGAGGACAGTTTGGTGTTCTGGACGATTACTGTGTTAAGGGGCAGTTTGGTCTTTTCGCTCACTATTATAGACAGAAATCAACTTTCACTAACAGAGTTAACAGAAGGGGTAAAATAAGATTTTCAGAAACTATAGGGGCGTAATTAGCGATTACATTAAACTATAAGGGGGAATTAGGATTTTCCCTTTAATTAACTTACATATTGTTACAATAAAAACTATATTACCCTTCCCTGCAAATTACAATTTTACCTAAACGCAGGATGGAGTAATGCAATTTAACTTCAAATTATTTAACAAATTATTTCTAAGGTTCAAATTTTCTAAAATTGTGATTATCTTTCAATCTACAGTAACCCAAAATTTGTTCCAAAAATTCTTCGAAAACCCTCTTTCTCTATCTATTAGTTGTCAAGAATATTAGCTTTGTTATAGGATTTTTTAGCTTTGTTATCTTTTAAAAAATCCCATAACACCTTAATATTACCAATTATTAATAATTAAGATTTATTCATTTTTTCTTTAAAAGAAAAAATCAACGTAACTGACTCAAACTTATTGATAGTCTGAAAGACCATTTTCTATCACCAAACTTTATTAATCCATTAATATTTATATTCTTTCCTTTCATTATTTGGTTATAACATTGAAAAAACCTAAGCACATAAAAGCTTAAAAAGAAAATGAATTGGAGTGTGTGCACTGATAAGTGATAATAGTTATATCTTAGTAAGGATAAAAAATAGTAAATAATCAAGATTGTTATATTTTTTTTTTTTCATGCGTCACTTAAATTTAAATCCTCCCGTAAAATACTTAACAAAAACAAAAACTTAAAGGGAATCTTTGTACCTATACACAGCTTGATCAAACTTAATACTGAACTACCTCTTCCTGTTAATGTGGCTGATTCCTCCTAAAACACGGAAATAACATTCAATATTAAACTACTACTAATGATCAAAATGCTAAATGTCAGTGCAACCAATGTCACAACAACACTAACATTCAACATGATTCATAGAGGAAGAAATTACAGAGTGGGAGATAATGAAAATGGCATAAAGGTGAGTCCACACATACTGTTACTACATCTATAATGTCTTACCGGAACAATTTAAATTGAAAAATAAAGCCAAATCATCTTAATAAACAAGTGCTTCACTTTTCAAACGACCCGAAAATGCTATCACTGAAGGAAGCATAAGCAAGTATGTGAGAGTTATTTTCAAAAGTTGCCATGTCTTGCTGGGGCAATCCCACCCATGCTTCTATTCCCTCACCATCACAAGTGTCTAAGAGATATGCAATATTATTGTACTTAACAGCAGTGCTCACCCATGTAGGTTTTCCCCACCCGAAATCAGCTTCATACAATGGAAGTCTACACCAACCAGATAAAAAGAATACATTCAACTCACTGTTACTTTCATTTAGATTTCTCAACTCTTCCAATATCCCTCCGCCTTCATTGAGCTTTTTTGCAGTGTCGTCATTGATTATTGCTATCGATTCATGAAGTTTTCTTGCTAAACTGTTATAGTTGATTATCTTCTCCTCCTCCTTCTCCATTGGCCACCTTGCCATTGTACGTTGGTACATATTACCTATACATTGTTTTGGCAATGATGGATTCATTCTCTTCCTTAGATCCACAGAAATGAATGCTACATTTGGTGTAAAATCGTCTCTTTCTCTCGTCTATCTTGTTACCATCAAATTTGAACCTTTTCACTTTAGGTTCTCCCAAGGACATAACATTTTCAAGAATTCTTCCCCACAAGTCTGGTATATCTTGTTTAGGAAAAATAGTGGTGCAATCAAAAATCACATCTTTAATAGAATTGCCACCACCACCACCACCACCACTACCAATACGAGCAAGTGCAGCCCAGGTTTTAATAAAATGGGATGCAGCCGTTGCATCCGCAATAACACGTCTAACACAGACACAAATCGCTACACCACCGCAACTGAAGTGATTGACCTGGACAGCCACCATAACATCCTCTGCGCTCAAATCTCCCGGTTTAGCCTCACTTGGCATTAACTGTTTCAATAGCTGGACCTCAGCTCGGTCAAGGACTTGAGACATGTGGCAATTCGCTACATGAGCTTCAGTAAAACTGACACCAGAATCATCACAAGCAATAGTAAAATCATCTTTCAGTACTCTTCCTGCAAAAGGGTAGTAATGGTTTAACGTTTTCGAGAGGGAGTTTTTGAGGTGATCCGAATAACACCATTTGTGTGCTGCTCCCGAGTAAAAGAGAAAGACGGGGTAATAAATATCCGGAGCTAATTGATCAAGAAGAGAAAGCTTATGGATTTTGAGATGCAGTGGGGTCGGAGAAGATGGTTTGATCGTTTCTCTAGACATGATACGGATCTGCATTTCCTTTCAATAAATTTTCTATGATGATTGTCTTGGCACTTTGCTTATAAGCTATTTATTGTACTAGGTTCTTTCCCAAAAAAAGTTGCTCTAGAGATCCAAAGATAAGCAGACAAAAAGCTGATAAATCTAGGGAATCTCGCATAGAGAAAATGTGAAGATATATTTACAACGTTAGAGCATATGGGTAGGAGGCAAAAATTTAATAAGAAAGTACAATTATATACGTATATCAAACTGAAACTGACCACAGTAAGTGAGGGTCTGCTTTGCTTTCTTGGACCCCATTGCTTGAGCTGAAGCAGTGAAACGAGAAGGAAAGAAGAGGGACCACGTGAAGACGGACCACCACCACCACCACTACCAATACGAGCAAGTGCAGCCCAGGTTTTAATAAAATGGGATGCAGCCGTTGCATCCGCAATAACATGTCTAACACAGACACAAATCGCTACACCACCGCAACTGAAGTGATTGACCTGGACAGCCACCATAACATCCTCTGCGCTCAAATCTCCCGGTTTAGCCTCACTTGGCATTAACTGTTTCAATAGCTGGACCTCAGCTCGGTCAAGGACTTGAGACATGTGGCAATTCGCTACATGAGCTTCAGTAAAACTGACACCAGAATCATCACAAGCAATAGTAAAATCATCTTTCAGTACTCTTCCTGCAAAAGGGTAGTAATGGTTTAACGTTTTCGAGAGGGAGTTTTTGAGGTGATCCGAATAACACCATTTGTGTGCTGCTCCCGAGTAAAAGAGAAAGACGGGGTAATAAATATCCGGAGCTAATTGATCAAGAAGAGAAAGCTTATGGATTTTGAGATGCAGTGGGGTCGGAGAAGATGGTTTGATCGTTTCTCTAGACATGATACGGATCTGCATTTCCTTTCAATAAATTTTCTATGATGATTGTCTTGGCACTTTGCTTATAAGCTATTTATTGTACTAGGTTCTTTCCCAAAAAAAGTTGCTCTAGAGATCCAAAGATAAGCAGACAAAAAGTTGATAAATCTAGGGAATCTCGCATAGAGAAAATGTGAAGATATATTTACAACGTTAGAGCATATGGGTAGGAGGCAAAAATTTAATAAGAAAGTACAATTATATACGTATATCAAACTGAAACTGACCACAGTAAGTGAGGGTCTGCTTTGCTTTCTTGGACCCCATTGCTTGAGCTGAAGCAGTGAAACGAGAAGGAAAGAAGAGGGACCACGTGAAGACGGAGAACAGCGGGCGACGGTTTGCTATTTATTGACTAGGGTACTTGACACCCTTTTGAGCATGATAAAATAATTTAGGGGGAAACTTCAATTTCATCCCTATATTTTGAAAGACCTTCATTTTTTTAAATGTAAATTAGTTTATTGAACTATTATCCCTAAAATTTTAGGAAATTTATTAATTTTATTCCTGATATTAGTTTACTGCTGATCAAACTTAGCGGTGATATAAGTATTTTAGACATTACATATCTAATTGCATATGAGACCAAAATGAAATTTCAATCAGTATAAAAAAAAAAAAGATAAATCAATAAAAAATGATATACTTTTAATCTAAATTGTATAAGTAATGTTTGATTTTTATAGATCGTGATTTTGTGACAAATATTTCACCCATTCATTATTATTTTTAAAGAAAAAAGTTTAAAGAACAAATCAATTCCAGATTACTCCTTTATGACATCTTCAAAATATGATTGATAAGTAAAACGTTTTATCTAAAATAAAACGAGAATTTAAGTCCTCTCCTCATCCCACCTTCACCTCACCTTCCAAAGATTTTGTAATTCAAGTGTTATGGTTTGAATATGATTGTCTTGCACGACTACTCTAATAAGAATTAATCACAAAGAGTTTTTTTTTTTTTTTTTTCAAAGGTAATTGTAAACTATGATATAACAACATTTATGAGTACACTACAGATTTCGATGACGAGGGAGAGCACGGAAGTGAATCAAAGATAAGTAGCAATTGCCTCTGCATACAATAATTTAGTAAAAGAAAGTGTAAAATGTAAGTAGACATGCTTCTACTTTTCGTAATCACCTTTGCAGATTCTTTAAGTCGGCAAAATAACCATTGCAAAAAGGCAATGGTTATTCCCGGAGTTACAAAATTAGCTAAGAGCACCCTTCTTTATAAACCTCAAAGAGAACCTTGAAAACTCTCAGTAGCCTTCAATATATTTCTCTATAAACAATCAGTTTAACCTGTCTTTCCCGTGCCAAAGGGTTATTGCAAAATGTTTGGATGTGAATGAATATTTGAGAAGCAGATTCAGTTCCGGGATAAATATCCCTTGAACAAGAAGATTCCTAAACCACCAATTGCCAAACTTAGGATAAGGGGAACTTTGATGGGTTCAGCATCAGCAATCACACTTCTTTGGTTTCTTACTAGGCGAGATCGCTCTCCCAAGCTCTCACGAACAAGACTGCTAAGGCTGTCTAATTGGTGCATAATTTGACGCTGTCCCCGTGCAATACTTGTCATCTGATTTATATATAGTGGGCACAGATTAGGAAATTGATGGTCAGCCAGCAAACACTATATAGCTTGAAAGCTATAAATTGAACTCTAACAAAATAATAAAAAAGAGAGCCTATAATTTCGGAGTATGCCCGTTAATTTGCAACCTGACTTTCAAATTTTTACCTAGAGAGTAGAAACAAATAAATAATATATTTGGATAGTAAATGTACATAAAAAGAAACAGCCATGGTACCTCGTCCATGAAAGGCAACTCCTTAGCTAACTGGGAAGAAGAAGAAGAATTAGGCATTATGGATCCAGTTAAAGAACCATTGCCTAAACCTGATATGAAGTGAGAAGTGGGAGCAGAGCCATTACAGGCTTCAGCTTGGAGCGCCATATTTGGTTGGCTGAGAGAAGTTTTCTTGATGGTTAACTTGGCGTTCAGCTCCTCCATACGATTTGTAAAATCGTCCATTCTATCATTCAGAGAGGAGATCTGTTCTGAAAGTTGAGTGATCACTCCCTTTAATGGGAGAGAAGAGTTCATCAGTAATGAGGTTTAAGTCTCTATAGGATTGCGCCAGCAAAACAATGAAGAAGCAATCCAAAAACTGAAGGACATATGCATACCTGATTTGCTAGAGTTGCTGCAGAATCTGCACTTCTGTCATCAAACCTCCTGCTATTCCCAGCATATCCAGTAAGCTTGGACAGATTTTTGTCCCTCTGAGTTGAATATGAATGTGACATACCACTGCTTAATGTCAACATTGGTCGCTCTATTTAGTTTAAGACCAACCAGCTTTAACTGAACTTCAGCATTATAGTTAAAACCAATGAGCGAGAAGAGTATGAAAAGCACCTTTGGAGATTCTTATTCCTCATGGCAACCCTATTAGCAGAGGCTCGTGAAAGTGCTTCTTTAGGGCTTGATACAAGATCCTCATCAAGACTGAGCTTCGTCTTTAAATCTTCTGGCAGGGCCTATAAAAATGATCACATTAGGACTGCTGCTGAAGGAGAGAAGCAATAGTTACCTTTCAGAAGTCATCATACCATAATCTCATTTACAAGCTTTTCCAGTTGAATCTGTTCTATATAGGTGCGCGGAATGTATGAGCCTTCCAAACCCAGCTGCTCGGCAACATATTTTACAATCAACCGATCTCTACCTTGCACCTATTTACGATATTAGCAAGAATGCTATAGTCACTGTAAATTTCATAAAAGTTCATGCAATAGGCTTGGAAACAACAAAAGATGTACACATACTATATCATTTATTCACTAAAAAACCTCTAAACGATCAAGTTTCTAAATGATCGTTCACATCACTCTCCCTAAGTATGTATTGCTCAATATATAATTTTAAAAATAACATTATGCATAAAATAAGAGTATCCAAAAATAGCATTATGTTTTCTGTCCAGATTGTACTTTTTGGTGGACTGCTGGTTCACTTTATCATTGTATCCAATTCACCATGAACAGAATTTAATATTTTTATCTCCCCCCTTCCCTCCAAAAAAGAAATAAAAGAGCATACAAAAATAATATTTGTTTGTGAGGCAGTGCATGCTGCAAATCGAGTGAAACCATACAGGAAAGTGTACATACAAACTTCACCCAAAAAACAAAACAAGGGAAAAATTTTCGACTATTTTAATTTAAGATGTAACTTCTTACATAAATTAAGCATAATGCTATCCAAGCATGCAATTACCATAAGCAAACAGCAACAGAATACAAGCCAACAGACCAAAAAATTCAATTAAGGTAATGCATATGAACCATTTCACATCACCGATTAAAAAGTATATTCAATGATGTAAACTGTTCAACAATAATTAAAAATATATTTAAGAAACCACTAGTAAGTACATGTAGCTATGGAAAAAAATTGTACCTGAATATATCTGCGATTTAGTTGTTCTAGCCAGTCAATTTTCACACAGACCCCCCTACCATCGGAAAATACATGGCTGCTTCTTTTAAGGATGGTTGCTATTGTGTAGCCCAATGCCATTAGCCCACCAAGAAGACGCACACTGACTTCAAAAGTAATTCGTGGTGATATGACAAATGGACTATCAGTCACCCATTCCTGAAATTGAAATTTACAACATCAAGGAATCAGATAATATTGTAAATATATGTTTCCTTTTTTTTTTTTTTTTGTTTTTTTGAAATTTCACATGTTTTTCATTCTCCATAAATCAAACAAATCTCTTTAGCAACTATGTATACCAGGCTTAAAAGAAGGATACGGACATCAAATTACTTCAGAGAACATGATATATATACTATTTGGACATCCAAGGTCAAGGACTAAGGCCACAGTGTAATAGGCAGGACTTTTTGGTGCCTAGCAACATAAAGACAACAACATCATCCAACCAGATAGAAGCACCCTCTATACAGTTGTCCAACTAATATTGGTCCTAAAGTATGATATTTGAAGTTGTAGTTTTTAGAGCTGCAATTTGACAATATCATTCACCAAGTTGATTATGACATGCTTGAGAAACATTATCATTTCACAAGATACATAGCATATAATCAGATGGGAGAAGTCTCACACTAACATACTAAGCCTACGTACTTGTTATTAGCATTTGGCATATCTAGATCTAGAACTGTGAAAGTCATTAAGAATATGGACTTCTTTAACACATAAACCCAGGACTTCTGAAACAGTAATTATTTCTCAAAGCACACAGAGCTTACAATTGTGATGATAAATAAAGAAATTAAGTGGATGTAACCTCAAACATCAGACTGTATTTCCCATCTTTGTTCCGCATCCTCAAATATGATTGGCAAGCTTCTGGATCTTCACCAGGCGGAAGTAAATATATATCGTAAGTCTGCTCCATTGTTTCAGTAGGTTCTTGAGAAATAACAGGCCTTGATTTGATCCTCTGACAAATTCCTTGCTGACTACAACAAAAGAAGCACTCAGATATCAATGTAGACAAAGACATAGTTATTGAAAATACGATCGAAAAATCTAACAATGGTATCAAAAGCACAAAAATTATCAAGCCCAAAAAAAAAAAAAAAAAAAAAAAAATACCTTTAAAATATAAGTGGGACTGTGGAATCCATTGAATGGATTGAATTTGTTTATGATTTTTATATGAGCTGTTTGGAGATCCGGCTCAATGAAGGCCTTGTACATAGGATATACCTGTACAGAACAGTGAATTTGAGTACTTTTAACAAGACAGTTGTCACTCCATGTTACGTCAAACAAAAAATGTTTCAGATAATGATATGGATAACAAAATGAACAAACCGTTTCAGAAATTTGATGGATAATTTCTTCTGGTTCTTGATCAGCACGTTGTATGTCTCGTAAAACCCGTTTGACAAGGTCAAAATGAACTCCCCCTGTGACGGACACCCGAAGATCCAATAAAGGTCGCAACTTTTCGCTCAAAGCATAGATGCCCTCAATAATCACAATACGGGAACTTGGGACTTCAACAGTTCTGTACAATTCATGTTCCCTTAAGTCATAGAAATACCAGGTTAATATAAAAAGATAAAAGTATGCACAAGTGGCTTGGCTCCTCCACTTAAACGATAAAGGCACAATCTCCACAATATTTTACATATGATTTGCACCCATTACTTATTTTCTGAGGCAAATAGATTAATGATGCTCAGAATGTTGTATTAAATTGACAAAAGGGAGATAGAGAAAGAGCTCAAAGTTTAGAACTTCAAAATTATTATGGATTTAGAATTTATGATAATAACTCCCTTCTTTACACATTTAACACCCCATCATGTGATAATTAATACTTAACAGCATTCAAGGCAAATGATAGAACAAAGATTACTTGTATTAGATGAAGAATTTAACCTGTATCCAGAGCGGGAGCTAGATTTGAAATCATAGATAGGAACCTGAACATGCTTTCCTGCCTTCAAATCTTGTATATTCTTAAGCAATGTCTCATAGTCAGTCAGGCGTGGATCTGATTCAAATGAAAGAAAATTAGAACTAATAGCACTCTGTGTCAACCACCAAAAAATTAGTCTCTGCTGATGAAAGGCTTACTTCTTTTACAGGACAACAGTAAAATGATATTTAAGGAACTTATCTACAAGCAGCAAGCAACTTTTAATCATATCATGCTCAAATCTTTCGATGCATGTAAAATAATAAAGAATGCATTCACTTGTTAATAGCACATAAAGGAAAGCAAGAAGTTAGTCAGAATCACAAAAGAAGCCAAGGGGCAATACATCTTAGACTTACAAATTAAAAACATATAAGATATATATGATGATTTGGTTACAGTCAAATCACAAAACAAACATTTGACTGAGTAATGAGTCCATAATCAAATCTTTTGAAAAGGCTTTAAGTCCTCCATTGGTTGGAACTAGGAGAAAAGCAGTGAATCTTCAAATCTATCACATGAATATTTGGAACAAGAGAGGCAAAAGCAAAATATCTGGTCCTCTCTTACAGTAAGACATAAATAGAGAATCTTGTTACATACATAAATTAATGATATTTAAAAGCATTTAAAACAACAAATGTAAGATAAGTTTCAACAAATTGTCAAGCTAGATGATTCCTTTTACCACTAAAACTTTACTGCCAACTAGAAAGCACTTCCAAAATTAACGTTACAGAAATCTAGAGTGATCACACTAAGAAAACTCGAAAACTTGATAGATCCCTAAAAACTAAATAGTGTTATTTTACACTCCATGTTTTTCGCATATGGAGCACAACATGATCAAAAGCTACATGCTCTTCATCATACTAACTATCGTAAAGAAAAACTGACATCTGCAGCACATATTAAGGAGAAACACATGCTTTATGAGGGCCTTTGAGCATAAAATCTCCTTGCAGAAAAAGAAATATAAGGGACAGAATAAGATCTCAAAGCTGTTTATGAAGCCTTGACACAGACCTACAGCTCCTCCAGAGATCTCAACCAACCTCATCGTTGTTCCCAGTACCTTATCCCCATGTAACAACTCTATATTTCTATACTAATAAACTTCAAAATGCAAGTAAAACTAATAATAATATATAAATACATATTAACCTACTAAACACCTTGGCCATGGAAATATTGAACTAGGTGCAATATACATGTCCTGGCCCAAACATTAATTTTATAAAATTTTAAAGTACTTATTGAGCATTAAATTACTAAAAAGAATTAAATAGGGTTTTATAATGAAAAGACATAAAATAACTTTTGTAATCCTCAAAAACTTCAATGCAATTGCCACCAAATGACACAATAAATTAAAAAACTGAAAAGAGCTTTTAAAAATAAAAATGCATTTTTAGATAGTAGAGATGCCATTCAAACAAGGACTAAACAGCTGAAGTAACTACAACCAACACCATAAAGATAGACTCTCAAACCAAATAAAACTAAGTCACTCAAAATGTATTTGTACTCTTCCCTTCCCATAAACCAAATATAACTCCACATTTCAATGAGTATTCTACTTCAATCCAGTAAACCAGGAAATAGACCTTAATTCACACCATCAATGCACAATCTGTAGGCTACATTTCACTCCATTATAAGCCTTAAAAACAAAAAAATACATAAAAATTTCTAGGATTCTTTCTCCAATCAAATAGTTGGAAGAATCGACTCACCAGCCTTCATATACAGTTAAAACAAATTAACTGGTTGTCTTGCATCAATAAACTGCAAAAAGCCATGTTACTGGACAAAAAAATAATAAAATGTAATATTGTACATAACTCGGACTTTATACAGGAATAATGATTTCTAAAGCCAGAAGAAAATCATCATAATTTATTCAACCATGTAAAGCATAGATCTTTCCCAAGAGCGAAATAAAGTTTAAATAATTGTAATGCAAACACATCAATGACTACTTCCAAGAATAGTGTCTATCAGTTTTCAAACAGAAGGTGGAGTGAGCAGTAAATTACCATCAAAGTTGCCATCAACAAGTCGACTAGAATCATTGTAGTTGTCCATAGATATGACAGCAATGCTGGGCATAAAATTTTGTATCTTTTCTGTAAATACGGTCTTCCCAGCCCCAGAAGGACCAGCTAAACCTACCAATATCATTCCTTCATTCTTCTGAGCTAGCAGTTGACATGCGCGGATAACTATAAAGAAACCCTTCTCAAATGACAAAGGATCTTGTATTGAGACCATCTCATGTCGGTCAGAGTCCTTTCTCTTAACCAAACGGACTTGATCTTTTAAAAGGCCTAGTTTTTTATGGTGTGATTCAGCATTAGAAGCATCTTGAGCCATTGAAAACCGTTCTCCAAATCTCACTGTTGAAAACAAATAGAAATGCATGAATGCAAATAAAATCTGAAGAATACCAAAGAGTATGATATATTTATCACATAAAGTGTAAGAGTAGGAAAACGAAAATGCTTTGAGGTAAACTTGGACGAACAGCAATGACATGGTGAATATTGTTGATAGCATTTGAGGACACGCCAGAGAGATGGCTCTTTAAGTTTTGCAATTTCTTTTTTTTAATTTATTTATTATGGATAGGTAAATCCATGTATAGTGCGCGACAATCATTACACTTTCATGAGAGATCAAAAAGCTCCCAAGAGATATATTACAGATATGAAACAAAATAAAGAAACTAATCAGGTGCACAATCTAGTCACTCATTATGAATTATTTCCACATAATCAGGGCTTGCATTTTGATTAACCGCATCCAGAAAAAATAATTTAAAAACTAATAAAATCTGGGAATTATTATAAATAAATATAAGTAAATACGCCCTCAGAAAATGCATAGGCCCACAACTAACTGGTGGTGGCTTCATTATTCAAATATGTGTATGAACTGAACCCACTTTAAGCCCTCTCTGTTTACCAAACTAAAGAAATCTAATACAGATACATATAAATACATATGTACACAAATCACACACGAAAAATGAAAAAAGAGTACCTTTTGGTAGTCAAAATTTTAGATCCTGCAAGGCAACCATCACAATGTTAATTGGCCTTGATACAGGATGACACGCCACAAGCTAAAGTAAAATAAAAGGATTGATTGCAGTCCTGACTTAATTTTATAACCAAGAACTGGACAATCAAAAAGCCTCATGTAATTGACATCGTTCTGAGCTTTTGTTAGGCAACTACTACACTACCACCCATGTTATTTAACAATTTGACAAAATAAATTCAAATGCATATTATCATCTTTCCCATACATTATACAAATGGAAAATCAGTAGTAGCTGACACTAAAAGAAACATATTATGATCAATTTATTCATGCAGATAAAAGCAAAGGCTAGGCAAACCTTTTTATGATAAACTTAAAGCACTCATACACATGTATTAGGAGCTCTGCAACTAACTTATGGCATCCCAGTTGAACTTATTATAGTTAGACTGCAAACTATCTGCATAATCCATTGTAAGAACTCATTAAACTTTATTTCGATCATAGAGAGAAGAACAAAATCTCATAATTTTGATAAATTAGACCTGACCTTTCACAAGATAGTGATATAACTCAACCCCTAAACCAAATAGATTTTCAGGAGACCAATATATCAAATTCACAATTTCAGAACATTAGCCCAACAAAGCTACCACATTATTTACTGACTACTTTCACCAAAAAAAAAGTGCCATACAAACAGTAACTCCAAAGTCCAACCAAAACAACAATCAGTGTCCTATACAACAAAATAACAGCACAACTTTCACAGTCACCTTGCAATTAATAACACAATACTTAATCCACTATCAAACACCCACCACCATAAACAAAATCTTATATCACAAAAGCAACCACCCAGAAAACAAAATCACCGCAAAACCAAATCTAAACAAACCAAAGAACACCAAACAAAGCTAAAAGCCATTTTACAACAACATATTTGGATCTAACATATCACTCTTAATAAACAACCGCTTTGGACAACATGAAATCAAACGAGAGAAAAACAAGCACCCAGATATAACAATGGCGTAAACATAAATAACCAGAAGCGAAATTGGATCAAAATCAAATAACATGTAATAGTGCAACGTGAAAAGCACTCACCGAGCAAGTTTTTTTGGTACAAGTCACACACTGACTTCACCAACAAAAAACAGAAAAGAAAAAACCACAAAAGCGTTTTATTATATTGGGGTCTCAATATAATGCCTACGTTTTCATAGTGTTGCAGAGAAGGGAGGAATGTGATTTTGTGGGAGAGTGAATTCTTGAGAATCTGCGAAACACTCGTGAAACAACGGAAACACAGAGAGAGACAAATATATATATATATATATATATATATAGATTTTGTTTCTAATTCAAATAATTAATTTTTTTTTTTTTTTTATCAATTTAGAGATTGTATCTAACTCACAATTGAAGACTTTATTGCACCAAATATTAGAATTACGAATCAATCTCATCATTGTTTTGCTTTGCCATGGCTGTGACACCCGAGAGGGCGGTTGGGCCAGAAGCTTGTTCCAAGAACTCTATTTTTTAATTCTTACTTATACATGTACACGCCACCACATTACAACCCATCTCTCTCTCACTCTCTCATGTGTGTGTGTATATATATATATATATATATATATATATATATATATATATATATATATATATATATAGACTTGAGAATACAAATTTTAACATAAATTTTGACATAATTTATTAATTATTGAAACATAATGATTTTAATGGTTTAGATTTATTCACACTTTATATTAAATTTAATTATATACTCTACATAAATATATTTATTATTTTCTCTCTTCATTATCACATCGTCCTTCCTCTTACTCATGAATATTAAAAACTCATCAATTAATATTCTTATCACCAATTAAATAGTTATTACATCTTTATGTTTTTTTATTCATTTTTAAATTGTATTATTTTGACATTTTTTTTTCCATGTTTGATTTATCTATATATATTTTTTGTCTCACTTTTTATTTTATCTTTACAATTTCTTTATTAGTTAGATCTTATTTCTTATTTTTAATGTATAAAAAATAACAGTAAAAATTATCACTTAGAGCCTTAAATGAGAAGGACTATTTGGTATGAAATTAACTATTTCTTTCACTAAATTTTAAAATTTTAGAGTGGTTTTGAGTCTTTTGACATACAAACAATAAGAGAATATTTAATAAACTTAAAAATATAGAGTTGTCTTGCAAAATTATTTAAATCTCGGAGGGCTTTTGCAAATGCCCTTTAAGAATAATACAATTTGTGAAAATTGAAAAAGAAAACAAATTTATATAAACTCACATTTATTTGAAGAATATAGTTCTTTTATGTCTCAATGGCTTATGTAAAAGATAATTTGTGTATAAAGAAAATAAAGATGCAAGGATTGTAATTATTAGAAAAAATAAATAAATAAAATATATACATATATATATAAACTGTAATTATTAGATAATTATTTGTTATCAAAGGTTGCGGTGGAAAAAACCATGCAAAAACTGTGTCTAATAAATGTCATTTTAAAAGCTTCAAAAAAAATATATCATTTTAAAACTGTTTTTTTCCAAAATAATTAATTATTTCATAGAGTTTAAAATCTAATTTCTTTAGTAATTTTATTCAAAGTCATATATAAATTCAACCACAAAAGGTAATTTTCATATATGTAACAATTCAACTATAATAGTGTTTTATATTAATTGGTGAGTTTTTAATATTAATTGGAGAGATAAGAGATAACATAATAATGAAAAAAAAGAAAATTAAATATATTTATATAGAATGTTTAATTAAGTTTAACGTAAAAGTATGAGTAGGTCTAACCCATTGAAATCATTATCATCTAATGATCAATAAATTGTGTCAAAACTTATGTCTCCGATCTTGCCATATATATTTAATTATTTTATGATTTTTTTTAATAAAAAAAATATTTTGATATTGATATGAAATTATTTGATGTGAGAAATTAATAATTTTAATAACAGTTCAATATTTTTCTAGGTTTTGTAGAATTTATGGATTCTATTGAATTTACATAGATTTTACTGGAAATTTTTTATGAAATTAAATGAAATTTTTAAAAATAAGATAAGATTTATGATAGATTTTTGTATTGACACCTACATTTTAATTGTCCTCTCTAAAAATCTTAATTGATTACACTAAAACTTTTAGAATACTCTAAATCTCGCTTAAATTATAATTTGAATACCCCCTCGTCAACTGAGAGATTTTCTTCTTATAATTTAGTTGACACTCTTTTTCTCAAAACAATACACTTTATACATATTATTTTGAAATTATTATGTTTTGTTTTGGACCCTCGTATTCGAAAAAATATTTCATTTAAAAGTAAAAGGATTTAATTATATTTTAATGAGGCTCCATTTTATTTTAATATTCCCCTTATCAATTTTTATGAAATTCTTTTTTTTCTTTTTTTTTTGTTGGAAAGAAATTTTGATGAAAATATTTTAATAATTTTTAATGCAAGATACCCTTAAATTAACAAATTTAGGTTATGTAGGAAAATTTAGATTAAACCATATCTTGTAAATTTTTGAAATAACATATTGTTTGAAATCCTTATAATTAAAAAAAAAAGAATGTAAATTAACAACTAATTGAAAACTTATGTCTTTCATTATTTTTCGTTATTTGTTACAAATATTCCCTTTATCACTTCAAAGCTTTCCTTTAATTGCATATCATCCTCCGTTCTCTCTCTCTCTCTCTCTCTTTTTTTTTTTTTTTTTTTTTGGTTTTGACATTGTATATCATCCTCTACTGCTTTGATCAAATAAAAGTTTATAACATTGGGGTAAAATGAGCTGTTTTAGGATTTATGATTGCAAACGAGGAAAAAAAAACAATATTAATTTTCTTAAAAAAAATTATTTGTAGTGTCTTTAAAACTTTATTTTTGTCTTTTTTAGTAATTTCAATTGATGTCAAAATTTTCATTAACCAAAAAAGAAGTGTAGAAACTCATTCGGTAAGTTATTAATAGCTTCACTCAAAAATGAAATGTATTTCTTTTTTTTTTGGAGATTGAATGTTTGGTACTAAAAAAACCAATATTTGAAATGTTAATGTTTTATTTTAATATAGAATTCGAAATATTTTTCAATACAGTATTTATTAGTGGATTATTCTATAGTGTTTTACGAAAAAAAAAAAAAACTTTTGAGAAACTAATTAAATATATTCCTTTTAGATTTTATTTAAAGAAAGATTAATATTCTTATTTATAACAAGTTATACCTAAACATTGGGCACATGTGCCTTAAAATGCTGAGGCAACGTAAAGCGCCAGGACAAGGACCAATGGACCATGTAGTGAGGAATATCACCAATCAAACGTAGCAAAATTGTACACAAACTTTTGACAATTTATTCTCCATGAAACGTGCTTACATCAAAAAGCTATAAATATAATTTACAAACTTCATTTGAAAGATTTTTTATGTACTGGCCTTTTATAAATATTGTGAAACATGAAGATATTAATTTGACATGATAAAGGAGCCTATGTGATTGGAGGTTGAAGAGGGAAAGTGGATGGCTTTTTTGTTTAGAATGATGGGTCAATTTCAGTTGCTATAAGGGGGCATGCCCCAAATCTACAAGAAAGGAAGCCCCCGTGGTATGCACCATATCATGCATTGCCCAAAATAATTGCTCAATCAAGGTACCGGCACAACACTGCTATGATTTTGGACACGGCATCACCATGTTCATGAATTCTTAACTTGCATGGCCTTTAAGGTGATGTCCTTTACAGCTCACTTGTTGCCGGTTGTTTTTTTTCTTGACAATGACACATTACAAGTACGGATATTACATCCGAAACCTCCTTATATATATTCTAAGACACAATCTGGAACAAACTTCGATAATTTGGGAGAGGAGGTTCATACATAAGTAGGAAGGTGTATTAAACATAATCCACACATACTTGGAGGAGGAGGAGGAGTGCTGGAACCTCACACTTTAAGCAGAGGCAAGGAAAATGATGCCAACTTTACCACTCATGAGTGAGCACTTGTTGCCAAATTAAATCAACGAGTTATTATCATCCTTTTAATATTGAAATTGTTATTATTATGACTACTGTAATATTAATCATTATCTTTGTGAGAATATTATTTTACATATAATTTGGTAAAGTTCAATACACTTATTTCATTATGTATTAACCCACCAAATTCGAAGTAGTATTTTGGCTATCATTTGGGGAATTTAATGTGCTATAATCTATTACAATGAAACCTCATTAATAATTGCAAACCATTACTCCCTTACTAATTGCGAACTTTTGTAAATTGTGAGTAACTCATATTTTTTTTAAGAGTTAAATTCAAGAGGACCTAAATAAAAATAAAAATTAGTGATTAGCTAATTAAAAAAACTTATTTATTTTTAATCTCAAACAAAATTTTAATTATTTTTAATTCGTTATGGTACGTGCACTATTGCATGTAAAATATTTCACTTCATTTTGTTATTATACCCAATAATGTTTTGAGTGTTAGAGTCTAACACACTAACAAAAATGACAATTAGTTATAAAGAGAGGTGGCACATTAATTAGCATAATAGATATACGGCTGTTTGAATTTGTCATTTAACACTTACTAGCACTTAATGTGTTTTTATTTAATTATTTTGTTTGATTTTTAAAACATAAAAATCACTTAAACAGATAGCAAAATCACTAAATTATAAAAATGTTTTACTTTCACTTAATCAAGAAGTACTGAATTAAATTTAAGTAATTTACTTTCTAAATTATCGTCATCAATTTATGTATTTTCTATTTTATCTTTTCTCATAACCTCTGAACTTACATTTGAAATACTTTAGTAACCATAAAATTTTTACCTTTAGTTGCTACCAGTTCGAAATTCTTCCTTAGAATTTATTGTTGTTATATCTACTCTATTTCAATTTCTCGTCATATTCTAGTAAGGACCTTTTTTTTTTAATTTTTATTTTTACATAATTTGATTAGTTTTATCTTGTTTCAAAGCTTTACATATCTTCTACTTATTCTTTGAAGTATAATTTGTTGCTTTGTATTTTGCCTTTCTTATACATTTTAATGGATTGTTGTGTATTTATTCCAAAATATAATTATAAGTTTGTCAATAGATAAATAATTATTTAAATTATTATCAATTTCTTTAAAAATATATTACAATTTAAAAAAAAATTATTATTAAAATAATTTTGTTCTAAATTTTATTAAATTATTTATTTTTGATTCTCTTCAATACATTGAAATGTATATCTGTTAATAATAGTTGAAGGTGGATAAACGTAAAAATAACAATTTTTAGTTATTTATAACTTGAAAAAATTATAAACCTAAAAATAAATATTTTTAGTTATTTATAACTTAAAAAAAAATTACTTATTAATTACTTTCAATTTTTAGTTAAAAAACCATCCGATCTTAAGTTTTCAGACATTATTTCACTCTTCACTAAAATTCTAGTTTTCAAATGTAACCACAGTAGATTGTCAATATCATGACCAATTCTCATTCTTCAAAATTTATCATTTATGACATTGACATCTATGCTTCATTTCATCCCAACAAACACGCTATTGTTTCAATTTCCGTGGTGACAATTTAATAACCCACTATTCTTTAAGTCTTCGTCAACTTGTCGTGTGTTTGTTAGAAATTTAGTTTTCATTCTTTACAATTTAATTTTGTATTCTCATGCATGACATGATCATTGCCTTGATTCTTGAAAAATTTTAAGATTCATCCCTATATTATGGTAAATTATCTGTTGTTACCCATGAATCTAATTTTAGTCCTTCTATCGTCATAGATTGGTCAAGTTTAATGCAATAAGATATATTTTGGTCATTTTATACCATTAGCTATTAGCATGATATGTGCATGGTAGAGATTTAATAATAAAAATTAATTTAAATTAAAAAAAAATTAGATCTCTACCATCAATTAAAGTTACAATAAATGGTGAGGATTTAATGGTTAAAAAATAAAATAATTTTTATTTAAAAAAATCCTTTTATCTCCACTGTCTATTTATGTGATGAACAGTAGTGTCATTTTGTTAAATATATATATATATAAAACAAAATTTATAATTAAAAAAAAAAATCAAACGATGGAGATCCATGGCCATCATTGGAGGCCAATGGAGATCCAAGGATCTCCATCAAATCTTCTTCGCCAACAATAGAGGTCCTATATGGAACCTCTATCGACGTCGATGGAGGAGCTACCTCTAACATGCATTGGAGGCTCCATCATGTAATAGAAATATCGATTTGATTCCATCATCAGATCAATGGTAATTTGGTTACACCATATCCTTCATACAATCTAGTTTCAAACAGTTTGACTGAACTAGATCGGCCACGAATTTGGCTCTAAGTCGACGATTAATTTGGTGTAACTAGAGATTTGTTAATTGAGAATAAAAATGAATTGAAATCAAATTCCCTTAAATGAAAATTGAGAAAGCAAATTTAATTTTTAGATGAGAGAGAAAAATTAAGTTCCTTTAATTTTGATCCTTCGGTGTAACTTTATTATTATTATTATTATTATTTTGTAAATTTGTAGTACTAAGTCGATAATTGAGTTTCTTCTCTGTCATTGCGATTTTTTATTAGTGAACGCAGCCCTCAGTGAATAGTAAGGTAGGCAGAATAACTAAAAATCTAAAATAAGGACAATAATATAAAATTATAAACGCAATTTACATAGTTTCATAATTAAGATTAAATTGTAATGATAGTCATTTTTCATGACATCTCTACAACATTTTACATGCATGAATGGAAAATGGAAAGAAAGATTCCATTCTCACCTGTTTGACAAAGCAAGTTGAGGAGAAAAGTGAAGAACTTAAAGAAAGATGACAAAGAAATCATTGGCCAAAACAAAAAATAATTGATTGGTTTTGGTTCGAGTAACTTTTCATGAGTAGACGATATATAGTTGGCGACCATCTATACATGTGTTAATATTGAAGAGCAATTCGAAGGCAACACGTATTAATAATAGAGACATAAAATGTCAAAATGTCATACCTATATGCTATATTGGACATAGGACTTTGGAGATTGATGAAAGAATCTTTGTCAACACCCACATGACAATCTCTTAGATATTTTCTCTCTTTTTTGACTACTTCCTCCATGAAGAATTATTATGAGTAGGCACATTTCTTCATCAATAATGGCAAAGTATGTTACACAGGCCATGCTCGGTTGGCTCACCTCACCTTATCTAATTGTCAACCATCCATAACAACATGAATCCTGTGTCTTTTTCATTACTCTTTATATATATATATATTATATATATATATATATTAATCACTACACAGCTAGAAACCAAGTTCATCAATGTCCTCTATCAGTATCACGGCAGTTCAAGAAAGAACAAAATTTGGGTTTCTTGTTTTGTTATAGTGATGCTTCTTGGCAATTTCGGACAACTAAAAGTTATCTAATCATCAACCATCCTTAACAACATGAATCCTGTCTCTTTTTCATTATCATTATTATTGTTTTTTTTTTTTTTTTTATCTATTAATCACTACACATCTAGAAACCAAATTCATTAATGTTTCCATCAGTATCAAGGCAGTTCAAGAAAAAAGAAATTGGGTTTTTCTTTTGGTATAATGATGCTTCTTCGCAATTTCGGAAAACTAAAATTTCTATCACTTTCTACAAAAGTAAACGTTTTTGGGTTGACCCAGTCATTGTAGAGAGGTTTCACTTTCCATTTGCGTTACAATCACGTTATTTTTTTTTTTTTCTTTTTAGGTGGGAGAGGGGGAGGGAAATTAAATTTATAAAAAAATTACTCACATCTTATATTTTAGGAAAATGATAAGATTTGAACTCTTAACCTCTTAGAATTAAAAGAAATATTTGACCACTCTATTCAAGGGATGGTATGCAAAACTTTAATTCAACTACAATCTTGTTGAAGATGATAAGAAAGAAAAGAAGAAAAAGATAGGGAAGACCCTTGATGATAGTGATACCATACTTATAAATGTTGGGGTTACTAGATTAGAATTTAGAAGCTGTTGACTGGAAAATTGGGGTTGGATTTAATATTTTTTTTAAGGCCCAATTCACTTTACCCGATGAATTGGATTGAGTTTTAATTTTCTTAGTTAAGTCTCGCTTTGCTCATAAATTCTGTTTGAAACGAGTGACTCCAACAATGTTATATTTATTAACAACATTTTGAAATTATGGTGTACATCACTTTTTCAATTATTGTAAAAATATAGTATGTAATTTGTTTATGACGATGAACCTTTTCAATTAGTAAAGTATCTTAATAAAAGTGATTGGATACTTTCTCATTCAATAATATATTAGGATTTAATTCCTACTTAGGTGAGTAGTTTTATCTCTTTAGATATTCAAACCTAACAAGTTCTTATTATATTGGATAAATAATTTCGTTAAGATACCCCGTTGGATGTCAACTTAAAAAAAAAAAAAAAAAAAAAAAAGAAGGAAATCCATTTCAGAAAGGTACCAATGTGTAGATTCAAAAGCAATTTAAACATTAGAATTAGATTTGGTTTGACTATAAATTACAAATTAATCGACAATTAACGAAATAAACAATTGAGGCGGTTTGTTTAATAGATTTACTAATGGCACTTTGACATTGAATACGCATTCTTTTATTGTATATGTACTTTGACCTTTTAGATAACTTACCATAAGGAAATTTGACTCTATCTCCTAAAACATACCACAAAGTCTTGGGGGTAGTTTTCATTTGAATTTCTACTCAAATTAAATGTTCTTTCAACTTTAAACGTTCAAACCTAAATAACTCAAAATATCTGGTTATAATTTGACAAATTCCCAGTTAACATAGTTGACAAAATTGGTGTGAATGAGACTTTGGAAGAACTTGTGTAACAGTGCACTTTAACAGTGTTGTCATTATGGTTAATACATACGCTAATACTTGTTTAAAGACTTGAATGCATAGTGAATCCACCGTTAGTAATAAAAGTCATAAAATCAATATTTAAAAGTTAGAAAATCAATATCAATTTTATAAATTACAAGTTCAAATATTGGGTGTTATAAAACTAGAAAAACCATATTAAATTAGCGGTTTCAAACCATTAAAACATTGTAATATGAGTGTTACACAATTTTAAAATATACTATTATGACGGTTATAATATATAAGATCTGAACATGAAATATAGTTCACAATTCTAAACATTCAACCAACAAAAATAACTTTAAAACTATTGAAAACTTAGTTTATTCATTATTATTTAAATCTTGTTGCAAACAATATTCTCCATCACTTTAAAGTTTGCTTTTGATTGCATGTTGTATTCTATTATTTTGGAACCAAAGAAATCTTTAAAATATTAAGAAAAAGAGAGATGTTTTAGGGTTTGTGATTCTAAAAAAGGAAAAGAATAATTTTGGATTCTTAAAAATAAAAAAAAAAAGTTTATAATGTCTTTAGAACTTATTTTTGTCCATCTTAGCAATTTTATTTTAGGTTAAAATTATCATTATAAAAAAAAAAAAAAAAAAAAAATAGAGTGCCAGAAGATTTTTGGAGGATTGCCAATAGCATCGCTCTTAAAATTTTGCTTAACGCTCTAAATACTATTGAGCCGGTCCTGACACACACCGACACACGTACATGCAATCAATTATACATAAACATACAATACATTCCTCCCCTCCTGGAGGTAGTTGTAGATATATCGACTATAAAATACAATCCATATGCCTCAAAAAAATAAAATAAAATAAAATACAATCCATATTGCTCACAATGTGTCCTCTTGATATATGGTCCCAACATTGTTGATTTATATAGATATTATACTGAAAATGAAAATGACATCTACCAATTAATTATAGTTGGATTGAGTATTTGCCTAAAAAGATGAGACTTTCGAAAATGATTGCATCACTTAACTGTTATTCCCATACTTCCCAAATTGCTCAGATGTAATAAAGATTTTGATGCCTTAAATAACACTTTTACTTTATTATAAATATCCTACTCTGTGTAATGCAAGATCAAACTATGAATATTAGTCCAAACGAAAAAAGATCAAACTAGATAGGTACAAACATCAACAATGGAGAAGGCTTTTTCCACCATGACTTACTCGACATTCCTTTTCCTTATTGCAACTTGTTAGTCTCTCATATATATTTTGTCATATATGCATTTAACTAAACCAGCACAATCACAATTAGTAGTAGATATAAAATTTCGTTTGCATCCACTTTTAATTAAAACATTTATTTAGACTCTTGCTAACAGAATAATTGTATTATGTACATGTTTGCAATATTTCTTATGCGTTAATAAGAAACCTTGAAACAAATAGACCTATTAATCATTGATATGTCACAACAGAGCGAGTAATGAAACAGTTTTATTGGCATATTGTAGGTCTATCATCGTCCAATGGGCCGGGGTAAACAAGCGGACCTACCGAGTGCTGAAGTTGAACCCATGCAGCGAGGACCACCATGTACACGTGACTATTGATTGTGCATTTGAATGTCCAAGTGAATAGGGTTTTTGTAATCATGGCTTTTGTGATTGCCTCCCAGCAGCTTCAAACTTCGCAGTCACCACAGACCACCACGAAGTAGCTTCAAACTGTGTCTGTCCATCACAGCGACTGCGCCTAGCTTTAATGTCTTCACGGGGCTGCAGGTTGTCATTGTGATTGTAATGCTTGAAAATTGTTTTCGTCAAATGGCAGTATCTCTTCTAAAATGAATAAATAAATGGAGCACCCTTTTTTTATTTTTTTCAAATTAAATGGAGCACCCTCTTAAAAATGAAATTTGAACTCAGTTACTACATTACTATATTAATGTGTGCCGTGAAAGATTTTATTTAACCAGTATTGATATTTTTGTTTTTGTGATGTGATATTCAAGACCTGAAGTGTCATTTACTGCTTCAGTTGTGATGTTAGTTTGTACGATTTCTTCCTATTGATCATGGCATTAAACATGATGCGTCATTTACTGCTTCAGTAATGTTTCTGACGGTTACAAAGTGATCAATTACCAAGTAAATTTCGCGATTGTTAGTCATGATGGGCCTTCTTATGAACAGAATAGTCCAAAAAGCCCATCGTTAGTAGGCTGAAGCACCATATTATGGACCCATATAGACTACCAATTCTGTTCCATTTTCAATTGTATTTCACATTGTCATTGGATCAAACAAAAGATAATGTGTTGAAAACGAAAATCATTCCACCATATTTCATTTGGCTCAGAAAAATAAAAACTAGTAAAATAAAATAATTTAAAATATAAATTGTACTAATTTTTTAACAAAGGACACACTAGCGACTCTTTTAGATTAGTTGTAAGGTATCTTCCTTCAATTGTGTCAATTGCATGGTAGTAATCAATGGTGAAAAACTATAGATGGTCCAATATGAGGAATATGCAGTCTAAGATTTTTATATAAAACAATATAAAGATAATATGATTTTATATACTTGAAATGTTTGGGCTTTTGGATAATGTGGGTGATTATGATAGATGGTTGATGTTTGTCCCATGATTTATGATGTTTTTTGTGCGAGATTGATGATAGATGGTTGGGTCATCGATCTATTTTTTGTGTGAGATTGATGATGATGATTGATAGATGGCTGGTTCGTCAATTTGGGTCAAATTATACCATCTATCTATTTGGTTCGAACCAGATTGATGGTACAAAATCGATGATTTGGGTTTCCATATGCCTTGATCGTAATCTAGGTTTCCAACATCTGAAAACCCAAACCACGATGTGGGTTCGCAAATCGCAAGCCAATGTTAAATAATAGAAGCTAATATTAAGTCCGGTTAATATTAAGTCAGTGATGTTTACTGACTTTAGTGATGGTGTTTAACAAACTTAACAGAATAGATTGGTTGTCATTATATGATTAGGCCATGTAACTCTTTCAGTTATACGCTTGTATATAAGCTGAGTCAAAAGTAATGAAGTCATGTGATCAGTTTTGCATCTCTCGTCGAGTTACAAAGTTTTGCTCTCATTTTCTTTTTCTTGATTTTGTTTTCATTTTCTTGGCTTCAACTCTCTTTACAGCCAGGGAGTTGGTTGAACCACTATTGGTGATGGAGATCTAGATTGAATCTCCACTATTGGATGGATCCCATTCAATTGGATCTCTACCATATTATTTTTAAAATAAAATAATTATTGACACCATTTTTTTTTTTTCAATTATGTTGAGGGTATTTTAGACATTTGATCAACAGTCTTAGTCAACTTTAGATTAATGGAGTTTGATTGATGGAGTGGGCGCTCGGTGTAATTAAGTGGTAAAGTTGTTTATGTGTTTTTAAATGCATACCTCAAAGGCTCAAAATGTATTGTGCAATTCATTTTAAAAAATTTGTAGAAGCAAATATGATTTACACCTTCAATCTTATCGACTCACTCTTATATATATGGTAATGAGTACATATGTAATATCTACCTTCATCATTTGTATATTTTTTTTTATCTTCATATAGATTTTAATGGTCAAGAAATTTGCTAAGATTAAATATACACATGGGAGCTAAAAATCTAAAAAATATTTCTTACACATGATGATAACTAAATATGGTGGGATTCAAACTCCAATCAATATGAAATAAAAAAAAATATTTTTATGAGAGCATATGTCATATATTGAAATTTAAAAAATAAAAAAAAAATGAAAAAAAAAAAAGAAGTAAGGAAAAGTCAGAATGAGATTTGAAGTATTGAGAAATTTGATAAGACACTTATATGTATTATATTTTTCGACCGCGGATCACTTGCTTCAAACGGTTAAGAAAAACTTTAGATCAGAGGGGTCCAAATCCATATCATATTATCATTTTATCTTAATATCTAATTCACAATTACCAATAGATAAACACAATTTAAATGAGAAACATGCAAAAGATCAGCAATCTCTTGATATTCAAAGAATAAAAAGCATTTCCTTTGTAATATATTTTTTTCATGTTGAAATAACATGGAGACATGTATCGGAATCGGATAAACACTTGTCAATACATCCACTGAAAACAAATCCAAACACACAAAATACAAATTTTAATGGCTCAATAAAGCGCACAAATTAAACATGTGATTTTATTTCACTTGTTGACATAACAAACAAAAATAACCATAACCAGTGTCCGTCTTTTGTAGCTGATGACGATGATGATCATGTGTTAACGAATCTGCAGTTCTTCCTGACTTCTCCATCGACAAAGCTATCCGGGTTGGTGATATTTCCAAGTTTGACCATGGAATCCGAGAACTGCTCGAAGAAAGCAATGGCATCATACGCATACTTCGTCACGAGCTCCTTGGTTTGAAGCCCAAACAAGCTGGAGTACATCTCCTGGTCTGAGTTAAGCACTCCCTCTCCTTTCAAGAGTGATTGATAGAAAGAATTGTCGAAATAATATGGCGTCAAGTAATCCAGGGCTGTTTCATTATTGTCACCTCCAAAAACAGGGCATATTGATCTCAAGTTGCTGAGATAGGTCTCAGAAATTGGATTGCCCAGCGAAGTTGCTCCGAAATCTCCATAAATTCTTCCTCGGAAGTTCTTACATTTTGCCATGCCTATGGTGTGAGCCCCTGCAGGTATATATGATATGAGCACCATGCATGGTTGGTTTGTGTCAAATTTTGACAAGGGCAGTTGTGTATTTATTTATTTATTTAGATATATGATTCCATTTGAAGAGTAGGTTTGAAAATTGTTTACCTGAAAGAGCCACCATGTCAGTGACAGAGAGGCCTTGATAGAGAAACTTGGAAATGATAATGAGAAGACCCTCGTTTGCTCTTGGTAGATTAGTGCTTACCAGTTCCTTGCTTGCTGTTTTTGAATCCTTTCTTCCTAGAGGAACATCCCAGTATGGTCCACCAACCTGCCAACATATATATTTTAGAAAATTTTAGTATTGCACTCTACGTGTTCATGTTGTTATTATATTTATGTTATTTTATCTACTCTCTGCAGTGCAGTGGACAAAACTGCATATCTAATAATTGGTTATACCAACAAACAATATTGTTTTTGGTATCATCAAAGTCCTCCGCCTAAATAATAAAAACACTTCAAGAATTGCTACACTAATCCTCTACTGTTTTAGTCACTAGCTTCCACAAATTCAATACTTATTCCAATTTATCCTCATATTCTGACCCAAGGTTTGTGTTACGTAAAATGCTGACAACAAAATGCATCTAATTAACTCAAAAATAATCCTGAATCGTACTTTTAAGTTAACATTCTCCACATTGTAATTAAAAGAGAATAGGATATATACCAGGATGACAGCATCTCTAGCAGCAATGGTGAGAATGTCAGCACAAGAGACAATTCCTGGGCACTCAGATTCAAGCTTGTTCTTGATCCTATCTATAATTCTGAAACCATCCAGAGCGTTTATGTTCACGGATGCCGTTTTCTCTCCTTCTAAGTCGATTGTATCGTCCAGTAGGACTGACCCATCACATCCCTGTCCATGTACACCAACTACTTATTCAAATATTGTATTTTTGTGCAATCTGTTTAGAGTCCTTATAATAGGATTGTTTTTTAATAAAGCCACAACATGCTTTCGAATAACAATTTTTTTTTTCTTTTACTAAAACATATATGATTGAAATGAACAACGAAATACTTTTCTGGGATCAAAAGAGCATGTGATTTGCTTTTCAGAGCTGTTTTTTGAGATAATGTTCCATGGATCAGAAAAACACTTCAAGTGTTATTATAAAACAGCACTTGATATGTGCTTGATCTAGACATGGCACCATCTAGTTAATTTTCAATGAATTATAAAATACTCTAAATACAGATGTTGAAATATAAAGTATACAATAGAGACCTGCACAAAGCAATCATGGAAATGCAACCGGACTATAAAGGCAGCGTTACGTGGATTAGAAAGCACAGCACATTCCATTTCTTTCCTGACAATGTCCAGCACAGTTGGGCACGTAGACTTGTAGTAATCCAACGTCAAATAAGGATCACTTGCACACAAACACCAACTAGAAACCGAGAAAACTAAAAGCACCAATGGCACAACTGAGAGCTTTGGTGGATGAGGAGCCATTGCTCTTGCTGTGGCTGCTTTCCTCAAAAATGATAATGATAGAATTAGTGAGTGAGAGTGGGGGAGATAGGTCGGACTATGAGATATATAAGTGCCGAAGGAACGCAGAATATTTTGCAAGGCCGTTTGAGTATTTTACATGAACATGTCTTAAGAGTCAAGAGAGGATGCAACTAATGTTGGCTCGGTTGGTGGGTTCCCTTAAAACCCATATATCAAAGAAAATGTGACCTCCAAAGGCGTGTTGCCGGCCCTTTTTAATTGCTTAAAACATTTGGGCAAGTCACCAAACCTAAAACTTATTTATAACAGCTCCCTTTTTCCCATTTCAACTTTGCAAATTTTGGGTTTCATATTTATATTATGTTTCCAAGTTGATGCCTTTCTGGACTACCAAAATCTATAACAATGTTTTAATTAATCTACTATTCAAAGCATATGATAGTCTTATTGTTTTGTTTATTTCAATTATATATAAAATGGCATGGACTTGATTATAAAGTTGGATGGTCTAATTTGGACAGATTAGGTCAAACAACATGATTACCTAATATTTATGTAAACAGAATATATTGTTTTTGTATTAATTTTGCTTGTGAAAATGAAATCCAGGAAGCCCACAGATTTCCATGCCTATTGGCCTTTTTTCTTTAATATATTCATCCTCATGCATTTCTTGTATTGTCATTTTCTTTTGCTTTTCTGCCAGAGTAAATCTAGAATGGACGAAATATGCATGAAAGAGTCATGGTAGTGAAGTGCAAGATTAAGATAGACACACACACACACACACATATATATATATATATCACGTGTTATAGAAGTATCACCATCATCATCAAATGTGTGCAAATTTCTTCTTGAAGTTGACTTTGCCACGTTCGATCAAGGACTGGTGTGTGGAAACTTCTGTTAGTAACTGTAGCAGGGCACATAGACCTTGTCCTTATGAACAGTCCAATAGACTCCAATGGGCCCAAAAGCTTGAGAGCCTGCTAAGATCACTTTATTTGACCCAAAATAAAAGGCCAATGGATATTAGTCCAACATCTAATATCCATTGGCCCTTTATTTTGGGTCAAACAAGATGCAACTTCTTCTGTCATCAGGAGAGAACCAAGAATCAAAACCACAGCCTAGTAACAAGTAGAAAACACAACCCTTTTTTGTCACATAAAAAATTATAACAGCACAACAAAAGTTCAAACTAAAAGAGAGGAAAAACATCAGAGTTAAATACTAAAGACCAAGCATCTTAAACCTAGTAATCACTAATCAGGTATACAATTCAGAATCGAATGGATGACTCTTAGTCTGGCTGAATCTTGTATACTTATCACCATCTATGATCAAGTCCAGGCCAGGCAGCACATTCCTATGCAGTAGAGATTTAACCAGGGACAAGACAGAACCACCATATTCAGGCCATGAAACACACAAAGTACCCCTGATGTTCTTCGACTGACATCGACACAACACAGCAGCAGCCAGGCCATCAATCATGCTTCCCGATGGAAAATGGTCTACATCTTTCAGCAGGGGAGAATCTCCTTTCCTTTCTGATGAGGTCTCCAGCTTGAAAGCGTATGTCTCATCTGGTGAGAGCTTACCCCGAAAATTCAACCTCTTAACTGAATCCAGTATCAAGACCCTCTCGGGAACAATTTGTTCGCCAGTTAGCAGCTTTGCAACAATGTGAGATCTTTCTGCAGAAACAGGGCACTGAACGGAGACAAAAAGAACCCTATCATCAGAACCATTGATCGAATAGATATTGCAGGATTTGTCTCCAAGGGAAGGTTCAATAGAGTTACCAGAGAAGGGGATCTCAGGGAGGACCAGACTTCCAATTAGAGTTTTAGAGGATATATGGTTCAAAATAAATAGAGAATGAGAAGATATGGCGATAATGAGGAGAGAGGGGCGGAGGGATACGTCAGGCTTAGGATTAGAGAACAAGAGGAAAGGAGATGGAAGCGGTGGTGATGGAGGAGTAAAATTGTTGAGATCCTCCTGAAAGAACCTTGAAGGTGGGGGAATCTCAGTCAGGACATCTTCCATGTCTATACCCTTTATCCAAATTCAGCAACCTACCAAATTGGGACAGTAGAGTACATATCATCAGCATCATCCGGCACATTAATTTTATAAAGTCAGAGTAACAACATTCAAGATTGATATTAAATTATAGCCCTTTGTGCTGTCTTGTTAAATATGGATATGCTAACATGACCAAAACATCCTATAGAATTAAGATCAAATTAGTTTTAGCACCGTTTAAGTAAAGATGATCAATTCAAATGAGTCACAGTAAGTAGAAATCTCTTCAGCTTGATTGCTCAGTACACAAGCATACAGCACATGACATCAGAATCATTACAGTAATTCTACATATCATAGCAGTTGAAATTAAATGACATCCAACATATACACTCCACATGTTGCATGTCACTAAAAAGAGCAATCGCAAAATATCAGAGAATTGTATATGAATCCAATTTTCAAATACAAAGAAGAAACAACTAATCTAGCAACGTGTAAAAATGATAAAAAAGAGAAAGGAGTCAAGATAATTGGGGCCTCTTTTACATGAACTCACCGGCAGATGTTCTGGTGTTTGATCGATCAACAAAGCGGTCGCCGGAGATGAAGCGGGCAAGGTGTGGTCGAATTGAAGAGAGAGTGAGAGACGAAAAGATGATCAAGAGAGACACTAGGGTTCAGTCTTGTGGAAACCGGGTATGAGGTTTTTACGTAACGGGTCTTTTGCGGGTATGAGGTTTACTCTTTTTTTTTTTTTTTATTTTGATCTAAATTGACGTTCAAATTATGTAATATATGAGTGATCAAGATCTTATTAATTATCACATCATCTAATAATTTATAAAATTTCCACGTACCACATTATTTACGCATGAATTTGAATAAAATATTTAAAAAATTCAACATTACCCTTATTTTTTTTAACTTCATAATTTAAATCCTGTTTCACACCTCTATAACTACTCATGTCTGTAGATGAATTTACTAAAACTCTCTGAACTCTAGCATCCATGTAGGTGTATTAAAATGAATTTTCTGATTTTATTTTCTATTTGAAAAAATTAAAATGTATTTTCAGATTTTATTTTCTTTTTGAAAAAATTCTAACATTAGGATTAATGTTAGCGTGAACTTTGAAACTAACACTTAACTATAAAATCGAATTTTTTTAAGACCAACTATTTCTTTCTTCACAAATTATTATCATTTTTTGGCGAACTAAGGACTCAAAACTTTTATAATTTGGTGTTAATTTCAATAACTTACACTAATTTTAGAGCTATAATAAAAAGAGAAACCTTTTGTCTCTAGGACAAATGCCCATTTATATGTTATCATTTAGATCAAAATTACAACTTGGATTAAATTTTATAATACAGAAATGAAACCTCGACGAATTTTATCGAGTAGAAACTGTAATATGTGTATATCGGCTCTTCCTAACACAGACAACAGACAAATAACAGCGTAAGCAAATGTGACGATCACCCCTTTTCAAATGGGCCCAGATTACCAGGTAAAGCACTTCTACACTGCTTAAATCTGATGTAAGGACAAATAAAAGCGTGCACAAACCATGACACACTTCTCCGTGGGACTGGGAATCGGATGACAACTAAAATTGTAAATCAGCTATCATCCAACTTGTTTCCACCTTGCAATTGCCAAATTATTGCAAATCCTTTCATTTGCAAAAGAGTTTTCTCATCACCATCCATTGTTATGGTTCTCACTCTCATAATCATAACAAGTATGAACACAAGTTCGAGAATAATACAGGAAGAAAATTATAATAGGAACAAGAATTTTTTTTTTTATTATTATTATTAATAAATCATGACATAAGAAGCTAGCAAAGAAAAAAACACATTAGAGAAGCGGCTGAACCTGAAAAATGTCATTTAAACAAAACCTGGTCACCATGGACACTTCAAGTGCTGAGAAGTAGAAAGATACTGACTATTGCCAACGTTCCTTTGCTGGTTACAAAAGGGAATTGAATGCACTAAAAAACCTCACAATTGACAGGCTAAGTGTTCTTAAACCAAGGTTTCCTGGTTAGCTCACACGTCAATTTTTGTCACATCAAATCATTTGGTGGATCAGTTCAAATATAACATGGTGAACTGGATGAAACAGAATCGCACGTCAAGAATTGTATGCCAGTCCAGTTGCTACCATATTCTATCTGCTTTCACACTTGATTATGAAAATTAGTATACAATTCCTCTCTTCACCTTCAAATAATTCGGTAGGTCACAATTCTCTTATCTTCACTAAAGAGTGTATCGGGTGTGTTCCATGGTTGTTTTGCACCTGCAGAAGACATGAAAGGATAGGATCATGTCACTTGATTCAATCAAGAAGGAAATTTGGACCCTTGTATCTAGGTATCTTTAGATGTTTGCTATTGAACTCTGTTATATTTCGCTTCAGTTTACTATCATTACAATTCATAGTACCAACCAATCATAATTTAGAAAATTAATGTTTGATAATTCATAATTCCAGTTCAAGAATCTTATTTACTAATTCAACATAAGCACAGTAGAGCTATTTTATGTCCTCTACGAGCGAGAGAAAGCTGTCTACAAAGTTTAGGGCTACCTGTGTAGTAGTCAATCAGTGGCAGTAATAATTGTTTCTAAATCAATCTTCATGTTCGTCTTCACCTTCAGAGTCTGCATAAAATTATAAAAGGCAAAATAGCAATTAAATTCTAGAAAATTAAAGAAAGAGGCTCAGTAAATGGAGACACCAAGTCAGCCTCAAAATATCATTCATGAGGATGCCCCCCAATAACAGAACTTTAGAGAAAATTTGTTTCCCGATAAGTGCGCATTTGTGATTGCTTCTGCTTATGAAATAATCACTTATTTCATAAGTTTTGAGCAATAAAATGTTTGGTAAACCTTCCATAATTCTCTATGCTTTGTTTATTAAGTTGATTATTTGAAAAACTTATTATCAAACACCTACCTACTTATGTTTTAAGTGGATTATTTTATAAATTAAGCTATAAGTGATTATTTTATAAGTTGAAGCAATCCCAAACATAGCCTAAATTGATATGCCTGACAACCCTCTATGCTTTGTTTATTATCAACACAGATTATGCTAGTTGAAAGTGTCTTAATCAAATTAGTTTCTGACACCATATTTTGTGGCTAAAATTATGCATTTACCTAACAACATACAAAATTAAGGAACACATATTTCATTACCTGATCGAACATCTTCACTAACTCGGCCTCTTGCTTGGATTTGTTTAACAAGCATTCGATACATCAAGACCCACCAATAGATGTGAAGAACGAGCAAGCAGAATAGAAGAGTATTGAACATATAATAGTAGATTGGCCCCTCCACTGGGTGTTTTTCCTTGTCTAAGGTCAGAACAACTTCATAGCTGCCATTTTGATCAACATTCAGAAGAAAAAGATAGATGATTAAATGCACAAAGATAGACTAAAACACGCTTTCTATCAAAGTAATATTTAATCTAGATTGTATAAGAAGTCAAAAGAGCAAAGTAATTATTTTATTTGGCTAATAACCAACGAAATAACTATTTAAAAGGAGTAAAAATGATTTAAAAAAAAAAAAAATTGAAATGATGAGTTTTTCTTTTTTTTTTTTTTCTAATTAGTTGGTAAGATCTCTTGATGTTATGGGAAGAGGTTTTGGGTTAAAATCACACTCACATAAGGGTCAGGGGATTTGGTTCATATTAAATATGAACTTTTTTTTAAAAAAAAAAAAAAAAAATTATCAATGAAATGAAGCTATATAATCTCATTGATCAGATCCTCAGAGATCTTAAAACTATCTGCAGAAATTAACTGGTTTCTTAGAACAAACAAACAGGTGTTTCTAACATAAATCTCCTTAATAATACCACTGACAGAAGAAAGGCTTCCTTAACGACGCTTGTACAGGTAATAAGAAAAGGGGGACACTTTCAAGGGTGACAAATCCAGTGTTGGACATCACAGTTCAACTAATGCAAAAAAACTTGTACTGCAAGATTGGTTTAAAGTTTTGATAAAGAGTCCAGATCTTTGATGTCAATTTAAAGGTTAAAAGCAATCAAATTAATGTTAAACCTAAAAGATGGCCATGTAGAACCTAAGCATATCCAACTATAGAATGAGAGAAAACATTATTCAGGAATCAATGTGTCCTAACCTTGTACTCCAAAGGATCCAGAAAGGGTAGTACATCAGACGAAGTAAGATCCAAGACAGAACAAAAAGAATAAATGCAATGCTTGCAACTCCTTCAGCCCCAATGTATTTAGACATCTTCCCCACCTCCAAAAACACATCACTGGCATCATGAAGTGCTAGAACAACCGAACCAACTCGAGAAAATCTGTAGGAAGTAGATGTAATAGCTAACAGAATATTGTTAAATATATTAACCCACAAATATAATGACCAAATTATTTGTATCACTAAATGTAAAAGGAATCCACATAGTTTTCTGTACAATGCATCATAATTATAATAACAACACATATATATCTTTAAGAAGACCATACTACGTTAAGAGAAAAAGACCAAGCTGCAAAAACGTAACTTAACCACAGCATACCTAGCTAAATATGATAGCACAATAAGAACAAGAGTTGCAACATGATGACTCATGGACACTCCAAAGTCAGAACGCCTTGTCTCCCAAAACATCAGAGCAAATATGGAGTATGTATAAAATCCAGCAGCATACATATATAACCCCTTCAACTTCATCCTGTAATGCAATACTTGCCCAATTGAGTTAAAAAGCAGACATCTTCAAATTGTTTAAAGTGAGAATTAATCTACAAGGATAAAGTAAAGCCAATGCCAACAAATGCACTATAATTTTTAGAAAATATTACTTGATTTTTTGATCAGGCCACACCTGATTTCCCGGCCCCACCCAAAAATTTCTAGTGTTCGTAAACCAAGGCTCATTATAAGTTACAGACAGAGCCAGAATCTCTGCTGAAAGATAATACACACATTTCCAGGCTGATTCTTTGAATTTTCTAATCTTATTTCTTCTTTCATTTGCATCAACTTCGGGCATCTGATTCCCACTTCCAATAATCAATTTTCTTGCCACTTTCTGCATCAAGAACGTAAATTAAGGCACAAGTAATAAACTTATGAAATAAAGGAAAAAATATAAAAAGCATTGTGAAATGAAATTGAACAAGGAAAAAAGGGACCAAGTTAACAGAAGAAATAAACCACATTCGCCTTTTTTTTTTGTGTGTACATATATATGTATATATAAAATAAAAATCACATCCATCAATATGTAGGTTGCTATAAAGAGAAAATTAAAGAAGAAAGTCCAAATGAAAGCGATTTAAACAAATGTATAACAAGTGTCAAGTATCAACAGTAGATATAAATCATCCTTCATCTTAGAGATACAACCAAAAAAATAAAAGACTACATTACATTCACGTACACAGGCTAAGATACAAAATATTACATAATACATTTTACATTCTAAAATTATGCCACAGACAATTCAAAACTGTGAAGATTCAACATTGGCATGGTATGTCCAATGATACAACTTAAATTTACTGAATATGTATATATAAGCCTTCAACATCATTATAGATATGCAACCCAAATAATAACAAGTCTGATGAGGCAAAACATATGCACAATAATCAGGACTCAAAAGGATTATAAGGAGGGGGAGTGAGGGGTAGGAGAGAGCAAGGACAGGAGGAAGCAAAGAAAGGTTTGTCCTTTAATTGGTGTCGGAAGATTACTGTAATAATTAGCTTAACAATTTGCAAGAAGCATAAGATGTCACCTCTTCTATTCTGATATGGATCTTAGTCATTATGCTAACAAGGTGACCTCCATTGTGAGATTTTTAGCATAATAGTACCCTTTGGACACTAGTATTTCAACATGCATATATCTAATTGGAGAATTATTTTTATCAGTTATAACTTATGATCATACTATAAATTTGCAACAAACAAATACAAAAATCCTTCTATATTGTGTAACTCACAGTCTCACACCACTGTCTAACCGTTTTCCAAGTCCCCAATCACTGAAAAACCTCATTCATATCATAGTAAAAACTAGATTATTTAAAGGAGAGCTAATAAATGTTGGAATCTTTAAACAGACACCAAAAGGCTGGGTTCAGGATCAAGCGATAATCATCACATACATTCAAATTCCAACCACTCAGTTTACACTGCTCATCAAACCACCAAGTATCTATAAATAAAAGTTCAAGCTCATCAGCTCAATATCTAAAAGCAATAAGCTTTTTCAGTGATCCTTGCCCAATTCAATTAAAGCATGAATGAACCAAAGAAAATTTGAAACGCAAAACAGATATTTTCCGGTCTCTCTGTCTATCCCTTCTTTGATTCTAAACTAATAAAAACAGTATAACATCTTATTCAACACAAAATAGATCTTCAATCTTTCTACTATTGAATAGCAAAATAGACAATAATAATGATGATGATGATAAAAGTAAACCAACATCCGATCCGCATTAACTTATGCTTCATCAAACCAAAACCAAAAAGACAAATAAAAAAAAAAAATGATTAACAACAATCTATTCATCGAAAAAAACACCAAAAGAAACGCAACCCACCAAATAAAATCGAAAAATCCATCCTGGGTGTGCGAAATTACCTCGAATACGAGTCTTTCAAGTAAAAAACGAACAGTGGGAAAAAACAGAGCAAAGATGGGAAGAACCGTCAAATCCTCATAAACTGGAAACGATTCTTGCTCCCAATCAACAAATTTGAACCGTTCAATCAACCCCATGACTGGTGAGGATAAACAAACTGGGTGGATCACAGTTCACAATCCAACCCCCACACACACACTCTCTACTTTGAGCCTCGGACTTTAGTTCGTACGTTGGTGGACACTGTTTCTGGTTCTACACTTTCGTTAAATTCGATATTGATGCATATATATATATATATTTTTTATTTTTCTATTTTGTGTTTTTAGTTTTTAATAAAAGAGACGATCCGTTTATTGATTTTGTTATTGCTAATGAATATGATTATATTCTTAATTTTGCCACTGTTGTTGCATGTGATTTGACGAATTTGCCCTTTTTGTGACAAGTTTCAAGTTGATCGGAGTTTTAAGTGAAGTGAAGAGTTTGGCGTATTCATCGTGGTGGAAATCGGCTAATTACTCAACCATACTTGTCGAATCGCCACGTGGAGTGATCTGTTACAGTCCAAATATTTTGTTTTGGTTCCTACTTAAACTCAACTGTTTGTTGATTTTATATGTATATATAAAACTTATGATTATCGGTTAATATAAGATTTTTAACTTAATAATGATCATAGGAATCAATACCGTGATGTTTTATATACAGTGATTTACCTCAATAGGTGTCAACAATCCTTCAAGTTATGAGATATTGATATCTAAGAAAAAATAATAATAATAGCAATGTGATGCTTTTTCTTTTCCCTTTTTTATAATGAATAATGTGGTGTTGCCCGGTTAGAATTGAATAGAAAGACTCAATTAAAGTATGAGAAAATTTCATTTTAATTTTTGAGATTTTAAAAAGTATCCGTTTTTAAAAACTTTTTTAGAATTAGTTCTTTTCATCCTAATTTTTTAAAAATTCTTCAAAAAAATCTAAATTATTAATCAACCGATGGTCAACAGTGACTTTAAGTAATTTAAATTGTAATTAATAACTTAAATTTATGGTTATTTAAAACAATTTAATTTATAAGATCATTATTTTATAAGAATAATCTGATAATTCATGTACCACTAACAATCATTAAAAATAAAAAAAATATATCTTTTAACGCATTCTATTAATATTAACTATTAATCGATTAAATGTTTACACTTTTTTAAAGAGTTTGAAAAAGTTAAGCATGAAAAAATTATTTCTAAAAATATATTAAATTTTTGATAATTTTTAAAATTTTAAGGAGTAAAATAAAGTTTTTCTTTAAAGTACGACCCAAGAGCTTAGAAGTAGTATCCTCACGCATGGTGTCTGACATTAAAAGTACCATGGCAGAGGACCGAGTTGTTGATATTAAATAGAAGAGGTCTTTTTCTTCAAAAAGGTTATAATATTTCTGCATTAAAGGAAGTCTTTCAAGATGGTGAATCAATGAATTTTCTAAATTAAATGCCCTTTTACGTTGCAACCATCCTTTTAACTCTTTTTCAATTGTACAGGAAAACATTGACCTGTAAGGATTCAAATTCCCTCTCATACTAATCCTTTTAGTGAATTCAAATACTTAATGATAGGGCACATTATTTAAAAGTAAAAACTGAGGGAAAAAAAAAAAAAAAGTGAACATTAAAGAAAGTAAACTTAACATCTGGCCATCGTGTTTCCTCATATTTGAGGACTAATCTGGTAAATTATGGTTTGTTCTGTTATTGTCCCAAATTTGGGAGGCTTTAATAATGAAATTCCAGATTTTCAAAAAGAAAATGCTTAAGATGGTAAGCTTATAACTAATAACTATTGATGGCAAATATCACTGTATATATTTAAATAAGTAAAAGGATTCAAATTTTCTCATACTGATCTTTTTAATGAACTCAAACACTTAATGATAATGCACTTGATTTAAAAAATTAAAAAAAGAAAAAAAAAGTTAAGTAATCACTCTCACACACTCACTGTTGACAATAGATGTCAATATATACATTTAAATAAGCAAAATTATAGTATATAGAAGAATTATACGTTTGGTACAACTTATTTATTGGTCAAAAATGTTTTTTAATCCCTAAAATTGTTTTAGATATTTTTTTTTTGCCGTCGTTTAGTTATCATTCAAGTAGAGATTTTTGGTAATTAAAAAAACTTAAATATGTCTATTTGAAGAAGCTTAAATTTTGAACTTTTCTAAGTAGATCTTTTAAGCTTTTAAAATAATTAAAATGTCTAATATAACCCTATTAATATCACTATATCCTTAAAATCATTTGATCCTTTTGGTAAATTTATAATTTAAAAGAGTTTTTTAATTGACAATCAAATAACCAATGACTTCTTTTTAAAAGTTGTACTTATAAAAAATAAAGATCTATTTCTAAAATATTTATTTGGAAAAATTGTACCAGACAAAGCAGAAATCTCAATTCAACTTTTTAAATGAGCACTTTTCTATTATGAGATGTGGATATTGCTCTTCAAGAATGTGAGAGGATATGAATACGGAGTTAATATTTATAGTCTACTTAAATATCCGGTTAAATTCAAAACATATATACATACACACATATATATATATATATAATGAGAACATTATTAGCTGAATAAATAGATATTTGAATTTTGTTTTGTTATTGTGGTGAAACTAGGAAGTTTATTTGAATTTTTTTTTTTTTAATCAAATTTCCCATGTATGGTCATTTATTCAATAGGTTTTTGATTGCTTATCATTATTTTCAAGAGTATACAAGCGGGTACGGATTTAGGCAATACGTACATACGTGTCAGATGCCCACATAATTTGATAGATATCAAAATAAAATGCAGACATAAATATGTATAAATTAGGATCCTCTTCTATGTCCTTTTTTGCGCTGAACATAAAATATCTAATGACATGTGATATCAACGGATGACATAAATTTTTCTTCTAATTTTTTTTTCTTTTTTTTTTTTTTCGTTTTACTGTTATTACTTTCAAGTATTGTGCCTTACCTTTTAACTCTTTGTGTCAGTCTCAATACAAGGTAACACCCGCTCATAGGCCCAATACTAATCCATCAATTGTCAGCCCCGCTCATGATCCACACTTGCTTTAAGTGACACCAATTCTGGCTAAAGCGACCCTTCATAATAGACAAGACCCATTTAAATTTGCTTGTTGGGAGTTAAGATTGGATTATTTAGCGATGATTTTGGTATAAAAACATGTTTGGTAAAATGTCGAAAATTGATTAGTTGATAATATGAGTAAATTTGTCAACAGTATAAGAAATATGTAGGAAAAACTTTTGTGAAGTGATAATGAAATAAACTTTACCAAAGTTTGTTTTGATAAGCATGATTTTTGCTATATTAAAATTTTTGTATCACTTCATAAAATTGATAGGTTTATTTTGGAACCTCTAATAAACAGACTTACAGACCTAAAGTCTGACCTTTTTGACACTTTTAAGAAAGGTTTACATACATTCTTAAATGGGTGTAAAAATTGAAAGTCTTCAGTCTTCATTTAAAAAAAAAAACAAAAAAAAGAAAGAAAGAAAGGTGATATCCACCGGACAGTCCATTTGAGTGAGTTGGCCATTTAACCTGTCAAGTGGGTTGGGCTGGACCAATGTGGCCCGTTTTAGTTTTGGAAGAGGATAATGTAGACATTTCATACTCTCACGCAAATCAGAGAGAGACCTTCCATGTTTAAAATTAATAAATTTAGTTTAGGAATATGGAATTTTGTTTAGAGAGACCTTTTTTGTCGATTTTTTTTTTTTTCTAATTATAAATTTAGGAATTTGAGAAGGTGGATACGATTTAAACCCTCAAATTCATTGATATCCGTTTAAAAAGGTAATCACTTAGTCATTTAAACTTTCTATTGTAAAAGCTAAAATTTAGTGTTTCATAATTAAAAAAAAAAAAAAACTAAAAATTAGATTGTTAGAAGTCATAGTACAAATAATAGTAATAATAAAAAAAGAAGATAATAAGATAAGAAGTAAGATGCAATCATACCTATTTTATACATATATACATGTGGACTATTGATTAAATATAAGTGGATAATGACTAAATCAAAATAAATGAATGTAACTAAATCTAACAACTAACTATTAAAAAACTGAATTTATTGTATCAATATGCACTAAAAAGAAAAAAACTATAAATATATAGCTTTTTTATATAATTATAAGCTAATATGATACAAAAGTCAAAAATTGCATTGTAGGTATCCAAATTAAATAATGCAAGTACGACTTGAAAATATACTTTTATATTGGAGATATGACTATCAAAATCAAAAGAGAAAATCTTCACGAATGTTGATAAATGCATATAATGGAACTCGAACTCAAGTCACAAACATGAAAAAGAAACTGCATTAAAAACTAGTTGGATAGTTATTATGCCCAAATACTCATCTTTGAAGGTGAAGTTATAACCTTTAAATCATATTTCAATTAGAACTTCTAAATCATATTTCAACAATTTCTTTTCTTTGTATAATTAATTAATGAAAATGCCCTTTTGATATATAATAGAAAAAATAGAAATATTAGGCAAGAAAAGCATTCAAAATGGATATGATTGTTACAATAATAAGTAATAAATAGTTTATGAATATAATTAATGTAATAAACACTAGCTGCATCGTGACAAAATAATAATGGTTGTCTTAACTTTACAATCAGATGGGAGATTATTGTGAAATGATGTATCGTGATGATGAATCACATAAGAACATTAGTTTTAAGTAATGGTCTAATCTAACAATTCTGCCAAAATTTGTCATTTTATCATAATACCATACACACCATGTGATTTTGTTTATAATGGCCAAACTTTTCTGCCAAAAATTAGGGTCCCTACTTGCACTAATTTTCGTTTGTCATGCCAAGAATTTTAGGCAACAATTTGCAATCTATTCATGGGATGGATGCTACAATCAGTAGTTGGTTTAATGCGTGCAATATACTTTTCTAAACTATTGAATATGGAACATTTAGAGACATGGAAAAGCTTTAAAATTGTGATCAACTAGCTAAATACAGCTTTGATTGGTAATCAAAGTTAGCCCATAACAACCGAAAGACATGATGCTTCATTTGAACGAGATTATATTTCGTTTGACAACTCTATAATTAATGGTGCCTACAAATTTAATCCAATTAGAAAACCACGTGTAAATATGATACTCATATATCCTATTCTAATCTTGTCTCATATTAGTTGCAGAAAACACGTGTTGGACCAAACCGAGGACAAACCAAAAGAGAAAACAACTCGACATTTTAATGGCACGTTATTCACCTATGACAGGGAACCATGATCATAGATATATGCACATGGAAGTCCCTAAACCAAGAGCAAGGCAGGCCAGATGCAACCCCCAAAAGGGAAGTCATAGCAAATAAGATTGATACAAGCATCTCCCTCACATGTTTAGCCTAAAAAGTAGAGTTAACGAGTCATTAAGATTGAGATTTGGAGAAACATAAGGAGCCTACATGATGATGGATAAGGATGCTTAACTTCTTCCAACTTCCTCCCTCCATCATGAGGCACCCAGATGTCAAAATCCATGCAGATAAATTAGGAACAAGGTCACATAATTAGGTGAACAAGATGCTCATAAAATAATGAAAGCAATTATGAATTTGTATAACGTGTCCTCACAAGTTTTTAACAACTGTCCGTTAATATGATAACAATCTATTATTTTAGGATATATTTATTGATCAGTGACGTACACTCGTAAGAATTAAATTATTTTATGAGAAAATATTTGAGCTCATATCACGTTATGTGATATGATTCAGGATGTGATTGGTTACCCCACGTAAGGTTTTTACTTATTTCAGGTGTCATTGATTAATAGGGGATGGCACTGTTTAATACACAATAAGCCTGTATCATGAAGAGACTGAGAACAGAAGTAAAAGGACCTCTCAACAACCTCATTCCATCCAACCTGATACAAAATGCCAAACTTAGTTGGGTTCTCTGCATTTTTACAGGAAAAGGCTACTCACTGTCATGACTAGACACAGAATTAATGGTATCGAATTTAAATAAACAGGTAAAGAGGCATTAAAGAAATTAGGTCTTATATTCTCACTTGTTTGTTAAGTGGGGCTCATCTGATTTTCCACCTTAAAAAAGCTGGTCTTCATTAATGAGATAGACAAAGAAGTCAAGGTGGTTCTGTTTTCAGGTAAGAGTTCAAAATGGCCAATAAAACAGCCTCAGTTCTTTCATATTTAAGAACAAAGATCTTTATCCATAGTCATTAGATCATTTCATCCTTTCTATCTCCAAAAGCTTGTCTTCTAGTGCTTAAATTCAAAGAAACAATGGAGAGAGGATTGCCAGGTGGTAAAACTTACTCAGCCTGTTCAATAATGAGGGGTTCTATATGTGTACCAATTTAATAATGAGGTGGTTGTGTGAAAACATGAGATATAAGTGTTGATGAAGGGAAAACAGCCAGATAGACAAAGATTCAAGTCCAAATCCCAGGTAAGGAAAGACTGGACATTGCAATTTGTAGCTAACCAAAGACTTTGAATTTGTTGTTTTTGTTGATTTATGTATATATGCTCTTCTGTTCTATTTAGGTACTTTGATGGAACATTCCAAGATCATAGGAAGTAAAGAAGAGTATGGCAGCAGTGTTTCAGGGTGGACAATGTACATTGGCTCTCCTGTCCATGAAAACTATAACAATGATGATGATGATGATGATCACAATACCGATGAACAAGCAGATAAGTGCAACGAATATTATAATGGCTACAATGATGATGACGATGATGGCAGTGGTAAGAGTGATGATTCCATGGCATCAGATGCCTCTTCTGGACCAAGTCATCGTGAACTTGCATGGAAGAGCAATGCTCAAAGCCTTGACAGGCATGGAGCTAGTAAATATTCCTCAAAAGAAAAACTTCACAAACAGAAGATGAAGAGAAATGAAAGGAGAAGCAAACCTGTGCTTAAAGCAAAAGGTGCCGTTAATCAAGCTCAAACTGGAGACAAGGTGAGGCAAACCATCTATACAGCCAAAGAAAAATAGATTTGTCTTGGTCTTTAATTGTTCACCTCCTAAAATGTTGCACAAAGCTGTGTGTTATTGTTTCTTTGTGAATATTATTGATGAATGTTAGGGCAGCTAGAACGTGCTTAGCTTACTAGATTTGCATCAACAAACAAGTATGTATTGAATGTTCGTTCTATTTAATATATGTGCATGAATATGGTTTCATTTTAAGATTTCTGCAAAACATACTGCTGACACATGTGCATCTTCGAAATTATATTTTACTCAAGGATGACCAGAGAAATGCACGAAGAATCCTAGGTGTCCATGCAATAATGTCCTTGTTCAAGGTTGTGTGATAGAATTAAATGTCCAAAAGTTGACGAGATTCAAATCTTGCTCCGTGAAACTGGAGATTTAAATTTGATTTTCAGGATTCTAGCACTGCTCAAAAGTATGCACACTTTGAGTTGGGAAGATTGGTTTGAGGGAAACTGTGTGCTAGAAAATAAGGTTGATGTGAATTTTTAGAAGCATAAATATTCTATATATGGCTTCTTTAGTTTGGCCAGAAACTTAATTTTTCTAATTTTTTAAATTTAAAAAAAAAAAAAAAAGTTTTAGAAACTCTAACTTGGGCACAAAAGAACATCTTTAAAGTCAAAATATACATACCAATTACTAGTTGCAAATCCTAATAGCTCTACAGTGTTTCAAAATAATCACAACAGCTTGCATAGCACACCATAAGCAATGTTGACATAACTGCAACCATATATGCTATTAAAACATTTGCTCTGGGGCATTCAAGTGAAAATCAAGACATATTCATTCACACAGATATGTTCTTGGATAGGGAGCTCCTGAAATAAAGTTTCATAGGTCTAGATTGAATAATTGATAACAGAATTTCTTATACTAAAACCCTGCTGGATGATCAAATGAAACCCACACCACCAACACCACCACCCCCGCCCCCCCACCCCTAAAAAAAAATATAGATGTCACAGATATTCTCAAGTCACTAGATAATATGCTTGTCAGTGCATCCAAAGTTATCAATGGCAACCAAATGGGTATATAGAGTAACATTAGCAAACCCAGACTGAATCCTAAATGAAAATTTTGTCATTTCTATTTGCTTCAATAAGTTTGCAATCCATATATATAAGTGTATGTCTTCAGAAGTAACATCGGAGCAGAACGGAAGGATTAGCAATAAAAAAAAATTGAAGATAAAATGGTAGATATAAATCATCTCAATAACTGACTACAATTATTAATATTTAGAAGATTTCAATAAAAGTGTACAGACTGGAAGTGAAAGTGATTGTTAAAGGATATAGTATCAAAACAATAAAGGCCCACATATTTTCATTCCATCTACCATCCACAGACACAGAACCGTGTATTCAATGCTTCTTATGCAAATCGCAGTTCATGCACGTGCTCTTACAATCTAAGAAAAGCCGAGGGAACAAATAAAGAGATCTAAAGATACAAGCAAACAGTTTTTGTAAATGCTTGAAGCAATTTTAACATTAAAAATACCTATAAAGCACCTTATTTTTAACATACGATTGATTCACTTTTCTAGTTTAATTAAAATGGTATTATAAGATGATGTACAATTACTTGACAACCAGTTGTGTCTTCTATATTAATACTAAACAAAATAAAAAATAAAAACTCAAAGATCTTGCATCTTAATTTACAATAATTTTAAATTGTTGTAATTAAAAAGAAAAGATCTTCGAATATCGATTTTCCAATTTTTTAGTGATATTATAAAAGATATGGCTGATTGTCATACACTGGAGTGCTATCAACTTAATAGTTATTTAACCACAATTTAAACACAAAACAAGCCGACTGGCACTATAAATAAAATTCAGCCAGCTTGTATTGAACAAACAAGAGTACCTTTGAATCACCACACTACCAAAGCAAGAAATCCCTTTTTCATCAAACCGATAAATGAATCGTAATTATCAACCTTGCGGTGCCCCACAATTTATTCTAAAAGGACTATTTTTTTTATAAAATGAAAAGCACTTCAAACACTGTTTTATACAACAACCACAACCCACCTCCTACCCCTGCCTTTTATTGCCAAAACCATTCTTCTATAATTTGTTCCCAAGCACTAATTCCAGGCTCTGGCTCTCTGCCCAGCTATCCAACAATGCATCATAAGGCTAAAGCAATACCAACAAGATTTTCTTGGCCTTTCCACTCCAACAACTAATAATATCATAAGCATCCATCATTGCAAAATTATTCATACGCTTGACTATCCCCTGTATGCTACTACATTCAGTAACTAATGTAAACAAAACAATTATTGCGAAGGGCAGATGAATTTATTGAACAATGCCACAGTCAAGTTCACCCAATTTCCTTGACATTATAAGTGTATTAATAACAGAACTATTTGGAAACTAAGAAAGTCAGAAAAAAGTGCAAATTAGTTATGCAAATAAAATAGCCTGAAAGGCATGATTTAGAGTAAATATGGATGCTGAAGAAAAGTACAATTATTAGGTTCAATGTCTCAGCAAGATAACAAAAAAGAAACCACGAATTTTCAGTCACAGAAGTAAACATTATTGCATTTAATAACAATGGTTGATGCGCATATTACCACCAACAAAGAGTTCAGATCACATCTTTGCCTGTTTAGCAATCTTGAACCATTCAGTATGGAAGGATCCTGGCACATCAATCCGCTCATAGGTATGAGCTCCAAAGTAATCTCTTTGAGCTTGGACTAAATTAGCAGGCAGCCTCTCCCTTCTGTATGAGTCAAAGTAAGCAAGACTAGAAGACATACCAGGAGTGCTAATGCCCGAATTGATGGCAAGGGAGACAACTCTTCTCCAAGCAGACTGTCGGTCTACAATCTCCTTAGCGAACTCCGGATCCACAAGAAGATTAGCCAGATCTGGGTTTCTGTCGTAGGCCTTCTTGATACGATCCAAGAATACAGCACGTATGATGCAACCCCCCTTCCAAATCCTAGCCAGCTCCCCGAGTTTTAAGTCCCAACCCTTTTCTATGCTCTTTGCACGAATCAAGTTCATTCCCTGTGCATAGCTGCATATTTTGGACGCATATAACGCTTGCCTTACATCATCAATTAATTGTTTCTTATCCACAACTTGGTCAGCTATAATGTCGCCAAAGCCACCTGATTTGAAGACTTTGGAAGCTTCAACTCTCTCCTCCTTCATACCACTAAGGAATCGTGCATCTAAGGATGATGCTATAGTGGGTGCAGCGATGGACAAGTCAGCAGCTTGCTGGACAGTCCATTTGCCAGTCCCCTTCATACCAGTTTTATCCAGAACCTTGTCCACCAAATACCCTTCTCCTTTGTCATCCTTAATTCCAAATATATCGGCAGTGATTTCAATCAAGAAGCTCAGAAGCTCCCCCTTGTTCCACTCTGAGAAAACTTGGTGCAGTTCTTCATTTGAGAGCTTCCCAACTGATTTCAGTACGTCATAAGCCTCTGCAATTAATTGCATATCACCATATTCAATTCCATTGTGAACCATCTTAACAAAATTTCCTGATCCTCCTTTGCCAACATAAGTGACACAAGGACCACTGTCGGGAACTTGAGCAGCCACCTTAAGAAGAATATCTTCTATGTGCTTGTAAGCCTCAAAGGATCCTCCAGGCATCAAAGAAGGCCCATGCCGAGCACCCTCTTCACCACCTGAAACTCCCATTCCAAGATAAAGCAGGCCCAACTCAGCCATGGCCTGTGCTCTCCTTTCAGTGTTCTGATACCACTCGTTACCACCATCAATGATACAGTCTCCTTTCTCCATGTAAACCGACAATGTTTTAATGGTTTGATCTACTGGAGCACCAGCCTTAACAAGCATTATTATAACACGAGGTTTCTGGATTGATTGAACAAAGGATTCCGGATCATGGAAGCCATACAACGGAAGGTTCCCTTCTTGTTTGGCTCGTTCAACTGTCTCATCAACTTTTGAGGTCGTTCGATTGTAAACAGAAATTGGGAATCCTTTCTCTGCAATGTTGAGGGCAAGATTTTGGCCCATGACGGCAAGACCAGCTAGGCCAATTCTTGTTGGGGATACCATTATTACTTCCCTGCACAAGGGAATTAAAGTCTTATTGTGACGAACAGCAATTGCATGATCATAATTCCCCAAATGGCATATAACGTTTTCATTTTCTTTTAAAAAAGTGAAATACAAAGAACAGAAAAGGTTAAAAAATATAGCAAATACGTCGCAGCTATATGTATTCTCAATTCTCAAATGCAAAATTATGATAACAACAGACAACTTTGTCATTGCTACAGTTCAGATGAAGCCACCCATTAACAGAACGACTGTCAAATAATTACGAATTTCATGAATGAACAACTAGTATAAACTGCATCCACCACTTTCGGCGACAAGGAGATGATATCCAAATTGTTTAAAATCATGAAAAAAAGAAAGAAACAAAATAACATCATGCTATAACACTTGAGGAGGACAAGCTGAAACCCGTAAAAATTATTAATACCAAATTGCTTAAAATCATGAAAAAAAGAAAGAAACAAAATAACATCATGCTACAACACTTGAGGAGGACAAGCTGATACCCATAAAAATTATTAATACGGAAGAAATAAACGAAATCTGTTTCTCTTGAATAATACTTTCTAACTCCAATGTAATAATAAAAAATCAACCAACCCACCCACAAGCAAGTTCACATATCCTGAAATGGGAAACAGCTATCTACAATCAAGTTAACTAAGAAGAACATGATAATAATCTCTCAATAAGAATCTGTCACATTGGTGTTCTGATCTTATAAACCTCAAAACTCTTAATACATAAGTTATAATCAAATTCATACTTCAATTAACAACCCAAATGCATGATTTGCATGCAAGACAAGAATTCAAGTAGAACTATAATCAAATCAACAAAATAAAGAAACAAACTAGAGTGATCTACTGACCCTTACAACAAATTGTATTAGCAGAACAAACATGTACACATCACACGCCAAATAAAACCATGTAACAAAAGCATAGCAAATCACCAACTGATCCAGATACAAGCAAATTCAGATAAAGAGTAGATATATTGTTTTACATCATAGAAAAAGAAAAGAACATATGACATACCTGAAGAAAAATAGCTAAAGCTTGAAAATGAAAGGAACCCAGAAGAATCGAGGATCTGGGTCTTGCAATATATCACGGGTAGATCAAATGGGAGAAATTGTTTTTTAAGTTATTTGATAGTGGCCAGAGCAGTCCCACTTTTCAACGGGCCGTCAGGTTTGGTGGTTGATTTCTGACTGACCCGATACGACAATTCACTCACCAACCTCTAATTTTTTTTTTTTTTGGCTTTTCAAATGAACCTCTGTTATTATTATTTTTTTATTATTACTGTATAATTTATTGAACGCTCTGGATCAAAATCTTTGAAATATGATATGGAGCTGAGCTCTTAGAATTGCGAGAAAAAACCTACATCGCATGAAAAAATTGTCTTCACCTTCAGAGTTTTAAGTGCAGATCGAACAATGAATGTCTGATTTATGGGCCAAATTTTATGTGGGTTGAGGTGCTATTACAGTCTCTGGCCATCCGTGAAATGAACCTCTATTATTTAGATGAATTTATATTTTTTTTATATTTTTAAATCTTTAAATATGCCAATCAATAATAATAATAAAAGATATTAGAAATTAATTTTGAATAAAATATTTCAAAAACAATTATAATTTGATTAAGACTTTAATATTTACTTTTTCAGTTATGATAGCTAATGGCCGGTTGAATATCAATGGTTTGATTATTTTTTTCATTTTCATAAAAAAAGGTACTATATCTAGTGAAGATGTTCTGATCCAACACTTGTTGAATGTGAATGGATAAATATTTGTAAATTATAAATTGTAATAGAAAATTAAGTTAAGTGTTTTATGTTAATATATCAATCATATACCTTTTTTCCAAGGTATGTATCGGCTTGTTATTTATACGATATTTTATAAATTAACTAAAATTGATCAGAATTGTTTTTGAACACTTCAATGGGTTTATTTTACTTTTTAAAAAATAAATTAATTCACTTAAACCTATTTGATTTTGATGTATTGGTCAATGTAATAGTTTGAGTGGTCAGTTTGCAAATTATAATACTTTTTCTAAAAAAATAATGATTTTAATGAATTTAAATTTCTTTTCAATTAGCGATAGCTTAAAAGTTAAAGTATTAAACAATAAAAAAAATGGTTAAATATCGAAATTGTACAATATATGAGGCCATGATTGCAAAAGGAACCATATAGTGTAGAATCTCGATTCACGAATACGTAGACTCTGTAGTAAAAAAGTTAAAGAGAATATTAATATAAGGGGGAAATTACCCACAGCTACCTGTAAATTTCATATTTACAGGCTTATATAACTTTTTAATTTTTTTACAATGACCTCCCCTGACTAACGGATTGACTGGATTTGACCATTAAATAATCTCTTTGACCGTTTAAAATGTGTTAAAAGATGAAATTACCCCTCAACAAATTTATTTTTTTAATTTTTTTAAAATAAATTTTAAAAACTTTAAATAAATTAAAAATAAATTTAATCAGATCTCTACCGTCCATTTGAAAATGGACAATAGAGATTAATTTTAAAAAAAATTAAAAATTTAATTAAAATATTTTTTAATTAGATCTCCATCATCCATCTAAAGATGGATGGTGGAGATTAGTTTGAGAAAAAAAAATTTTTAAATGATTTAAAATAAAAACATATCTCTCTCATTTCTCTCATTTCTCTCTCTATTCTTCATCGTCTCTCTCCTTTCTCTCTTCTTCTTCATCTTCTTCTTCTTCTAACTGGTCACTGTCTCTCTCTTCTCTCTTCTTCTGCTTCTTTTGCTTCTAATCGAACCCAGAACTGGGTTCGAAGCCTTCGAACCCAGATCTGGATTCGAATCCTTGGAACCCAGAACTGGGTTCGAACATGATTCGAACCCTTTGAACCTAGAACTGGGTTTTGGTTGGGTTCAAATCCTTTTCGAATCAGTTTGAAGGTCCTGGGTTGGGTTTGAATCAGTTGGGTTGTTTTTTATTGTTTTGGGGTTGATTATTGGTTGTTTTAGGGAATTTTTTGTGATTGAACACTGATTTTTGTTGATTGATTGATAATGATAAATTTGGGTTGATGATTGATGTTGATGATTTTGCTGGATTGATGATAATTTTGGTTGAAGATGAGAGGGAGGAGAGATTGAAGATGATTTTCAGTAGAGGTTTTCTGGGATTAAAGATGATTTTGGTTGAATATGATTTCAATGGTATATTGGTAATTTCATTTGGCTATGAAATCAATCCATGACAATTTGATAGTTCTCAAGGGTAATTTCGTCTTTTAACACCTTTTAAACGGTCAAAAAGATTATTAAATGGTCAAATCCAGTCAATCCGTTAGTCAGGGGAGGTCATTGTAAAAAAATTAAAAAGTTATATACTCCTGTAAATATGAAATTTACAGGTAGGCTGTGGGTAATTTCCCCTTAATATAAGAGTATAATATAATAAATATTTAATTGTCAGAATAAGTAGGTGGCAGTGTGCGACATTATGACCAAGCCACTTCCTACGGTGGTTGGGTCATTGATGGTTAGGTGAAGAAAAGGATACATCAATCTAAGTTGCAACCAACACTTACAAGTTCAAACTATGTATATAACATTTTTTTGCCCCCTCCTAATTCGAAGTATAATCACATTTGTAAAAGTACTCTTTTTTCATTTTTTGAAAGACATTTGTAAAAGTACTTTCTTTATTTTTTTTAAGGTGCATTTCTAAAAGTACTTATTTTAGAAAAAGTTAACATATGGCTGTTACATCGTACAAACTATGATTGAATTTTGGGTTTTTTCTGTTATTAATTTTTCTTTTTCATTTAAATTGTGTTTCAATCCTTTTTTTGTCCTTTTTTGTGGTTTATTAAAATAGGTATTTTTGTTTTTTTAAAAAAAAAAGGTATAAGAAATTTTTTACATTGAATTTAGGAATAAAAATGAGATTTCTAAGTATGATGAAAGAAATAAGATTCTCATTCCACAATCTCAAATTGATGTAAGACTCACACTTTCATTCCTATTACGAAATGAATTTTAAGCGAGTAAATACTATCAATCAATCTCATTTTCCATTCATATTCCTTAATCCATGAAATAAACATATCATCAATATGGTTTGATGATAAAAAGTATTAATTCAACTTGATAATACATATTTAAATTATTGTAAACTTGCAATGATGGTATTTGAGAAGAAACCTTTTTCCTTTTCTAAGAAATTAAAACATAACTCTTTTTCTAATGTAAAACAAAAATACTTCTTAGCATAATTAAAAGAAAGACTTATTTTTTTCCACTCCCATTCTTTCATTTCAATTAGAATTCAGTATGATTAAACTCAAAAAAGATAATAATAAAATTTAAAAAACGGAAGTTTTATTAGGGCAGTTAGATTTGGTGTATTTTAGCAATGGTGACTATAGTTTGTAGACTTCAATGTGAAATTAATTTCACGGATGGATTTGAATTAACCTATATTGTTTAAGATGATTGGATGAGTATATAATATTACAAGCAAGCAAATAGACCGTGATTGTCTCTTGTGCTTTTCTTTAGTGCTAGGCAGTACATTCAAATTCTTTGTATAGGCCGTCCACCTTGTATGAGCCCCCCCTCTCATTATTGTATGAGTAGATATCTCTCGTGTGAGAACTATTTTTTAAACCGTGTTATTAGTGTTTCATCTCGAAAGGCCCCAATAGTCGTTTATGTCAATTGCAGTTATCAAAAAAAAAAAAAAAAAAAAAAGACTATGACTGCTCACTTATAGCTGGTAGTAGGTTGAATCATGAGGATAACTTATTTTCTATTTTTTATTTCTTTTTTTGTCTTCGGATAGAGAGATTCAAATTTGTGACTTCTAATTCTTATACATGTGATTATTAATTAAACTTTACTTGCAACCATACCATACGAAAATAAATATTTGACCAAATGAACGTGATAAGAGAAGCCCATGTCAAAAACATGTCACCAGATGGTATTAATTTAGTACCACCCCTTTATATTTTTTTAAGTAGTGCCACCCAGTTTTATTTAGCCTGAATGAAAGTTGGCTCTGTAGTCTACCATAAAATCACAAACATTTTTTTTTTTAATAATTAAAATAAATAAATAAATAAATGCTTCTGACCGTCCGATTGGGGGACTTCACCATCTCCCGCCAAGGCAAGCTTATCTTCGTAACAGTCCATAACGACCACAAGTCTAAAATTTCCATTGTTTTGTTGTCTTCATGTTAATATCATCAATCAACCATCATCTTCGAATTCTCCGTTTAACCAAAAACACGCAATGCTCCTACGTGGCATCCTCTCCGCTCCTCTCCCTTCTCTCCACTTGAAAACCACCATACCAACCGTTACAGTTTCAGCTCAAACACCAACCACCATCACCAGCAAATACTCCATCTCCGACCAGGACCTCCAGTCCCGGGGCTTCATTCTCCACCGCACCGTCTCTGGCCTCAACATAGACCACCTCAACTCCATCTTCGTAGCAGTCGGATTCCCCCGGCGCGATCCTCAGAAGATCAGGATAGCTTTGGAGAACACGAGCAGTCTGCTTTGGATGGAGGACGAGAAGACGCAGAGGCCCGTGGCGTTCGCGAGAGCCACAGGGGATGACGTGTTCAACGCCATCGTGTGGGACGTGGTGGTGGACCCCTCGTTTCAAGGGATCGGATTAGGCAAGGCTGTGATGGAGAGGTTAATAGAGGATTTGCTGCACAAGGGGATTTGTAATATAGCTCTCTACTCTGAACCCAGAGTTTTGGGGTTTTATAGGCCTTTAGGCTTTGTTGCCGATCCTGATGGGATTCGTGGCATGGTTTATTCTACCAAGTCTAAGAAATTCAACAATTTATAATCTTCCCTTCTCTTTACTATATATATATATATTGGTTTTGAAGTGACTGATTAATTTTTAATTTTCTCGTGTTACTGCAATGCATCTTATTGACAAATTGAGAATGGTTTTATTGTTGATTAGTAGGAGTTTTTACATGTCTTGGGTTTGATTACACGTTAGTGTAGCTTACAGTGAACCTACTTTAACTACATATGACTAATAAAGCCGCCACAAAGAGACTGCTCTGGCTATATAAGATACAGCACTTACATGCTTGCATCTGTCCATCTCCTGTTGCAATGCCTATAACAAAAATAATAATATCTATATTCTAGAGATTAAAAGCAACAAAGTGATGGTTTATAGCAGCTGAAATCTACACAGGATGTGACAGGCAGCAATAAGACTCGTGCCCTTGATAACGCACAATAGATAGGTGATTCCTCGTTTTCCCTGAAGAAATGTGATGAATAGAACTGAAGGGATTGCATTGCATATTACAACAAGTCTGCAGAGAATTTGAACATCATAAAAGTAACAGCCAAAACAATGAACATATACAAGTGATGCACATGGTTTGGACTTTGGCCAAACGCCTTATATTATATTTGGTGCCAAATGGTGAAAGCTTTGACAAGAATTACAAGTGAATACAGTGTTCAGTGAAAACCACAGTACACCAAAAGGACTCTTGATTCCCCAGTGTTCTCGCAGCCTTCTTCTACTCGTCCTTCTTCTTGGTGTCCTCCTCCAAGGGGCTGCCCGAAATTAAACTCAGGCTGCTGCTGTGAGGCCTGGACTCTCTGTTATTGGCATTGGGGCTGCAATTCAAGGCCATTCTGGGACTATTGTGGCAGCCATCTCAAGCCCTTAACTGGTTGCTTCTCCCCAGAAATCAGTGAGCTGCCCTTCAAGTACAATACATTGAGGTGGATGTGTCTAATGTTGCTGCTGCTTTTAACTCTGCTTCTTTTCAGGGTGGTGAATTCGGCTTGTTGCTTAATGATATTAAGACTCTTCATAAAGAACAAGTTTCTATAAGTGTCAGGCCATTTCCAGAAAGAAAATCGTCTGGCTCATAACTTGGCTTCTTTGGCCTTGTCCTCAAATGGAGGACCACGGATGGCAGAATGTCTCTGAAGTTTGTATCTTCTCCTCTGTAATTGGTTCTCGAAATATATATATATATATATATATATTAAAAAAAAAGGACTCTCTGAATCCTTAAAGAGAAGATGCCTAGCGCACAGAATGCAAAACATGATATAATACCAACAACCCAACCAGATTTTACGATTATCATACATACCTACGCCTTTACAAATATTGTAACCAAATCCAAGGCAAATTCAAAACGTATAAAATGAAGTTAGATTGAACATTTTGATCTTCAATCAACTAGATTCAACCTATATTCCCGACTTGATTCCAATGAAATCAAAACAAAATTAAGAGCCACCAAATGCTAAAATGAAGACCCAGAACGCAATTAACAAAGAAAATAGAGATTTGATTAAAGAATGAAGGTAGAAGAGAAGGAAGTGAAACCTTTGATCAAGAAACGTCCTTGGCGTTGTAGAAGAAAGCAGCAGAGCAAAGAACGGAAGCAATGAAAGCGAAAAACCCCAAACCAATAACTAGTGAAATCCCAGCCACCACCAAATCCATAACACACTGCACACTCAACCCCATTAATATCACCATCTTTCAATTGGCCTTTTGCGGTTCAATTTTGGAAGAGCAAGCAGAAGCCTTCTGCTCCTCCACTACAAATATATATAACATAACGAGGCTGCAGTTGAGACTTCGAGAGAGAGGAGATGAAAAGTGAAAATCACACCCTCTCACCACAGTCTTATGTAAAGTTTAGATAAGAAGAGATCACGTTTTATTTACCCTATCAATTAATTATTTTATAAAAAGGTTTGTTATCACAAAATATTTTAAAACGTTTATTGAGGATATATTAATCCCAATTTATTAATTATTATATTAATATTTCTTTGAAAAATAAAAAATAAAAAATAAAAAATAAAACATATTTCTTATGGTTTCAACATAAATATTGTTGAAACTGGTGAGTAGTCTAATTGACACCACTTTTCTCTCTTCTTTTGAGCCTAAGCAGGTTCAAACTTCATTTCCCACCTATATATGCATATGTATCTGTGTTAATTTCTCACTTGTATGTGGATCCCTCCTCTCAATTTTCGGAAGTTTTATTTCTCACTTGTATGTGGATCCCTCCTCTCAATTTTCGGAAGTTTTATTCTAAACTGTACCTTAAAGTTTATATCTAGAGGCTCCGATTGCAATTCCTATACTTATAATATATACTATGTCAAAAAAATAAAAATAAAAACATAAATATTGTTGCGGAGCTCAGAGCTATTAGCAAACAATTCCTTGGCCAATTCTTTACTACTGGACATTGTTAATTGATTAAAGCTTATTTCTGTAAGGTCATCATATATTTTTCTCATTGTCAAAGTCTTTGTAACCCTCTTAGAATTTGTAAGACATGAATCAAACATACTGGTAAACCACAATTTCAGTTGTTGGTAGACCTCAGAAACACTAAAAGGAGTATAATGTACTAATGAACTAATAGTTTTATTTTTTTAATTTTACTTATAATATAATTAATTGTTATCTGTACACGAAAAAAATAATAACCATTTCAAAAGATAGACAAGCACCTCATCTAGCAGCATAACCTCTCACACGTGCAAGCATATTGCTAGTTTCTTTAATGGTGTTTGTCCAATTGTTGAGTTTCTTTAATGGTGTTTGTCCAGTTGTTGAAAAGAAACTGAATCGTAAACTGCAAGTCTGGCATTTATCATCAACACCATTTTATGAAGAAAAGGAGTATATTTTCAATGTTCAATGATTCCTTCAGCTTCAAATGTAAGGATCAGACAGTGCTATAGTAGTTTACATGGTGAAGACACAAAAGCTGCTTCATTTGCCATATCAAAATCCGTCTGCTACCTGAAAGATACAAATCCAGATTCCATTGTAACTTATTTCAACGTTGATAGTAACTTTCTGGCAGAACCAAGAGTTGGCTGTGGAGTCCGCCTCCTCTGATTATATGGGGGTAGCACATTTGGGGGATGGAGAGAGTTAGTGTGGGTTGGCATTGGTATTCTCCTTGGAATTGGCTGTTCTTCCTTAATATCAACTACAACAGCATCAGATGTTAGAAAAGTCTTTGCCACAGATGCTGCATGCTCCAAACAACATCTAACTACCTGCTCCAATATCAAATGACAAATGAATTTTATCCCCATTGAATTATCGATGCACTTTTATCAAGTTAAATCCTTTAATTGCAATGATACTTTGACTTATTCTGGCACAGAATCTAGTTACCGGTAGTCATAAGCATATTTATAAATGGTAATAGAGTACTTCAAGGGTGCAAATGTGAAGAGAATTTGGGAGCCTCTACATGACTAATTTATAAGGTTAGATATGGATGCATTTCTGCACAAAACAGTTCGTGGCTCATTGTCGTACCTTAGATGGATCCATAATTCCTGCTGCCATCAAATCTTCATAACAGTTTGTTGCTGCATTGTAACCATACTTAGGATCATCACTAGACAGCACCTGTAAGATGTAAAGAGTTTCAACCATAACATTTTGTTAGATTCAAATTCCTGTAAAGTATGAAAAAAAAAAAAAAAATTGAACGGAAAACATTTGCATATCAAGTACTAGACTAAAAGAATATAATGTTTTGATGTGCCAAGACCTTCTCTACAACAACATTGCCACTAACACCGGCATTTTTGGCTATTAATCTTGTGGGATAGCTTAATGCTCTCTTGAATATTTCAGCTCCAATCTGCATCCGTCAACAAATCAATAAATTTTTTAGTATTTCCATCCTTAAAGAATTGACTGGAATATTTAGACTTATAAGGAAAAGAAAAAGGTAAAATAGGATGAGTGGCACCTTTTGTTCTTCATTTTCCAAAGATTCTTTAATTTTATCTAGTTTTGCAGATAGCCTTAAAAGGCTACAGCCACCCCCAACCACAACACCTTCCTCAACGGCTGCCTGCATTAATTCTACTTAGAAGCTTACTACCACTACGAAATAGGTAAACCAGATACGTGATACATCAAACACTATAATTAACTACCTTAGTTGCATTCACAGCATCTTCAATCCTAAGTTGTTTATCCTTTGACTCAACCACTGTCTGTGCTCCGACCTACGTTTCAATTGATAAAGTTAAACACATTAGCTTAAAAGGTAATCAGAGTCTCAATAACTCCAGAGTATAGAGATGCTAACTATTTGTTTATATAGGTTCACCTGAAGAATAGCAATGCCACCAGATAACCTCGCAATTCTTTCGTTCAGTATCTTCTTTTGGAATTTCTCTTCAGTATTCTACAAAACAAGAAACTTTTAGGTTGGTATTTGACAGAAAACTAACCATCTATGTAATTCCTTAATATTTTCAGCAGCATTTCACTTCCTAACCAGGAAGCATATGACTATCCAACATCCAAGTCCCCAACAGATAAGTTTATCCCAAAGTTAAATTTCAAGAGTTCCTTTAATGAAAATTTGCTCGTTCCTGAGGTAGGAACTCTCTAGGTAAAATGTTGAAGAGAAGAATGAAAATATAGGTAGGTTTTACGTTATACTTTTAGGAAGATTACAACTGGGACACTATGCATGACCATTTTCCTAGCTTCTTTGAATTCGATTCTGTTCAAGCAGCAAACTGCCTGCCAGTTTGTCTTAGTTCAAAGATGACTGCATTTGGGAGCTGGTCTTTAATGTTACAGCTGATGCTCCAACAAACTTTAGAAAGCAAAGGTTAATAGTGCAGCATCAATTAAGATCATCAGATGCACCTCAACAAGCCTTCGTAATTGAGAAGCTCTCTTCTCCACAGCTGCTTGAGTGCTCCCATCGGTAACTATCAATGTGGAATCCTTAGTTATCACCACCTTAACAGCGGTGCCCAATACCTCCTTGCCGGCTTTATCTAGAGTCAGCCCCATCTCATCTCTAATGACAGTGGCTGCAAAAATGCAAACAGCAAAGAATATGTAAATGTGCAGAGTTGTAATATAACAAAAGTCATTAGAAAATCAAGCAATCAGTTAGAAAAGAAATTACTTCTTCGAAGAAAAATAAATGATTTCATCATCATAAGATAAAAGTAGTATTACCTACATATTATTAGCTGCAATCTACTTTCAAGTATTATTCCATTCTAAATTATGAATTTACTTAACAAAATTCTATTAAACCAAAAATGCTCAGTCAAAATTTCTGTATTTAAGGGCCCCATATAGTGCACAGGTACTGAATATGCGAGACTGGAAGGCCAGATAGGCTTAAACAATATCTGTTTAGTCCAAAGAAATACATGTTAGCTTGTGGCTGTGACTGATGACATAATGAAGCAACTGATGAAAAAAGACAAACGAAATTTGGGTATTGGATCTACTACCTCCAGTCAAAATAGCAAGGTCATCTAAACAGTGGCTCTTGCGCTCACCAAAGGCAGGGGCCTTGATAGCTACTGCTTTGAGCACACCTTTGAGTTTGTTCCTAATTACTGGAGCCAGAGCTTGCTGCTCAATGCCCTCCGCAACTATGACAACTGGATACTTCTCTTTAACTGCGCTGTCCAATATCTTAAACATGTCCTTTGGATTTGTGATTTTTTTGTCGACCAAGAGTAACTGCAATAAAAGAATTTTAGACCCTCCCATTACTGCATGGAACAACATGCCGAACCATACAAAACTTACACTTTATACCTTGCAATTGTGGAACTCCACTGTCATCTTTTGTCGATCAGTCACAAAGTATGGGGACAAATATCCACGATCAAATTGCATTCCTTCTACGATTTGTAGACTGTTCTCAGTACACCTCCCTTTTTCAATTGTAACAACACCTTTCCTTCCCACTTGTCGAAAAGCATCAGAAATCATGGTTCCGATTGAATAATCATTTCCGGCACTAACTGCAGCAACATCTGCAAGTTCATGATCCTCAACCTGCAACATGTGATGCAATAAGAATTATTTCAGAAAGGGAAAGGCCAAAAAAAAAAAAAAAAAAGAGATCAAGCCATGTACCTCTCTCGACATCAATTTGAGTTCGGAAACAAGGGCTTTTGAAGTTTTATCAATCCCACGAGCAATCTGAATAGGATTCATACCAGCTGCAATCACCTAAATAACAGCAAAACTTGTATTGTGAAAATTTGGAAAGCTTGAGGTGAAGAAGCAAACTGACAAAGATCCAGGTTTCAACTGAAACACTATTATCATCTTGAAGGATAAGGAATTGAAATGTTGAAGCAGGTTAAGAAGCAAAAATTAACTAAGAACCAACTACGATACGATAATTTGATCTTTACACAATCAAAATGAGAACTTCAGTTACTCAAATAAGAAGCGTGTACTTGAATATCTGCATCTAGTCCATACCTTCACACCCTCAGCAATCAGACCCTGAGCAAGAACTATAGATGTAGAGCAACCATCACCAGCAAGGTCATTTGTCTTTGCACCAGCTTGTCTCACCAATTTAACTCCAACATTCTCCAAAGGGTCCTCCAATTCAATCTAAAGTAAACAAATGATGTGCAAAGAAATTAATCAGAAATGTTCGAACTAAAGAGGAAGCACAATTCCCCGGATAATGCCAATTATTCCCACCCATTATCTCACAGCAGGTTTATACATCGGATCTATTGGAGAAGAACTTCTAAATTATTCTTGTGTTTCGACAACAGTTTAACAAACCAAGGAAAAAATGTCGGTTATTGCTATAAGGCCAGTCACATAGAATGCTTGATGGCTAGAAGTTAGAATGCCAGTTTAGCTATAAAATTATCACATTATGTTCTGTTATGGGTTGCTTGATCACACTAGAACATATGACAAATCAACAAAATTCAACTTTGTGAATGAATTAACAAGGAACCGTTTGTTGATGGTCAGTAATAATTTCCTCCAAAATTCTGTAGAAATCCTGAACAGCGGCTCCACATTTCTTCTAACAACAAAATAGATATCAACAATTTGTTAACCTTTGGAAACACCAAACTTGAATGGCTAGCACCATTTCAAATGGCCGACAAACACTACTACTTTTCCTGTTATAAAGTCTACTGAATGCACAGAAAGACAAAAATTGGAGAAAACATAAAGATAACAAACTGCAATGAAGTGAAACAGACAGGTTTTTAATTACAAAAACCTGTTTGAGAACAGTTTCTCCATCATTAACAATCTTGGGTGGTCCATACTTGTTCTCCAACACTACATTCCTTCCCTTGGGCCCCAAAGTCACGCCTACAAGCTCTGCAACCAAGTCCACGCCTGCCTGCCATGCCAAACTCAGACCACTAAACCATTAAATAAACAAAAAAACAAAAGAACAAACTCATAGTCACATTTGAAATGAATGTAACCTGAAGTCTTTTTGTAGCAGAACCATCATGGTTGAAGTAAACCTTCTTTGGCCATGGCTCTGAGAGCTGAAATGGAAGATGATGAAGCTGCCCTTTTGGACAGTGCATGGTTAGCGAAAGATATTGCAGAGATTGGTGTTGGTGAAGATGTCATTGTTGCACCAACAAAATATCTGCTGTCTGTGGTGTGGGCAATAGATTTCGTTGGTAGATAATTTGGATTGGTAGCATATATAGTTAGGATTTATATACGATAAAATAAATTAAAATAATATATAAATATCTAGATTATTGTGAATATTTGGCTGTTATTTTTATAGTGGAAATAATTCTCCCAATATCTAGACTGTTGTGAATATCTTATCTTTCATTTTTTTCTCTTTTTTCTAATTTCTCATGTATTATATCATTTAAAACCTAATGTATATTCCTCACCATTCCTAATAAGGAGTGTTTAGTATTCCTTTTTTATTTTAATAATCAAGAGTTTAAATTCATTTAATTAAAACATAAGATGTGGTGAGTATTCTCTTTTTTATTTTGGCATCATCCGAATCAACTTAAAAAATACAAAAAAAACATATTTAATAAACGAATTTATGAGTGGTTTAAGATTTTAGCCATGAAAAGTCCCAGATTCGCAAGATTTCCGGCCCATACCTGTTGAATGATGAATCCAATTCTTTCTTATTAATTGTTATCTCAAAAATTACTGTACTTTTTTTTTTTTTTTAAGTTTCAAAAATTACTGTACTTTATCTCAAACATTACTGTACTTATGTGGAGAGATTTGTGACCACGATGTAGCCGGGTGATAAATTATCTTTCAACAAAAATTCAAATCTCCTAAATAATATATAAAAATATAAAATATTAGATGAGTGTCAAGGATTTCTTCCTGCAAAATTCAAAAAGATAAAAATTAAATTATATTTAAAATATTAATTAATAAATAAAATAAAAATAGGTATTATTTAAATTCAAAATTAAAATAATTTAACAAATTAATTAATATTTTTGACAATTGTAAAATAAAAAGGAGATTTTTTTTTTAGAAAAAAAGGCATGAGTTAATGGTGCTTAAAAAAAATTCAATTTACTTCTATATTATTAGTGTCAAAACCCATATTTTTTGTGTTGTTTGCTAAAATTTTTATTGAGTTTGAGAGAAGAGGCTCCCATGTTTCGCCATCATTTGTTTGGAGAAGACAGTGCCTCCGTTATAGGATTTGCTGAGAGATCTAGCCACTTTTATGAGATTTTAATGATGTTTATATGTCACAAGTAAAAGATCAATAAGAGTTCAAATTAACAAAAAAATCCAAGATACAAAAGAAGTGGTTCCAAGAAAATGAGTTTCACTACATATTTAGATTCATCTTTTGTTATTTATCAAAAACTCTAAGATGCAGCAGTATCAAATTAATCCTTGATATTTTCCAAGGGATTAATTTATCTTAAATTTTAATTTAATTAAGGATACGATTACTAATTAAGAATAAAAATGAAAGAGAATAAAATTCCTTGAAATGGAAATCATAAAAAAGAACTTCATTAATTCTAAGTTAGTGAAAGAAATCAAATTTCTTTTTCATTATGAGGCTTCAATTATACGAGTTGAAGATAATTTAGGATACAAACATGAAAATTCCAAATCGTAATTGATTATATATATAATATCTCTAACTAGGCATAAATCGTACGGGAACTGATTTAATATCTGATTAAGGTCAACACTGAACACCATAAATGATATAGTCAAAGAGCCTCGATAACATATATAAATCAAGGTAAAACACAATCTTTAAATAGGGTTTGTTTATTAATTAGTGGGACGATTGATGTCCGCTTCTTGAGTTCCAAGGCTCGTGATCTTTTAATGCCAATGAATTCAATAATATTATGATATTTGGCATTTCGGAGGAGTTGTTGACATTAGCCACATTAAATTACCTTATATTTGGGGATGTGTCGGTGATTAATTCGTGTGCCAACAGCCACTGCTATTCAATTGTAGTTTTTTTTTTTTTTTTAATGTGACGATTGAATTGTTTATAATTATATATTCATTCCTAACTTTAAGTAATTACTGCTTATTACATTCATATTTGTAATAGTATGTAATTCGAATTTTATAATAAATACTTATAAGTATGTGTAAAAAATTTTCTCTGTATTGTGGGAGTAGAAATCTATCGACGTTAGATTTTCAATCGAGTTACATTTAATAGTATGTAATTCGAATTAAATGCCAATTAATCGATTTTCAATACTTGTGTGAGTTGCAAGTGCTGCAAATACAGCTAGCTTCTCATCAGTTATCAGTAAGCATAATTCATGCAAGTACAAGACTGCAAAAGCCTGCTCTGATCATCAACTATACTAACTATGAGCCGATGACATTGAAACATACAATGGGATATATAAAAACGCTTCTCAATGCTGTCCCTAAAAGGTCATGTTTCCTAGAAGCATTGACCCAAGTGAGAAGTCATTATTATTGCCAATCTTTTTGACTTCTTCTTTCATCATTTCAATGCTCTCATTCATGGAATCTTAATTACTTTCCAAATATGAAATACTCCACAATTATTATTCAATCTCACATCTACCGGCCTCCTTAGGTTTGTCATTACCTTCTCTTTACGTGTATTATATGTACAGCATTGGTGATTCAAACTCATTCTAGTTACCTCTCTTCTATTCTGATATTTGTCGTGTTTAGGAGTTAGAACCAGAAAAGATATGTCGAAGATTCTCACTTTCTTCTTCTTCTTCTTGGCTTATTTACTTGCTGTATTCTCAACCACTGAAGCCAGACCTCTTCCACCCAAAACTTGGCAACTATCTAACCCTCATATGCCATTTCCATCCAATCCTACATCTTCATCGTCTGTGAGTTTACTAATCTTCAATAACAAATACTTTTGTTTTCTTTGTTGGTTATATGATATCTTGCAAATTAATGCTTTGTTTATTTTTTAAATAGAGCAATATATATATATTTGTGTATTTTGTAATGAACTGCTTCTATGCATAATAAATATGTAAGTTTACTTGTCGTATAGGAGTCAAGCATGGATGATGATGGATGCACAGGGTTGGGAATTGAAGAGTACTGTTTAATGAGGAGGTCCATGGTTGCTCACACGGACTATATCTACACCCAAGACGTCAATGCACCCTGATTTTGTTAGTTAATATATATTTTCATTTTCTTTTGTACGAGTTTTGTCGAATCCAGTATCGATGGTGGAAACTACCCCTGGTTTTGAGTTTTGATATGAGTAGGAATTAAAATACCATCATAAAGTTGCTTGATCTTGTGTGTGTATCATATATGATGCTAATCTAATGTGCACAAGACATGTTTGAAATTCAGGATAGTATTATTTTCTCAAAATCTTCGTTCACATTATTGAAATATATCAAACTTCACAATATGAAAGAATCTCTTTATATATCTTAATAATTAAATTCTTTCTACTAAGAACGCTTAAATAAGAGGCGTCCACAACACTAAATTAAGAGTGGAGGTACAAGGACGCTGTGTATGATGACCCCATTTCATATGCAATATTTTATGACTTCATTTTAATTGCAAGTTAATTCATGACTTTTTTAACTTAAATGTTTTTTTATTTATGTTAAACAGTTGACATGTGAAACAATTTTATATTTACTATTATCTTGATTGTGTAATGGATGTAGTATATTGTTACTAACAGCTAGAACTTTGTCAAAAGTGAGCATAGCTTATAATGTTCCAAGTAGCATAGAGTGAATTGTAGGGCAGCTGGTGAAGTCCGGTCCACATTGCAATTATATATTTAACAATATAAACTCTTAAATTCATAGGCCTAATTAATTTTGTTCTTTTCAATTGAGGAAGGCCTAATCCGGTAAAAACTGGACCAACTCAAACTAAATGATTGATCCATTTGTTTCTCATTTAGTTTGTGAAAGTATACATATCTGGCCTTTTGTATTAAACTGAACCAACTCAAACTAAATGATAAATCCATTTGTTTCTCATCTAGTTTGTGAAAGTTTACATATCTGACATTTTGTATTAAATAAGAGTATACGCCCTAAAAAATGTATGTACACATGCACCCCATTAAATTTTTTAAAACATTACACTTTGTGAGAGCACCCCACATATTCCCAATATGTCCTTTTCTTTTAATTTTAATTAAATATTATAAAACTAATAACATATAATTAAACTAATTAAAAACATATAAAAACTATGATGGAGGTGTTGCTGCGTCCAAATCTGAGAAAACACGCCTCTTTACATTAATTTTAAACACAGTTGTCCTATACGAGCAAGGTATCAGGATGCACCTTTTACTATCAAACGCTGCCTCGAGTTGTCCATGACTGACGGCCTTCACGTGTTTTCGGCATCGAGTACAGGCCAATCAAACGTCTCCAAGTTCTGGCTTCGTCTGGAGTAAAGGTTTGCAATTCCCTCGGTTTAATTTCTTCTCATATAAACAAAATCTTGCATATGGATCATAAACATTATAAAGTATCATCAATGAATTCAAATTGTAATTCACAGCACCAACTGTTTCTTTTAGTCATGGCTAAGAAATTATTAGTCTATTTTCATTGGTCGGTGTTATTTTTCTGTGGCTTTAAGGCTGCCATATGTAATGTACATACACGGCGTGGACTGCTTATGCTAGTTCCTGAAACTCTACAAGTTCTTGGAGGAATGGTTCAGGAGTTTGATGCAGCACGCCGACGTCGTGTTGACCAAGTAAATAAGCCACCAAGAGGAAAAAGGTATTTGTTCAGTGCCAACAATGCACTGGTTCTGTGATTTACAACATATTACCATCAATGTTGCAACTCCCAATATTTTGCAAAAATGTCTTTCTTCTCCATATTGCTATCAAAGTCACCCTCCACTCAGCCATGATGGCCGGTCTTTGGCTCACAAGAGCAGTCCTCCTTTGATAAGCTTGGATATTGTAAATACAGTTCTCAATTCTTGATATTAATAACACTACACAAGGATAATTAATATTGGAACTTTAAAAAAAAAAAAATTAATGATTTGGGGTGTACATACAATTTTGAAGGGGTGGAAACATCGCCACTCCCAAATAAAGGTGAGTCAATGGCTTTGTATCCTTTTTGCTCGATACTGCATAGTTTGGGCTGAAAATAGAGCCCTACGACCTCATGAAAGGCCCAAGCTTTTGGCGCCAAAATCTCCTGTAATTTTGAGGGGAGATGAAGATGATGCACCTGTCTTCAATTCTTGTTTCAGATATATCAAGGGTATATTTCAAGATTCACTTTCTAGTTAATCCACCCTCCCATGATTTCTCGTACTTCTGATTTTTATATCTTCAAACATCTATTCTAGCTTGTAATTTTAGGATAAGTATTGCTCTTTATGCTCTTCTTTGAAATGCATATTTGTTTTGGCATTCTTTTGGAATGTCGAATAATGTGACTGTATATTTACATGGATGCTGTCCTAAAAATTTAAGATGAAAGGAAAACCAACCAGCTGCTGGCATGTTGTTTTTGTATATTTCATGATAAATAATAAAAGGGTTTGATTTGATTTTTTTTTTTTTTTTTTTTTCATTTCTCAGTTTTTAGGTACATAGCATTCATTATCAACTTAAAATTATAACCTTGTGTTGGTGGGCAAGAATCAAATTTGGAACTTCATGAGAGAATAATGTTCAGAATTAGGGCTAGTTCTCTTTTTACATTTCCTTATAGGGGAATGTCGCCGTCCTTTTCAGTTTTGGTGATGGAATTGAAAAAGTACCCTCAAGAAGGACCACTAGCAAGACAGACTAGGCTATAATGGAGTTGAGCTATTCAATTACACCACTTGTCCTAGTTTATTATCCTTTCGTATGCTTTAAAAACATTAAGGGAACTGGATTTATTCTCCAGAGTAAAACTAATTGGTTTGCTTAAAATTATGATCATCTTTCTTGTTTGATATAATATCATTGGATTCATCATTCTTCAAAATAGTGGTCAACCATGCTTTAGTCTCCAATAATCTGGTTTATGCATTAATGGGTTGTTGTTGACTTGTTTATGTTTCAGTCTTTTGGCCGGGGTTACGGTACTATTTTTGGTATTTTCTTCCACAAAAACAAGCCATCATTTTCTGTTTTTAATATTAAGTTGTTGGTATCTGGTCATGGATCCTTTTATGCACCCTCCAACTCATATGCATGCATGCATGCAGTTCATCTGGACAATATTTTGATAAGGACTATATTAATAGACATCCACTTGCTGCTGCTGCTTCTTTAAACTAATAGGTTGTTGATTGTTACATGATTCTACCTTATCGATGCTTTTCTTTTTGAGAAGTGCAATTTCAAGACTCTGTCAACTTCACAGAATAAAGGAGACAAAGTACAGTAGCGGTACATGGTAAGTTGAGTCATCTAAATTATTTGAATATAATGTGTGACAGATTTAATTATAACATATGATGTTCAATATTCTCCAAGGTTTTTTTATTCCTTATTTGGAAGTGAAAACAACATGTCATAAATTGAACATTTTGTGAATACGCTAGAATAATATTTGCTGCACTGTCACCAATATAATCATGGAGTTAATTACATGCCTTATCCATTAGAATTACTATGAGCATGCAGATAAATCATACTCGTATGCTACCCCATATGTTGAAGAACAAATGGAGCCTGGTAGTTTCCAGGCTTGTAGAGAATTAAGTTAACAATATTCATTCAAGGAGCTAGCTAGTAGTATCTGTGTTAAATCTGTAGAATGTACTTTGTAAGCATGCAGGCGTGCTCAGACATTTTTACATGGGAATAGTAACGCGAGAGAGAGGGAGAGAGAGATTTGTAATGCAAATTGGAAATGACATAGTAAAAGAAGGGTACTTTTTCAAGCAACAACACCTGAAGGGTAGGCTCCGCCTGACGCCATCCTAATTGGTGAAAACAATGCAAAGCTTAGACAGGCATTGATGCCCTCACAAAAAGCTGAAAACAGTACTTGGTTGGGTGTTTGAGTGGGCAGCATTTTCATTGTTTGCTTCCTATAGTAGTCTTTTATATTATGAGCCACTACCAGCAGCACCTCCACCACCATTTGTCCTCTTGCCTCTGTCATCGTGGGCAACAATGACTTGCTATGGGGCCTCTCTCCCTTTGGGTGCGACTGGACCCCTTTCACATAAGATCGGTCTACCCTTCCACAATAATTTACCTTCTTTTCACACTACTGACAAAATTATCACTTCCTCTTGTACCAGTAAATTATTGATTCATATATATTTACATATTATATCTAATAACCATTAGTTTTAGTTTGTCTTTTATATCTTTTTCTTCTTCTTTATACATGTGTGTGTGTGTATATATATATATATATTTGTTTTGTTTTTGCCCTTCTGTTCCTTGGCTGATTTTAATTTATATATCAGATGGATTTCTATTAGCAGAGAGTTGGTGGGGTCCTCAAACCATTAACAAGGTAAAGTGATGACTGAGCCTTCAATTGTCTCTAATGGACCATCATCATGGATATCGTTTTCACATATTTTGCTCAACCTACAAAATTTATATGCGGCGAGAAGATGTATAAACAATTTATTTGGACTGTTATTCAATATTAATGTGAAAATGTGTGACTCTAATCTAATGAAGCTAGGTAATTAAATCGAGATAAAATTAAATTGTTAAAAGCTGTTATTTCATGTTGTGCGTACATATCTCAAGAGAAAACCAAAAAGCCCGATTAACTAACAACCACCTTAGCAACTAGAAGGAACTTTAATTGAAAATAAGTATGATATGCTTGGATCTCAATGAAGCAAGTCTACTGAATTTGAAATGGATTGGTTTGTGGACTCAGCTCTGAGATGAGCTGTATTACAGGGCACCTCTTCCAGGTCTCTCAAAGCAGCATTAGTGTAAGGACTGCCAATTTGCAGTTCTGTCAACATCTGGCGAAGATCAGAAGCTTCTTCTTTGAGCCTTGCATTCTCCTGGACAACACGATCATGGCACTCTGACACATGGTTCAACTTGTCTATAAGGTTATGGTTTTCTGTCCGGAGACGAACCACTTGTGACCATAGTTCGTCCAGGTGCTTCTGTTTCCGCATCCTGGACCTCCGAGCAGACTCTCTGTTGGAAATCATTCTCCGTTGCTTCCTTTCGTCGATGATCCTCAGCTGTTGCTCCTCAGCTTCATCAGAAGTACTAGAGTTGTTGCTCAGACTTGATGACTGTGAAGTGAATTCATGATAATGGCTTGGTGGGGAAATAAGAGAATTTGGAAAGTTGCTCAACAGCCTGTTGAGATGGTAGTTTGGTATGCTAGTCTGTAGCATGCCAAAATTTGATGGAATTGGAATTGGGTTCTCAGGAGCTAGATAATGGATTCCTGTGAGCTCACCTGGAATCATGGCTCAAAACTATTGCTCTTCAAGGGGTTGTGTAGTGATTGTTGAGCTTGTTGTGGCTTGAGAGGGTAGGGAAGGCCAGCATGAGCAATGGGGGGATTTTATAGGATGGAAAAGGCAGTTGGAGTGGGGCCACTTTCTAGAGTAATAGTCTCAGGGGGCTTAGAATAGCAGAATTTTTAGTAATTATGGGAATGCCACTAAAAATGTTTCCCATATGTATGCATGTTGTGGATTAGATATGTATCTGTGTGCATACATGTTTATCCACTTTGCATCATTCTCTTTAAAAGCAATAAATGCTGTTCTAAATGCAGATTGGGGTATATGGTGTGACTTTTTTGTGTGTATGTATGTATGTATGTATATATATGTATGTATGTATGTATGTATTATGTATGCATGCTTATATATATATGTAAGCACAAAAATATGCATATATTGACATTGCAGATTTGGATAATCATTTGGAATCAGATATAATGCTTACAAGAGAAAAAGAGGATGATGATGTAGGAGGTGCAATGATTCAAAATGAGGAATGTTATGGAGGAAGAAGGAGAAGAAAATTAAAAATAATAAAAGGCCAATTAGAAATGGTGTTCTAAGTCAATCTCGATTTTGCCATGGAAATTCAGAAGCATATTAAAACTTATAAACTTTATCATCCAATCAAGTTTTTGTGGCCAATGACGCAATGAAGTTCAGTTTAAAAGGCAAATTAATTTTAAAAAAGATATTATTATATTTTGATGACTCATGGTGCACTTAGATCGAAGATTAAAGGGACCCTATCACTGTAAAAATTATTATTATTATATCAAAATGGATAACATCAAGTACCTAAATTCAGCCATCTAATTTTCACTGAACTGAACCATCCATACTCATTGGTTTGGTGAGCTTGCTATTATTACACTTTGCTTCTTTCTCTTGTACATCTTTTGTCTGGGTCTTTGTTAATTAAGTCAAGCTTTTGCGTGTAAATTTTTATCACCACAACGTCTACTTTGACATCTTGAAGTCATGTCAAACACTATATATATATATATATACACTATTTTATCCTTTTTTTTTTACGTTATAATTTCATTAAAAAAATAATATCTTAAGACAAATATATATATATGAGATAAATACATTCATATAATAATAAAAAATTTATTATAACTCATAAATAAAATTTATTTATACACACCGAATAACTTATAAAATATATTTAAGATATCTTCTTCTAAGGGTTTAAGAAGCTAATTTATCAATAATATTTTCAAATTCAAACCACCACGTGGTACAGTAGCAAAGTATTCACCTGTTTATCAAAATTTTCTCAATTCGAGATCCAACAACACATAAAAGATAATAAAATAAGAAAAAAAAATAAAATAAGAACTATAAAAATAGATAATTATGAAAAGTATTAACTCAATAATGAATATAAAATTATTGAGTCTTTATCTATTATTCAAAACATTAATTAAATATTTACTTTATAATTAATTATAGAAAACAATTTGAAATTTTGTCAAATTTGGGGCCCAAAATTTGAGGTCCAAATCGATCGCACCTCCCACACATGCTCAGGGTGGCCCCTCTCTGCCTCGCACTTCCGTGTCTCTTTCTTAATCTCTATTTTTCTTCATTGAACTTCAAACAGCTACAGCATGAGTTCATCTATAGGATTAAGATTGTTTACCATCTAAAATTTTTCAAGACGCGACTGATTTAGGATTATGTATTAACTATTCTTACATAGCCAGGATATATTTTTTAATATCATAAATTCTTAGGTATTAAATTCAGTGCTGTTTGTTTTGCACAAAACAACTTTTGGTCACTATTTAATCAACCTATTATACAAATAGTTAAAGATAAAATACTTTAAATCGTTAGGTTTACTGGTTAAAAATTATGGGTTGAATTGAAATTTTGTTTAAGTTTGATACTTTGACATCCGCAAAAAGAATAACTTCTTTTTGTTATATTCCTGATTATAAAAATCAGATGAATATATAGCAAAAGTAATTATGCAACCCAAAAAAAGGAATCAAGTGCAAATAACTGAGCACTGTATACATTGGAAAGGAAATGTTCGTTATATTTTAGGGATTACTATTTTTGTCATACTTTAAGTATGACAAATCATCAGATGGCAACTCTATCTCTATTCACTACCTATACTATCAATACCAAATATTGTAAATTATATTATATGTCTGAACTAGAAAGAGGGCAGTATCTGATCACTTATAAGAATATCATCAGTTATTAATTAATTAGCATAGTACCGTTTCTAATCTTTATCTAGTTGAGGACCACTTGCATTATAATCTACACGATATATAAAATAATTAAAGAAGATTAGATCAAAAAGTCTAGGCAAATCTCTAGAGGCAGCAACTTGCAGACGCAAATGTTTTGTGCTATTTATTAATGGAGTTCCATATATATTCTATTCGCACCAATTATATATACTTAAGACTTCTGTATATTAACACAGTTTAGGTGATTCCCCACTATTAAAGTTCCCTTTTTGCCTCGAAATTCTTTTAGATAAGACTTTGTGATTCATTAACAAAAATTAATTCTCATGAAACCATTAGACTCACAGAAATAATTAGTATTTTGCATTGTGTCTCATTTCGAATCAATTTCGAATCAAATGAAAATAAATTGAACTTATATATATATATATATGTATACGCTCGTATAGTAGCATCCGCTTATACATATTGAAGCATGTCCAATTTCTTATCCTTCCAATCAGCCTGAAATCTGCCATCTAATGAGATTTTAAGATTCGTATCTTGTTATGTTTAAGTTACAAGTTCTTAAGTAATGCATTTAATTACGTGCTTTAAACCATTTGTTATTTGTATTGGGTTGGATATACCAAAACTAGTGTAGAGTTAAGCAATTAAAATATAGGTTCCCTTCACTGCCTGGTATATTGGGGTCATTTGCTGTCAACTTTCATCAATATCCTGATAATGGTGCATCCTTTTGCTGGTTTAAGCGTAAAGTGAAATGTGTAGAGGGTCGATACCAAAATAATTATGTGGTATATATTATTATAATTGAAAATAATCTGACAACTCCTTTAAAATGAAAAATAATATAATTAAATCTCGTTAATATACCGATTAGAATAAGTATTGTCTTAAAATACTTGTGTGGCTAAGGTTCCTAAGTAGTAATAGTTTCCTGTAAGGAACTTATACTGACTTTAGTAAAAGTCCTCTAATTTTTTTTATTCAATTTTATTCCTTATTTATTTAGAATTAGGATAAGATCTCCATATTAAATCTCTCCGCTTCCATTAAATTTTTTAACTTTTTTTTTATTGACTTTTATTATATGGAGAATGTTCTAATAAAAATCATCAAGATAAGAATTATTCTATATAAAATAATATAAAAAATGAAATTATTTTAATTGTTAGATCTATCTATCTGTTGAAATAGTGTCTGTATAAAATAACATGCAGAAATACCGACAGCATTCGAAGTAAACTAATTTTCCATTAGTCGTTTACTCAGTTATATGTAGCTGACTTCAACATTCCCACCAGGCCATCACTAACTTGTGTGGTTTTCTACTGTTAGATTAACCGAAACATATTTTCAGTTGTAATCATATAGAAGTAACAGAAGTACAGAACATGTCATCATTGCAAGTACCGCTTCAAGTCTGTAAATTTCTTTAGTTCATAAAAGTAATTTGATACTACTTCTAATAACACTATCAAAAGCATGGTCAAGAAATTGACAGAGTGCTGAGTACTTTGAAATTAATTTACTGGCATTGTCCTTAGCTTAACTGTTGACTTGATTTTACAGTTTCTAGTTTTATATGATCTAGTGATTGCTGAGTAAGTATAGTACTCCACGGCATGAATGACCGAAAAGTAAGTCTTTGTGGGTAAAAAGATGCACATAATTGAGATAGGACAATTTGTTTAAGTTGGTGGCATGTGGGTGCCCTAGTATGTGCCATTCCTGGAAGTGACATGACTCATTGGCAGACCATTTGCCGTCAAATTATTTCAGGTGCTACATGTGAACAACAAGTGAAAAAATTCCCACTAATTTCACTACAGTATACTTGGTGATGCTATATATGCAATTCCATCTTTGATCAGTAAATCTTGTAGTGCCATGATCAGGTTCCCTCCCTGCTTACTCATATTCTTTCCTAGAACAATGACCAATTGGCAATTTGATAATATTCAAAACTTGTATTATTTTGAAACTGTCGAATTGGTTCGCATTTAATTCAAAAAAAAAAAAGTATGGAGGTCAGCAGCATCAATACTTGATTTTTATATATGTAATCACCATATGAGTAAGGTTTCGTGACTAATAGTTGATCTTTAATAATATTCTCTGTGTGATATTCAGCCTGTAATCAAAAGCTAGCATACCAATGGAACCAACAGCACGCATCAAGCATAATTAGCTGTGGAGATTCCTGTCCTGCCTAAGATTGGAGCTATATATAATGTAGACTAATTTTCACAACTCTCAGAACAATATGCTTTGATTTGATAAATCATTAGGGTGAGTGGATCAGCATTGTAAATTAGTGTGGTCCTACCATTAAAGAAAACAACAAAAGAGTATAAAGAAAAAGAAGAGAAAAGAAAGGAATTCTAGTAGTCTTTAATTTAACTTTGATACATGCCCTAGCCTAAGGTAGCGAGCTATAGCTAAGTGCAGACACAGAGGCGAGAGGGCACCATAAAAGTGATGCAAGTGCTGGGTATCGGAGGGGGGACTTGATTGAACGGCCAAGCATTTCATTCGAACCTCATTTGAGGGGCTGAGTACACATGTCGTGGTTAGTGGGTCATTATCACCCCAATGTGTGCCTGTGGGTGCCGCCTGCACCACCACCCCTTCCAACTTATCTGCAGCACAACCTGTCAACTCAACTTAACCCACCCACAACCCTCTCCACACACGCTTGCCACACGCACGCTTTGTTTAAGCCAATTAATTCTCAGCCCTTGATAACTCAGGTTGATATATACAGTTTTGTACCTGGCTAGTCAAGTACTGATGATTTTAGGTACGACCATCCATAATCTTGCATTTACACATTGATCAATATGTACAGGATTAGGGTACATATTTTGAAAGAACTGTTTGTTGAATGAATAAAAAGCTATTATTTGTTTTATTAAAATACCGTATAAAAGGAGTGTATATATATTCAAATAAAAAATAATGAAATTTTTTATTTACTAAAGGAAATTTTATTTACCTCAACGTTCAAAAAATAATGTGTATGAATTCTCTATTCATTAAAAGAATTATGTCTTCATATTTGGGCACGGAGTGTGGGCAATCTTCATAGTGCAGCTAGCTATAAGGCATCCCTTGATGAAAATAAATCAAATTCCTATATTTTGCGAAGAAAGTATATAAAGATTGTTTAATGGAGCATATTATTTTTACACAGGTAATTGATCTTGGTTGTTAATAGTCAAACGATTGGAACCAAATCCAGATGGTTTGAAGTGGCACAGTTCGATACCAGGGTCCTGAAAATTCTATGTGACCACCGGCCACTGCATCATCATCTTCTTCAATCGCATATGAAACTTGCAACTTTTGGTACCATCACCTGTACCATTGTCTCCACTTTCTCCCCACTCAAACAACCCAACCTTTTTTTTTTTTTTTTGCTTTCTTTCCTTCCAAATTCTTAATGAGGCCATCACCAATACATTTTCTTTTGATTGGTTCAAATTGGATAAGCTCATCATCCTCTTTGCTCTCTTCTTCTAAATTTCCTCAACCCCACACCACAAGTATATATAGTTAATTATTTGTACATAATTAATTGATCTGTTTTGTTAATAATTATATTGGTTGCATATAAAACTTTCTCACGTCAATACACCATTTTGTTTTCATAATTTATAGTGATGGTGGGTGATTTTCCCTTTAGAATAATATATAAATTAGTAATTTTAACCAGCACGCATGTTTGTTCTTGCTCACGTAAGCTTTCAAAGGTCGTAGTCCACTATCATTGTGGATATAAAAAGTTGTTTAGGTGTTGTAAAAGAAATGTTTAGCGTGTAAATTATTTTACTGTATTTTTTGATGATCTAAATACGTACTAGTGATGGTTTGAGTTTAAAAATTCAAGAGCCATTCATCTGTTGATCATTGGATATTTCTTGATGATCATGAGATGATTGGTCACCATCCTATTCTCTTCCTAGTACATCCTAAAGTCACAATGTTGCCAAACTTGCAACCAGTAGACGTGCCACAGTGATCAATCTCTATCGATCTGTATATAAAGATGCATGAATAATACATGTCCACATCTCTTTCTACAAAATTACAATTCAATAATAATTGTTTTCTCTCACCAAACAATATATCCAATTGAAAAGATGAAAGAGTAGTACTAGCTACTTAAGTAGTTTATTGGTATTCATAGGTCGTTTCTTTAGTGACCAAATGCTATCATTTTCTGAAAACGAATGGACGTTGGGAGGTTGATATGGGTTAGCTAACCAGTATCTGAAAAATAAAAAAAAGAATTATATAAATTCCCAATTAGAATGATTAATAGGATTCTCAAGACTTTAAACCACAAGCCTTCTAGGCTGATGGCTCCACCCATAACGAGCCAATTCAATGGTGACATCAAATACATCACTACAAAACTCGACGCTGGTATTGTGAAAAAAATGCGCAATGCTTTACTTGTCATCATCATCTTTGAACCTAACCCAAAAAAAAGTGGTGTAACCACAACGTCCCCCTCTAAGCTTTTGGTGTCTTCCATTTCTATAATAATTGCACCATAGTTGAAAATCAATATATAACTGAGTTTTCAAACACTCCAAAACAGTTAGGGTTAGCTAAACCATGGTTGTATGTTTATGGACCTTATGGCTAGGAAATTAGATATATAGTGATTGCATTGCTAAAATTATTGGTTATAATTTATTATATCTTTATTATATTTGATTATAACTAAACATATTTGATCAAAATCAGTAAATATGATTTACTTATTATTATAAATATAATCTGACTCATTTAATTGTAATAAAATATAATGAGGATATAATAAATTACAATAAACAATTTTAGAATGCAATCTTTTTTTTTAATCAAGTGTATCGATACCTCAAATGTAAGCAAGAGACCATAGGCATATATATATATTATATATGTCACTTGTAATATAATGAATGATAACTAGAATATTTTATTATCAAACCACATTATATGTTATTGTCTGATATATATTATTATATTAAATAAATGAAATTCTTACGTATGCAATTGTTAGTAAAAATTATTATATAATAGATATGGATCCAAAGATGTGATGTGATTAAGTCATGGAACGCTAGTGCATCTAAATCCTTGAAAAAAATAATCATTGTTTTCTTAATATAGATAATCTTTTTATAAGTACGTTTTTAAACCACTCATATCAGTAACTGAATATAAATTAAGATATTTGGAAGAACAATTACTAATTAAGAACATGTGGCTAGCAAAAATCTAGATACAAGATATTTCATTAGTTGATTATTGATTATACTTCAAATCCTTTTTTCATTCAAAATGGTCAAAAAGGATAAGCATATAATTATTCGTAATAGAAATTCTAGTGCTTGATGTTCAAAGCAGTGGGAGAATTCTGGAATGATTTTCAGATATATACTTTATGTTGACCAAATTAATGCTGGCTGATGAGAAAATGTTCCCAAAAATGGCTCCTGAATTGCAGTCTCTTATCCTCTGTCTCTTTGCTAAAATATCATCTCAGAATTAGAAAGAAAGTGGTGATTCACAGGGCAAAGCAAAACCACTCGTCAGAAACAAAGCCATAAAATAAGGTCGTTGGTGGCAATGAGTGCGTTTTCGATTGCACCTGGGGACAATTAAGAGGTCTTCTGGCTTTCCCATTTTCGAATGGGACAAGTACTTTTTTTTCTTTGGATTTTTCTTCTTTTTTAATCTTTTTGTTTGTCTACTTTTTTTTTTTTTTTTTTTTTCATTTCCTTATAAAAGTTGGAGAAAGAGATTTTAAACTTGAAATCGTTAAATTAGGTTATCACCAGGTTATACATACGTTTATTTTAATCTCTTTTAAACTTCCCATACACATTCGGTATAGTCACATAATCGAGTTCCTTCATTATGCTACTAGCTAGTTATTCATTTTAAAATTATAGAATTACAAGAAAAATTATGGATGATCAATTAACTCCAAAACAAATCAACTGTTCGATAGTGTTTAAGATTGGCCCCAAATATTTATTTATTTAATTGGTTGACATCTGTTGTTAGGCACTAGTCTATTGACAAACAATGAGTTGGTCTCTTGTGATTCTTCAGTTTGTTATATAAAATAAATAGCCTTTTAAAATAAACAACACCCTCTTTCTTCAGAAAAAAAAAAAAAAATACACACCACCCTTAATAGGAGTGGTTGTCATCTCTTGGTGATGGAAGTAATCATCTGAATTATACTATTAGTGATCGATATCGGTAAGTTCTGATAATCTTTTGATCCGTCAAGTGTCAGTGTTAAAAAAAAAAAAAAAAATCAAACCCTTTGAAGATTCATTAACTAACATGCATAAACTATCATATATAGGCTAATAAAAAAGTGACAGATGTCAATTGCATGCACTGAAATAATAGTGCTGATGGAAATTTCCAGGAAAAAGCATGCTCAGTGCATCAATATAATTGCGTAAAACAGGTTTTTATATAGTTTTAGTTAAGCACAATTGTGTGCTCTTTCCAAATCAGACAGCCAGTAGTCTGTCATTTTATTCTCTTGCACTAACAAATAGAACTCCTGCTATGCCAGCATCACAAACTTAATTATATAATTTGAGGTTCTTTACAAACTTGTTTCTTTTTAAGAAATAAAATGAGATTCTAACTATCATCATTAAAAAAGGCGGAGAGTTATAAATCCAATTCTATTTAAAAACTACATGAAATTAATTAACAATTTTCAATTTACAAATCCATTTTAAGTTTTTCCAAATACATTTTATTTTCCAAATACAATTTTCACTTTATTTGTTTCAAAATAATTCTTATATTTAACTCTTCTTTATGGTTATATATTATTTTTAATGAATTAAATTTATAAAAGCTTTGATAAATCAAGTGATCTACTCGAAGACTTAATGATAAAAATAAGAATTCTAAGGTTAAAGGTTTATGAAATGTACATAGAAGATGAAGTATGACATTATAATTTTATTCTGTAATTTTAGAAGTTATTGCTCTATTTTAATAATTTTAGTTAAGGATAGAATTATCATTTAGGAGAAATTTTAAAATGAGGGGAAAGAATAGTTATCTGGTGATTATGATAGTATGATTTAATTAATAGTCACTAATTTAATTATATTATATTCTCAAATAAAGTTTAAAAACCTCAAAATAAAATAAATAAATAAAAATGAAAGAAAAAAGAATAGAGAGAAAACAATCCTAAAAATGAGTATTTCAAATAGAATTCCTCTGCATTACAAGCTAAATTAGAATATGAGGTTCTTACTTCTATTCATGCATACTTAGTTTTTCTATAAATAAAATGAGATTCAAACTTTCGTCACTTGTTTAAACAAGTGGGTGATATACCTTCAACTCAAAAAAGATTTGGTATGTAATTAATTACTGGTTTCAATTTGTAAATTCTTTTTAACTCTTCACACTTTTTTGTTTTCCCAAATACATATACATCATCTAAAAAATAAACTTGTTATTTCAAAAAAAAAAAAAAAATAATACATTTAAAAATACTTCATTTTGATTCAAACAATTCTTTTATATTTTCACACATATTTGCAGTAATACATCCCTTTTACAAAATTAAATTTATAAATTTTTTCACAAATTAATTAAGTGATCTACTGGATGACTTGATAATAAAAAAAATTACAAGGTTTAAGGGCGCAAAACGGGGTTCGCATAATGGTAAAATGCCATCCTCACTCATGCAAACCCAAGGACAAGTTACGAGTCCAAACGTGTCTCCCACTAATATGTGAGTTTTTTACCCCACTTTTTGTCATTAAAAAAAATATATATATACAAGGTTTAAGGAATTGCAAGGTTAAGGATTATGAAATTTAGAAGACAAGGTATGACATTATAATTGTATTCAACATTTTTAGAATTATTTGCTCTATTCTAGTAATTTTAATTAAGAATAAAATTATTATTTAGGAGAAATTTTAAAATGGGGCACTGAATGGTATTTCTTGAATACAATAGCATCACTCAATTAATAATCACTTTAATTAATTATACCATACTGTTGAAAATTATAGTCTAAAAGACACAACATAAAAAATGTGAAAGAAAACGATTTAATTACTGGGCCAACGAATAGTTATACAGTTGGCCTATGCACAAATGTTAAAACATTGAGCAGTCGGCAATTTCATGACAAGCAAACAACAGTTGGATTTGCGTATTTCATTAAGATTAAAACTCAAAAACATTTGAAAAGATTGAAGATATTATGTTCAAGGCACTTGAACGAAACATTCTTCTTAGTCGATTTGAAATCAAAAGAATTTGAAAAATTGATGCTTATGTATAGTCTTTGAACTGTACCATCATCCTTAAGCATCACATGTCATTTTTGTTATGTTAAGTTTTGTTTTGTTTTTTAGTTTTTTGTTTTTTTTCACAAATTCAAGCATGACGACCCTCCATGCTTAATTAGCATCAACTTCAAAAAACAAGCAGATGACCTGTTCACTTCAAACCTGCATCTACTTTAAAAGCAAAATTTTATTCATTTGTTTTGTTCTTCAATTTTTTCTTTTTAAAAACATATTTTTTCATCCTATTTTCGAATATGTCTTCTTAACAAAAATCCACTAAAAAATAGTTTATTTTTTATGGAAACCAAGATATCAATCATGGAAGACAAAGATATAATTGGACAATGAGGCAATTAAAGGCGATCGTGCTTAATCTTGAAGGCTTTGAACGTTAATTGAAGACAATTGGAAGCAAACTGAAGTTAATTGAGTTTTAATTAATTTGGGCTTAATTTGTATTATGGGATTGTTTTAATTTAGTTTAATTAATTAGGAGGCTGAGTTAATAAAGAGCCCAATATGAGTGTGTTTAGGAAATGTCAAAGTCAAAGTCAAAGTCAGAGTCAGAGTCAAAGTTAGAGTCATAGTCAATTAAAAATAGGATTTTATTTAGTTTCCAATAAGGTTTAGGATTGTATGCCTATATAAGGCTTATTAAACCTAAATTTTCGTAGAATGGCTTATGATGAAATAAAGTAATTGAGAGATTTGTTTCTCTTTTGTTCATTGTTGAACATGTGATCTTATCAAGCTATGCTTGTGGCGATCGAAACTATAACTTATCTCTCACCTTCTCGTCTATGTCTTGGGAGTGGCGTCAATATCATTCTTATTATAATTTTGGTTCTTGATTATCATATATTCAATGGGTCAAAATTCTTTATAATTTTGGTTCTTGAATAACATAGTCAATGGGTCAAAGTTTTCGTTATAAACCTGTTTTAATCTTTCTTGGGGTTGTGTTTCAATTTGCTTGTGGGTGTCGTATCGATATATACAGGGTTCACATCAATTGTTATTAGAGCTTTGGGTATTAATTCAGGTTTTGATTTATCAATTTAATTTCTTATTTTTCTGATTCTCTTTTGTTTGCCGCAAAATCAATATCTTTCTCATTCTTGATTAGCCGCATATCAATTCTTCACATTCGTGTCTTCCTTTTATATTTTTGTTTCTTAACTTTGTCGCAGAATAAGATCAGCCGCATCACAAAGCTGAAATATATAATTATTCTTTGCTTTTGTGATCTTGCACGCCACACAATCAATGTCCATTATCTTTTGTTTCTTGGAGACCACAAATCAGCTTTCTTTGTTTTTTTTTTTTGTCTGCACGTCACAAACAAATATGAATTGTTTTTCTTTGTTCTTGCAAACTGCACACACCATCTCAATATTTGTTTGTCTTTTGTTTCTATTGCACATACGTCACAAACAATTGTGTTCTTGTTTCTTGAAGAGCCGCATATCATCAATTATTTTGAATTCTTGAATTCTTGAATTTATTTCTTATTCAGTCCTTGAATTGATTTATCAATTAGAGTTCTAGAATTCACAATATCGAGATTCTTGAAATCGCATTCTAGAGTTTCTTGAATTCTTGAATTTCAAGATTCGTATCAATAATTCTGTTTGTGGTTCAAATCTGCAATTTACATTCAATTTAGTTTGTGTGCGTTCTAATTTGAGTTTAAAAAAAAAAAAAAGAGAGAGAAAAAAAAATGAAAAGTTTGAGGGTGGACACGAAGTGTTGAGTGATAATTACGTGAGTGAGTGGAGTGAAACACGTGAGGGAGTGCGTGAGGTTTTCTCTTAACATTCTTTTCAGGTTTCAATCAAGTCCCTTGGACAACATTACAGATTTCACGATTTGAGGACAAATCGTTTTGAGGAAAACGGGAATGATGGAAACCAAGATATCAATCATGGAAGACAAAGATACAATTGGACAATGAGGCAATTAAAGGCGATCGTGCTTAATCTTGAAGGCTTTGAACGTTAATTGAAGACAATTGGAAGCAAACTGAAGTTAATTGGGTTTTAATTAATTTTGGCTTAATTTGTATTATGGGATTGTTTTAATTTAGTTTAATTAATTAGGAGGTTGAGTTAATAAAGAGCCCAATATGAGTGTGTTTAGGAAATGTCAAAGTCAAAGTCAAAGTCAGAGTCAGAGTCAAAGTTAGAGTCATAGTCAATTAAAAATAGGATTTTATTTAGTTTCCAATAAGGTTTATGATTGTATGCCTATATAAGGCTTATTAAACCTAAATTTTCGTAGAGTGGCTTATTATGAAATAAAGTAATTGAGAGATTTGTTTCTCTTTTGTTCATTGTTGAACATGTGATCTTATCAAGCTATGCTTGTGGCGATCGAAACTATGACTTATCTCCCACCTTCTCGTCTATGTCTTGGGAGTGGCGTCAATATCATTCTTATTATAATTTTGGTTCTTGATTATCATATATTCAATTGGTCAAAATTCTTTATAATTTTGGTTCTTGAATGACATAGTCAATGGGTCAAAGTTTTCGTTATAAACCTGTTTTAATATTTCTTGGGGTTGTGTTTCAATTTGCTTGTGGGTGTCGTATCGATATATACGGGGTTCGCATCAATTTTCATGGAGGATTCCTATACTTATTTCTTTTAAAAGAATATGTCCAAACTTGCCTAAAACAAATTTATTTAGAGTTGATTAAGTTTTCTTTCTGATTTTAGGAATTCCTTCTTTTCAAAGATTTAGATTTATTTCCATGACACTGTAAATCACTGTTAGTTGGGTTTTTTTTTTTTTCCTCAAGGTGTTAGATTGAAAAGATTTTCAATTGTTCCTTCTTAGTCTTGAAACTGCATTTGAACTTTCTAGAATTGATTCTAGATAATTGAATTTTCTAAAATTGATTCTAGATGACTGAATTTAGACCGTCATCTTGAGTCCTTATTGCTTGTGCCTTGTCTTAAAAATTCAAGAAGAGTAAGTTACTCATGGTGTGTTTATTTAAGGATTAGAGAATGAGAATTAGAAATGAAAATGACTAGTTACTTGTTTTAAAATTGTTCCATAATAGCAATAAAATTGTGGGTCTGACATAAATTTAGGGTGATAGAATGAGAATCTTATTCCCCTATCCTACTTGAGAATCTCATTCTTGTTCCCTTTTGTAAGGTAAAAGGTCTCTTATGCCATTTTATATATATATATATATATATATATGAAATCGTGACTTTTTATATAAAAAAAATTATTGCAATAATATTATTAGGAAGTTTTTAAAAAATATTATTGTAAACATATTTTTAGGTAACATTTTATATCCAAAACAAAAAATAATAACGACTTGATATACAATATATATATATATATACACAACATGTTCTTTTTTTAAAAAAAAAATATATATATATATATACACAATATATTTATAATAATATTGTTAAGAATTTTTTTAAGCCTATTATGACGAGTTATATGATAAAAATATGACACCACGTCTTAAACGCAGTTTTGCATGTTGTAATTAATCCATAATTTTAATTAAAGATATTTTTATAATTCGTAATTAATTCATTTCGATTCCAAAACAAAATAAACAGTTCAATGAGAATATTGTTGATTCCGATTCCAATTCTGCAGTAGAAGTAAACAACTTATTTTGCTTTCAATATATCATTCCGATTCCAAGTTATTCCAATTTCAGATCATTTTTATTCTCATTCCGATTCTTATAATTGAAGTAAATGTTTTATTGTTCACTGGAAACTTGATGGTCAACATTACAAAAAAATGTGAAAAGATTGTTTTGCCCTCAACTATATATAAATGCTTAAAATTACAATTTTAAAATTTAAATTAAAAAAAATAAATTAAAAAATTTATCCAATAAAAATTTGACACATGTCACAATCTTCATAATTTAACATTAATTACTTATAAACAATTAAAAGTAAAAATTCTAAATAAAAAAGTAAATTATAAATTAATAAAAACTTATAGTAGGTGGATGATAGAGATCAAACAATAAAATCAAAATTTGAAAAAAAAAAAAAGAAAAGAAAAATTGGAAAAGAAAGAAAAAATAATCTAGTTCCAAGTTGGAAACAAATTGACCATAAATCTAGTCCAAACTAGGTCAATGGTCGATTGAACCCAAACACTAACAAAAAAATGAACCAGATTGAGCGACACTACTACCTTGCTTGGCTTTAATGATGAGGACATATAGAAATTACATGCAGTCTTCGACTGCATCGCCACCTCAATCTTAGCGTCTCAGTGAACAAACCCAACTTAATCTCAACCACGTAACCATTTTTCAAGTTCTTTCACACCGCAATTTCTCCTCTGTCATCGACAATGTAATTACACCATTTCTAATCTGCCACCACTCCTAATTTGCTAACCAACCCACCAACACAAATGCAAATCCAAACTATGAACACCGCAACATATGTCAAACCCATACCCTAAACCCAACCCAACTACCGTCAGAAAGAAGCGAAGAAGAGAGAGAAAAGCAATGATGAAAAGTGGGAGAGGGAGAAGAAGAAGGCTGTTTGGCGATGTGAATCTCCGTCTAGTGGAAGAGATCATTACTCCATCAGAAAACATTGGAGATGGAAGGGATTAGACGAGAGAGACGAAAATGAAATTCTCCCTTTTTATGTACATGTATGCGATTGTGTATATACAAACGCATGGGTGTCTGCACATAGGTGTGCATGTGCTTATGTGTGTATCATGTGTGACATGTATATGAATGTGTAATATGATTTTTTTTAGGGTTAATTAATATTATTATCATTCCACATGAAAATACTAATTAATATATAATTATTTGTGTGTAGGGCTTGTGTTGGATGTGTTCCATGTATGTCTTTGTGCACTTGTGTGCTTATGAGTATGCGTATTTGTGTTTGTGTGTATGTGTATGTACACATGTGTGCGTGTGTGTTTGTACATGCATGTCCATTTTATTTATATACACATATGATGTATGGGTGTATATGCACATATGTCCATGAGTGCTTGTACATATGTATCGCATGTGTGTACATGTGTGTGGCATGTGTAGTGTGATGGTATTTTTTCAATATTATAATGTTAATTATTTCATGTAAAATACTAATTACCGTATAAATTATTTAAAAAGATTTGACAACATAAACTATAGATATTGATTGCATTCTATGACAAATTTACTAAATTAACATTACTACATCAATCAACGCATATTTGATTTTGGTGTGAAAAAATGTGTGAATAAAGTAATAACAAGTAGTGTTAAGAAATGAGTTTTTGATTACTTTAATTAGTGAAGATTAAGAAATTTCACCACTATAGGATGGTTATTTCATCATCAAAAAAAAAAAAAAAATGGAAGTACAATCTCAAATTACACTCCATTTGATTTCTAAAATTCAACTGCCATAATGATAGAAAAATGATCAAGAAGAGATTTGATATTTTCTTGCCTGTGGTTGCTTAGACATGGATATATATGTCAAACCAACACCGAAACAAAACTAATCATTGATGACAGGACCGCGCTTACTCAAAGTGAGGTTTGACTTTTGAGGTGAAGTTATAATGTGATACCATTCCTTTTAAACAAATTACTTTTATTCAAATAACAAAATTACATAATGCATCTGATTTTTATAAGAAGTAAATTTTAATTAAGTTGAAGTAGTTCCCAATCTTCACAGTGACTACAAGAAAACAAAACCAATCAATTACTTGATATACTGAAAACAATTAAAAAAAAAAGATAATTAAAATAATAAAGAAGCATTTAGTTCAAAAAAATTAATAAAGAAAATTAAATAATAAAGAAACTTACCTTTATTAAAATAATAATAAAGAACGCTATCCTTTAAACTCTGCTTTATTACTTTGGAGACAAAGTTAATTTTTTAAGATAAAATTATGATTTTTATAATAATTTATGATTTAAAACAATAATAATTTATGTAAAATTTCTAAATAAAAATACATGAAATTATCTTCGAGCCGTCTAAAGTTTGGATAAATTTGGGGCACTAGGCAAAGGCCTCGCTGGCCTACCCTAACGCCACCCTGATTGATAAGAAAAAGGGGATCACAATCAATTTCGTTCTAAGCCCATTTGGCCATTAATGCCCTGAGCCCAGCACCTAGCAACACTGCCACATATGCCACAACTTGTATCTTTATGTTCGCTTGGAGTTTAGGCCCCATAAAATCATTTGCCAAGAGATCCACCAATGCCATGTAATTCAGCAACCCTGCGGAGCATGCATTCAATAATCCCACCACAATGAGGGCAGTAGGGCTGGTGTCGCTGTACACGTTTGCCAATCCAATTCCCAACGCTATTCCAAATGGAGTTGTGGCTGAGAAGAAGAACACCATTATAGCATTCGTCTTTCTTCCATATTCAGCCTGAATATATATATAAATTGAAATTCACATTAGAAATTTACGTTGTCAACTATAAGCAATCAATGGTTTTGGAGTGACGTTTATGAACATCACCTGCAGTATGCACCCGCCAAGTCCCATTCCTTCGAAGAATTGATGGAAGCAAAAAGCAGCAATGAGTGGTCTGATTGTGCATGGGTTGTCTGAGGACCCCATTGCTAGACCAATCACCACTGAGTGCACTATAATTCCCATCTCTAGCATCTGCATGATACATATGACATCTTAATTTTAATTTTTAACACACATGAAGAAGAATAAAAAAAAAAAAACTCATATTAAAATAGCTTAATCCGTTTAAAATATATGATTCGTTAATTATAAATCTAAAATAAAAAAATAGACACACTAGTCCACCATTTTTCTTTATAAAATAAAGAATCTTCAGCAATAAAATGATGCATTTTAGAGATTTATACTCAACAATTTAGATTGATGTGGTACCTGAGCCACGACCCACCCGATGCTTACTCAATTGAGTCTCCTCGTCATGGTTTCCCTCCTCACTCTTGACATGAGAGTGCCCAAAAGTGGTCAATGATGTTGTTGTTGGATCACCAACGAGCTTATTACGTTGTTTTTTGAGGTAACTCATGCTGAATGAATCCACCATAATTAAGTGTGAAAATGGCCGACAACATTGCCACAAAAGTGGTCATTGGGAATTTCCTCCAAGGATTTTCAGGCAAACACTCGGATTTCAAGTCTTCTAAGGAATCTGGCAACACATGCATATACCCAGTTGCAAGTATCACGCCCGAAGCAAAAGCCTTAACTATGACAAATAAATCTTTATCGGGTCCCAGAGCTGGCACTGCACGAGAAAACAAAGGTAGAGACACACAATGATGCTCGCAACAAGTATGGAACTTATAGCGATGTACTTGAGCTTCATTGCTGCCGCTTTGTCATGGCAGCCTCCTGTGGATTTGGACTCGCATTCCTCAGCAAGAGCTGGCGACGTGAAGGAGACAAGTAGGAGAAGAACAAGAGACATACAATAGAGCACGTCAAGTTTGAGAGAGGAAGCCATGGCTGATTTGTCACTCCAAGACACAGAACCAGTAACTGCATTTATATATAGCAGATCTTTTTCTGGTCCTTGCTGGCTTTGAAACTACGTTTCCATATATTTCTTTTATGAGTTATATTTCCATAAAATTATTTCCACAAATGTTTTCAAAAAATAAAAATAAAAATAATTTTAAATAATTTTGTGATCTCACTTATGATTCATACCACCACTTGTGTGCGTGCGGTGGAGTGTTTTGTGTGTGGTCAAGTGTGTGTCTCTGTCACGTGCATGTGTCACAGACAGCAACAAGATTTTTGCTTCATGCGTCACTATCCTAGATCGTGATTTAAAATGACAATTTTACCCCATTTGCTACACTGTCAGTTAGATTTGAAGAAAGAGATTAATTTGATATTTTTAAAAAAAATTAGAATTGATTTGATGCCGTTTTAAAATATAGTTAAAAATTTGATCATTTTCTAAAATTTAGAGAGTAAAATGATTTTCACTCAAGATTAATTTCTTTTAGGCGATTACTAACTTATTTGTTTTCAAATTTTAAATATTTTGTGACTTGTTATTTTTATTAAATCAGTCCCTGTACCATACTCAGGGTTTTGTTCATCGTTAAATATTTGCTTACGTGATTATTTTAATTGGGATACTTATTTGTAGGGAGAAGAGTATAATTATATTTTACATGAATGCAGTAGAAATGCAATCTATTGTTGTAAAATTGCTTTTTACATTTTATCCGTAGAAATTCCTCCACTACAAATTTTTTTTCTCTTATTTTTGTGATCTTACATGTCATTTGGTGCGCAAAATTAAATAAGATGGGATGAGAATTGAGATAAGATTAGATAGAATGAGATAATATAGGGTTGGATATAACATGTTTGGTATGGTCGGATTGGAATGGATTGTATTTAAATAAATTAATTTATTCTTACAACGAATTGCATAATATCCTCTTGATGTATGCTTTTATTTGAACGAAAATAAGTTTACCCTTAAATCATACAAAACCGCCATCTTGTTAGTCAAATCTGTTAAATTTGACGGTTGACCATGATTCTTAATTGAATAATGAAAATGCCCTTTAATAATAAAAAATAAAAAATGTATATTTAAAGAAAAAAAAAAGTGAATTTCCACCGTCTATAACTCTATATAAAGAACGGTGGACATCTTAAAATGATATAGATTTAAAAATATATATATTTTTTAAAAAATTAATCTCCACAATCCATCAAAATGATTGACGATGAATATGAAATGAAAAACAATTATCCATCACATAAAGAAAATGGTAGAGATCCAATTTCAAATTGGATCTCTACTGTCCATCTTCAACACCGATTGGATTTCTATCGATGGACATCTTCAACAATCAAGACCAAATAGTCCATCTTCAACACCATAATTTTTACAAACCCTTCAACTTCCACTTCCAACCTCAGAAATCATCATCATCACACACTTCTTCTTCTACTTCCACTTTCACCATTGTCAAACTCCTCTTCTCTTTCACTTATCTCTTATTTTCATCTTCTCTTCCACTTCTTCTTCTTCTTCTTTTTTTTCTTTCCCATTTGTCAAACAAAACACAATGTAGATCTACAATTTTATGTGTTTTGTTTCTCAACCAAAACACTAGCTCAGCAAAAGACCAGGTCTTTGTTGATAAAGACCCAGTTTTGGGTCTCCTTGGAGACTGAGTTTCCATAGTCAGAGGATGAAGATGGGAGTCTAAAGCAAATGGGTTTTGCTACCCTCCTTGGAATTTTTTTTTTCAAATTTTTTTTTGTGTTGATGATGATTGATTGATGCTAATGATGTTCGGTTGATAATGATGATTGGTGGGTTGATAATGATGAAAGGTTGATGTCGATATTGATGGGTGGATGATGATTCTAGGTTCGTTGATTAGTTGGAGGTAGAGATTCACCGTCCATCAAAAATTTGATGGTTTGATAGATAGTGGAGATCCAATATGAAAATTAGATCTCTACCTCCTTAAAAGAAAACATTTTCTTTTCTTTTTTTTTTTGGTTTTTTAAAAATGATCTCCACCATTCATCAACATGATAGACGGTAAGGATCTCATATTATTATTTTTTGGATTATTATTCTATTAATGGATGGTGGTGATTCATCTTCTTTTTTTATTTGTTGAGGTATTTCAATTATTTAATAAAAAAAACTTGGTAAACCGTTAGATTTAGCGAAATTTGATGAACGAAGTGGAGGCTTGATTTAATTTAAGGGTAAACTTGTTTTTGTTTAAATAAAAACATACTTTAGGGGAATGTTGTACAATTCGTTCTTATTTTTAATTGATATTAAAATTATAAACGTCATAAAATTATTTTAAATAAATTTACAATTATTAAATATATTTAATATTATAATAATTTGTTATATTTTTAATAAATAAAATATAAAAAAATTGAATGTACATAAAAAATGGAAATCCTCCATGAGTGGAATTTCAAAACCTATCAAAATTGGTGGATTTTGAAATCCCACTCGTGTGGGTTTTCAAAGTGGGGCTTAGAGCATCTCTAATATTGTCATGCCTTGTAAAAAAGTTACATACCACGTAAGATGAATAGATATTGAGTTAAAATAAGTCTCTCTAATACAATAATCATTCATCAATGTCAAAATGAGGTGACAGATAAAAAAAAAACAAAGACATTATCACATGTTAGATAGTCATATAAGAAAATCAATAATTATTTAATTCTAATTTTTAAATCTAATTATAAATCTAATTAAAAGTGAAATAAAAAAAATGGAAACATTAATTGAAAAATATGAAAATATTAAATGAAAATACGTGAAGACATTAAATAAAGATACATAAAAGCATTGAAAAATAAATTTTCAATTTGATTGTTCATCAAATAATATCTATATTATGTAGAAAACAAATATCTTAACATCGATGACATGATATATTTTTTTTCAAAACATAATCTATGAGAGTATTGAAAATGCTTTTACATATGCTCGGATGAGAAATTTCCATCCCAAAGCTGCTCCAAACAATGGTATAGTTGTGGTGGGGATGGGAAAATTTTTTTCTCAATCCCTCCACATTTCCGGCAGTGTAAACATACCTTGATTTTTATTATTTTTATTATTTTTTATTTTTTTTATCTATAACAGTTACAAGTAATATAGTTTATTTAGAAGTAAAGAAAATGACAAAGATAAAGGACATGAATCTAGACATTGTTATGCCTAAATGATATGTCAAATGAGGTATAACTTTTTTTTGAGAGAAATCAAATGAGATATAACTAATATATCAACAACTATATTATTTCATGATTTACGTGGGTATTACAATAACTCATATACATATTATTTGGACATAATTTTGAACTAATTATTTAGGTTAGTATTATTCTTAAATTTTATTCTAACCTAAAATAGTTAAAAATGATATATTCTATTTAAAAATAAGGAAAGTGAAATAATAAAGGAGGTAGATATAATTTCTTAAAAAAAAAAAAAAGAAAATAGATATAATCATTGTTGATAAATGTCACTCCATTTATGTAAATTAGGAGTATATGTAACATCTAGACAAATTAGGTGTTTTAATAATATTTTGTATTTGATTATCCTTTTCCTTTAGTTTAATTTAATTTAAATTCTCTTTCGTCCTCTGTACTCTATTTTCAGATACTACTTACCATTCCAATCTTGGACTCCGTTTAGCATTTTCAAGTATATTTTTTAGAAATAGATCTTTTATTAATAGATATTTTATAAGTAAAGTTTTTAAAAAGAAGTTATCGATGGTTTGATTATCAATTAAAAAACTTACTATTTGATTGTAACTTTTTTAAATTATAAAATTACAAAAGAGACATTAAAAGAAAGTAAAACAACAGAGTACAATACATGAAAAAAATACTGCATTTGTAATTAAAAAATTAAAAAATATAATATAATAAAAATATGAAATTTGAAATAAATTATCAAAAACTCAAAGTATAACAATAATATTCAAAGTGTTCATAGAATGCACATAAAAAAAAAAAATAATCAGAGTAAAAAATTAATTAAAAAAATTGAAAGCACACAAAATATTAAAAAACGTACTAATCAAAAAGGAGTTTTCGGAGTTTTTTTATTGAAACAATTATGTATAATGAAAATAGAGTATTCATATATTAAAGAAAAATTTACGAGGGTTTTAAATTTAAAGGTATAATGATATTAATAAAATATAATATGCTCATTTTAGATATTCTAATTTTTTTAAAAAAACTAAAAAAAGATAAAAATCTCAAATTTTGAGCTCCTTTCATTAGATGTATTTAAGTTTTTTTCAATTTCACAAAAGCTCTGCTAGGACGTAAAAATAGAGAAAGAGTTTTGAGATTAAAAAAATGCTTTTTGATTAGTAAATAGGTCACGGTACCTTTGTTATTACCAAGTTGAAATGGATGGGGCAAAGATTCTTTGCTACCATCAATTCTCATTTATGTTCCCATGTCAATATTTATATATCATTTATTTATTAAAATAATATATCTTTTGTTTTAAAAATCAATTTCCATATTTGATTGTGTGCACTGACTTCTTATCCATCGGACCACTTGTAACTCAACACTCTCCTTGTAATTTGGTTGAAACTGGAAACCAGTTCCCAATTCACAATCCAAAGTTAACATGCTTCTAACAAACACCCTCTCTTCACGATTTCCCTACCAAAAATATCAACTGAAAAGGTCCTTTTACGGACCTAAACCATCATCTCCTTTTCCATTCCTGAATGCAACAACTTTCCTTCACTTTCACCCACTTGGCCTTCCCACTCCTTCTAACTTGAAGGTATTTTCTCTTCTTTCTTTTCCTTATTTTGTTCCTTATATGTTATTATTGAATTTTGCTTGTTTAGGTTGTTGAAGGTGTCAGGTTTGATGGACCCATTGTGGATGTTGATGATATAATGGAGTGTGAAGATGGTGATTTGGTGGTGGAGACTTGCATCACTCGTACTCTACCTCCAGCATTGACTCTTGAACGTGGCCTTGACGCTATCAAGGAGGCTGTGGACAACTTAAAGGCTGATCCTCCTAACTCTACTAGTGGAATTTTAAGAGTTCAGGTACAACCCATTATGCCTTTGATATATTATATATGTTTATTGTATGTCATTGTATTGTTTTTGTAATGTTATATCAGTAGGTTGTGAATTGCAGAAATATGATGTTCTTTGAACACTGCTCTGCATATTGACATATGGAATTAGTATTTCCGTGCTTAAGTTGGGGTGGTATGTTCATTTTTGTGTTCATTTTGATGCAATGTAGCGAAATTCCTTTTGGGTTGAATTCTTGTATGCAAAATGCTTGTTGGAGGAAAAGAAACCAAATTATGTTTATTTAAGTGTGAACTTGAAATTTGGCTGAATGGGTTTATTAATATTTATTCGTTTTTCAGAAGGGTAGTGTTATGCATGTGAATCAAGTGATGTGACTGACGCTTTGCAGGTTGCTGTGCCCCCAAGTGCAAAAGCTTTGAATTGGTTTTGCTGCCAACCGGAGTCGTCAGGAGTGTTTCCTGTATTTTTTCTGTCCAAGGAGATGGAGAACCCAACGTGTCAATCACTTTATTTAAATAACACCCGTGGAGTGTTTGGAATTGGAAGTGCAATTTACTTTAGTCATTCTTCTTCACGTGGCCCTAGAGATAAGAGTTCAATGAAACGGTTGATCATGATTTCATCCTTTTGCACTGTTTGCTCTCTTTCTAGCAATATTATTGTTCCTTTCGTAAAGTTGTTTAATTATTTCTGCACCTGGTTGGTATGCATTCCTATCATTACTGCTAGTTCAGATAGTTAATTTTGGTCTAAATTGGAAATATATGTGAAGTGTATGGGAAGCTCATAAAGGATGTGAAGATATAGTAAATTCAACCACTAATAATTAGATTTATAAATTAGTTTAATAGATTCTTAAGATATCTTTTTAAATACTTCTTTGTTTTATTTATTTGTTAATAATTCGTTGATATTGATGGCCCTAACATTGACTTGTTCAAGCTTAGTAGTTGTGCATAACATTATTAGTTACAACTAAACTTAAAATCTTAACCTATTAGGAAAAAGATACTATGCTAGTTTTGGAGCACTCTAACATGCCCTCTTAAGTTGGGCTGGCTTTTTGGACTTGTTACATGGATCAATTCACATGCTCATTTTTGGACTGTGTTGTAATCATATATTTAATTAATAGATTAAGGGTTCCCAAGATTTGAACTTGAGATCATTAGGTTAGATATGCTTTGACACTATATTACTTACCACTTAGACCGAAAAATTTAAGCTCTCAGAAAAAAGTCAAACAATAGTATTTAAGGAAAGAGTCCGACAATAATATTTAAGCACTCTATTAAACTTCTATAGAGGTCACTAATATTAATTGATTGTAAAATATTTTGTTATGGTCTTTTGCAATTGCTAATGAAATTAGCCACGGTGCACAAAACAGAGTTTCTATGAACATATTCAAGAGGCTTTGAATTATATGCAAAATTGTAGTTATATTTGTAAGAATGATATTGTGATCTCATAGTCACTGAACCTCCTTGTTATGGATTGCTGCTATGCAGCTCTGGTAGTGCTTGGCTACTGCTTCTATTTAGCTACTGAGTCCCATTATTAGCTGTTGGAACAAAGTGCAAGTGTCAAGGTGAATTTTATTTTAGGCTTTCCAAATTGATATTGTTCATATGAATGATATGATAAATCCCAGTGTAAGGTTTATAACCATGATTTAGATAAGGCCATGGGTTAGAGAATGCCCATGCTCTAACAAGGCCTTCAGTAAGGAATGGGAATGCGTATTGCCATGAGTGTGCTGTATTGTGTCATGTTGTTGCTCTATTAGTCTAAAAGAATTATAACATTAATCAACTGTTTGAACTTTGAAAATAAAAAATTGGAAATGACTAATAGTTAAAGAACTGGAGCATCCGTGTCATGGAGTTTTGATCCTCATTCCCTTGAAAATGCAATATGCTAGAAATTTTGCAAACAATATAGTCCAAGTTATTGCTCTGATAGAATTGGCAATGAGATGGTGGGTCTGGCTACTAATAGTTTCATTAATTATTATCACTAATAAACCAGTAATCCAAGTTAAGAAATGCTAAATTGTGGTTTCCCATTGTTAGGAACTAAGACAAGCTTTGGTTTTTTGTTAGAGAGCTTAATTTAAGTTTGGGCTCTTACCGGAAAACTTAAACTTTTGGATATAGTGGTTAATTAATATGGTATGAGAGTCCACTTTAATAGAAGTGCCTAGATTTGCACGTGATTGAGTTTGTATTTGTTTTTTGTAAGATGAATTCGTGTTTGCATTTGGACTTGGTCAATATGGCAAGTTTATTGATCTTGTATGTGAGGGGTGTGTTAGAGAGCTTAATATCATTGTTTGCCTTTTACTTGACATTTTCAACATTTGAGTTCAATGGTTACTTGATAGCTTTCAAACCCCCTTTTTTTTTCTTTGCCAGTATTTGTGCTGGCAATTTATGTGAAAAGCTAATCCATGTTTGTGTAGTTTGTCTGCAGATATCTTTCAATTAACTCAATCACTGCATCAACGTATGGCTTTATGGATGTTCATTTCAACAAAGAGTTATCTTCCATGAGGCATGAAGCTGGTTCTTTTTATTTTTTTATTCCTCAGGTAGGTTTGCGTCCTCTCCCTGTCTATTTATACAACTATGTAAATGTGATTGTGATCATCCTTTGCACTTTGTGAAGTGTATGTAATATTTAGGTATCTATTTTCTCTTTGACCTTTGGCTGTGATAAGGGCAACTGACTAGTGTTGTATGTGTTTTTAAAACAAATGAGTGTTTCAACAGATTGAACTAAATGAGCATGAGCATATCTCTATCTTGGCAGCAACAATAGCATGGAGTGATAATGTGCATTGGACATTTGAGTGGGCCATTCAATCTTATGAGTCATCCCACCACCAGGTATTTTGAGGCTGCCATCTTTCTTCATGCTAACGTGTTTCCTCTAATTTTCTTTCATTTTGGACATGTTGATTGAGGATTCTATAATTCTCTGCAACTGAATTTTTGGATTCAAAGTGAAAAAGTGTAAATAAAGACATGATAAAGTCGCATATTGACTTTTGCAGATTTTTATGACCACTTAAGGTTAACTTCAGTGGCTAGATGATATCATATTCTTTTGTATAGTATGAATCCTTGCTGATGTGCTTTCGGTTCCGCTTGGTCTAATTTGATTTCCATGATTCTCTGCAAGTTATATTTCAAAATTATTCGGCTTCGTTGAATCCTCAAAATTATTTATTCCTTATATCTTCCTTCTCTCCCCTCACCCGCATTCCCATCTTCTTGTTGGCAGGTAGTTCTCACAAACCTAGGTGGGATTAAACCTATGATTTGCCGTCCACCCACCCATTTTAGGCAGAGGGGATGCCACTAGGCCCTTGTATGTTGGATATTCAGCAATCCTGTCTACAGTGTTTTTCAAACCTCAATAAAATCCTGCTAAGTTTTTCAAACACCTTAATTTTACAAATTTTGAATTGACCTTATGCAATTTAACAAATCTTGGTTTTATGTGGGGAATTTCATATGTGTTTTCGTCTGGAAGAAAGTTAAAGTCTAGACTTGAATTCTTAACACTTAAGAGTCTTGATAAAGACTAAAGGTTTTTGTTCCTATTATAACTCTTAGTGCTAACAGTTAAGAGTTAAATGTTAACACTTACCCAAGCCATTGGTTGCATCGAATCTAGAATTTTGACCTGCAGATGGATTAAAAAGTGCAGATATCATTAAAAGGACTCTGTAAGTGTATATCAGTGTATGATGTATGGATGAATATATGCCTATAGTTTTACATTTATAGTCCTTGCTGTTTTGGTGCCAAACTTGTGTGAGATATTTCTATTTCCGAGTGACTAAAGTTTATTAGAACTTGATCTGGCAAGAATTTTTTTTCTTCTTTTAGTTTCTCTCTGCTTCTACAGATATTATTCTTCTTGATATTTAATTTTCCTTTCATTTCAGGCCGGTAGTCATTTTTGGGAAACTAAAGAGAGATACAACCCCAGATGCATAAGGTCTGCTCTTAGAAAGCTCAATGTGGAGGAGGATAAAACCTTCCAAATGGTCAGATTTAATAGTTTAATTATTTAAATTCATATTCGCTGCTCATTTCATAAAATTGGTTAAACTTTTGCCAAGGAAAAACTAACACATAGGATTGAGTTGAACCTCAAAATTAATGTTGATATAACCTGCCGAGCAATGTTGTTGTCATTCTAAGTTGTGTAGTATCTATTTATTCCCTCCCTTTTGTTTTTGAGGTTACTACATAATTTTAAGTTTAAGCTTGTAGGAAGGGGAGACAATAATTTTAAGTAATTTTAATGCAACCCCTAAATGTGCAACAGCTACTGACTTGTCACGCAATTCAAGTCCAATCACAATCACAAATTCAAATATAGAAGAATCACAAATAATAAATACTTTTACAAATCATGTGTGGGGAAAACCCGGACTCTCTTGGTAGTCTGACTTTGGTACTATATTATATTACAGGGTACCAAAAAGCTTAAGCTTGTGGGTATTGCCCAAACAATGGCATCACTCTCTTGAAAAGAAGATTTTTTTGCATCAGTTCAAGTTTTGTGTCATTATGAAAAAAGTGTCCTTTACTTATGGAAAGACATTGATTTTGTCAACTACTGGAATTTTCAAAACGCACTGTTTGGTAATCAGTCACACTGAAGTAGATTTCTAGGTTATTTAGACAGAATTTCTTCCTCCCATGTTTTATGTGAAGATTACAACTGGAACACTGCACCTAAAACTGGTGTCAGTATGCCTGATGCTGGTCCTGCTACACTGTGCTTGTATTCTTTAATTCTTCAATATTTTTCAACCTTCCACATTGTGGCCATGGTAATATATTTTAACTTTAATATTATTTTTTTTTCAAGTTAACCTCCTTTCATTTTGACTCATACGTCTGACCCAGTTGTTTTATGTTATCGGTCTGCTATTTACCTGAGTCTATGTTGTTTGTGTTGTTGGCTTGTTGCATAATATTAAATGCTGAACTTCTAATTTTTGGGAACCAATTATCTTGACTTATCTAGTTACAACTTGTTTTGATATTGAAGATTTGAATAAAGAGCTGGGATTTAATGTGTGTAATTACTTTCATCATAGGACCATTTTCAAACTTTTCAAAAAATGAGTATATTCCACAGTTTGTGTCAGAAATGTATCAACTTTGATTACATTTTACATTTGAGTGATATAATTTTGCAGATATTCATGAATGCCATGCTATTGGGTGGAGCGTATTTTGGTTCTGATCCCATGGAACTGGTATCCTCTTTTGCCTGGTAATTGTTCATCCTTGTTATTTTCTAGTGTCCTTACTTCCACTTTTAATCTGAATATATATATTTTTTCATGTGCTTAATTCTCTTGCAGAGAAGGGCTCCATTTTCCAGCCAGTTTTCTTTCAGACTTTCACCAACCCATGGTCTTGCCAGGAATATGGTATGATATTATTGGAGAAGTTAGAATTGCGATTAAAATATTGGGCTCATATTGTGAAACTAATTTATCAATATACGTCAGAGTGTCGTGTATATTTGTTAATAGAATAGAAAGTTTGAGTAATTATTAGACGCATTACATCATTAGAATCATTGAACAGGTCGAGAACCTCTGAGCCTTTTGGTGTTATGCAAATGTTTATTTGCCAGAACCAGTTAATTCATTTGTGCATGTTCTTGCTAATTCATACCCAGCTGATGCCAATATCAGAACTTTCATAAAATGTTCCAAAGGAACAAACCTGGATTATAATTGTTGAAACTGTGTCTCGTTTGACTATCAGTTGGATCATGCCAGCGATATGATTATCTCCTTAAGAGATCATGCAAATATCAATGCTTTATGGGCGTCAATGCTAATTGAAGAATGCACTCGTCTTGGTTTGACAGTAAGCCTCACTATAGACCACATATTTTTATCTTTATTTTGTAGATTTTTCTGATTCATTCTTTATTCCAGTACTTTTGTATAGCTCCTGGTTCAAGATCCTCCCCCCTTGCAGTTGCTGCTTCCACTCATCCGCTGACAACATGTATTTCTTGCTTTGATGAGCGGTCACTAGCTTTTCATGCTGTTGGTTATGCAAGAGGATCTCACAAACCTGCAGTTATTATTACATCCTCAGGCACTGCAGTTTCAAATCTTCTTCCTGCTGTGAGTTCTTCGAATTTATTATTATATATTTGGTGTGAATGTTTAACAGTCTATGACTTCCCCTCTTCTCTCTCCCAGTTTATGTGTGTAGAGCATGTTTTTGTTACTCATTTATCGTTACATTATGTCTAGTCTCCTTTGAATGTCTGAAAAGTAAAGTGAGGACTGAAGCCGAAGTTCACCAGTCACCATGCCAAGACCATCAAACTCAAAGACTTGCTCTTCTGCTCATTTGGTCCTTGCAAAAGCATGGAAAATAGCGGCTTACCAAAGTTGAGCTAGAGCAGGGAGCTGAGTCTCTTTTTGTGGAGTTCCCTAAATTACCATCTCTATGACCTAAGCAATAGCAGCAGTTCTTACAAATCATTTTTCATGTGATATCCAATACCCATTATTGTTTGGCTCTTTGCCATGCAATAACCAAGACATACTGATGACAATTAGTAAAATGGTGCACTATAAGGCTGATGTACCTTCAATGATTAGTGGGACCTTAGCTTATGACCATTTGTCAAGCTATATGTTTTATCTAGTTTATTTCTGAAAGGTTGTTATTTGTGTTGTGCAAGGCTTAATTTTTATCTTGTGGCTGGGTTTTATCGCTCAAATTTATGGGTGTAAATGGAACTAATACTGGATCAATTTTCATTCATAATGGTGAATTGTCTTCGTTTTTATGCATATTCTTGAAATCTTCACCTCATCTTGTCTATTATATATGCAATCAAATTTTTGTTCCTGACTCTTTAGGTTGTAGAAGCTAGTCAGGATTTTGTGCCAATTTTATTACTTACTGCTGATCGTCCACCTGAGCTTCAGAATGCTGGAGCAAACCAAGCAATCAATCAGGTAGAAAATAATATTTCATATATATGATGTTAATTTTTCTTTTATCCCAACAGCTTGCAGTCTTCATCATCTAAATAACACTGTTTATTTTTTGCTTTTATGGTTTTGCTACTTACAAAATGTTTTTTTCTTTTTGAATTTATGAATTAGGTAAACCATTTTGGCTCTTTTGTAAGGTTCTTCTTCAGTCTTCCTGCACCCACTGATGAGATTCCTGCACGGATGGTGCTTACGACACTTGATTCTGCTGTTCATTGGGCAACATCGTCTCCTTCTGGTCCTGTTCATATCAACTGCGCTTTCAGGGAGCCATTGGATAATAGACCAAACAAATGGATGTCAGCCTGTTTAAAGGGATTAGATATTTGGTTGTCTAGCATTGAGCCATTCACCAAATATATTCAAGTGCAAGATTCTCATGCATGTACGAGTAATACTCATAGGCAAATGGCAGAGGTGTTAGAACTAATTCAAGGTGTTAACAAAGGGCTTCTTCTTGTTGGTGCGATCCACACTGAGGATGAGATGTGGGCAGTAATTCTCCTCGCTAAACATCTTATGTGGCCAGTTGTAGCTGACATCTTGTCAGGACTACGGTTGAGAAAGCTTTTGGCTTCCTTTCCAAAAACTGACGAAAATCTTTTATTTCTTGATCATCTCGATCATGCTCTGCTCTCAGAATCTGTCAAGGATTGGATACAGTTTGATGTAATTATTCAGGTATGGTTTCACTCTGAATTCGGCTCCATTAAATTATGTATGTTCAAAACATTTTGTTGACATCTGAGATATCTGAAATGAGTTTGCTTACAAAGACGACAAGTCAATTTAGGCCTATGTTTAATAACCAATAATATTGGTAAATCAGCAACTGTGGCAAAGGGTAAATATCTTAAGTGCACCCAAATAATTCATAACACTTTGCTTCCTGGTTTCTAGTGTTACTTTTTGTGGCCAGCCTAGGTTCTATATTTGCAGAAGTAGTTACGTCTAAGCAGGTCAGTCTTGGTTCCTTTCATGGATTGTGATCTAAGCAATTATGGTTCCCAGAAAGGAAATGAATGTGAGAATTGACAAGATAAATGAAGCTGAAAATTGCTTATATTCCTCAGATCACAATTATTTCTCTATCATGAACAGATTGCTTAACATCATATTCAAATTAATATCACAATCATTGCTTAAATTCAGTCTTCTTGTTAATTGCCTTGTTCTTAATCTTGAACAGATTGGAAGTCGAATTACAAGCAAGCGGATTTCTCAAATGGTAGAGGAATGTTTTCCTTGCTCGTATATTATGGTTGACAATCATCCACATCGCTATGATCCATCGCATTCTGTAACACATAGGATCCAAAGTACAGTTATGCAATTTGCTGATTGTTTGCTTCAAGTCCAAGTTCCGCATATTAGCAGTGAATGGTGCAGTTATCTACAAGCATTTGAGATGATGGTATGTGATCTCAACCCATAAAGCTTGTGTTAATTTAGATATTTGTAGATTATTTGCAGGTTTGACACTCAATTTCATTAGTTTTGTTGTGCCTTGTAGATTTATTTATATACGTTAAATATTTATGTTTAACCTCAGGATCAGTCAGTAGGGCTGAAGCCAGTTTAAGCTGTTTAAAAGTTTAAAATGCAACTAGAATAAGCACCAACACTATTATAAATCATATCTTAATTTTTTGAAAATGTTTGCTGCATCTACTTTCACTTATCCATCTTTCAATCCAGTCATGTCTTGTATTAGAGTTTAATTTTGTAGATGTGTCGGCTATTCTTATCTCTTTAGAAGTTATGATTATTAGGAGTATTATTATTTTATATTTATCTTGTATTAGGAAAGTTATCTACCTTATGTAGTTAACTTGATATTTATCTTTAAGAATCTTGTAATTAAAAGGAATGTTCTTCCTAACTCAATAAGACAAGAAAATACACTTCAATAACTTCCTAGTCTTCAAATTTATCTGTAAGTTTATTGTGATTTGTTGAGGGGTTGTGAGATAAATTATGCATCAATCATGAATCATCAACGATCGATTTAGTGCTGTTTCATAAGCTAAGGGCTTGTTCATTTTTTATATCTAAAATCTTGAAAGATCTGAAAAATATAATTAAGATGTTTTGTTTTGTTTTGTTTTGTTTTTTTTTTAGTGGTTTGGATTTTAGAAAAATACAGAAAAACATTTGAAAAAAATAAGTTGAAAATTTTGACTTTTGTCTGAATTTAAAATTAAGTTTTTGGATTTTAATACATCTTTCCTGAAACATTCTCTCGTAATTACACGAATTATAATTTATAATGTATTAAAATAAATTTGTCTATAGTTGTTGCAAGTAAGAAATCTAAAACTAAATAATTTTATTCCTCAATTCCTCACACTAGCTGTAAGGTCCCTTACATTTTAAATAAAAGATTACACTTAAAGTCGTGAAACCTAGATAAGCTCGGAGTCTAACAAAGTTATCCTAATCAAGATAAAACTAATCTCTAGAGATGAGATCAAATAACATTTTACTTAATTTCTTATCAACTCATAACAGTAAATGGAAAAAAATACATCTAACTAATCTTTACTTTCCACACCCCCCCTCAAGTTGGGTCATAGTCATAGATGTTGATCATACCCAACTTGAGAGTCAAATTTTCAAAGCTTGTTCTAGGTAGAGGTTTAGTTAGAATGTCTGCAGTTTGTGATGCAGTTGGAGTGTAAATGAGAGTCATGCTTCCTTCTTGAAGCTTCTCTTTGATAAAATGTCTATCTATCTCCACATGCTTGGTCTTGTCATGAAATACCGGATCTTTTGCAATGCTTAAGCAGCCTGATTATCACACATTATCCTAGCAGCTTTTCTAATTGGTGCTCCAATTTCTGCCAACACTCTTTTCATCCATATACCTTCACAAATTCCCAAAGCCATGGACTTAAACTCTGCTTCAGCACTACTTCTGGAGACCACAGGTTGCTTCCTACTGCGCCATGACACCAAATTTCCCCAAACATAAGTGCAGTAACCTAACATTGAGCGTCTGTCAATGCTGCAACCTGCCCAGTTAGCGTTCAAGTATACTTCCAGCTCCCTGCTTCCATTCTTTTTGAAAAACAAGCCTCTCCCTGGAGTCATCTTTAAGTACCTCAGAATACGGTGGACTGCTTGCATGTGTTCTTCATTCGAGTTGTTCATAAACTGGCTAACAACACTCACCGAATAGCATATGTCGGGTCTAGTATGGGACAAATAAATCAGCTTCCCTACTAACCTTTGATACCTCCCTTTGTCGACTGGAGCACTCCCTTCAAGCAATCCAATTTTTGTTGTGTGGTTCGTGGGAGTCTCAACTGGTTTGCAGTCAAGCATACCTATTTCCTTGAGCAAGTCTAGTATATATTTCCTTTGTGATACTGAGATATCTTTATGTGATCTCGCCACTTCCATACCCAAAAAATATCTTAGACTTCCCAAATCTTTTGTCTCAAACTCCTTAGCTAAGAAACATTTCATCCTTTGAATTTCTTCCTCACAATTCCCAGTAGTGATAATATCATCTATGTATATAATTAAAACTGTCACTTTGTCTCCTTGCGAGTGTTTAATGAATAAGGTATGGTCGGATTGACATTGGGAGTATCCACATTGCTTAACAACCTTTGTGAATCTTGCAAACCAAGCTCGTGGAGATTGCTTAAGGCCATATAGTGACTTTCGCAGCCTGCACACCTTATTAGCATTTAAATGAGTCTCAAAACCGGGTGGAATGACCATATACACTTCTTCATCTTAGTCTCCATTTAAGAAAACATTCTTGAATTCTAATTGATGTAGCTTCCAATCCAAATTCACTGCTAAAGAGAGTAGTACCCGAACTGTATTTAACTTTGCCACTGTTGCAAAAGTTTATTGGTAATCAAGCCCATATGATTGGGTGAACCCTTTAGCAACAAGCCTTGCTTTCAATCTCTCAACACTGCCATCAGCTTTGTGTTTGATGGTAAATATCCATTTGCAGCCTACTGGATGTTTACCATTTGGAAGGTCAGCCAATTCCCAGGTTCCATTCTTTTTAAGAGCTGTTATTTCTGTCCATATAGCCTTTCTCCATTCTGGTATACTCAGCGCTTCTTGTATGTTGTTAGGAACCTGATTTCTTGACAAATTGACAGTGAATGCATGAAAAACAGGTGACAGCTTATCATATGAGACAAACTTACTTATAGGATACAATGGTCGATCTCTACATTCTCTAAAACCCTTCCGAAGTGCAATTGGTAAATCATCTGTAGGCTGGTTATCATTTTGCTTATCATTCTTCTTTTCCTCTTCATATTCCAGTTCTGTTGTTGCCTTTGTACTATCTTCATGTCTTTGGACTTGGTCATTCGGGTTAGTTTCTTGTACATGCTTGAGAGGTGTTTGACTCCATTTTTGGTTCCTCAACCAAGCTGTTTGACGTTTGAGGAGTGTTTGAGACACTAGGTTAACTTGGTTAAAACTGGAAGACTCTTGGATAGGTTGATTTACACTTGGACTGTGATGAACAAAATTTTGTGACTCTAGCAGAGGTTGAATGACACTTGTAGACTCTATGTTTTCCCAAAACTAACACTTTTGACTCCCACCTTTCTCTTCGATATTTGTTTGAGTGAAATACGATTTGTTTTCCATAAATGTCACATCCATGGATACATAGAATTTTTTTGTGACTGTTGAGTAGCACTTGTATCCTTTTTGTGTAGGAGAATATCCTAGAAATATGCACTTGACAGCTTTTGGATCGAGTTTACTATGAAGGTGCTGGTGAATATGCACAAAAACAGTACATCCAAAGACTCTACTTGGTAGATGAGATAGGATTTTGTTTTTTGGATAAGTGTTTAACAAGACTTGGCAAGGATTTTGATAGTTTAGAATTCTAGACGGCAACCTATTTATCAAGTAAGCTGCAGTTAAAACAGCCTCACCCAGAAATTTTTAGGAACATTCATGGACAACATTAGGGACCTTACCACTTCTAGCAAATACCTATTTTTCCTCTCAGACACCCCATTTTGTTGTGGGATATCAACACAGGAGCTTCGATGTATAATTGCTTCCCCTGCCAAGTAATCACTCAAGTTGGGACTAAAATATTCCTTGGCATTATCGGTTCTCAACACACGAATTTTGGTTTGAAATTGAGTGGTGATCATGCGATTAAATTTGTGAAAATACGAAACACTTCGGATTTGTCTTTCATCAAGAATACCCAAGTAATTCTTGTATTATCATCTACAAATGACACAAACCACCTAGCTCCTGTTATGTTATTAATTCTTGATGGTCCCTATATATCACTATGAATTAAAGAGAATGGTGATGAAGTCTTATAGAGTTGCGTTGGGAAAACACTACGAGTTTGTTTAGACAACTGACACACTTCACATTGAAATTGATTCGAACTTTTATTCACGAATAAACTTGGAAACATTTTTTTCAAGGTACAAAAAATTTGGGTGACCTAAACGATAGTGCCATAACATTATGGTGCTATCTTTATTGGACCTAACACTACTACTAGATTGACTCTTGAAAGGTGCAGACTCTTTTGACTGGACTTGTTTTCCAGAAGGATTCTTATCTTCTAATATGTAGAGTCCCCCACACATTTCAGCGCTGCCAATAGTCTTCCCCGAGCCCAAGTCTTGAAATTCACAGTGAGTGGACATGAATTTAGTAATACAATTAAGATCTTGAGCAAGTTTACTCACATACAACAAGTTACAATCCAAAGTAGGTACTAATAACACAGAACTTAGGATTAATGATGGTGATATCCAAACTGAACCAGTACCCGTTACTTTGGATAAAGACCCATCGGCAATTCTAACTGAGAAGTTACCTTTATATGGCTGAAATGAATGAAACAAACTACTGTCACCAGTCATGTGATCGGATGCACCTGAGTCTACAATCCATGACTTATTTTTCCTGTTTTCCACCATCAAAGCTGTCAAAAAATTACCTTTATGGGCAAATGTTCCTGTTCCAATGATGGACGACTAAGATGGTTGTGTTACCTGCTTGATGATTTGTTGTAATTCCTCAAACTGATCTTTGCTGAATCTGTTGGAGGAGGAATTTTCCGACTTTACTGACAGACTGTCACTACCTGCCACAATTCGGTGACCTTCTCTACCATTTATGAACCTGGTTGGCTGCCAATCTGCTGGTTTTCCATGTATTTTCCAACAGATTTCCTTCACATGTCCTGGTCTCTTGCAGTGGTTGCACCATGGCCTGCCTTTCTGCAGTTTGTTGTCACCACTTTGGTTCTGGTTTCCTCTGACAGCAAGGGCTGAACTGTCTGTGCTTTGGACAGAATTTTCTGGCTTCACAGCTGTCCCTGACATTACTTTCTTACGGCTTTCTTCTCTTCTGACTTGGGAGAACGCTTCCCTGAGTTTTGGCAGAGGTTTGGTTTCCAAAATTCTGCCCGTTACTTCATCCAATCCTTGGTGTAGACCTTGCAGAAATTTGAATACCCTCTTCTGTTCCGCTATCTCTTTGTATGTCATTCTATCATCTCCACACTTCCATTTGTATTTTTCAAACAGATCTAACTGCTGCCAATGCTTTGTGAGACTGTTGTAGTACTGAGTCACTGTCATGTCTCCTTGCCGCAACTCATATAAGGTGCTTTCTACCCCAGTTAACTCCACCGAATGAGACCATTGAAGATAATTATGGCCATTGAGTTTGTAACTAGTGATGGGAAGATTTGGAATTTGAGGATTATTAGAATTTCCTCCTCCATTTCTACCAGTTGAATCTGCAGAACTGGAAGAGGATGGAGTATGGGCGGCTGAACTTGGAAGAGCCATGCCGTGCTTTTTCATTTTTAAGGATTCTAGGTTTCAGAGAGAAGCTCTGATACCATGTTGCAAGTAAAAAATCTAAAACTAAATAATTTTATTCCTCAATTCCTCACACTAGCTATAAGGTACATTTTAAATAAAAGATCACACTTAAAAGTCTTGAAACCTAGATAAGCTAGGAGTTTAACAAAGTTATCCTAATCAAGATAAAACTAATTTCTAGAGATGAGATCAAGTAACATCTTACTTAATCTCTTATCAACTCATAACAGTAAATGAAAAAAATACATCTAACTAATCTTTACTTTCCACAATAGTCATAGGAGGCAGAGGAGATTCTTCCTATTGTGGAAATATACTCTCCATTGTTTTCATTTTTTTTTTTTTTAGTGAAAATATTTATTTGTTTAATATTGATGTCTTTAATATTATTTTACTAATTGACATATTTTTAAATATATGATTTATATTAAAAAAAAAAGGTTATAATAATTTTTAAGATATTAATCGAAACAGTTTAAACTAAATATATCATAAATATGTAGGCAAATTAATAATTCTAGACACTAATATATAAAATATTTACAATTAAAAGAGTAAAATAAGCTTATTATCAACTTTTAGATGTTTACATTCTGAAAACTTAAATAGAAAACACACGTTATTGTGTCTTATCCTTTCAGTTCTATCGAAAGTTAGGACCTATCTAGATTTCAAGCGGAAAAACAAACACTACCTTAATCTCTTAAGTGCCTCCTTATTGCAGTTTGTGGTATATCTGGAAGTAGAGCTTTGAATGGTTGTGCATAGATCTTGATTAGTTTTCATCAAATAAAAGGCTGGATAAAAGCTTTTTGTTTTTATATGAGATATAAATCTTTTAATTTCTTTTTACTTGAAGGGATCAAAGTATCTTTCTTGTACAGGATTGAGATGTACTGCTGGCTTGGTGATTTTTTATTTTCCTTTCCCACTAATTGTAACTAAGTTCCTTGCCTAATTGTAGGTTGAATGGGAGATATCATTTCAAATTTTTGCTGAGCATTCCTTGACTGAGCCTCATGTTGCACAAGCAGTCTCCGAAGCACTTAGATCTAATTCTGCTCTTTTTGTTGGGAACAGCATGGCAATACGAGATGCTGATATGTATGGATGCGGTTGGACAACTTGTACTCATAATACTCCAGATGCAATTTTGAATTCAGAACTGCTGTTTCACTGGATACAGGTGGCTGGAAACAGGGGGGCTAGTGGTATTGATGGTTTGCTAAGCACAGCTCTTGGTTTTTCTGTCGGATGCAATAGACAAGTAAGTTCTGCAATATGTTTACATCTCTTCAAGTAACTGTGTTATGAATTCCTTAAAGCTCATTGCAACTGTTATTCTTGGAGTTGAGAGGATTTGTTTGGAAATGGGGATAGAAATGGAAAAATCATGTAGTTCTTATGTACAAATGAATGAATGATAGATCCATAACAGATTAGCAACTTGGATAGTTAAGTTTTTTTTTTTTTGATAGGAAACAAAAACTTTATTTATAATAAAAAAAGATAATACAAAGGTGAATCAGAAATCCACCAAAGGAGAAACAAAACTAAAGCTAAGCTAAACTAAGGCTAAAAAACTAGGAGGAAAAAACAATTAACTAACAGCAGCCTTCCAGTCTAGCATAATTAGAAATAGCGATAGATCTTTGAATTCTATACTAGAAGATGCCCAAAGAGAGGCTAAATAATACACTTTATCTCCTAGAAAAATCTCCTCCTCTTGGCTTTCATGAAAGATTCTTTTGTTTCTTTCCTCCCAAATAACCCAAAAAATGGCGAACACTCCACAGTACCAAAGAATGGTAGCTTTCTTTCCATCTCCTAAGGCTTTGAAATCTTCCAATAAAAAAGAGTGTATCGATCTTGGAGCAGCCCACTTCAAACCAAATAGGGAAAACAACTTATTCCATAACACTCTAACCACCGGACAATGGAGGAAGAGATGATCCAAATTTTCCCCCCACCTCTTGCACATGATACAACAAAACGGAGAAAGACAAATACTCGAACATCTTTTTTGAATAACATCACAAGTATTTAATTTCCCATGAACTATAAGCCAAACCAAAAATTTAACCTTGTTCGGAGCCTTTGATTTCCAAATGATGTTAGCAAGATTGAATCTAGGAATAGAGTCATCTTGGACCAACTTATCAAAAAAGGATTTGCATGAAAAAATGCCATTGGAGTTTAGCACCCATCTCCTACTGTCGTCCATGCTGGGGTTGAAAGGAGCATTCTCTAACAAAGAGATAATAGAAGCAAAGTCGTCAATCTCCCTATCATTCAAGTTCCTTCTGAAGTCAAAACACCACCCTCCATGAAAAGGCGGACCATCTGATCTACTCAAAACTGAAGTATTGTGAGAAGCAGCGAACTTATACAACCTTGGAAACTTCACACTAAGAGGCTTAGAATCCACCCAACAATCCTCCCAAAACCTTATTCGAGCACCATTTCCAACCACAAATCTTATATTTCTCGAGAAAGCATGGATACCTGTCATGATAACCTTCCACGGACATCTACTGTATCCTTTAAGAACCGTTTTCGACTCCCATCCATTTCCTTGAATTCCATACTTGCTTTTAATTACTCCATGCCACAATGAATGAGGTTCCAACGGGAACCTCCATAACCATTTACCAAGCAACGCCATGTTCTTTCTCACAATATTCCCAATTCCTAAACCGCCTTCGTGTTGAGGTCTCGAAACAATCTCCCATTTTACCAGATGAGTCTTCTTTCTTTCGCCTATACCTTCCCATAAAAAATCCCTCATGATTTTCTCAATTCGGTTTGCCACTTCTATAGGAATTCTGAATAAGGAAAGGAAATAAGTGGGGATGCTTTGTAACACTGCTTGAATCAAGACCAATCTACCGCCTCTCGACAAAAAAGCATTTTTCCATCCCTCTAATCTCTTCTCAACTTTCTGCACTACCGGGGCCCAAAACTCGACAGATCTCGGATTTCCTCCCAACGGCATTCCTAGATAATTCATTGGCCACTTCCCAACCTCACAGCCAAATGCATTGGCTAGATCAACCACTTTCTTCTCATCACAATTAATTCCTGCCACTACACTCTTCGCCAAGTTCACCTTAAGCCCAGAAACCCAACAAAACAGGCGAATCATCGCAACTAAAGAAGCAAACTTTTCTTTATCGCCTGAAGAGAAAAAGATGGTATCATCAGCAAATTGCAGGTGGGAAACAATAACATTCTCCTTACCAACACTAAAGCCTTCCACTAACTGACATTCCCTAGCTCTATCGATCAGCCTACCCAAGCAATCTACCACAAGAACAAACAAAAAAGGGGAAAGAGGGTCACCCTGCCTAAGACCTCTAGAAGCATTAAATTGTCCCCTGGGTCGCCCATTTATCATGATCGAAAAATTTGCAGACTTTAAGCAACCCCTAATCCATGTTCTCCATCTTACCCCAAAACCTTTTGCTTTCAAGACATAATCCAGAAAATCCCAGTCAACATGGTCATAGGCTTTTTCAAAATCAATTTTAAAGACAACACCCTCCCGTTTCTTCATTCTACATTCCTCCACCACCTCATTAGCCACCAACACCGCATCCAGAATTTGTCTACCTTTAACAAAAGCCGATTGACATCTTGAAATAGTACTATCCAGCACCTCTTTCAATCTAAAAGAAAGAACTTTAGCAATAATCTTGTACAGACTAGAGACCAAACTAATTGGTCTAAAGTCTCCAATCTTCAAAGAATTGGACTTCTTTGGAATGAGACAAATATACGTTGCATTGGTAACTCTATTGACTATCCCATTCTCAAAAAATTCCAAGAAAACGTCCATCAAATCCTCTTTAATGATATCCCAACAAGCATGAAAAAACTCAAAATTGAAGCCATCCGGACCAGGAGCCTTTTCTTTACTACAATCCGCCACCGCCCTTTTAATTTCTTCTTCTTCAAAAGACCTTTCCAACCAATTAGCTTTCACTCTACCAATGTCGTCCCAGTTTAAACCTTGAATAGTTGGTCTGTCCACGTCTTCCTTAGAATACAACTTTTTAAAGAATTGGATTAGTTCATTCTCGATCTCTCCTTCATTGTCAATTATAGACCCATCACTTAATTCTAACTTATCAATGTAGTTCCTCATCCTTCTCCCATTAACAATCTTGTGAAAAAATTTCGAATTGCAGTCCCCTTCTTTAAGCCATTTAACTTTCGCCTTTTGCCTCCACAACATTTCCTCCTTTATCACCAACTTCTCCATCTTTATCTTCAATTGGTTTCTTTCCGCTCTCGAGGACTCAGATAGCCAACCTTCTGCTTCGTCTCTATCCAACTCAAAGATTCTAGACTCGATCTCATTCTTCTCCTTGAAAATGTCTCCAAAAACTTCCTTATTCCAAGATTTCAATTTTACTTTAACCCACTCAAGCTTCTTCATGAACCTATATCCCTTCCAACCTTGAAAATCCTTTTCATTCCACCAATCCACCATATTTTTAGCAAAGGAGTGATGACCCAACCAAATATTTTCAAACTTGAAAGGGATAGGTCCCCAATTCCTGTGAGAACAATCCAGCAAAATCGGGCAATGATCTGAGATTGTTCTTACTAAAGCCATCTGTTTAACCCTTCCCCCAACCAACTCTTCCCATTCATTTGAAAAGAGAAACCTGTCTAATCTGCAACACACCGCATTTTGTCTGAAATTAGACCAAGTGAAGTCTGAGTAATTTAAAACGGGATCAATCAAGTTAGTATCTCGAATGAAACAGTTAAAATCCTTCATACTTCTCGTTTCCCTTCCCCCTGTCGACTTTTCCGAAGGAAATCTAACAACATTAAAATCACCACTGATACACCATCTTGGAAAACATAAACCAAATAATCCGGACAGCTCTTCCCAAAAAGCTCCTCTCTCTCTTTTTTTATTCGGACCGTAAACCCCTGAAAGCCACCAATTTCTACCCTCATCACCGAGAATATTCACCGAAATAGAAAATTCTCCCATCACATAACCTAAAACCTTTACAATCTTGGAATTCCATATGACCACAATACCTCCCGAACATCCTTCGGAAGGTAAATACACCCACTGTTTAAACCTTGCCCCCCACACACTTCTGATAATACTCTGATCCACCACTTGTTTTTTAGATTCAATCAAAATAACCACATCCGGATTGATCTTTCTAATCACCTCCTTAATCATCCTCCTTTTTTTCCAACACCCCAATCCTCTCACATTCCAACTAACAATCTTCATAAAGAACCATTTACACCCTTACCACTGCTGCCTCTTTTCTCGTCATTCATCGTCCATTGAAGGTTCCGTAATTCCCTGTTTTGTTTTGACTTCATGCCGGGTTCCTTAACCGAACAGAACTGGTTTATCTTCATGGGATGAGAAATCGTTAAATTCATCTTTTTTATCAGCGACATTGTCATTTCATCCTCCTCTAATAGTGAAATACCCTGTTCTTCATCACATCTTACGATCTGACTTCTTGAATTTGATCTGTCAGCAGAATCCTTGTCAATATGATCTGTTTTCTTCTTTCTCCTTTCATACTGAAATAAAACCCCCTCATTTCTCTCCTCATCACATCTGAAATTGAGGTCTGTATCTGGTTCAGTATTCTGCTTGTCAAACAACAGATCCAAGTTAAAGTCTGCTTCCCCGTTATTCCCATTCTGTGGATCAACCTCCTCTTCTACTCTATATCCTTCCGAATCACTGTCTGATTCCACCTCTTCCTCGAGACTCTCTATATTGAATTCGAGCTCCTTCCCTGCTGCTTCTGCAAACTTGAACTGTGTTCCAAACTCAAACCTGAGACTCGGTACTTCATCTTCTGCCCCCAAACTCATACACTCCATATTACAGTATTGGACGCATGGAGATCTACGGGGTTCTTGTCCGTCGTCATCCGAACCTTCTTCTCCTATCATCTCAGCTGCTGTTGACTTCTCTCCGTCAGACTCAAGATCGTCCGACCGCAGAATGGAGGAACCGCCAGACCCGTTGCCTTTGTTCGCTTCACTAGACGAACCAGCCACTTGCTGGGAGAAAGAGAAGAGATGAAGAGATTTCGGTTTAAAAGAACCCACCTTGGGTTTAACGGATGGGAAGCTGCGTGATTCCTTTCCATCGTCTTCTGAACCTTCATCTCCTAAGTTCGCTTCACTGTAAGCACCGCCAGAAACTTCTGAAGCTGCATGGGCTCCTATCGACTTCTTTCCATCAGACTCAGTGTCGTCCGACGGCATAATGGAAGCACCGCCAGAACCGTTGCCCAAGTTCGCTTCACTGTAAGAAGCAGAGTCTTGCTGAGAGAAAGAGAACAGAGGAAAAGAGCTCGATTTATAGTGACCCGGTTTGGGTTCAACCCGCCCATCAGCAGCAATAGGCTGCCTCAGCCAAAGAGAAGGTATGAGCCCGGCCTTGTTTGTTTTCCTTCTTGTTACTTCCCAAGGCCTACCCAATCCTTTAGGCCCAGGATCACTAAAGTGTTGTTGCACTTGTTCTTTGTGATGGGCCTGATTTTGTAAATTCCCTATTCCCCTTGGCCCACTTGACCCACTAACTTTTTCTTTTAAAAGTCTTCCAAGGTCCATGTCCACCTCCTTAACCAGTCTCTTCTTCCCGTCAGACTCCTGCAGATTCTGTCCCTTCTCCCCAGCATACCCATTTTTGTTAAAACCTCTATATTCAGTCCCGACAACCTTTGTCGCATCTGTAATGATGGTGTCCTGTTCAACTTCTTGCTTCTGCTTCAGATCTTGCAGAACAGTAAGCTCTTCTTGGAAAACCGTAGCTCCTTCTTTCTTCATCTCTGCCGATTCCTTTCCCCTATTGTCTCTCCTGACCCTCCAGATCTCTTTTGGTTGCTTTCTGAAAAAAGATCTCATCGGAAAATTTGAATTTTCCGGCCCCCAGCTGTTGCCACGTGTCTGATTCCCCCTGCCGGCCCTCCTCCCTTCCCCGTCGTCCTCCTTCCGATTGAGGGAAAAATTGTACCTGTCTCTATGCCGAAGAAGGGAATTTGACAGAGGTCTTATTCTAATGTCAATAGTGCTATCTCCATCCTTAATTCCTATGACAGCCGGAATAAATCCGTTGTCCTTCTTGCCCACTTTAATTCTTGCCTCTCTCAAAGATTGAAGAAGCTCTGTATCTTTGTCAACGTGAATGAGACCCCCACAATAATCCGCTATTTTGCAAAAGGCGTTCCTATTCCATAAATGAAATGGAAGCCCTTCAATGGCTATCCACCCTCCCCCAAAAGCCAGTCTTTCCTTAACAGCATTAATTTCAGGCCTCCATTGCTGCAGTGACACAGAAACAGAGCCTCCTACTCGACATTGTCCTACCTGCCCTACCTTAGCGGCCTCCCTAGCATCATGGCAGAAAAAAACTGCTTTATCATCATGGAAAGGTTTCAGCTCAATCATGAAGCCTAGTAATTTTGACAATGCCTTCTGAATATCATTCCAAGCGACCCACCCATCCATTCTTGAGCAGACAACTGCTCTCATCCACTCTCCATACAGAAGACATTCAGCAAAGCTTACTCCCCTCTTAATTCCTTCTGTCCTTCTCCTCTCAATTACCGCTTTACTGCCATGATTCCCACAAGTGTCAACCTTTCTTCTGCTTGCTCTTGCAGCTTCGTCCGCCTCGCCCCCTGAATGACCCCCTGGCCGGAATATGCTTAAAATCATCTTTGCGCACTCAGCCCATCCCGTTGCCTTGATTCCCATAGGAATGAAGATGCTCTTCAAACCCATCTTGCCTACAACTAAGGATACTTTTAAGAAAGCTCCTTTGTTGTTTGCAAACCTATTAATCCATACTTGATTCGAATTGAATTTACGAATGCGAAAGAATTTCATATCATTGACATTTTGAACTGCTTCTAGTAAGCAATTCCCCAGCCAAAAAGCGCAGTCCAATCCTATCTTCAGTTCAAACTCCCCGTGATTGTTCCTCTCCAAGAGCTTAATTACACTCCCAGCCGATATCTCATCAAATTCTAAGGAAAAAAACCTTGCTCTCAATCCTAATCTGCCTAGTTAAGTGAGAAAAACGACCCATAGTGGAGAAACATAAAGATTAACCTTAAGTTGAAATGCTAGTTGCACCTTCCTGAAGCCCAAAGCTTAACTGGATAGTTAAGTTTTGAATTACATTTAGCCAATGAAACTGATTTTTCTTGGGAGAGAATGAGAGAATTGCATTGTATAAGGTACTTAGAAATCATGAAAATTAGTCCATTTGTGGGAGGATTAATCTCTGTGCTCCGCTGTGGGATAAATGTAGGCAGCTGCAGTGAAGCAAAGAGAAGGCTTAGGGTGCATTTGGCGCTGTTTCGCCTGCACATTGTTTGTTTTTACAATTTAAAGATACAAATTGTATATATTTTGGTTTCATTATGTGGGAAAAAAGTGTTGTAAAAGCAAAAAACATCATGTGGATGTGTTTATTGTTTTCTCCCCAAATATCTACTAGAACACAGAAAAATGAGTTTGCAACTCACTTATTCCTCTTCTCTTCTCTTGATACAAACATGAAACCCAGTCATCAACTCCTATGATTTTATCACAACTAGATTTTGCAACCACATTAGTCGGGGTAATCATTCCCCCACCCCTACCTGGTTCTTCCGGTGGTAAAACTCGATGGCAAATTCTCTCATTTGATATGGCAATTCGAACTTTTTAATGTTTGATGCTTCCTTTACCTTTTCACAAATTTTCATTATGGATCAAACTATAATGGCTTATGACATTGCAATCATGGTTAGGTACTCTGCGTTATTGGAGATGTTTCTTTCCTTCATGACACAAACGGTTTGGCTATTTTAAAACAGAGGTAGGACTTAATTGTTTCACATGTATGTGAGATAGTCTGTTCTCGCACTTGGTTTATCATTTATACTGTTCATTATGATAATAACTCTCTATAATGTTGCATAATTTCAGTATAGGCTGCATAGTTTTAGTTCTTTTAGGAGCTTTATTAACCACCTGACTACTAACCTTTTCTGGTCTGCCCATGCATCACACATCATACTAATATTTTGAACATTTACTTTGAAGGGTGTTGCGGAAACCGATCCTGATAGTTGTGATAAACAATCATGGTGGTGCAATCTTCAGCCTTCTTCCAATTGCAGAGAGAACTGAACCAAGAGTATTAAATCAGTATTTCTACACCTCCCATAACATTTCAATCCAGAATCTATGTGCAGCACATGGGTAAAAACCTCAATATATAGTTGGTTTATGTTAAGTATTTGTGTCTAACTGATATTATTATCATCTAAGATTGCATGCTCGTCTCTTATTTTTCATATTTTGATCAATTTTGGTGCCTTTTACTTGACTTATTATATGGGTGCTTTAAGTTCTATATGCGGACACATACTTATATAGTCAATGTGAACTGAATCTACTGTTTTATACTTGCAATGATTCCAAATGTCATGATTTCTGTGACGTAGACACCAATAATGCTCCTATCAAATATTAGAGCCTAGATAAGGGCATTTTATATTATATTCCTTGGAATTTTGTAATATGGAATGTGTTGGCATTTTGTTGATAGCGTTACTAAATGGATTGATGATTTCTTCTGCCTCTTGCCCTCATCATGGAATGATTTCTTTTTCTTGGTTCCATCCACTTTCTTAATTTTGAATGATCTATTAAAACTTGATAAAGGAAAAAGTTGAATAGAACAACCAGAAACTGAAACAATGGACCCTATTAATTTTTAAATATTTGATTTATACTTTGTATGCTACACTTGACCATGGTAAGTAAATTATCTCACCATCTTGAATTCAGCATGTTTCTGATATGGTTAGCAAATAACGTCGAAAATTGGACCATTAAATTGTTGTAGTTGACAACATTTAAGCATCGATAAAATCCAATAGCTGATAATATTTATCATATATTATTTTTATTGTCACACAAAACAATTGCAGCTCTAACATAAGTTTGGTAAGCAATGTGTAAATAGCACAAATGGATTGGATTGTGGTACCTAAAAGCCTAATTTGCTACAAAATAGAAGCATTTAATAAAGCATACCAGTACTTATGGTGGGTAGCAATGGCTAAATCAGTGACCAAATAAGATTATGTTAAATTGAGAAATCTATCCAGCTGGAGGAAGTAGGCAGCACTTAATGCTGGATAAGATGGATCTTTCCATAACAAATTCTTATCAATGAGTGAAGTGGAAACTCAGTCGTATGGATAATCAAATGCCACATAAATAAATATACAAAAGGAAACTAGCTGAGGCTGTGCTGAGAAGTTGTAAAGGTGTTTTCATAATTCAACATAACCTGCATGAATCTTGCGGGTAGCAAGGTTTTTTCTTCCTCGAGTAATATGACTGTCTTTGTGTTTTCTTTATCTGACATTAACCTTGTTTCCTTAAAGGTATGGGCTTCATTTTTCAGGCAATCTTTGGTACGTGTGTACCATCAGGATGACCGATTGAATTGGTGTTTTAGTTTGCTATTCCCAGATCTAATTACCTGAAGAATTGTGCTGTTATCTCTGGTTAATTTTTGTTTTTTAGAATATTCACATTATAAAGTACATATTATGAATTTTGATAGAGGAAAAAATATACGACTTAAAATCACTGTATGTGCAGTGTAAAGCATTTACAGGTGAAGACAAAATTAGAGCTTCAAGAAGCTTTATTCAAGTTTCAGCATCAAGGGACAGATTGTGTCATTGAGGTTGAGAGCTGCATTGATGCCAATGCCACATTCCACAGGTTGTTTGGTTTTACAGCTTCTCTGAGGTTAATGAACTTTTTTCTGTGCACTATACTGATAAGTTATAATCCTTTTCTCAGTACTTTGAGAAAATTTGCATGCTGGGCAGCTGATAATGGCATGAACATCCTTTCAAGGTTTTCTATCTCAGATTCTGTTTCGCATAGGCTCTGTGATTGCAAGATTCATAGAATGGAGTATTCACTGTATAGGTAAGGCTTTAATACAAGAACAAATATTTGAGATCTCTAAATATTTAATCTCTGCGGTAATGAGATATACCTTCAAAATTTTGTTGCGACAGAATTCAACTTTGTACTCCACCTACTTCGAGTTTTGTTAGTGATGGAAAAAGTAAATTCTACAGAGAAGGTTTTATTTTGTCATTGTATCTCGAGGATGGAAGTGTCGGGTATGGTGAGGTCAGTTATTATTTGATTTGGTACATATTTTTTTTATTCCTCTTCCACTTGTTTTTGGTTCCAAAAGTTTGATATGAATTAATGGCATGTCAGACACTTTCGTAAACTTGGTAATACAGTGCATTATTTTAAAACGCATGTATTCAGTTCTGAAAGCTGAATATAACTATTTTGACTTGGTTGTCCTCCAATTTATTATTATATTATCTTGATCCAGCTGAACCTAAATATATATAGTGCAATATTTGAAATCTTCCCCTTTTATTATAAGATAGGTTGGATTAGATACTCAAGGCATTTCTTATTTGACATATAAAATTTTATTTATTATTTTTATTTTATTATAATCAATATTATTATTATTTTACGTGGAATGAGTAACTAAAAGGCATGTTAAAATTTTCATGCTTAAATTGAAGACATGGATTGATAGCAATATAGAAATATTTACAGTTTTACACCATTTAAAGAGCTGGGATTGAGCATGGCTAATATCTGTTGTTATTTATTTATTTATTTTTCATTGCTGACACAATAAAAAATAGGGGGTTATTTGAAACAAAACAAATGAGAGTATAAAATTTCATTTGAAAGAAGATCACATAAATCACAAGCCACTTTCCTCAAAAACAAAAAAAAAAAAAAAAAATCACAAGCCACTGAGACAATGTTATGACTGACTTCTATAATATATTCTTATCTTCCCTTGTTATTATTTTCTTGTTATACTTTTGGGTTTCATGTAGATTACTCATTTATTTTTGCCATTTTGTTTTCTCTTATCCTGTTCCCCTCTGAACAATATATTCCTCTCTTACATCCATTGTGAAGGTTGCACCTCTTGAAATCCACAAAGAAAACCTGCTGGATGTAGAAGAGCAACTTCAGTTTCTTCGTCATGTCATGCAAGGAGCTAAGATCAGCCGTTTCGTACTTCTGTTAAAAGGCTCATTTTCTTTCTGGATACAAAACGTGTTAGGAATACCTGTAGGTCCATTTATCATCATTTAATAAGTACTAAAAGGAAAAAGGAAAATTGTTAGTGTTGTTCTAATTATCTCTGCTCCTCTTTATCGTTTTTGGGTATTGAAGTTCTGTTCTGTTCTACAGGCATATTCTATATTTCCTAGTGTCAGGTGCGGTTTGGAAATGGCTATTCTTAGTGCCATAGCAGTAAGACATGGTTCCAGTTTTTTAAATATACTATATCCACTGAGAGAAACAGATGAAGAATTATCTAAAAGGTCATCAAATGTTAAGATCTGTGCTCTCATTGACTCAATTGGGACTCCTGCAGAGGTTGCTAATATTGCTTCCACTCTTGTTGAAGAAGGATTTACTGCCATAAAGCTTAAAGTAAGAGAATCTTAACAGAATTACACTGCTAAAATATTCTTTTCAATAATGTTTATGGTAAATTTTAATATTTGTTAAATTTTTTATGTATTGAGAATTGGGTTAATAAATCATTGGATAGCCTTACGACCCAAAAGGCTAGCTAATTGAGTGTTTGGGTTGTGACATCCATTGTTATATATCATTCTCTTCCCTTTTATCTTTTCAATAGAAATTCATTTTGATCTTCTTTAGCTTTTCATTATTTTATTGTTAGACCCTTGACGTTAGTCTGAATGGTTATGATACCATGTTAAAATTTTATATTTATTATATTTTTAAATTTTTGAGATTGGTTTTTATTTAGTGGATAGTCTTGTAAATGAAGAGCTCTTTGTTGATAGGTTAAAATCTGATCTTACTCAGAATAAAGAAGACAAATATATATACACATCCAGAAGAACAGAAACCTTTAGTCACCCTTGCATCTGTTTCCTATTTACAGTCACTCAACATCCTAAATAAATAGAAAACTAATGCACTCTGCCAACAACCTACATAAATAATGTCCTAAAAAATAGTAAACTTCCAACAAGTCTTACTCCTTAATAGAATATCCTAGTGGATTGTGGATCCATTGTCATAGATAGTTCTCTCTGTTTTTATCTTTTCAAGGTGCGATTCTTTCTCATCTTCTTTAGCTTTGTTTATGGATTCTCTAGCAGTTACTTACAAGTTGCTCTGTTTCTCTCTGCTATCTATAGCCAGGATTTTACTTAGTATTAGTTGGCTTGTTTTCATACTGATTTTATGTTATTATTAATACGCAACAGGTTGCACGTCGAGCAGATCCCGTTCAAGATGCTGCTGTCATACAGGAAGTAAGAAAGAGGATTGGTTGCCAGATTGAACTCCGTGTGGATGCCAATCGGAACTGGAACTATGAAGGAGCTCTTAAATTTGGCTCTTTGGTTAAAAATTGTGACATACAATATGTTGAGGTACAATCTGCTTGAACCAGTAGAAAATTAGTGTTCTAATCATTGCTATTCCTTCTAGATTAATGATTACAGGTAATCTATAATAATTTAATTCCATAAAAATTATGTTAGTCATATAATGTATGACTGACTATTTAACTTTGGACTTAATCTTCCTTTGCAACGTTGCTTTGCTATGGGTTTATTCATTCTGATTTTTGTTATTATACACATAATAATTTGTTAAGTTTTTACCAGAGTCCCTATATTTTCAGGAGCCTGTTCAGGATGAAGATGATATTATAAAGTACTGTGAAGAAAGTGGACTGCCAGTGGCACTGGATGAAACTGTTGACAACTTCCCAGAAAATGCTCTTAATATGCTTGTGAAGTATGCTCACCCAGGAATTGTTGCTGTTGTAAGTGACATTAAATTTTCAAATCAGTTGGGCATACGTCTTTGAGTCCTTTGCTAGCATATTTTTAGTAGATCACTGGCAAATAATTATATGTTTCTTTTTTTCTTTTTTTTTTAAAAATTATTATATGTTTCTTCTTAAGATGAAGAATTCCATTTTTTTAATTAATCCAATTCAACACAATCAGATGGCCAAATTGTCAATTGAGAAATTAATAGATTTGAGTGAAGTCATTAAAAATAAAAGCCTGTTGTCTGGTAAAGCATTTTTATTCCCAAATGATGGTTGAGCTCTGGCTGTAGGGCATAAATTCATCTAAAGTGATGGTTGAGCTCAGGCTGCAGAGCATAAATTCATCTCAATATTTACATTCTTACAATATTGCAAGTATCAATTTATAGTTGAATTCATTTGTGGCCGAAATTTTGGTTTTGAATTCAGGCCTTCAGCTTCTGAAGAGCATTAATTATTATGGACTTTTGCATGTTCTTCATTGTTGTGGGATTGAACACCATTTAGAATAGGTAATTGATAGGATTTGTATCAATTGTCAGTCGTTATGTACTATGCTTTCCTGTTGCATATTATCATCCTTCAAACATATACACATATTCACATATCCGTTGTTCTTGGAAGTGGTTTGATGATATTGTCCTATCTGAGAATTGATGGGTTTTTTTTAGGTCATTAAACCAAGTGTCGTTGGTGGATTTGAAAAGGCAGCATTAATTGCAAGATGGGCCCAGCAGCAGGGGAAGATGGCTGTTATCAGTGCGGCATTTGAAAGTAGCCTTAGTTTATCAGCATATGTTCTGTTTTCAAGCTATCTGGAGTTGCAGAATGTAGATGTATGCAAAGTGATGAATCGTCAACTTGCCTCACCTATTGCCCATGGTCTTGGAACTTATCAATGGCTGAAAGAAGATGTAACAACTGATCTTCTTGGGATTTGTCACAATCCACATAGTGGCTCTGTAGAAGCTTCTGTTGCCAATGCCTCCCAGCTCTTGCAGAAATTTAAAATTAACCACAGTATCATATGTAGAACTTCCACAGAAAAGCAATTTTTAAGATATCAGTTGTCTGTTGATTCAAAGGACCTCTCCGCTTGCATCAAAGTGCAAGAAATTGGAGAAAGTACCGATGTAAGTACAGGAATTTCATGATGCTTACTTCGTCACCCCTCCCTCTCCCCGACTTTTTTTTTCTTTGAATCATAGAATAGATCTCCTTAGTGTTTTATTGGCTTACTTACCTTTCATATTCATTAATCAATAGAGATACTAAGTAAGGATACTCAAATGCTTTCTGTCCATCAATACCTACACATTGTGTTGTTCAATTGATTGCCTTCTTAATAAGGATCACTGTTTTTTGCAAACATATATAATTTTTTTTTTTTTTGCACTGCCAAATTGGTTTAAAATAAAATCAAAGACTTAATTGTCAATATGATGGGTGACCTAATTAGCTGGTGGCATCTTCAATGTTTATGACGTGAATGCTCATATTGCTGTTTGTATTGTAAGTGAGTGCAATTGATTATATATACTTTAAAGTTTTTGGAGGTGGAAAGAAGGTTAGTATTCTTTGGTATTGTGGAATTTTCATCATTTTATGGGTTATTTAGAAAAAAGAAATAGAAGAATCTTTAATGAAGTTGAAAAAGAGGAGAATATTTTAGGAGATAAAACGTATTATTTGACTTCTCTTTGGGTTTCTTTTAGTAAAGATTTTAAACATCTTTCTTTATTTTTTATTATGCTTTATTGGAAGGCGGTTGTGTATTGATCAATTGTATTTTATTTTATTTTTTATTCCTTTCTTGTATTTTGTTTTTGTTTTTGTTTGTGTTGTTGGACTGCTGATTCACATTTGTAACTTCAATATTAATTTTTTGATAAAATCTCTGTTTCCTAAAAAAAAAAAAAAATTGATTATATATACTTGTTTGGGAAATTGTAGTCAGATTATTCACGCCTTTTCTTTTTCTTGTTCAAGATGACTTCAATTTGCTTCAGCTATTGGCTTCTCGACTGATTTACATGTTCTAGTTACACTTCAATTTACTTCAGCTATTGGCTGCTAGACTGATTTACATGTTCTAGTTACACTCAATGTTTTGATGCTCACTACATCTTTGTTTGAGTTAATGCAGGATAATGTACTTCTATTTCTCCATGGGTTTCTTGGAACTGGTGAAGATTGGCTTCCTATCATGAAGGCTGTCTCAGGATTGGCCAGATGCATTTCAATTGACCTTCCTGGTCATGGAGGATCAAAGATACAATATCTTGGCGGTAAAGTAGCTACACAAAATTCAGTTTTGTCTATTGACCTAGTTGCAGATGTATTATGTGAGTTGATTGAACGGATAACTCCCAGAAAAGTTACCCTTGTTGGCTATTCAATGGGAGCAAGAATTGCCTTGTACATGGCTCTGAGGTTTAGTTATAAGGTACTTTCACGAAGTTCAAATTATTTGCCATTGTGAGGTTATCTAGTCTAGCAAAGTAACAACTTGTTATACAGATAGAAGGAGCTGTAATCATATCTGGAAGCCCTGGATTAAAAGATGCGTTCACAAGAAAAATTCGTAGGGCTATGGATGATTCCAGAGCATCTTCACTTGTGGCTAATGGTTTGCCACTCTTTCTGGACAACTGGTATGCTGGGGACCTCTGGCGAAGGTACTTGTTGGTTTTGGGTGTTACACTATTATGTTTCTAAGCCTACCTGAACAGTATTACATTTTCAATATTACACTTTAAAATACTGTAATCACTGAAACAATTTTATGCATTGTACAGCTTGAGAAACCATCCCCATTTTAATAAAATGGTTTCCAGGCGCTTGTTGCATGATGATTTGCAGAGTCTTTCAAAAATTCTATCAGATTTAAGCATTGGGAGGCAACCGTAAGTGTTTTTTTGTTTTTTATTTTTAATTTTCATTTAACTTTCTGTTTATTTATGAACTTGCTTCTAAATGATAAAACTTATCCAAAAGAAAAATCTATATGATGCTGTATCTTACTATACTGTTGCCAACCCAAGGCAGAAAGATTCAGAAATCTGTTTGTTGGAAGGAAGCAGAGCTATCTGTATAAATAATATTATTTTCCATTTAATTCATTTTAGTAGCCCATGCAGGAAATCTCATGATATACTGTTCTTTAACTCAAATTGTCTATGTTCACGAGTAGAGTCCTTTACATCTGTATAGTAGGTACCAATGTAATTTTCCAATTTGTTTCTGATCATTCTCTCTTTCTGTTTTCATTCGAGGCTTGTGCGAATATCAATATTGGGCCAGATTGGGTTTGAATCTATTCTTATGAATATGACTATAAACCATCAATTTTCAATTTTAGGGGCAACCTGATAGGACAGTCTAGCTTGATTTTGACATTGACATACAACTGGCTGAATGAACTGACTGCAACTAACTTTCACCTGGTTGTAGTTAAATTAGATGAACTATTGGAACACTTTGTATGTTGTGAATGGTTGTGAACAAGAATCTACTTGACATCTCTGATATGAATCCTCTCAAGTTTAAACATGAATAATCCACCTTCGTCTGCTTCAAATTCTTGTGCATTATTACTATTAAAATCATACACTAATGAAGTTACATGAAATCATACTTTAAGTAACTTTTTCCTTCACACTTAAGATTTTTTATTTTATTGAAAAGATAGGCACTGGGTGACATGATACCGGCACCCAACCCAAGTTGATTATTTATGTTTATTTTATGAGATGATTTACTTTTGATTGTAATTTTTTTTGCAGAAATATAACAGTACTACACAATTTCCTCTAGGAATATGTTTTAGTTTTTCATTACTCTTTTGATACAAATGGTTTGGCAATAAAAATCTATAAACCATATTAAAGATGCATCTTCTACAAAAGGCTTGAACTTTTTCGTTGAAGTATGTGTGTGCCCCTTTGAAGACCATGAATTGCCTTGCCTCAACCATTAGCACAACAATCTCTTTTGATGCAATTTTGATATCTTAAACAAATGTAATTCTTCGTCATGCTTTAATACGTGATTGGAAGTCCATTCTCTATTTGCCATCATTCTTTTCTTAACGTATTTACTGCTTTATGTTTCTTTCCATGATAGGTCATTGTGGGAAGACTTAAAGGAATATAACACACCTCTCTTGCTGATTGTTGGAGAGAAAGATCGAAAGTTCAAGTCAATTGCTCAGAAAATGTACAATGAGATGAAAAAGAGCAGAATTCACCAAGGATCAGAGATCCATGAGATAGTTGAAATCTCAAATTCTGGCCATGCTGTCCACCTGGAAAATCCTCTTCCTGTTATTCGTGCAGTGAGAGAGTTTCTGACCAGAATAAAAGAGAATTCGACTTCAAATTTAGAGGCGCTGTATTCGTCCAACGGACATGCAAAGTGACCTGCATTCTAAGAAATCAAGGACAAAGCTGTCTTCACCATATTGGTGAGGTTTTGGCCGCAAGCTTCAGAGCTACTTCAAATTCAGGGGAAATTCTAGTGTAATGCATATTATTAATACCCTTCTGAGTAATGTAAAGAGCTATATGGTTATCACGGTAATGCCTTTGTGTTTCCACTTTCATACATATACCATGGCATTAGCGTCACTGATAACATTTTTATAACATAATTACGATTCTGATCATGATTATATAATGCCTTATGACATTAGTTTGGTTCTAATTTAAGGGGAGCACAAACAAATGTTAAGGGTATCATGTCAAGGTTAATAGTAGGATGCTTGATGAGAAAACTTCAACAATATTTATATCGACACATAACTAGACATTGATGCGTTAAATGAATAAATATTTCTTTTAAAAAAAGAAATATTTAGATTTAGTTTTAGAACATAGGTTAATAGGAAGCTCCGTCAATTTATGGGACCAATATAACAGGACACCACATAAACCACATAATGTGAACAAAATTATTTGAATTCCAAAAAAAAGAAAAAAATTCCTCATAAAATATTGTGTAACAAGATGATTTGAATTAACAAAAAAAATCCAAATAAAATATTGTGGGCACAATTAGTGGGAGGTGATCGACTGAGTCATTTGTTTGAATTAAACTGTTTTATCCTTATTAGTACTTTCATTTAAGGGAAATTTTTGTAATCTAAAATTAAGATGATAAAATGGTGTAGAAATCATTTTCTTGGTGGTAATTCAGTACCCTCAGTAAAACACCTAACAAAATTAAGGAAAGCTGTGTAATAGTGCCTCAGTTGTGTGTGGCGTCCAGTTGTGTTAATTGCGAACCAAAGCTGCTGCGATGTGGGCAATTTCCCTAATTTATAATAAATTTCTCTTAATTCGTAGCCTCCCAACCCTACATTTAATGACTAAGCATTCTAGAAAGATTAACATATATATATATATATATATATATATGATGCAGGGCTATCACCACATTAATTATATCCTAACGAATTATTTTGTATGGTTTCACAACGCAGGAAGATTGTGAAAGCCCGTCACCACCAACTGCAGCTCCTGATCCACCATCGTTCTTTTCTGATTTTGTTGTCAAACCCCATATATACATCTAGATTCTGACTCCTCACCAGCTGCTCATGCTAAAGCATGCATGCATGCAGAGGTGATGGCTCTCAGCTAACTCACCTTTAAGCCAACCACAGAATGAACCTCAAAATCAAATAATTGAATCTTCATCATCATCCTCATCAACGTTGCAAGATCCATAGAAAGCCAACGCCACATCGGTTCATGATTCCTACATGATGATGCCTAACGTTGTTGAATGCTAAGCTGCTGATCAAGAAAGTATTCCCATGAATCACATGAACCCACCACAGATTTTTCATCTCATCACTTCGATATTTTGAAAGCAAGAATTAATTGGCAGCTAGGCTTCTTCCAGTACTTATCGCTGTTCCGTTGTTTTATATGCATATTTAGATTCCTTTTTAATTTTTAAACTGTGTAGTATTACTCTTTCAATATTTTATATACATTTGTAATAATTATTTAATAATAAACATGATTATGTAGAAAGCTTATCATTTAGCTATATAACTTAATTAATTTCACAACTAAATAAAATGTACGTTAGTCCGTGAATTAACCATTTATATATTGGTAAAAATTATAAAAGCTTTGTTTTATTTTATTTCGAGAGAAAATCTGGGAAGGTTTTTAAAACAGACAAATATACATAAATAAAATTGTAATAGGCGAATTAATTTATTTATGGGTGAATTCTAAAAAATCCTCTAACTTTTGCATGAAAATAAAAAAAAAAAAAACACACCCCGGCTTTTGAAAATATAATTTTTGGACTCTACCATTAGAATTTTCATGAATTTTCATTTGAAAATGAAAGCTTTCAGAAAGATGGTGGATGGTGAAATAGACGGAAAGTGTAACGACAAAGATGGTGGATGGTGAAGTAGACGGAAAGTGTAACGACATGGTACAAAACTTTTATTTTTGAAAGGTTGGGTTTTTTTTTTAAAAAAATTTTCATGTAAAAATTGGGGAGTATTTTAGAATTCACCCTTTATTTATTTCTATGAACTCATCACCTCAGGAGAGATGTACATAAGATTAGGCTTGATAGTCAGTTTTCATAGATAAACTGTGTACTGTGCAAAACCCATAATTTAAGTTTTGCAATCAGCATGCACCATGACATTAGTCCAATCCAACATTCGTCGTCCCTTCTAATCCAACAATGGTGGTGGCCGCTGGGGGCGCTTACCGTCGCAGATGTACTCGCCATTAACACAGCGATTGAGGTAGCTTGCACAGACTGAGTTGCAATCCAACATACGTGGACAACAAAATGGTCCCCTTGCTTCACCTCTCGGCGTGCCCAAAAATGCCGTAACTGCAAAATTGTATATATATGTAACAATTTCCTTCATAAACCAACCTACTTGTATATAAACCAACAAATAAACTTCCAATGAATATATTAGCATTATAATAAAATGAAAAGTAACATAATCAAAATCATCAAAATGGAAAAGAGAAATAGACACTAACTGCATGCAGCAACCAAGAAGAATAAGAATAGCTTCGATGGAGTTTTTCCGATTGTATATGGATCGATATTATCGGCAGTCGGGAGGAGGGGAATCAGTGATGCGGTAATAGCGTTTAAGTTGATTGATATGAGTGATGTGAGCAAGATTATCAGACAGAGGCATACATTTATAGCCAATTACATGTCCGAATAATTTCACAGTAGCCAGAAATCCTTCCTTTAAATGCAGAAATCTGATTATATCTAAATTTAATGTTGGAGATGCTTTTACTTCAAATTCAGGATATTTCATTCCTTAATTTCCGACTTTTCCATATTTTGGACTTAGAGTTAGGGGCCATTTGTTTTTCGGAACATGAATTCTATATCTATATATATATTGCATTTATGACTTAAATGGTGTTCAATTACACTCATTAAATTGTTTTTGTTTTTTGGTTTTTTTTAATGGTCAAATCATTCAAAACTACCTAAAAGTATTTTTAAAAAAAGTAAAATTTCTTCACTTATAACTTAATTGTAAATCATTAAATGATATTTAAAATATATATTATTTTAAGGGATCGTTTTTTTTTTTTTTTGGTCTGAAGACTGAATAGTGTTGCTGAAGACTAAAGACTGAATAGGGACTGAAACTTGAAGTCTGAATAACACGTTTGTTTGTTTGTTTTTTTTTTCAATTACATTCGAATGCATAAGAATCTTTACTTTTAGTCATTTGACATTTATATTATTTTATTATTAGTTTTTATGTAATTTCATTTAATATAATACAAACAATTATAATAAATTATTTAATAAATACTAAAGCACTTTTATGTATATATTAATAATATTTTTATTCATAATTAATATATGATTAATTATTATAGTAAAGTAATTTTTTTTTTAAGATTATATATATAAATAAATTATTATAGTAAAGTAAATTAAATTTATATATTTAAATAAAAATAAACAAAATGTAAAGTAATATATATTTTAGTTATTTCAATATTTCATTAGTTACCGTGAAAAGAAATATGTATAATGTAAAATTAGAATGAATTTGAAAATATATTATTCTGGGAATGATAGATTTGGAATAATATATTTTGAAAATCATTAAGTGATTTGACATTAAATGAAAAGTAAAAAAATTGTAGGCTTTTATTTTCAATAATTTTTGGATGATTTTAAATGATTTGATCAATTAAAAAATAAATTATTTAATAGATATAATTTAGATCCATTAAATGAAAAGTAATAAAAACAAATGATCCCTAAGTGCAAGTCTACCCTCTCCAAAATAAAATATTTCTAAATTTATACTAATTTTATATTATACAAATTTCTTTTTTCTCCCAAAAATACTTATAAAAAAAATTATTTAAAAAAATCGTACACACATCTCATCCCAATTTTTTTTTAGAATTGGACTAGTGTATTTTAATTTACAATTTAAAGACTGATTTTTTTTTTTTTTAGTTACTTTATAAGTTAATTCAGACACCATTTTATTTTTATTTAAATAGATAAATATCATTAATTCTACTATATTTTTCAATCATATTTTAATTATAAATAATATGTACATAAAAGTATTTTAGTGGCTATTTGGATATGTTTTCAAAAACGGTTTTCCGTTTTAAAAAATAAAAAATACTGTAAAATCTGTTTGACAATCATTTTCAAAAACATGTTTTCGGAAATGGAAAACATATTTTAAAAAATTTTAACATGGGAGTGGAAAACAATTTTTTTTTCCATTTTCCACCATTTAAAAAAACGATTCAACTGGATTGCTGGAAAAAAATGAAAAAAAAAAAAAAAAAACAAACACCCAACTAGAGAATGGAAAAAACACGAACACCCAACTAGATTGTTCAACTATAAAAATGATCTGGTTGAACCATATCAGAACAACCAAAAAGCATAAAATATAGAGCACAAACCTATCTGGTTCAACCAAAGTATATTATTATTTTTCGTTTTTCAAAATGGTACTAAACATTTTTTATAATTTTTTATTTTTGAAATAAATTTTTAAAAATGTTACCAAATGTATTACTGTTTTTGAAAACGCATCCAAACGCATTAGAATTTGTTAAATTAATTGTTTGTAGTTGTTTGTATTATAATAAATAAAGTTTCATAACAATTAATACAAAAAAAAATATAAATATAAAATTACTACTTTTCGGATAATTTTAATATTTAAAAAAAAATTACAATAGATTTAGATATGAGGAAATAAAATTCTTATTTATATTTCAAGTTTCAATCACTATTCAGTTTTTAGTAACTTTTAGTATTGTTCAGTTTTGAAATAAAAAAGCAAACGACTCCTAAAGTTAAAGATGGAAATCAAACTTTTAAATTAACATAATTTAGCCAAATAATGAAATATGTTATCCATCTAGGTTCTAGGTAGAATAAATGAATTTTCACTAGTTAGGTTAGTGTAATTTATTATGGATTCTGCAATTTCAAAAGTGACAAGTAATTCAACTATGCAATTAAAAGCAATGTCTGAATTATGGATTCCGCAGTTCTTTAAGAAGTTAAAAAGGAATTAACATTTCACTCATCAACTATCATATATATTAGAGAGAATTCCACCACCTGTTAATTTTTGAATTAAAAGCAATATCTGAATTATGGATACTTCTGATTTCTGTTTTAAATTGGAGAAAATTCCACCGCTTGTTTTTCCGACCCAAGACCCCAGAACCCACCTTAAAACAAAATCAACAAAATCGAACCTACTGTGAACCATAATTCTCTTTTTTTTTTTTTTTGTATGCATTTTTCATTAGCTAGAGTCAATTTTGATGAAAATCAATTCCTGGTTTTAGAATGAAAATAATATATGGAAAATTGCTGGTTGACAAATAAAGAAGAGAATAAAAATAAAAATCAGAACTGTATATTCTTTTGAGCCCATACAGAAAAATGAAAGGATGATAAATTCAGGCAAGGATATTAAAAGGAAAAAAAAAAAAAAAAAAGATAGATATAATCAAGCTGGTACTTTGGTTTTAAAAACTTATTACATATCCCTCTACACCGTAGCAAGATATGGACAAATCAAAGAGTTAAAAACATAGCAATGAATAATGATTTGAGGAGTACAACACATATAAAAAAGATGGAATATACTTTGTATTTTTTTATAATTTCCTTGATTATTTATGAATTTCCCCATTTATGAACTTCAGTTTAGCTTTGGTTTTAATCAATTCATTCGAAAAAGAAGTCAACTGATGAGACCAATTAATTTCTATTGTTAATTTAATTTTAAATTGATTGATCCATTATATATTCACTTTAATTCTTCTAAGAACTCAATGGTGAAATTGTCAAGATAATAATAATAATACTAGAAGCAAGCCATATGTATTTTCTTCATGCAAAGGCCCAAGTGAACTAGCGAGAGAGTTTATTTCATATTGTGATTATCGACGATGAAAAGACATACAAATTTAGCAACCGGAAACACATTTATGATCAACACATTTTTTATAGTCGCCAAGAAGAGGGCAGTCGTTGTCCTTTGTACAGGGTATATGGGGGGTTCCAGAAGCAGTTTCTCCGCCGATATTCACGCATTCACAGACGTGATCAAGACAGGCTACTGGCGATTCTGCACAAGCTATGCGGCCAACGCAGTCCTCGTCGTTCGAACATGGAATTTGTTTTCGTCCATCTACTTCTTGCATCTTCCCTGCCAATACTCTTTTAATATTACATTGTTGCCTTGATATAATAATCTATACTAAAACTTCTCAAATATATATAGTGTGTCAAATATGAAGAAAGACATGAAAATGTTGTCAACCATTTGAAAGAGTTTTTATGAGTGAAAACATCTAAAAGACACATTAAAGGGAGAAAATTACAAACAAAAAACTTACAAGATAGAATGACTAAGGCTGAGAAAATCAATAGCTTCATATACATCTTGATGGTCGTAGCGGCAGGAGAAGAAGGCTTTGATTCCTGATCTCAGCTGTTCTGAGTAATTGAGCTTCTTTTCTACTCTGTATATATAAAGTGACAGTAAAACGGCAGGAGCTGCATTTAATTCAAATGTTGACTTTCTTTTTTACGCTTTCCAAGTGCAGAAGCCAAATTTAATGGCAGATAATCAATAAACATCGCAACATTAATTGCAGAATTCATAATTTAAAAAGATACTCGCCGTTTTTTACATGTTGTTTGACGTAATTTCTAATGAGCTTTTATAGTTCGTAGAAATCTCACTTTATTCCTTCTATGATTCTGATATGCTGTTATACATAATGATGAAAAAGATTAAGAGATTTTTTGGATATATATTTTTTCTTAACGACAAGAGATTTTTTAGATATTTTCTTAAAATACAAAAGATATTTTGTTTATTTAATAAAATTATAGGGAGTTCTTAATGATTTTTCAAATGAGTGGATTTCAACTATTACACCAAACGATTGAGATAGGGTGCGGTGTGGGGAAGAGGGGAGGGGGGGTGTTGGGGTGTGTGCGGCCCGGGTTACGGAGAGGAATAGGATTATCCCTAATTTAAAATGCAATATACCAAACAAATCCAACATTAGATAATATTTTATAAATAAATTGCATATTACCTCTCTAAGGTTTGCTAAATTGCAAACCCATTACATTTTACGTTTTATTAAATGTTTCCTCCCCTCCCATTAATTAAAGTTGGTCAACTCTAATGTTTGACCAAGGTTTTCAGATGCAATGATTTGAACACCCTTGCACGTAAAAATAATATTTTAAAAACTAAAGAAAAAAGAAGATGGATCTCCATCCATCTTTAAAAAAAAAAAAAAAAAGGAAAGGGAAGATTAAATTTCAACAAAACAAAACCTTTAAAAAGAAAAGAAAATTGAGAAACTAAATTAAAAAAAAAAATCAAAAAATAAATAGATGGATCCCTAACGAGAGATAGAGTTGCAAAATAAGAGTTGAGTGGAAACCCATCTCTATAGCTAGCCTCTATTACACATGTCCTTTCCTTCTTCCACTTCTTTCCCATCACTCTCCTTCTTCCACTACCTAGACCCAAAGATATAGCTCAATCCAGAGTCTCCATTGTCAAAGACCCAAAGATTAGGGTTTCTAGCCAATGTAGCCTTGAGTCTCTTTCGTTGGTGACCTAAGTCAAGGTCTTGTATGTCAGAGACCCTTAAGTCTCCATCATTGGAGACCCAAAGATGTAGATCTCCACACCCAATCTTACTAGCTAATTTATTTAAAGACTTTAATTAAACATCAATTTGCAACTCATCACCTAATTATTTTATTAAAAGGGGAAAATTTGCACAAGTTCTCCCTAATATTAGATAAAATTAAATGTATATAAAAGGGTTGGACATAATTACACAAAATCTACTTGAACTTTTGAAAATGTAATAAGAATACTCTGCAGCCATTAAGTCCTAATGGTTGAGGGCAATGGTCTTTTTATTAGTTTTTAATTATATTATTTATTTAAAATTAAAAACTCAATTAAGAAAGAAAATAAATGAAAAGAAGATACGAGACAAATTCTTCATTTTCATCAACCAACTCTCAATTAACATTTTTAACTTTAACCAAATCCATAAATCAAAGTACAAACTTTTGTAACAACACTTAGTCACCATGAATGCCCCAATCTGTACAATGGGATATGTCTCTATTATCTCTTGACTCGAAAAGGGAGCAAGCCAATGATCTTACATTCCTAAGAGTTATGAGGTGAGACATACTAAACTTTTGAGCGGCTGGCAGATCAAATATGGACAAGCATGATTCCCAGTTCAAGTACGGTTGTCAGAAGGTTACTTCAATGAAACCATTGGTTTGGCTCAATGACAACAGACAAAAAATAGGAAGAGATGTCAAGTTCTATATTATCGTTGTTGTGTTCAATATGACCTCTATCCATTTTCCTTCCCCCTTGATTCAAAGTTGATAATTCTAGGATAGTAGTTTTATCCATAGATTTTTTGGTCCTAATCTAACCATCAAATCAATTCCTTCCCACAAAATAAGTATGTACTTCAATTAACAAAAACCATATATCTACCATAAACAAACACAGATCTTTCATCTGATCAAAATCTTTAACAAATTTTTTCTTCTTCAATCAATTCCAAACAACAAGAAAACATGAAGTAAGTGGAACCAAACACAGATGTTAAACAGGAAAAGAATTCATTACTTCTTCAATCTCATCCAAACTGTTAAAATAAAGAAGTAATGTTTAATTACAATAGCAATCTGGATAGCACTACGATTGTCACAACAAAGAGGAGTGGTTGTGGAGTGATGAATTCCCATGTCTGTAAGTAACCAGCGCAGCCAAACAAGTTCTTGAGTAGTGTCAGCGAGGGCCCGATATTCAGCCTCAGTGCTAGATCGAGCTATAACAGTCTGTTTCTTACTACGCCATGATATGAGAGAATCTCCAAGAAAGAAACAGTAACCAGTAGTAGATCGTCGATCAGTAGGATTACCAGCCCAATCTGCATCTGAATAAGCACATAACTCTAAAGAGGAGTGAGTAGAAAAATGAAGACCATAAAACATTGTGCCCTTAAGATACCGCAAAAGATGAATAACAGCAGCAAAATGAGTGGAATGAGGAGCAGACATAAACTGGCTAACAACATGCACAGCATATGCAATGTCTGGTCGAGTCACGGTCAAATAAACAAGACTTCCAACAAGTTGACGATAAAGAGTAGGATCATTGAGTGGTGTGCCTTCGAAAGGCGTGAGTTTAACATTGACTTCTAAGGGACTAGTACTTATTTTACTATCAGTCAAGCCAGCACGAGAAAGAAGATCTGAAATATATTTTGCTTGAGAAAGATAGTAACCATCAGAGTCCGAAGATACCTCAAGTCCAAGAAAATAACTAAGAGAGCCAAGATCCTTCATCTCAAATTGCTGCTGGAGATAATCCTTAAGATCAGAGATACCAGTAATATCGTCACCTGTAATAATCATGTCATCCACATAGAGTAACAAGAAAACAGAACCTTGACTTGTCTTGCGAAGAAATAGTGCAGAATCATAAGAGCTGGAGACAAAGCCAAACTGCATAATGGTGGAAGAGAACTTGGCAAACCAAGCTCTAGGAGCCTGCTTGAGCCCATACAGTGCCCGACGAAGACGACAAACCTTGTGTGGAGGATGTGGATAACCTGGCGGTGGTGTCATATAAACCTCTTCAGTAAGATCCCCATTAAGAAAGGCATTCTTCACATCCATTTGAAATAAGTTCCATCGTTTGATTGCAGCGACTGCCAGTAAGCTACGAACAGATGTAAGGCGAGCAACTGGTGCAAATGTCTCCTCATAATCAATTCCATATTCCTGGGTAAAACCTTTGGCCACGAGACGGGCTTTATAACGTTCAACAGACCCATCTGACTTTGTTTTGATCTTATATACCCATTTGCATCCTATGGCAGATTTATTAGACGGAAGATCAACCATATCCCAAGTGTGAGTTTTCTCAAGAGCTTGTACTTCTTCAGCCATAGCTTGCTGCCAAACAGGGTTAGTACTGGCCTCTTTATAAGATTGAGGCTCATACAAAGAAAGAATGGCGGAAAAACAATGAAAATCACGAAGGGTTACAGGTAGTTCCCTTACCCGATTAGAACGACGAGGAGGGGGATCAACAGGTGTGATTGGACAAGGAGACTCTGGGGCAGGATCAACAGACGGGTCAGATTGCTCAGGAATGGACCGATCAGTATCAAGAGCATCTGTGTGAGTCTCAGACATACTGTCATTAGGAAACAAAGAAACAGTAGGATCTATAAAAAGTTTATTATGAGATGCATGTGATGTGTGAAATTTGGATACAGATGAAAACATTTTATGTTCCCAAAAGACAACATGACGAGAGATACGAAGACGATTTGAGATAGGGTCCCAACAACGATAACCTTTATGTTCAATGCCATAGCCAAGAAAACAACATAGACGAGCTCTAGACTCTAATTTACTTCGTTCGTGAGGCTGAAGAAGAACAAAACAAACACATCCAAAAACTTTGAGAATTTGATAGTTTGGTGAAGTGCCATATAAACGCTCATAAGGAGTTTGATTATGAATTATGGAAGATGGGACACGATTGATAGTGTATACTGCTGTTAATGCAGCTTCTCCCCAAAACTTTTCAGGACAAGAGGCAGATATTAAAAGTGCACGAATTGTTTCAAGAATATGTCTATGTTTGCGTTCAGCACGACCATTCTGTTGCGATGTACCAGGACATGAACGATGACATATAGTACCCATTTGACTCAACAAATCAAGAAATGTAGTATCCCGATATTCCATGGCATTATCAGTACGTAAAACTTTGATAGCTTTGGAAAACTGAGTTTGAATCATTTGAATAAAATCAGAATAAATTTTTGATAATTCAGACCTATTATGCATAAGATAAAGCCATGTATAACGGGAATAGTCATCCACAAAGACAACAAAATACTTGGATCCCCCCATGGTAGTTGTTGGGGAGGGTCCCCAAATATCTGAATGAACTAGGTCAAAAGGTGCCTGAGAAACTGAATCACTATTATGAAAAGGTAAGGCATGATGTTTGGACAATTGACAAGGTAAACAATCAATGTGATCATCAGTTACAGAACCTAAATATCCACTAGGCAATAAGGAACGTAAACGACTAAAGGAAGCATGACCTAACCGCGAGTGCCAAAGACTTAATGGTAAAGATGAAGGAGTAGCAGCAGACTGATAGGAAGAAGAGACCTGTGAAGGTAGTTGAAGATGAATGAGCTCAAACAAACGTCCAACCTTACGGCCTATCCCATGAATCTTCCCCGTTTGTGGATCCTGCACACGACAACCAGAAGAAGTAAAATGTACATCAAAACCAAGTTCACATAACTGACCCACAGAAATAAGATTTAAGGTAAGTTTAGGAATGAAGAATGTGTTTTGTAAGGATAAGTTATCGGTAGATATCTGACCTATATGTTGAACATACATGGATGAACCATTAGCTGTAGAAATGACAGGTAATGCGGAAGATGAAGATTGTATAGAAAAATGTGTTGGATTAGAGGTCATATGATTACAACAAGCTGAGTCAAAATACCAAGAAGAATTATCTGCTGACACTGAAGGAGCAGAAATGGATGAATTACCAGATTTTGAAATGAGTTGATGGAGCAAAGAGGCAAGGTCATGAACTGAGATAGAAGAGGAACCAACAGTAACCGGTGTGTCGTCAGCTATAGCAGTAGGACATTGCTGATTATTTTGAAAATGTTTGAGAGAAACACTCTTGGATTTGGTTGAAAACCCTCCGTTACTAATATTTTGAGGACAATCTTGATTGTAATGCTCTGGCTTAATTTTGTGACAATGTGTACATCGTCTTGTAGGGCAATGAAGAAGATCATGTCCTGGCAACTTACAATAATGGCAAGTCGATGTCTTCCATGAAGTTTCCATGAGAAATCTTGAATGGAATAAAATGATTCGGATATTGCAGCGAAATAAATCAATGGCAGTGGCAGTTGCGGTGGTGTTGCTGCAACGATGATGTGGTTCGCGAACAGAGACAGCAGCGGTGGTGCGCGAACAGAGACAGCAGCGGTGATGCTCGAACAGAGACAGCAGCGGTGGTGCGGTGCGCGAATAGAGACAGCAACGGTGATGCGCGAACAGAGACAGCAGCGGTGGCACGCGAACAGAGACAGCAGCAGTGGCGTTCGCGCAGCGGTGGTGTAGTGCGCAAACAGAGACAGCAACAGTGGTGCGCGAACAGAGACAGCAGTGGTGGCACGCGAACAGAGACGGCAGCGGTGGCGCGTGAACAAAGACAGCAACAGTGGTGCGGCAGCAACGATGATGTGGTTCGACGTGGTGGTGCGATGATGTGGTGGTGCAGCGGCGATGACAGATTTGAAGAAGATCACAGACCAGGTTGCAGCGACGTGGCAAGAGAAGACAGCAACAGTGGTGCGGCAGCAACGATGATGTGGTTCGACGTGGTGGTGCGATGATGTGGTGGTGCAGCGGCGATGACAGATTTGGAGAAGATCACAGATCAGGTTGCAGCGACGTGGCAAGAGAAGACAGCAGCGGTGGTGTGCGACCAGAAGCGACGGAGTGCTGAACGCAGCAGTACAACAGCACGGTGACAATGGCTGAGAACCAGTCCGACCAGGATTGTGGTGATGCGATAACAGTGCAACACGATGACAGTGCAACGCGACAGTGCAACGTGATGACAGGCAGAACTAAGGTGACAACCGATGACAGTGCAACGCGACAGTGGTGGGTCTGATGCGATGATTTGAGTGCGTGCAATGGGGTCTTGTTCGTTTGATGATGGATGGACGATGATGAATGCAACGGCTGCAGTTTGGTAGTATTTTGTGTTGTTTGACAATGATAAACCCTAAAGCTCTGATACCATGTTAAAATAAAGAAGTAATGTTTATTTCATTGTAATTACAATGTACAATATCAAGCCTATTTATAGGCTAAGAGACAAAATACAAAAATGGTACTTAGAATAAAATATTACAATAATGGTAATAAAAATATGTCTCAATAATGATTGATTGCTATATATTTAACACAAACAACAAAAATCATAATTTAGCCTCAACCATAAATCAAGTCATTGTTGCTTCTAGTATTATCAAAACCCAGCAATTAAAATGTACATACAATTTCAGCAAACCAAAAAACATCAAATCTGAACCCAAATACCAAAATCGTTGTGTGCAACATACAATGGTGCAAATCTGGACCTTCTATTACTCGCCAAAAGCCGTTACAATCTAAAAGAGCTCAATGTCTCCATCAAGTCCCATGACATTTTTCCTAAGAAGGAGATCGATGTGGCACTCTCTTCCTATATAAGAGGTTGTTGCTTCGATCTCTTCCAACTGAGGAAATGGTAGAGATCTCCTCTAGTTAGAGAAGATTAAGGATGGATTATAAAAATTAAAAACAAATTAACTAAAAAAAATGTTAATGTATCATAAACTCAAGTTTTAAATATTATAATTATTAGGTTATTTCCTATCAACTTAAGTTTTTGGATTTGATAGTAACTAACATGGTATATGGTAGGGGGCGTTTAACATGTATTCATCATTTATTATTTGTCTACGTACACATGCTTATCAACTTAAATTTTTAGATCTAGTGCACACGTTATACAATAGGGACGTTTAATTAGCATGTGTCCATCATTTATTATCTATGTACATGCACATGTCTATCAACTTAAACTTTTAGATCTAATGTTACCTAACAAAAAAAAAAAAAGATATAGATAAAGATCCATCCAAACCATTATAGATCCTCATGGAGATTCAAAATGGCTTGGCTCCAACTTACAGGGTCCATGTGACAACGCACAAACTCTTTTCGGTAACAATGTTCGTGCCAATTAGGAAAGGCTCGCCTTCCTTGTTTGTGCAACATTCACCACCTCCCCCATAGAGAACTAGGGGTGGCAATTTAGAACCCGACACGACAGATCGACACGAATATTACGGGTTAGAGTTGAACATTAACGGGTTGGGTAAATTAATGGGTTAACCCGTCTAACTCGTTTAATAATTGTGTCAGGTTCATGTTTCCTTAATCGTGTCACAGGTTAACCCGTTTAGCGAAGGTAAAATAGTAATTTTATACTGAAGGTTATTAATATAATTTTAGTGATACTATATATATACTTTAAAACCCTACATTCTCAATTTCTCATTTCACTTATCATTTCTATTGCGCCGCATCTTCTGCCTTCTTCTCCTTCTCTTTCTTCTCGTCCTACTACTGGTGCTGCTGCCTTCTTCTCCTTCTTCTCGTCCTACTACCGACGCTGCTGTCTTCTTCTCATTCTTCTCATCCTGCTACGGGCTCTGCTGTCTTCTTCTCCTTATTCTCCTTCTTGTCGTCCTACTGCCGCAATGTCGTATCTCCTGCTACAGCAGTGTTGTGCCTTTTGCTGTCGTCGTGCAGTTTCTTCTCTCAACGTCGCGTCTCGTCGACATAGATTTGCTGCCACCGCCGCGTCTCGTCTCTGCCGTGCCTCACCTTCTCTCCGACGACTGTTTTCACATCATCATCATCATCATCAACTTGTATTTTTAGGTTTTGGATTGTATTTGTAAATGATTGTATTTTTAGGTTTTGTATTGTATTTATGTATTTTAATTTTATTTTTTATTAGATGTGTATTAGAATTTAAATGTATTAAATATGGATAAATCATAAAAACGAGTCAACTAAATAGGTTAGTTAAACGGGTCGATAAATGGCCCCTAAATAAATGGGTTAATCGTGTCGTTTTCATGTTGACTTGTTTATTATCGTGTCGTGTTCGTGTTGAAGGGGTTCAACTCGTTTATTAATCTTGTCGTGTTTGTGTTGTGTCAAAAATAATCGTGTTGTATCCAACCCGACTCGTTAACTCAGACTGCCACCCCTATGGAGAACATCTGGATCAATGGACATCCATTAGATCTCAAACCCTGTTTATTTAATTTTTCATTTTAATTTTAAATTTTCTTTTTTTCTTTTTTTATTAAATCTTGTTTTTAATTTTCTTTGTTTTAATTTATTTAATTGTATTAAAATAAAGATACAGGGTATGACACCATTTTTAAGTTTTTCATGGTCAATGGTTATTTTTAACAGTCAAAATGAGTTATTCGTTAATAAATGAAAAAGTTGATTCCACTTGCGAAATACTAAATCTTATGTAGCTAATTTGTAATATGTTCATTATTACTATAATGATGTAGTTGCAAGCATTTACATGAATTTTGTTACAAATACGGGTATTTTGTTTCTTTGCAAAACAATATATTATGTAATAGATCAGTTACATTTACTTCTTGTTATGTATGTATTTCTTGTTACTCTCCAAAAATTATATTATAAGGGAGTAAATAATAGATTGACCAAATTCATTTGTAAAATAATATGACATATAAGTTGTAATTGACAGTACATCACTTGCTAGATCATATTATGTCTCATATAGTGTTGAAAATACTGCATCACATATTTAAACAAATTTGGTCAAAATTATACTTAAACAAAGTGTTCTTTTTATATTCTGGCATTTAAAAAACTGTTATTTTTAAAAGCAACACTAAAAAACCAAAATTAGTTTTTAAGCACTATTAGTGATCATGAACAAAAAGAGACAAAAAAAAAAAAAAAACTATAATTACATTCATTCACAAATTATTGTCTCCATTCACAAACTATAGTTCATGAACCCTTTGGTGTTAAAAATATTTATTTTAATTTTTGTAGCTAAACACAACACTTTTTTAAGCATTATTTTCTAAAATTTTCATCTAAACAAATTAAGAGAACTCCTTATAGTTACAAATCACATATATCGTCCCCTAATCTTAAGTTATATTTATTAAAAATTTGAAATAAAGAGAAAATCCTAATAAGTGGAAGACAGAATAATCAAGAAACCTTGCCGATTTGCTATATTTTATTAGGTTATTTATTTCAGCAAGAAAACCAAACATTAAAGCATTTTGATCGGATGAGGGTGGACAACAACAATTTTGTTTCATATGTTCTATAAAATAATTGTTGTTGTTCAATGATGCTGTGGCAAAATGGCTTGAACCGACAAAGGTGGATCAGTAGGGCATCTGCACCATGTATTATCACAAAAGCAACCAGTTGTGCATTTACTGCAAACATTAATGCAGTCTTCAGCTTGATGGCATCTGAACGAAATATGCTTTCTTGCTTCAACTTCCATTTGTAAATCTACAAATATTACTCAAAATTATCACCTATGATAATACATCTTATCATATGAATGGAGGCTAGCTCTAGCATATATATATGTATATATAATTTGATCAAAAAGCACAAAAATTATTTTTAATTTTTTAAAGATTAAATAAGATGTATGATCTTCCTTATAACATATATTTTCACAAAACATCAAGGAAAGAAAAAAAAAACGAATAATAAGATTGATTACGTTGATTGGGGCTTGCATAATTCTGTCTGTAAGAATAACCTTAATTTAGAATAACACAATGTTTGAAACAAAAGACTAGAGAGGGAGAGAGAACAAACCAGCGATGAGCAAGAATGTGAGCAAGAAAGCCAACTTCAACCCCAACTTCTGCATTATTTTTTATTAGTTTTCTCTGCAATTGGGTTACGTGGACTCTACAAGCTATTTATTTAAACTAGCTATGGGACTGCTAATGTGCTATGATATTAAGGCTTACATTTAGGGGGATGTATTCAACTTAGGAGTTTATTGGAATTTAAAGAATTTTAAAAATCTGAGTGTATTCAATCTAGACTTTTTAGAAGTCTATTAATATTTTGGTATATTTATTCTAAACTTTTTAGAAGTCTATTAAACTCTGGGTGTATTCAATCTAAAATTTTTAGAAGTATATTAAAATCTGGGTGTATTCAATCTAGATTTTTTAGAAGTCTAATAAAATCTAGACTTTTTAGAAGTCTTCGCTCCCTCTCTCTCTATCTTGCGCTGGTTTGACCAGATTTTAATATACTTCTAAAAAGTCTAGATTGAATACATCCAGATTTTAATATACTTCTAAAAAGTCTAGATTGAATACACCTAGAGTTTAATAGACTTCTAAAAAGTTTAGAATAAATACACCAAGATATTAATAGACTTCTAAAAAGTCTAGATTGAATATACTCAGATTTTTAAAATTCTTTAAATTCCAATAAACTTGTAAGTTGAATATATCCCCCTAAATGTAAGCCTTAATATCATAGCAGATTAGCAACCCCATAGCTAGTTTAAATAAATAGCTTGTAGAGTCCAGGTAACCCAATTGCAAAGAAAACTAATAAAAAATAATGCAGAAGTTGGGGTTGAAGTTGGCTTTCTTGCTCACATTCTTGCTCATCGCTGGTTTGTTTTCTCTCCCTCTCTAGTCTTTGTTTCAAACATTGTGTTATTCTAAATTAAGGCTATTCTCACAGATAGAATTATGCAAGCCCCCAATCAACGTAATCAATCTTGTTATTGGTTTTTTTTTTTTTTTCTTTCATTGATGTTTTGTGAAAATATATGTTATAAGGAAGATCATACATCTTATTTGATCTTTAAAAAATTAAAAATAATTTTTGTGCTTTTTGATCAAATTATATATACATATATATATGCTAGAGCTAGCCTCCATTCATATGATAAGATGTATTATCATACGTGATAATTTTGAGTAATATTTGCAGATTTACAAACGGAAGTTGAAGCAAGAAAGCATATTTCGTTCAGATGCCATCAAGCTGAAGACTGCATTAATGTTTGCAGTAAATGCACAGCTGGTTGCTTTTGTGATAATACATGGTGTAGATGCCCGACTGACCCACCTTTGTCGGTTCAAGCCATTTTGCCACAGCATCATTGAACAACAACAATTCTTTTATAGAACATATGAAACAAAATTGTTGTTGTCCACCCTCATCATATCAAAATGCTTTAATGTTTGATGTTCTTGCTGAAATAAATAACCTAATAAAATATAGCAAATCGGCAAGGTTTCTTGATTATTCTGTCTTCCACTTATTAGGATTTTCTCTTTATTTCAAATTTTTAATAAATATAACTTCAGATTAGGGGACGATATATGTGATTTGTAATTATAAGGATTTCTCTTAATTTGTTTAGGTGAAACTTTTAGAAAATAATGTTGGATAAAACTTTAATAGGGAAAAACCTTCACCAAAATCCAGAAACCCATATTAAATCATTAAGAATTGTTGCAGAGAATACGTATTTGAATTCATGATAAACTTGAGAATGATTGAATCTTCCACAGCCAAATTATCTTAGTATCCTCTGTAGTTTTCTTCTTGAATGGGGAAAGAGAAAGAGAGCAAAAAAAAACTGTACATATATTGATTTGACTTGGAGACCATAACCCTTTATAATAGTCTACATTGGCTAGAAACCCAAATCTTTGGGTCTTCGACAATGGAGACTCAGGATTGACCTAGATCTTTGGGTCTAGGTGGTGGAAGAAGAAGAGTGATGGGAAAGAAGTGGAAGAAGGAAAGGACATGCGTAATGGAGGCTGGCTATAGAGATGGGTTTCCACTCAACTCTTATTTTGCAACTCTACCAATCGTTAGGGATCCATCTATTTATTTTTTGATTTTTTTTTTAAATTTAGTTTCTTAATTTTCTTTTCTTTTTAAAGGTTTTGTTTTGTTGAAATTTAATCTTCACTTTCTATTTTTTTTTTTTTTAAAGATGGATGGAGATCCATCTTCTTTTTTCTTTAGTTTTTAAAATACTATTTTTACGTGCATGGGTATCCTAATCATGGCATCCGAAAACCTTGGTCAAACATTTGAGTTGACCAATTTAAATTAACGGGAGGGGAGGAAACTGTTATTAAAAAGTAAAATGTAATGGGTTTGCAATTTAGCAAACCTTAGAGAGGTCATGTGCAATTCATTTATAAAATATTATCTAATGTTGGGTTCATTTGGTATATTGCATTTTAAATTAGGGATATTCCTATTCCCCTCCGCAACCCGGCAAACTTTATTAGAAAGTAAAATGTAATATGGCTGCAATTTAGCAAACCTCAAGGAGGTAATCTGGTTTATGAAATTCTCACTTCTTTGCTAGTAATATTCTAAATTTGGTTTATGCATTTAGAGGACAAAAGAAAGTCAACATTTCAATTAATTCGCATATTGCATTTTAAATTATGGATTCTGCAATTAATGCTATAACATTTAAGAAAAACTTCACTTTAGTCCTCAAGGTTTAGGAAAATATCAAGTTATTAAAACTCTTTTGAAAATAATCCTTTTCATTTCTAATTTTTAAGTTTTTCAAGACTCTTCGAAAAGTCTAAATCGTGAGTCAACTAACGGTCAACAGTGATTTTAAACCATTTTTAACAACTTAAATTTAGAGATATTTTAGATTATTAACTTGTAAATTTAATTTTTTATTATGATAATTCGATAATTTACATGAAACTAACAACCATCAAGGGTAAAAAAAATTTTTTACGCATTTTATTAATGTTGACCATTAATTAATTGATAATTTGGACTTTTTTAAAGAGTTTTTAAAAGTTAGATATGAAAATAGTTGTTTTCAAAAGATTTATTTTCAAAAGAGCTTTAAAATTTTGATATTTTTTAACACCTCATGGACTACAATGAAATTTTTCCTAACTTTTATTGATCAACTGTCACTAAATAAATTCTCACTTTTTTGCTAATAATATTCTATATTTTGTTTCTGCATTTAGAGTGAAACAAAAAAAAAAAAAAAAAAAGGTCAACATTTCAATTAATTCACATATTGCATTTTAAATTATGGATTCTGCAATTAATTTTATAACATTTATTGATTATTTTTCATTAAATAAATTCTGATTTTTTGCTGGTAATATTCTAAATTTGGTTTTTCCATTTAGAGGAAAAAAGAAAGTCAAACATTTCAATTACGAGAGATATATTCAATCTAGATTTCATTAGAGTATGTTTGAGTTTTTATTAATGATAGATTTTAATGGATTTTATAGATTTCAAATATTCCATCAAATTTTCTTAAAATTCTGTTTAAGAGTTCACTGGGTTATTTAATGGATTCCATCAAATTTTGTTATAATTTTAGTTTATCATGATTTATTTAATGAAAGAAAAAAATCTGAATTTCTCTTTGCTTTTAGTAACAACCAAAAACCTGTTCTTCTTTGATTTACCAAAATCAATTAACCCTTTTTTTTTTCTCTACCGTCAAATGTGATCCAACATACACACACCCACTTCAAAATCTCCTGATTTTTCCATTAAAAAAAAAAAAAACCTTTTATTTCTATTTAAAAGAAAAAAACTTTTATTTCACAATTCTATTCACATCTTCACTCTCTCTTTCTCTTTGTCTTGTGCTCGTTTGACCTATTGCAGTTTTTTTTATCTTTTTTTTTTTTAATCTAGTTATTATTTGGTAAACTAAATAACCCAATTTGATTGTATACACAAATCTATTTTTTGGTTGTGCTTATTATTATATATATATATTTTTTTTTTTTTTTTATTTTGATCTCAATTTTATCATATACTGCAGTTGGGTTCTATTGAGGACCTATTTGTGTTTTGGAGATTTTAAACAATAATTGAATATGGAAGAGGAAAATATTACAAAACATACACTCAGTTTACCACCACCAAACAAGTAATGTGTGAGATTGTTCCAAAAGAAATATATATATATATATATATATATGAAATCTAGGAAATCTTTGGAGGTAGGACAAAATTTTAAATGTGGTTTTTTATTATACATAGGCTTAAAAAAGTCCATCAAAATCCATTAAAATCTAATTCCTACAAAATCATTAATTTTTTCAATACACCTAAATTTATTTCGATTTATTAAAAATCTGAATTGAATACACCAAAATTTCATTGGAATGCTTACAAATCTGGATTAAAAACACTAAAATTTTAATAGACTTCTAAAAAGTCTAGATTGAATGCACTTAGATTTTAATTGTCTTCTAAAAAGTTTAGATTGAATACACCATGATATTAATAAACTTCTAAAAAATCTAGATTGAATACACACAGGTTTTTAAAATTCATTAAATTTCAATAAACTCTTAAGTTGAATACACCTCCTTGATATAATCTATGAAATTTATAGAATCCATCAAAACCTATCATTAAAAAAAAAACTTCAACATACTCTAATGAAATCTAGATTGAATACGCCCCGCTTAATTGCAATGTTTGACTTTCTTTTTCCTCTAAATGGAAAAACCAAATTTTGAATATTACCAACAAAAAATTAGAATTTATTTACAGAAAAATAATCAATAAATGTTGTAACATTAATTGCAGAATCCATAATTTAAAATGCAATATACGAATTAATTGAAATGTTGATTTTTTTTTCACTCTAAATGTAGAAACCAAATATAGATTATTATAAGCAAAAAAGTGAGAATTTGTTTAGTAATAGTTGATCAATAAATGTTAGAAAAAACTTCAGTTTAGTCCTTAAAGTTTTAAAAAATATTAAATTTTTAAAACTCTTTTGAAAATAACTCTTTTGATATCAGCTCTTTTTAACTCTAACTTTTCAAAAACTCTTCAAAAATGTTCAAATCGTCAGTCAATTAATGATCAATATTAACGGAATGTTTAAAAAAATATTTTTACCCTTAATGGTTGTTAGTTTAATATAAATTATTAGATTATTCTAATAAAAAATTGAATTTACAAGTTAATTATTTAAAATATCTCTGAATTTAAGTTGTTAAAAATGATCTAAAGTCACTGTTGACCGTTAATTGACTGACGATTTAGATTTTTTTGAAAAGTTTTGAAAAAAAAATTAGAAATTATGGATGAAAAGAGTTGTTTCCAAAAAAAACTTTAAAAACTTGATATTTTTCAAAACTTTGAGGACTAAATAAAATTTTCCCTAAATGTCATAACATTAATTGCATAATCCAAATTTAAAATGCAATTTGCGAATTAATTGAAATGTTGACTTTCTTTTATCCTCTAAGGTCTCGTTTGGTACACGAGATAGAATTGAATTATTTATATGGAATTGGATTGGATGGGATGAAATAGGATTGGATTAGATATTATCCCATGTTTAGTGAAAGTATGATAAGATTAAAAATAGTGGGTATAAACTTAGATTTTAAAGAAATTTCTCTGAGTTTTTTTAGAAATTTTGCAAAACATGTACTAATTTAATTCATTTTCCACTATTTTCAGACGCTTCTCAAGGCTACAAAATCACAGAACCATCGACCACCATCTCTCTCCTCCCTCTGTCCTCTGCATCGAGCCCTCCTTCTCATTGCCACGCCACCGATTAGCCCACTGTCGGTCTGGTCCTTCTCCTTTTCTTTTCTTTTCCTTTCCTTCTTCTTTCCCACTAACGTTCATTCTGTCTTCCTCGCCAGTTGTCACTCGATCTTCTTTGTCGTTCATCGTTGGGTTTTCCTTATTGTATGTCGTTGGGTTTTCCTTGCCGGTCGTCGCTCAATCTTCCTCACCGATCATAGTTCACCACTGGGTTTTCCTTATCGTTCATCATTGGGTTTTCCTCGCCGGTGGCAGTTCGCTGCTTGTGGTCTTCCTCACCGTTCGCCATTCGCCGATCACATGTGAGTGTGGTGGGATTATTTTAACCTATGTTTTCAGTGGAATTGATTTATCCCAAAGTAATGGGTTAAAAACGAGATGATACAACTTAGTGAAGAGGCTTTGGAGTGCACCAAACGTGGGTTTGGATAAAAATCAATCCAAATCCAATCCAATCCCAGCAAACAAACGAGGCCTAAATGCAGAAACCAAATTTAGAATATTACCAACAAAGAAGTCAGAATTTAATAAACCAGATTACCTCCTTGAGGTTTGCTAAATTGCAGACGTATTACATTTTACTTTTTGATAAACTGTCCTCCCGTTAGTTAAAGTTGGTCAAGTTCAACGATTGATCAAGGTTTTGACTACTATGATTAGAATACTCTTACATGTAAAAATAGTATTTTAAAAACTATAAAAAAAAAAAATGATGGATCTTAGAAAAAAGAGATGAAAAGCGGAGATTAAATAAAACCTTTAAAAAGAAAAAATAATTGAATACCTAAATTCAAAATTTATAAATAAAAAATAAATAGATCTCTAACGACTGGTAAATTTACAAAATCAAAGTTAGGTGGAACCAATCTCCATAGCCAACCTCTATTATGCACGTCCTTTCGTTCTTCCACTTCTTTCCCATCACTCTTCTTCTTCTGCATCTGGGTCAATCATTGAGTCTCCATTGTTGAAGACCCAAAGATCAAGGTTTCTAGCCAATGGAGACCTTTGAGTGTCCTTCGTTTGTGACCTAATTTAAGGTCTAGTATGTTGAGGACCCTTAAGTCCCAAAGACTTTAATTAAACATGTCCTTGCAACTCATCACCTAATTATTATATTAACAACAGAAAATTGCTCAGATCTCACCACGATATTAGATAAAATTAAACTTGTATGAAAAGGTTGGACATAATTACAAGAAATCTACTTGAATTTTTGAAAATGTTACTAGAATACCTTCTAGTGTTAGAGAGCTGTCATTAAATCCTAATGGTTGACAGCACTAGTCTTTCTATTATTTTTCAATTATATTATTTACTTAAAATTAAGAGGTCAATTAAGAAAGAAAATAAATAAAAAATAACATACAAGACCAGTTCTTCATTTTCATCAACCAATTCTTAATTAACATCTTCAACTTTAACAAAATCCATAAATCAACGTACAAACTTTTGCAACAACACTCAGTCACCACGTACGCCCCGAGATGCAATAAGATATGTCCATTTATCTATCTCATGACTTGAAAAGGGAGCAAGCCAGCGACCGTATGTCTTCTGCAGTTAAGAGTTGAAACACAGAAAATTTTGAGTGGCCAGCAAACCGAAGACGTACAACAACGATCCCCCGTTCATGTACGGTCGTTAGAATGTCACTCCGGTGAAACCGTTGCTCTGGCTCAACCAAAACAGAGAAATAGGAAGGGATGTCAAGTTCTATATTATATTTGTTATGTTCGATAAAAGCTCTATCCATTTTCCTTCCCTCTTCATTTAAAGTTGATAATTCCAAGATAGTAGTTTATCCATAGATTTTTTGGTCCTCATCTGACATCAAATCAATTGCTTCAAACAAAATAAAGTATGTACTTCAATTAACCAAAACCATAAATCTAACTATAAACAAACACAAATCTTTCATCTGATCAAAATCTTTAACAAATTTTTTCTTCTTCAATCAATTCCAAACAACAAGAAAACATAAACTACAACCAAACACAAATTAAAAGCGGGTCAAAAAGTGAGCTAATATGAAAATAGAGGGGGGCTGAATAGGTTCTTACCCAATTTTTGGTCATTAACAAATTTACCAAACCAAGTTATCAACAATAAACATAAACTAGTGCAAAAACAATAAACAATAATAACACAAAAATTTTTTTACGTAAAAAATTCCTTCAAGACAGGTAAAAAACCACGAGGTCACTCTTGACCACTTAACGGACAATCCACTAATGATAAATGTAGTACACCCTCAAGTTGATACAAAAAACATCCACTCCTCTTGGACTATCCCAACTAGTCTACCCATAGGCCTTTTCCCCGATGATCACGCATGATCCACTAGATGATTAAGTGTATATCCTCCAACCGCTCTCGGGATCACACTCCTTTTGACATGAACCTACACTTATTGTCTTGCAAGAACCAACTAGGAATTTCCTAAACCAAATGCACCTTTCATCAAAAATGCAAAACTTGAGCTTAATCATAAAGTCTAATCATAAACTTGAGCTTAATCAAAAATGCAAAAATAATAAAAATTAATATTTATAACAAAAAAGGTATAACAATAATAGCCCAATTATTTAATATTTAAGTTTAAAAATCCTAAAGGGAAAAACAATCAGAATTTAACATCTTAATCATAAAGTCTTATGATATAATCACTTAAAATAGTCTTATTAGACTTAAGACGAAAAAACAAAGAGCACCTTACTCACGTTTCTAATAGAGACCCAAAAACATAAGAAATTTTCTCCCCACCTTTGCATAATCAAAATACCATTTTTGAAGTGAAATCCCAACAAATAGCAATAAAATTAATGTGAGTTTTATAACTAGCTAATAAAAGCTAATAATAAACTACAAAAATGCATTTTTTTTAAGCATCATCCTTATCCTTTGTTCACAAATTAATTAGTTCGCATTGTCCTTTACCGACCAATGCATATATATACTTATACACTTATACGAGCAATTTTGTTAGAATATGACTATCATCCTCCAACACATGGTAGGCAATCAAACGAATTTTTATAAGAACTGATCCAACATGTCCGGTCAAATTTTTGTTTCTAGATATGGCCTAATCAGCGCGATCCATCAGTAATCTGATGAGAAGTGTGGTCACCATTACAATGATTTAGGCAATCAACAGCACTACCAAAAAGGCAAGCTTGTCAAGGAAAACGATTTGATCCAGTGATAAGATCAAGCCCACCTTCCACTTACCTTCAAGATAACAGAATCAACTCACCGAAGTTCCACGGATATGTGACAATTTTCTCACCTTTGTGTAAGTAACCCTCTCCCGCTTTTAGGAGCAGAGATCCGAGATGTGTCTTAGAGTCATATTTTAGTTAGTCCCGATAGTAATTTGACCTAGTATCAGTAAATTGAAAAAGAAAAAAATCGCTCTCCATAAGGCTTTTTTTTTTACATATGACACTTAATCAAACAACTATTGGAACCAACTACGATATGACTCTAAAACACGGACTGAAGTTCTACCCACACAAAGGTAGGAGTTCTACCCACACAAATGGTGTAAGTTGTGAGCTGAACCTTGCCACTTTGAGAGATGTGGTAGGTGAGAATGATTTTACCACCAGACATACCACTTTCCTCCTCTCCATGAGCCTTATTGATCCGGCTAAAAAAAGGCAAACCTAAAATCTCCCACTCAATAAAAACCAGCATTAACTTACAAGCACTGATCGCAATCAACTAAAACTAACAAAACATATAAAGAATATAACACATCACCAGCCTCCCCTAAAGAATCAAACAAATTAATCACACTCAACAATGCACAACCTGCTAAAAAAGATGCAAGCATGTCTTCTTTCCAATTCTCACAAGTCAAGCCAGTTTAAAAATGACAAGTCAAGCAAAAACGAATCAAGATAGAAATATTAATATCGCACCAAGCTCGTATAGCCTGAAAAACAGAGTATACATAACAGACTATGAATTTTTGGTGCACTAAATGACAATATAAAGTAATCAGCAAAGCAATCAGAGAACTTTGAAGACCAGTAGATGATATGATACCATTCCACATCGATAATTCAGATCCAATCGTATTCTTCATCATTTTTGCTTTGCATTTTTTCAGATTACGAAAATATAAAAATTTATGTTTGGCCAAACATAGTGCGAAAAAAAGGTGATATCAAATCAACACACAAGAAGAAACAAGAAAAGCCAAAGCGTCAATGTAGCACCTTCGAAAAAAACCTTTGCTCGATATTTCCTTGCAACTAGTAGACTTAAAGATGCAAGGGGCTGTTTGGTGCATCATCATCAATCATCACGCAATTGCAAATTCAATACCTGGAAATAATTTGAAATTCAGGAGAAATCGGTTTCGTCTACGTCTATTGAACCGGTAAGGACCAGATCGGTGACCCAAATCGGATGACCGAATAATCGTCCAAATCGGCCGAATCGTTTACAACAGAAAAATCAATCTCCATCAATCCAAAAAACAAATGACAAATTTGAATCTCCCAACATCATCATTATAAATCATCAATCATACCCACAAAGATGGAGCAAAAAAAAAAAACTCAAAATCAACCTAAGAAAAAATGAAAAATGAACATAAAAAATCAACATAAAAGAAAATGAAAAATCACGGGGTGGGAGAGCAGATAGTAATGGTGTTCGTGGTCGGGTTGCGGCTGACGTTGACGGAGACGAAGAGCGACGGCTGACGTTGCGACTGACTCGTGGTTTGGTCCGTTTGGAAGAGGGTCGTGACGAGGAGGCCGGAAGGGAGCATCTAGTGGAGGTAGAAGAGGAAGAAACAGTGGAGGAGGAGGTGGCAGTAGATGAAGCCGGCGAGGTAGGAGGGAGAGGAGAAAGAGAGAAAATGGTGGCTGCTGACAAAACAGAGAGGAGTGAGGTGTAGGGTTACTGTAAGTTTATATATAAAATGGAAAATTACACAAAGCTCATCAGATTTGATGAAATTATAATAATAATTATGTTTTGACCCCTAATATTTTATAAAATATAAATTTATGTTCTCAGATTTAAAAAATAATAATTTTCCTCCAAAACAGTACTCGCCGATTAATCACAGAGTAATCGATAAATCGTTAACCGTTGTCTCGTCAATCGATTAGTGATTAACAATATTTAGAACCTTGGTTTGGAATTTATATGCAATTTTAGGGTTTCACTATTTTAATTAGAGTTATAATAAGATGTTGCATGTCGATTGACTTAAACGACGTCGTTTGTATTTAGATAAAATTTTATTAAAGAGAAAGAAAATATGAAAAAAAAAAAATTGTTTATTTCACCGAATTAAGCCAACAAAATTAAAAAGATCCATTTGGGATTTTCTTATACCAAAAGAATTCTATATTCAACTTCAATTTGCGTCTCATCCATGTAAACATTTTAAACTTTCTATTAGATTTTATGCACCATAAGTTGTTATTATGAGTAAGTTTGAAAAGTAGAGAATTATCCCAATGGAGCACGACTTTATTTAATTATTTATTTATTATGTTTTGAAATATGAAATACAATAGAAATTGTTAAGCATCAGAAATTTCAGAAATTCACTAATGTCAAAGTGACAAATTAGTTACAACACAAGCTTCATTTACAAATACAATATTATTCACATGTTGCAAATATCAGTGACATCCACAAAGAATGCAAAAAAATCAATTCTGTACAAACTCAGAAACAAACCAATCAAATCCAGCAGACACAAATCCTGATGGAAAGGCCACACCACAGCATCAGTCCGTCATCGAAAAAAAAATTTGATCAAAGAGGAATCCTTTCTTGTGTAATAAAAAATATAGCTGACAATGAAAGTAATGCCACAAAAATTGCCATAGAAACACACTTCAGGTTAAGGTTCCCTGCCCTTCTCAACCTCACAGCCTCTTGATCTGAGACCGTCCCATTGCTTATACTTGACGATATGGCAGGCTCCGGTTCAGTCCCGCATGCAGCTGAGTCTTTCGAAGGTTCATCCACCTGCTTCACAGGAAGGACAATCAGAGGAAATTAATTGTCATTATCACAAGTCCATCTATCTTTATACCTGACCAAAAAGGTAAAACATGGTCTATATGAACTACGAACTAATCAGCAGTTACGAGTTGATGTGAGCTTAGGCCTTGGAATCAATTAAAAAGCCTCCACACGCACACAGTTGAAGTCAATTTCTTTTTAAATCACATCATGTACAAGTTATTGATGTAATGAAAGAACTAGCGCAGGTGTGAAAAAGAACTATTTTTCTGAGAATTGCAGTACATTCAACTGAAATATAGCTAAATTTGTCAAATGCTATATAGTCTGTTGATGGTTCTTTAGCCTTGAACAGAAATGATAAACAGCGGTTATCAAAGAGAAAGAAAACACAGGTTTATGAATAATGAAATGAGTTGAAGCAAACATAAAATTATAATCAGGGGAAGTACAGAATCACCAAGCTTGATGTGGAGAGGGCTGTGAAAAACTTTATTCAGAGGAACAGTTAGATAAGCTTGGTATGATTTCAAGTGATCGAGTCATCATAGGAACTCTTGCTAATTACTAAAACACAAGGGGAACACTAGAGAACAGAAAAATGTCTTAAAACTAACAGGAATAAATGTAGTTAAAACATGGGGATCATCACTAAAGTTACTCCCTCATAAGAAAAAAGGTGACGCATACTTATTATGTAACGCATTATATTTATCCCAATAAAATATAATAAGACAGAATCTAAATCATGACCACCACCCCCAACCTCCATCTTCACCAACTCAAGACAAGCAAGTGGGCACTTTGTCAAGAATAAATAAGATCCGAGAGAGTACCTGCCTGGGAACTATTAGTTAGGGACCCAACATCCTCAGATGCTTTCATATAAGTTGCATGAATTAAATCATTCTTCAAAAATTTCAGCTCTTCGTTATCACCATCTCCGATGTTGGGCATGGTTATTTTATCAGCATATCGAAGTTTCTCCACCAGTAACTTATTCTCCTTGGTCAAAACATGTAGCTGCAAAGAGTACATTTAAATTTAAGAGCTTGAGAAGGATGTTATGGTTGTGTAAGTATTTTATAATTGATCAATTACAGAACAACCTATTCATTGACTTTAAAACAAAAATAAAAGTAAACTTATAGCTGGCCGTCCTTGCCCTTTAGGTTTGCTTTATAAAAAAAAAATAAAAAATAATCTCTTTGTGAATTTAGAAAGAAAGCTCAAAACTAAAATTGTTAGCAAAAGACATTGAGGATATGCATTAGGTATTCCAAGGAATTCGGGTGATCCAATATTGTTAAACGTGTAAGACACAGCTGCAAATTCATAAATCAAAATGGAGCCCTAAAACTCAAACTGCAGTTGCCCAAAAACTCAAAATGGAAATGCTGCGACATTTCTTGACATGTTAACTAAGTTTTTAATTACTGTTGGTGATAATAGCTCATAGCTAATAACTGTCAATTTCAATCACAGATCCACAATAATACAGATGTGCACACACAAAATTATGAATGTTACACGAAATGTATTCAATTTCCTGGATGTAACCACAAGAACCCTTAACTATTGCATTCGATTCCAGAGCAGACAGCACAATATAAAGAGTCCCTACAAGTCAAGCTAGAATGAAGGAATTTCAAAATGTGAGGAACTCAATACCTGCTTCTGAATGAGATCTCGATGAGTCGCCAGTTCTGTAATCATATCCATCATAACCTTTGCCTTACGGTCAATTTCCTTTGCATTGGCAACTTTAGCCTTGTTAGCTTGATCTATTGACGATTCCAAGATTTTCATTCTGTCCCTAGTAAACTTTAGTTCTTTATCTAATTCAAAGTTACTGTCAGATAGTACAATGCACTGCTCCTCTACACTATCTGTTTTACTTTCAGCTTTCGCAACCTTTGATTTTAAATCTTCAATTAAAGTTTCCATGTCCCAAATAGCAGAATATAGCATGTTTTGCTGCTCTTGGCTTGCTTCAGAAGATACCTTCGCATGCTTTAGCTGGATCTCTAACTCCCTCAACTGATTCTCCAGTAAACCCACCTTCTTTGTGTAACTTTCATTATTACCTCTAAGAAAATTAAGCTCCTCACTAAGTTCCATATTTGTATCTGTTAACTGTGTAACTTTGCATTCTGCAGTTTCAGCCTTACTTTCTGCATCATAAAGGCTCTCTTTTAGTGACTCAATGAAGTTCTCCATTTCATTAATTTGCTCTTGACTTGCTTCATGGGACGCATTAGCATTCTCCAGCTGGATCTCATAATCTTTCAGCCGCCCCTCGAGCGATCTCATTTTTTCCTTCAAATTTAGCACTTCAGAATCTTTGGTAATGAGCTCAGCATTGCTACTCTCAAGCTTCTGTAAAGCCAAGTTTTTGGCTTTCAGCTCTTCGATGAAAGCTTCAAGTTTAGAGTTTAACCCAGCTTCTCGTTGGAGAGAACCATTCATATTAAATTGAACAATCTGAAGTCGACCAAGCATTTCCTTTGAAATCCCCATGAGCACCTCTGCAGCGTTATCTGCCTCTAAAAACCTTCCCCAAACAACTTCAGCGGCTTCTTCCATGCGAAAAGCAACTTGTTCTGTATGGTGTAGCTTTAATTTCAGCTGCTCTTCATTTTGTTTAAACTCTGATATTTTCTTCTCTAGATCCAACTCTCTAGCAAGAGACTTCTCCAGCATCCTTAATATATGTCTTTGCTGTTCACCTTTTTGTTTCTTTGATTTTGCATTAAACTTTGACGTTCGTACATTTCCTGATAACTCTATGACCTCATCAAGTTTACCTGTAACAAGCATGTGATATGATGAAGGAGAAAAAAGGAAAATAATCAGAAATTTCACACATTTTCCACATTGTTTGTACAGGAAAATAGGTTTCGTAGTAGGCAAGACTTAATAACTTACAATTCTCAGTTTTAAAAGATGAAAAGGCCCTCTGCAATTTGGCTGACTGCATCTTCAACTCCAAAACATGTTCCTGAGACTGCTTCAGTGATTCTTCAGAATCATGCAACTTCTCTTCCATTATGTTGAATAGCTCTCTCAAATGTCTGCATGAAGATATTTTGTGATAGGCATCATCAATCTCTGCTTGGAGACTATCCAAAAAAATGTCCACCTCTCTTAACTCAGAATCTAAAATGCCAGAGAAAAGATCATATACCAATGCCTGCTCAATAGAGATTGATGAGATGTAGCCATTCTCAACGGCCATCATTTCAAGATCATTATCCCTTGCCAAAAGGTGCATCAAAACTACATGCAAGTTGATTAACTTCTCAGAAGAATGAGCCAAGTCCAAATCCACTCTAGTTAAAACTTTCATGGTACTCTCTACCTCCTGCATGTCCTTTCCACTTGATAATATTTCTTCTTGTAAATAAACATTGGCTGGATTTGAATTACCAGTATTTATATCTTCAACTTTTCGGTCATTCATCCCCATCTCTCAATTCTTTGGTTAGCAATCTAGGAAGGGACATGAATAAAAAACAAAAGCAATGAGATTTTCACAATGAGATTCTCACAACTTGATTCTGTACAACCCCGCAAGAGAGAGGAAAGACTGAAACCAATCGAAGACACTTAATATAGATAGTAGTCACTTGTTTACAATAAGAAATTTCAATTTCTTATCTTCTACATCCAATTTTTACTTCATTAAATATAGAAAGCAATGTCACTAGTTTCAGAACCAAGTACCATCCACCATCAATGCAGATTCAAAAGTAGAGTTCACATCTCAATTTACACTTGTCTGGTATTGTTCTCCTCTCATTACATAGAGAAAAAGAATCACCACTCAACCCCTAATAAATAGGGCAAGGCAATAAGGTTACAAACCCACCACTAACTACTTAACAGACTGAAACAGCATGACAAATGTGAACTTTCCTACAGTATAATACTAAATTAGATTCTTCAACAACTGAGTAGTTAATTCCAGTTAAAGCTCCATATAACCAAAACTAAAAGCTCTGAAATAGAGAACACATGGTACAGGCATTTACACCAGGGCATGCTCTTTCCAGTGCAAGCCTTCAATGTTAACCAACCATAAGCATTCAAATTAGGTTTCAGTGATTTCTCTGTCACAGTACTGTATAATCCACTCAACACATTAATATATTCATAATTATCTACTAATCAACCAAAAAAAAAACAAAATCAGGTTCTCCTTACTTCATTCTAAAGTCAATTCCATACTTCACTGACATATTACCATAGGGTCACAAACCAACCACCATTAATGAATCTTATTCAAGTGTTCGATAATACCGATACATGTCACACAGATCTTTAAAGAAATTGAAAACAATGAAGACCTTAACTCAAAAGAAGTACAACAATAGCTATAAATATCACATGATGACATAAAATTGCACAAATGATCCTATATAAAGCTAGCAGAGAAGAAGCAACAAGAAGGACATAGGTACAATTAAAAGAGGAAAGTAGAATTTAAATTAGAATTACAAGAATTGTGTAAGAGAAATCAAGAGAGGAATACAAATGGAGTTACCTTGATGAATGGGGTTTTTGGCAGGATTAGGTAGAGAAGATGAGAGGAAGATGCATTAACCACCTCTCATATATTTCATAATACCGTTGAAGTCATTCCCGACCCGTGATCTGTTGAATGGGTGGTTCTCAAATGAACCGGGTTGTAGTACTACTGACCAGTCAACTGGTGAATTGTCTCCAGCCTAAGACGAGGTTCAACTGCGTGCGCACGTTAGATACTGCACGACAATACACGACAGTACCAGTACGTTGTCGCATTATTGAGTTTAGCACCAAAGCCCTGGAGCTAGATATCATGGTTAAAAACTAGTAAACGATGTGGGGTTACGACACCCTCATTAAAGAAATATTGAGCTAACGATATTTACACTCCTAAAAAATAGTAAGTGTATCGAACGTGGTATGTTTCTAAATTCCAATATTATTCTTAAAGAAAATTATTAAAAAATAAATAATTTACAACTACATCCATAAATATTAATTACTTCTTCATATAAATGATAAAAAATAATACTACATTCTCCAAAAATTTATATAAAATTTTGTCCAAATGATATGATAAATTGGTTTTAGCAATCATATGAATTTTAGGATGATGTATTGATGATTTGATAATTACATATAAACTTATCACATCATTTGAGTAAATTTTTTAGTGGTGTAGCGTTACTTCAAAAATTAAACTTAATCAAAAATTAAATTGAAATAAAACTCTCTATACATTTTTAAATTCTAACTTTTCCAAATTAACTGTTTTTTTTTTTCAAATATCAATTTTTTTCAAAAGAATATAAATTAATTGTAAAATGTAAAGAATAATTTAAAATCTTCTTAAGAAATTGATTGTAAAATTATGAGTTTAAATTAATTATTATTGAAAAAAAAATTATAATCAACTTATCTTGTCTGTTGTAAAAAAAAAAAAATCTCAAAATTTTAGTAAAACTAATTAAATAATAAAATAATTATTGTGAATTATATTTATAAAAATATAATATAAAAATAATAAAAGAAGGATAATATTAATATTAATTATAATTTATTTATAAATTAAAGAGTTTTTATAATTTTGATGAAAGGTACTCATAAAAACGGTTTGCACACAATTTACAGGGACCGAAAATGTCGCCGCTCCAACGAAAACGGCAATTATTGATGGACATGACTTAACGGAACCCCCAACGTCTCAACGACTCTAATTATAATTGTTCAACTATTGTATTTACGTGTATTTACGAAGTGGAAAGAGTTGGTTTGGACTTCTGCATACATGGACTAGGTCCAAGTCCAATCATTCATCATGATTGGTAACCAATACTCCAAATCCACTTCTATGTGTTAGGCTTATGCATACATGGACAACCTACTGAAATTTAAATATTATAAAATTTTAGAGGTGTATAATTTAGATTTATATAAACTTTATTAAAATTTAAGTTTATTCAATTAATATTTATATAAAATTTTAGATGTATTCAATTTAAATTTGAACAGAATCTAATAAAATTTAAGTGGATTCAAAATTTCATAAACTTTACAAATTTTATTCAAAAATAAGCCAATGCATTCAATTTAAAGTTTATTAGAGTTTGATGAATTTTTATAAATACTATATTTTGGTGAAATTCATAGATTTTATAGACTTCATATAGATTTTAACAAATTTGTTATAGATTTTTTTATTCGTAAATTTCACTTTAAAATCCATTCAATTCTATCGTCTAAGTAAATTATATAAAATTAATGATTTTTTAATACACCAAAATTTTAATAAATTAAATACAACTAAATTTTAATGGATTTCATACAAACCTAGATTGACTACAATCAAAATTTTAAAATATTTTAAATTTTAATGAAGTTTATATTGGATACAACCCTAAATTTTAATATTTTTAATAAATTTTTTGTAATGATGTCCTCTTGTTGATCTCCAGTAAAAGATACATGATATTGTATATATTAATCTAACCTATCCAAACGAACTACTGTCAATGTCGTGTTGAATCTGATTGATCTGAAATACATTTTACTTCTTGCTTTCATGTTGTTATAATTTTATTTACAGTCTGCAACATAGCAATACAAATTTGTAATGCTTGTTTTTACACGAGTGTTTGATCACTTAGAATTTTATTCTATTTTATTTTTTTTAATTTGCCTACCAATTTTTTGCAGTTTAATCATCTGATATATGGTTGTGTCAAATGTGGTCTTGTTGGGCCTGACAGATAATACCCGATCAAGTCATCGAGTACAAGTGTACAACAGCCTGTGAACCATGAACACAGGATCACATTGCCACAAATTGGGTTGGATCTTATACAATATATAGACCCAAAAAATGATATAATTCTAAAAGATTTTTTTTTTTTTTTTCTTTTCCATATATGTTGCATTTTGTCGCAAACGTCAAGCAGCAAGCGATAATAAAAGCATACAGCTCCCTTTAGCGCATTTGGCTCCCTTATTGTCTGTGGATCCGAAATGTGATGTACGTTTGGAATTTGAAACTTGTAATACATCAATATTAGGACACAGCAACTTGTAGTTAATATAATAATTCTCATCGATCAAAACAAATATATATATATATATAATAATTCTCTAGTCATGATTTATCTTCTTTCATGATCAATTGATATGCCTGGTGCATATAGACTAATCATGCAAAAATTTTCAAGACCAGCCCCTAAAGAGAAATCCATAAATCAGATAGAATCATGGATGAGCTAGAGCGAGAGTAGTTGCAGCCTCATTAGGAGGTTTAGATGATGTGTTCAGGAACCACCAAAACAAGTACGAAATCAATACAAAATCTTTAAGGTTGCGGTGTCCGTACAATCATCATGTGATGATTTGCTCTGTTACCTAACACAAGTTGTACATTGCTCATATAAGATCCAGCAGCACCATTAACCAATTCAACAATTAACCTGCCATTGCCACTGGCATAAATGTACTAGATTCTCCATTGGGCCCATTTGGTACTTGCTAGTGCCAACCCGTTCTTGTCCATTTCTTGATCTGGGCCGTAAGACTCAATTACATAGCCCTCCTACATTTAATATAATAATGTCAAACATCCCAACTTAGTGACGTGTCTTTTGATAAATAAATATATATTAATGATGATTTATCTCACTTGCTATATGTTATATAAATTCAATTGACAGGTGCTAAATTAGCATACAAGTTAGAATATGAGTTTATATATACTCCATGTATCAAATTTTGTTGTTATGAGTAATACTAATTACAATCTCACACAATTGAACGGATTATCACATTGATTTTCATTTTTATTGTTTTTTTTTAATAATAAAATAAAACAAAATTTTAAAAAAAAATATATATATATGGTATTGTATGTTATAAGTAAGTGATATTTATGTAAACAAATGGATATGCGTTAAACTCACAATCTTGACTCTCTCAATTATAATTTATTTAGCTTTTTCTTGTTGCTAGATATACTTCAATATTTTTTGTTAGTACACTTGCTTTATAAAGAGTGAACTTAAAGGATTTGGATACCCTCCTAATTTAAGCTTCTTTTTTTTTTAAGTAAAAGTAAAATACTAATTTTCAATCATTTAATTATTATAATATTTATGAAATTAAATAAGATTAAGAAAAAACTCAAATTGTGAAAGAATTTAAATACTAACTTCAAACTGTTCTCATTTGATTGCGTAGTTCCTAGTTAGGAAAGTTGGGGAGTGTTTAGTACCACTCTCTTTTAGAAAATCGATATATGATGTTTAATTTATTGAAACTTGCCATTCCTGATTAGTAGTAATCACTACCTATATATCATCTTAACAATTCAACACACCTTTGAAAAAAACAAACAAACAAATCAACGTACCATTAACAGACAGAAAGCAAAGCTTATAAAATTCCAACTAACAATTACCGAACGTCAACATCTTCAATTCCAATTTTCAATGTTATATTTTTGTGGCAAATATGAGACCATGTGAGTCCTCATTGCGAGAAGCCACGTAGCCCATGAAGGCTTCGTGTCACGATGAAACAAAGTCAAGAAATAACCAGAAACACCAAACACAAAGACATCAACTTTCAAATCTCTCTTTCTAAAAGCTGAATTAGAAGCAAAAAATTCGGTGCTTCACAAAAATTCATATTAAATTTTATAATATATCTGTAGAACTCCACAGATATTGTAATTACACGATAATGTCACAAATTTAACCACATTACTAATACCCTTGATGCAGTTTATTTATTAATCATTCTGAGGCAATTAAATGATGTTTCTATCTCTAAACCGTATTTGGAATGTCCACAAACATTGAAACTTCTCCGAGTCACGCTCATAAGACCTTAAAATAGGAAGCCTTGCTGATATTTTTATCAGCCACTCAACTATAAAAGCAGGGTATAAGTAAGAAAAACGTGTCCTCGAACAACTATCTTATCTTCTACCTTAATTAGAAAGACAATGACTTAATGTAACAAAAGGCTTAAAAGATTTTTCTAGATAACAGATAGAGATCGACATTATCACCAAAATGACCAGGAAAGGTGGAGATATTTACTTCTGTTTGCTCTTTTGAACCGTCACCTACACTTGAAACTCCGAGTGGATGTTTAACTAATTTGTGGTGCCTTTCTATACTTTTGCTCAAGTTGCTACGCATGTATGTTTAGGTCAATTTTGTCTTTTTGGATTAGGTGGCAACTGCAACACTACCTGTTAACTCACATAAAATAAGGTATTAATTAACATTTAAGGTAATTGGTGTATTTTGGTTTATGTACTTGAAGATTATCGATTTTTTGATAATTATGCATCATAAATGTTTTTTGAGAAGAAGAGGAACCATAGAAGACACGAAGCATTACAGCTAATATGAGGTGTCTCTCAACACCAAAGTCCCTATACAAGAAGGGCAACTGTCCATATAAAGTTTCAAATATCAGTATTGATAAAAATATTGAAATTTAAAATTTATGAAAACATCAATAAAAATATCGAATTATTGAAAATATTCTCTAAATATTATAAGTATTCAATGATATATTTTGTGATGGCCAACCCAAAATAAGAAACTATCATAAATATATTAAGTATAATTTCAATATTTAATCATTAAATCCATACAATATACCAATTTAATATTCTATTATAACTAATCTGAGATGTCTCTCAACACCAAAGCCTACATACAAAGAGGCAATCTTTGATCCATACCATAATCTATATACTGTTTCTAGGTTCCATATATTTTTTCTTTCTTGGTGATAAAATATAAATAAATAATATGTATTCCATTATAACTTTACAATATACAAAATGAAACTTATTTATAGGCTAAAGAGAAAAAATAAAATAAGTAGGCGAGTATTCATTCTCTAAGTAATGTATTATAATTTTAGTTTTAGTTAAACATTGTTTCTGATGCAGATTGCATTGCTAATTTGTCAACAATATGTAACATGCAAAGTATCCAACAATGTGCGACGAATGAGAAAAGGAGTTTGTACTTGGATGGAGTTCGGTGTTGGCCTAGTTAGGTCAATCTCTTCAATTGGTGGGGATGACACAAGTTAAATAACAAGATTCTGTTTTGGAGTTAACAAGTTAAAGATTACTGATCTCTGGCAACTTGTCATGATGTAGATGCTTGGCAAGATCCAATGATGGTTGACAGCTTTTGGAAAAGCATCTGTGCATACATCCATCGGGGCTTCATTTTCTCCCATAAGAATGCTGACCATATTGTTGATTAAACTGCAAATTATCGGAACTTTGATTTTCAACGAAGTCTTGGAAAATCATGCGTCTATTGCTCATCAATGATTTAGACACGTATCGAACCAGATGACAGACAGACGCCAGAAATGTATCTCCGTCATTCTTATATCTTTTTGACTCTCTGCCTATCCTGTTAGACTTGATATCTATCTGAAAAACTGTTCCATATGTCAGGGTTGATAAATGTTTGAAATTTTTTAAGAAAATGTACCCTTGACCCTCCCTTATTTTCGGTCATATTCAAACAAATAAAGGTGTTTATAAGTTCAATCAGAAACATAGAACAGATCCACACGTCTATTTGTCTTAAGAATGTGATTACTGATTAGCCAAAACTTTACAGTAATATTTGGACAATACATTATTATATAGTTTATGATAGGAAAACTTTGAATAGTGGCTTAAAATCTGATAATACAAGCTAAGTTACAATTTAATGGCTAAGTCTAAAGGAAGAAATAAAATCCGTCACCATAAATTTTTACTTGTTTGTTTTTCAATTAAAAGCCAGGTAATTGAGACAGTTCATCCACAGCCAGAGCAAAATAAATTGCCATCATATTCATAGATATTTAATTATGTATATATACCATATTTTCCATGGTCAGGAAGACATTGTCCTTTTAGGGCAAATTTTTAACTTATAACTTGAATCAAAATTGGTTGACACTGACATCACGATCCACTTGAATCAGGCCAGCTATGTCACATAAAAATTGAGAAAGGAAATAAAGTGTAAAAATGTTGCCCAATTAAGCAGGATTCTAGGGCTCAAGGAGAGTAGCCATTGGCAGCGAGATATTGATATTAAATAGAACAAAAATCATGAAAAAATCGACACGTGTTCAATCCACAGCTCACTCCTAAAATTTCATAGATATGCGTTAGACAGATTTAAGATTATTTTAGAAACTTATAAGAGATCAGAAATTATTAGGTGTAGATGTCAATACAATAACCTAAACAAATCATGCAACATAAATATTTAATACTTATGTTCGAGTGACAAGATTGATATTTATATGGAAACTATGCGGAAAATTGATTTGCACCAAATTGTTACTCTACAAGGAACTAATTAAGCTAAGGCTAACGTATTAATTTGATTGTCGACATATTGTCTTTCAAAAATCATATTTTCACTAACATTTCGCAATCCTAACCATTATTAATTGAATACTTAAAGACCTGTACCTTTAAGATTTTATTGAACTGCTAGCTTGTAGATGCATGGAGGGGACAAAGAGTTGGAATACCAGATCTTGCCTAAAAGAAAAAGAAAAAAAAAAAAATCACCACCAAACTACAGGGTCCCATTACATTAAAATTTTCGTAGGGCTCACATGACCAAGTGAGAGTAAAAATTAGAGGAAAAAGCACAGGAAAGTTTCTCTGAATTTTCCCAGCAGTATCTTCAAATGAGAAAAGGTAAATCTTTATGCAATTCTGGTCTGAGAAAAAGTGATACCGAAAGGACTATAAAAGTTCTAAAAACTATAATTCAACTACGACGCTCATCATTCTATGCAATGATGTTTGCATGAAATTCATGAACTCTTAAAAGCAGATTTATCCTATCCTTTCCACCCATCTGACATTCCTCCTCTCATCTACTAACCCTTCAAGTTCTTTGCATCTCTATTAACTTCAAATACTTAATGTACCTACTTACAGGACAATTACAGTTAACAAATGCGAGCTATATATCTAGCTAGTTAGTCAAACCAATGAGCTGTTATATAATGTTTCAGCTACATTAAAATATACACATCAAGCTAGCTAGCTCCTTGGCATCCTCAGTACAAGTCGGTAGGTGTAGGTATTTGACCAAATAAACCGAGTGTTTAAATTATCATTTAGACAGCAACACATAGTTAATTGAGAAAATCAGAGCACAAAAATTATACAGTTTGATATTATTAAATATTAAGATTATTGGGTTGTTACGTTGTTGTTTTTATTATCTCGGGCATGCTTTAAGTAAAATATACGAATTCAAGATATAACGGTACAACAAATATGAAAACAATACAAATATTTTAAGAGTGTTAAGTACAGTGTTTTGAGTAGAGATATTGGCATAATATAAAGTGTTTAGACGTGCGTTGTTTGAATTGATTAAAGTTGAAGACCAAAGCCTACTTTAATATAAACATCTTGATAGCATGAAGAAAAAGAGGTAGCTAGCATATAGAGAAAGAGAAAGTAATCATCAATGATACAGTCTTTGATTCAGGTTAAAGAATTCTAAAGGCTCTGCTTAAGAGATCTCGAATCCGCAACTCCCATCTCATGTTGCTTTGAATGGGATTTGGTTGCTTGGTTTTAGATTTCCTAAAAAGAAAGAGAGAGAGAGAGACATGCCATGACATGCCATGCCATTGCCAACCACGAAACAACTCTCCATTCTATTAAATTAATACCCAATTTTTCATTTTCATTTTTTTTTTTTTAATTTATGTGACACCAATCAATACCCCTCCCATCAAAGGGCATATCACTGCACGTGGCATGTTCCCCATTGGTGTTCTTCTTGGCTTACTCATTATGTTATTGCAGAAAGTTTGTACTAAGGAATCTTATTGGAGAAAGTTTGTACAAAGGAATCTGGATGCTCTTTTCTTTATTGGGTTTTAACTTTTTCTTTAGTTCTTTCTTTTCTGCAATTTTCATCGTCTTCTGCTTGGGACTATACACTTATAAATTCGTGTATAATTGTATTTTTCTTCCTAAAAGTAAAAATACACCTAGTAAAGCCAACCCAATCAACACAAATCATTTTAACCTCTTTCGTGGGCAATTAAATAAGCTTAGGGTGAAGTAAAGATTGGGGTTTTAATTAATTCGTGTAAAGTAAAGTGAGAGAGAGAGAGATTCCATTATTCTAAAGCTTAGGTCTTTGAAATTGCAAGTCCCAAGGCCAACTAATAATGACATGAGAGAAAGAGAGAAAAGGACAGTCCATCAAAAACAATGCTACTAAAAAATTCAAAACAAGTTTACAGAATAATAATACTCTTTTATTATTATCTTTCACATTTATTATTATTCGTGGACGCCTCTAGTGTTTTTTTTTTTTTTTTTTTTTTCCAAGACGTGGACACCTCTAGTTTAACGAAGGAATAGCAGTTCTAAATTGACGAGTCAACTCTGAAAATGCAACTGATGATCAGAGCCGCTTGATTTAATTACTTTTGTACGAGAATCTACTTTCTTGTACTTCACTTTTTTGATTTTTGAGAGACTCCCATATTTCACATTGATGTCTTAAGAGTTGTAACATTTTAGTGATTTATGAATCGGTACTACGATATAGAATAAGATATTGCATCATTTGACTCACTTAAAATTAATTATGTTAACCTTATTATTAGTGTTAAAAATTAAACACCTAACAAGCAATGTGTCAAAAGCATTATTTATTATTATTATTATTTTAAGAAGATGGTCTCTCATGGAGTTATTGATGATCAAGAAAAACTAAATTCTGAACAAAGGAGGGATAATTATAATTCCACAATTTATATCATTTAAATATAGAGCAGACTTAGCTAGAGAATGAGCAACCACATTCCCATTCCTAGAACCAAAACCAAAGAAGTGATTAGCCATAACTGCTGAAAGTTTACAAACATCCTCCACCACCAAGTTAATAAACGAGGCAGAATTATGGATATTCACACTAAATTGATAAAACAAGAAAAAAAAAATGGAATTAGAGGATACCTGGTCTGTTTAACCCCTAAAATTTATACTAATAAATGGTATAACTTCAAAATAACAATAACATATCAAAATTATGTTTATGTTTTTAATTGGTTTGATGTTGTAATTTAACCATGACTAATTTCGATTTGTACTATGATTATACAAATTATCAAAATTAAGATTTTTCAAATATGTAAATGATTGATTGAAGGTTACTTTTATTTTTTAGTTTTTTACTCAGATTGAAGGTTAATTTAATAGTATGTTTTCACACTTATAATGATGAATTTGAGAATTTGAATAATATAAAACTTTCTAAATCTCAAATCACCGTGCTAATAAAAGAAAATGCCAACCAGTTGTGAGGAATCAACACTCAAAAGAAACACACCTTGTATTAATATCATTCAAAAAAAAAAAAATCAGTGTTAAAGTCAAAGAATGAAAGCCTAAGATTTGGAGAAATTTGCCCATAAAAGAACCCAAAACTTAGGCAAGTTAATGAAAAGCAAGTTGCCCCATTAAGAACAGTATTAAAAGCAGTAATAATATAATTAACAACGAAAAATAGAAAAAGAGATTAAAGTAATAGTAATAACCCTAGCTTTCACGAACAAACAGCAGAAAAAAGAAAGATAAAGACGGGTCAAGTCATAAAAAAGAAATAGAGAACCCCATGACCCATTATATGATAAGTTGATTAATTTAATAAATGGGGTAGCTAGATTTTGGGTTATTGACCCAGTTCGCAAGGATATAAATCAAAGAGACAATGCAATAAACAATAATTAAATTTAAAGAACTTCTAATCAAAGAGAAAATTTTTTATGGACGTTCAGTTGATATATCATGATAATATTGATACATTATTTCAATAATAATACGATACGTGATATTTTTTTAATGAAAAATTAATATTGATATTTTTTCTTATTTATGAGAAAATTTTTATTTAAAAAACTATACCACATGTTATAATTATTGGAATGATTATGTAAGGAGAGTTGATAGTTTCTTATAAGGAAAAAATTTTTCTTCATAGTTTCTTATAAGAAAAAAATCTTTATTCGAATCTATCTCACAGTTGATGAACTATCAGATAAATAAATTAAAAAATTAAAAATATATATTATTTTATTAATTCATCTCGTCACATCAACCATAAAGTCTTTTTATCAAATATTTTCTTACTGGAAGACGAAATTTATAACTCATACCTTATGCCTTCAATGGTAAGAACGAAATTCAGACTGTCTCAATTACTCCTGATAATTGGTTTTTATAATCCTGATTATCAGTTATCAAATTAAAAAAAGGTAGCAGTGGCGGTGGTTAATGATCAAAGAGCTCTTTTTTTGATGCAAGCGTGGGTATAAATGCAGGACCTTTGCCGTTACTCTTCTCTTTCCCTTCTCTCTCTCTCTCTGTTGTTTTGGAGCAAGAAAACAGGAGCACACAAGAGGCCAAATTCAATAAAGTTGTTATGTTTTTGTAAGCTGAAAAAGCTTGAATGGACGGCAGAGTGCTAAAAGTAGCACAGAATCTGAAATGGGTATATTTCTCTTCCCACTTTCTCCGACTAGGGTTTTCAATTGAGGTTTCTACTGAATTCAATGTTTGCTTTTCCTTTTCTTCACTACTTGTTTGGGTTGTTCTAACTTCACTGTTAGCTTTGGAAATGGTAGCCTCTGCTTGTGTGACCTTTGCTGCGTACTGACTCTGCTACTTGAAAGCTTCCTGCTTCTATTTAGTTAGCTCTATGACAAACTGAAGTAGAGGTCTGTCTTGTTTTCAAACTTGTTTTTTTTTTTTCCTCTCTAGTTAGCTTCACTTGTTAGCTAACCCCTTAGATGGTCTCCTTTCTTTTGGGTGTATTGAGCTTTTGTATGCATAACTCTTAGACCTCTCTTGAGTCTCATATACTGTTAACGTTGTCGGGTCAAGACTTGTTTGCTAAGTTGATAATTTAGTTTAGAAATTAGATTTAGATTTACCCTTTCTTGGTCCTTGATCTTTGGCTAATCTCATCCAGCTATTAGGGGCTCGGGAGCTGGTCTTCAATTTTGAAGTTCTAAATTCTTGTTTTGTGGATTTCTGTTGATTGCTTGCTGGTTATTTGAAAAGAAGAAGAGTTTTGAGAGAGAGGTGGTATCTGTTGGTTGAGGGGATATGGATATGAGTGACAAGGATAAATTTGAGTTGGGAAAGAGGGATGATAATCCTATGAGCTACCATTCACCTAATATGCCTGCAGACTGGCGATTTAGCGGTGCACAGATGAATTTGGTTCCAACTGATAGCGTGATGGCAGTTGGTTCTTCCTCATGTTCATCTGCTTCAATGGTTGACTCGTTTAGCCAAACCATTTGGGACCAAACTGCCAATTCACCGAACTTGGGATTTTGCGATATTGATGTGCAGAACAATGCAAGTAGTTCTAATCCATTAAAAATTAGAAAAGGCAGTTCTGCCTCCTTGAGAAGTAGTATTGATAGACCGGTTGATATGGGATGGAATCCACCTAGTTCAATGCTAAAAGGGGGCATTTTCTTACCAAATGCCCCTGGAGTATTCCCACAGAGCTTATCTCAGTTCCCAGCTGATTCAGGGTTCATTGAGCGAGCAGCGAGGTTTTCATCCTTCAGTGGTGGGAATTTTAGTGATATGGTGAACAATTTTGGCATTCCTGATGCAATGGGTCTCTATTCCAGAGGTGGGGGTATGATGCAAGGGCCACAAGAGGTACTTGCAGGCTGTGGTGTGAAATCAGTATCTGGCAGTCAGTCTCAGAAAAATGAGATGAATGTGGGTGAAGCTTCCAAAGATGCTCCCTTGTCTGTTGAACATCATGGGGCTACTAATGGCAGCCCACTAAAGAATGAGAGGAAAAGTGAGAGCCTTGTGAGATCTCATGAAGCAAAACAAGGTGTTGGTGGGTCTGGTAATGAGTCTGATGAAGCGGAGTTCAGCGGTGGTGGTGGTGGTCATGATGAGCCATCTGCATTGGAGAATACAGGTGGGGAACCTTCTGCTAAGGGCCTCACCTCAAAGAAGAGAAAAAGGAATGTGCAGGTAGAAACCATGTTTCAATTTTTTCTTCCTTTGGTTTTGTAAATTTATAACATGGTGAAATTTTCTGTTAACACTCATTATTTTCCTGTAGCAGGATCCTGAGCTTGATCAAACCAAGGTAGGTCAGTTACCTGGTGAAGCTGCTAAAGATGATGCTGAAAAGCAACAGAAGGGAGACCAAAACCCAGCTTCAACCACTAATAAGACTTCTGGGAAACAGGGAAAACAGGGGTCTCAAACTTCAGATCCACCGAAAGAAGAATATATTCATGTCAGAGCTCGAAGAGGCCAGGCAACAAATAGCCACAGTCTTGCTGAAAGAGTAAGATTATAAATGGGAGTTTTTGTTAAAGTAGAAGCAACCTTTATGACTTTTAGTATGTTAATTTGTTTTCTTTCATTTTAATTGCAGGTGAGAAGAGAAAAGATCAGTGAGAGGATGAAATTCCTTCAAGACCTCGTACCTGGTTGCAGCAAGGTATGATTATTGGATGTAATAGCTTGAATATATCAATAAATTAATTTTTCAGCAGGATTGGCATTTTATTGCAGTTCATGTGATGAAAAACTTAATTGGTTTTTGCAGGTTACTGGCAAGGCTGTGATGTTGGATGAAATTATTAACTATGTACAATCGCTGCAACGACAGGTTGAGGTATTGAACAATTTAATCTTTTTTGTTTTTTGTTTTTTCTTTTTTCCACGCTTATAGTTCTTAATTTATGCAGAGTAGTTGGCCATTTGGTCTCATGCAGCATGAACACTTACATTTATTCAAACATTCAAGTACTTGATATGTATACATTTTGCAATTTTAGTATGTTAACACACATTGATTTCCAAATTTTGTGATAGCTTATGATCATTCTTTGGAGAATTGACTATATAAAACCTTTTATGAACGTTCACTCAAAATTTATTGGATTCCATATATTTTAGAATTAACTATCTTTTCTCATGGTCAACATGTGTAACATTGTTCTCTCTCTCTCTTTCTATTCTGCCAGTTCTTGTCAATGAAACTTGCAACAGTAAATCCACGGGATTTTAACATAGAGGGGCTCCTGGCAAAGGATGTAAGTGATTTAACTAACATTCCAGTGACGTTTATTTCCGCTTGTTTGTATGTGTTCCATAATCTCATACTACAATATATTTTATACTTCTACACAGATCCTTCAGTCTCGGGCTGGTCCTTCATCAAATCTGGGGTTCCCTCCTGATATGCCAATGGCTTACCCTCCATTACATCCATTGCAACAGGGACTGATCCAAGCTGCTCTTCCCGGCATGGGGAGCCCATCTGACATGCTTAGGAGATCCATCAATTCCCAAGTGACACCCATGACTGGAGGATTCAAGGAGCCTGGTCAGGTAATATTTTATCCTTATATAGATTAGTGGAAGGGAAATAAACCCTAATGAGTAATGCCAAGGAATGTCAAGTTCCCCCACCCACCCCAAACAAATTATCTGTTAATGTGGGTGATCACAAGGTTGGCCATAAGCATGTTCACTCTCTGATTAACAAATTTCTGGACCAGCCCTTGATATTGGTACATTAAGTTATGTTCCACTCCGAGTGAATTAATATCTAAATTTAATATATGTAACTGCAGGTGACCAATTGGGAGGATGAGCTTCACAATGTTGTCCATATGAGCTATGCAACTAGTGCTCCTCTTGACAGCCAAGACGTAAATGGTATAACTATTTGATTTGTGTTTGAATTGTTGCTTTCAGTCTTCTTGAGCTTACTAGAGAGCTCTGTATACTGCATATGCAGGGTCTGGACCACCAGGTCATATGAAAGTTGAACATTGATCATTCTCTATTGGTTTTTATGCCAACAGCACAATGAAGGTCTCATACATGCTCTACTATCTCGCGGGGATGGCAGAGTCATTGAAATTCTATTGCAAATATGAAAGATGATGTAACATACCCTATCACCAGGTTCCTATAACTGTCATCTATCGATCGATGTCTACAGACATGGTATCAGAGCATGGTGGATCAGTTCCTAACTAAATCAGGGACCTTTTACCTCTTGAGGGTCCCCAGGTATAGGATGCAGCAGTAACCTTCTTGTTTCTTTATCGTTGCAATAGAATATGCCTTAAGTGAGAAGATGTATGGATGAAAGAATGTATAGATTAATATTCTAAGATCTCATGAGATAGGTAGGTAACAGTAGCTATTCACAAGATAGCAACGGCAAGCCTTGGAGTTCTTGTTCTGTTCAGAGTTGGAACCTCTATTTGTTAATGACATATATTGTCAAATGTGGTGTTATTCTTCAATCTGTTGATTCTATTTTCAAGAATTACATGCTGAACCTTCCTGTCTCCTTTTGAATGAAAAACATAGATAATGTCTCAAATTTGTTGGTCATGCAAGGGATTTTTCATTGGATTCATCCTTAACCCAGCAAGCCCCTCATATCAACTGTGAAATGAAACTTTCTGTCCCCGGATCAATTTTTTCTTAGGCTGGCAAAGTTTGTAGTTGCCTAGTTGGCATTATTTTAGCTGAAAAATCCGTTGTCAACATATTTTAAGCAGATCTTCCTGAAAACTGCATATTTGTCAGGATTTCTTGAAAGTAATGGTCCCAATAAAATATAAAGGCTGGTGTCTGACAGTTTTAGGACAAAGTCAAATTACCAGTCTGGAGCCTGAGTGAAGTCTGTACATACCAAAACTATACAATGTGCACATTTGCTTTTGTTTTTGTTTTTTGCTTCCTTATAGCTGATATCTTATTAATCCCATATTATACAAATAATTCTACAATCCTCATAATTGCGATTAAATCTTTCTGTGAGATATTCATTTCTTGGAGGGACATTAATTCATTTTTTATTTTTATTTTTTATTTTTTAAATATGTTGCATTTGAATGAAAGCTAATCCGATCGTTAATGATATCTAAGTTCATGATGGATTGGTAGTTCTAATGATTGAACTGCAAGTGGAATAACAAAGCATTTACTTTATCTAAACTCAAAGTGACCACCAAACTCAGGTGGAATAATAGCACTCAACTAGGATGAACTAGACCACATATCATATTCTTAGTGAGAGGTCTAGTCAGTTTGACTCGGACCATGAGAGCTAATCTATAGATCTACCATTGACAAGCTCCAAATTTTCTTTGAATTCAGCCATAAAATATTTCCTCCGCCCAACATTCTAGATAAAACTTTTTTCTTCTTTTTAAGAACAAATTTGGAAAGGGTAGATTGCACAAACTTTTCTTCCCTACGTTAGGCATGATTAATCCCATACGAAATATTTGCTCTTAATTACAATCACATGTCGTTAGTGAACGGTTGAAATTATATGTTGACCATATTGTCCGAGTTAAAAGTCCGCATTACCCCTTAAAAATTATTTATTTCACGAAGAAAAATTCTATTTCGATTTTGATTCCAACAAATGTGATTTTCGAATTGAAAGAATTTGAGGTTCATTTTCAAACAATCACCAGATGATGAATCAATGATGCACAATGGTGTGTATATATATTTTTAATTTATTAAATTTATATAATAAATACATTATTTAAAAATTAAAAATAACTACAAAATAAATAGTAAGAACAATTCGATTTTAATTTAAATAAGGCGGTCAACTGCTTAGTTTTAGCCTGTCGACAACCTAACGGTAGTGAAAGTTGCAACAATTAAGAGCAAATATGTCATAGAGGTGCAATAATGCCTAATAATCGGTAGAAGTTTGTGCAATTTATATATTTGAAAATCGGGGCTGGAAAAAATTACTTCAACACGGTGTAACGATATCAATGAAAATAGGGATGCTATCGGTCCACCCATTACCACTTTGGTCCGTCGATCCAATCCCCAACCCCGCCCCAATCCCTGTTTGGGGTGATGAGTATAGGCGTTTTTGGGGCCTTGTGCTTGAAATCTTTAGAAGGAACTACATAATAATAATAATAAATCTCATTTTAATAATATAATAAAATTTTATCATTATAAAAAGAAAAAACCAATTAAAATTATAGTAATATCATAATTCACACACCAAAAAATAAATAAATAATAATAATAATAAATTCTGATCCACGTACTGATTCCACATAAACATTTAAAAATATATCTCATAATTCATAATAATCTCTATTTATGAAAGTCTCCTCTTATATTATTTCAACATTTATGACATAATCTACATTTTAAAAATTATTGTAATTAATTTATAATTTTTTTGAACACTAATTAATTTGTAATTCAAAAAAGGAAACATGATTTGAATTAACGATTTTATAATATAAAATAAACTACTGAATTAATCTGATCTCGTCATAATACAAACTAATGAACCCCAAACAGTACTTCCCGCCAAAAAGCAGGGACTAGGGAGAAAATGTCCTCAGCATCAGCTTCCAACCACTACTCCTCCCTGCTAAAACTCTGCTGCCAACCGAAAAAAATCCATTCCCTTATAATAAAAACCTTGATCAACCCAGAAACGTTTCTCTTAAACAACCTCTAAAGCTCCTACGGCAAACTAGGCAACATTAAGTATGCACGCCGCTTGTTCGACAAAATGTCCCAACCAAACATCTTCTCCTGGAACACCATTCTCTCCGCTTATTCAAAATCTGGGCACCTCTCGCAAATGCAGTATATGTTTAAACGCATGCCTTATCGTGATGGAGCTACTTGGAATTCGCTTATTTCGGGTTATGGAAATCACGCTTCTGTTGAGGAGACTGTTAAGGTTTATAACTGGATGTTGAGAGAGGGGGTTGGAAGTTTAAATAGGATTACGTTTTCAACTATGCTTGTGGTTTGTTCAAGTAAAGGGTGTGTTGATTTGGGTAGACAGATTCATGGGCAGATAGTGAAATTTGGTTTTGGTTCTTATGTTTTTGTGGGTAGTCCTTTGATGGATATGTATGCAAAAATGGGGTTCATTTATGATGCGAAACGTACTTTTGATGGGATACTGGAGAAGAATGTGGTTATGTATAATACGATGATTACTGGGCTTTTGAGATGTGGGTTGGTAAAGGAGTCGGAGAGGTTGTTTTATGATATGAAGGAGAGAGATTCGATTTCGTGGACAACAATGATTACTGGATTGACACAAAATGGTTTGGAGAGAGAAGCTATTGGTATTTTTAGAGAGATGAGATTGGAAGGTTTAGCTATGGATCAGTATACCTTTGGAAGTGTATTGACTGCTTGTGGAGGTCTGTTGGCTTTGAAAGAAGGCAAGCAGATTCATGCTTATATAATCAGGACTGATTATAAGGATAATGTCTTTGTGGGAAGTGCCCTTGTTGACATGTATTGCAAGTGCAAAAGTATAAAATCTGCAGAATCAGTTTTCAGGAAAATGAGACTGAAGAATGTTGTATCGTGGACTGCAATGCTAGTGGGTTATGGCCAGAATGGGTACAGTGAAGAAGCTGTTAGAATATTTTGCGATATGCAGAGAAATGAAATTGAGCCAGATGATTTTACTCTGGGAAGTGTAATTAGCTCTTGTGCAAATCTGGCAAGCTTGGAGGAGGGTGCACAGTTGCATGGCCATGCCCTAGTTTCTGGTTTAATTGCTTTTGTTACAGTTTCAAATGCACTCGTCACTCTGTACGGTAAATGTGGAAGCATAACAGATTCTCATCAGCTGTTTAATGAGATGAATATCAGGGATGAAGTCTCGTGGACAGCATTGGTTTCAGCGTATGCGCAGTTTGGAAAAGCAAATGAGACGATTGAGCTGTTTGAAAGAATGTTAGCTCATAGGATGAAACCAGATGGAGTTACTTTCATTGGGGTTCTTTCAGCTTGCAGTAGAGCCGGACTGGTGGAGAAAGGGCGTCAGTATTTTGAATCAATGGTAGATGAGCATGGAATTACACCGATTCATGATCACTACACATGCATGATTGACCTTCTTAGCCGAGCAGGAAGGTTAGAAGAAGCAAAAACTTTTATAAATAAGATGCCTTTTTGTCCTGATGCAATTGGTTGGGCCACCTTGCTGAGCTCATGTAGAAATCATGGTAATTTGGAAATTGGGAAATGGGCTGCAGAATCACTTCTGGAATTGGAGCCCCAGAATCCTGCAAGCTATATCTTACTCTCTAGCATCTATGCTTCGAAAGGGAAATGGGATCTTGTGTCCCAATTGAGGAGAGGAATGAGAGATAAAGGGGTGAGGAAAGAACCAGGATGTAGTTGGATCAAATATAATAACGAAGTACATATTTTTTCAGCTGACGATCAGTCAAGTCCATATTCAGATAAGATATATGCCGAGTTAGAGAAGCTAAACCTTAAGATGATTGAGCAGGGGTATGTGCCAGATGTGAGTTCTGTTCTTCATGATGTTGAGGATTCAGAAAAAGTAAAGATGCTTAGTTACCACAGTGAGAAGCTTGCAATTGCTTTTGGGTTGTTATTTATTCCTCCTGGCCTTCCAATAAGGGTTGTTAAAAATCTTAGGGTTTGTGGGGATTGTCACAGTGCCACTAAATATATTTCTAAGATCACCCAGCGAGAGATCCTAGTACGAGATGCTGTCCGATTCCATTTGTTTAAAGATGGAACATGTTCATGCGGAGATTTCTGGTGATGATGTTTTCTTACTGCCATTGCCGTTCTAGATACATTAGATACCTGATTTAATGTCGAACGACAAAATCCAAGCATTTCATGGACATCAAAATAGAGATTATGCAAATTCTTAAGCAGGTGATCAGAATACTCGAGGGCCATTTATTCCATAGGAATGTCTTTTGAAGGTCAAAAATATGGCAAAACATTTTACCTCAAGTATGCCAGTTTTGAGATTGGTTGTTATGGACAAAAAATGATCTTATCCAATTGGTGAAACGGCAAGGCATTGATTAGGTAGAAACTGAGTTGCTCTGTTCATTTTTGAACCTGGAGAAAGAGTGGTGCATGCTTAGCGCAGAGTAATTCAGCAACCCATAGGATTACACTTTGATAGACTGCAGGTTTTTAGGTAAGACATGAAAACTTATACATTTTGCTCTGATAACTGGCACTCACATACCTGAAGGGGAGAGCATAAAACCTGTTAGGCTACATGTTCATAACATGATAATGTTTGTATCGGTGAGTTTGATACTGCAGAATGGTCCTTAAATGTGTAAAAGTTCCTGGGGAGATTAGATGCACATGGTAAGTCTTCTCTTGCTATGTTTCTATTCTTTGTCCATTTTGATGATAGAGCCTAAGGGTATAACATTATACAATCAACTAATCTGAAGGTATGCAGATGCATCATAAGGCCACACCTTCTTGACAAAAACCAAGGGGATTTCTTCTTGTAAACCCAAGATACTTTTGCTTTTAAACTCCTAGCTCTCCTCACATCTTTTCACTGAATCCTCCATCCTTCCGCTCTTCCCTTTCAATCAGCTGTTTTTGTCCCTCACCTTTATGTATAATGATCTTTGAAGACATTGTGAATATCAAACTTGTAAGCATCTTAGTGCTGCTTGACCTATTCCATAAATAATGCGTCATATATTTAGACAAATCTTATTTTTCAGTCTCATATGGGTTTGGCTTTGGTTATAGATTCTTTATGATCAGTCTATCATAAATTTTCTTATTTAATAGTGTCTTCCATTTTAGATTAATATGATTGTTAATTTGCATTTTCTTAGTCAAAAAAAAAAAAAAAAAAAGGAAGAAATTGTTTTTTAAAGACTTCTTTGATAAATCATTAATTCACTTTAATCTAAGGCTTAGGACAATGTCACACCATCTCTAAAACTCAATTACAATATATGAAGGCATGAGATGCTGTGAAAATTTGACATTGCTCAACCCTTGGATTAGAGTGAATGAATGGTTAGATTTAAGTTTACACCTTAGTTAATTTATAACCCACTTACACTTACATTTAATACTGATGTAAGACTAATCTGTGGAACCATAAAGACGGTATATTTTCTTGATTGCACATGTAGATTCCTTAGCTTAAATATTTGTCGTCCGAGTCATACATGACATGTTTTGTCCTCCATGTCTCTGTTACTTGTTCATGGCATGTGGCTGTCAGCTGTAATTCATCGATCAAAGATATATAAAATGTGAACTTAGTGCAACTTTCTACGTCTTATAAACAATATGTCAAAGTTCTTTGGATTAGATTCAAGAAATCAATCTCTGTTGCAAATTGTAAAGAGTGTAACATGTTGACCTGATTGTTTCAACTAGGTTTATCATGACAGTGTCGTGCTATTGGCAATTGTTAGGGAAGGTAGTTCTTGTTTTCTCCAGTAGTTTCCTGCTCTTGTTTCATTGGGTGATCGACAGTAGATGCTTTCAAAACAAAAAAATCATGCTTTAATTGATAATGAAAGGCATTAATTGAATTTAAATGTTCTAGTCAATACAATCCTTACACGATAATACTCTCCACATTTTATAACAAAAGAATTTCAAACTAGTAATGTTCTCTATGGAACTACCAGCAATATTGTGTAAATCTGAGGAAGACATGGGAACACAACAAACATCATTCTTATTCTTGCGTTGATTCGGTTGAATCCCATTGACCTTGCTGTTGGTTCTGTGTCAGGTTAAAGAAAAGATCGTTAAGTTTAGGCTTAAATTGCACAACAATTGCGATACTGGATTAGGGAGCCAATAAGAAATACCTGCAATTTGGCGCAGATCTCAATCACTTCAGCTAGAGGTGCCCAATCACCAAAATTCCTCTCGATAAACTGGTAAGCAATGCCACTTCTTCCTCCTCCAACTATAAAGAGACCACCCTTAATTTCTCCTTCACCTTTCAAGTTTAGCTCTGCTCCTGTAGCTTTTGCCCGCTTATAGTTTGCAATAGCTCGGGGGTTCAAAAGAAATCCTGATAGGAACTTGTCTTTAAGCAGCTTCCCGCCCCCAAGAGCTCTGAAGAATTCCATACTCTGGTCGTAGACTACAACTCCGCCCCAATATCGTGGCCAGAAATCTTTTACCTGCAATATCGAAATTATGTGTCAAACACAGAACAATTAATTGAAAAACTTGAAGTCAGAGAATCGGCCAATACCTCAGACTCTATGTATTCGTGAAGAACTGCAAAAAGTTGAATCCCCAAGGCATCAAATATGGGTTTTTTGGTATAGAGCTGGTGAGCTTCAGCTCTGCACATGATGCACCTGTTTGTTTGAAGCTCAAGAGGTGGAAAGAAAAATTATGTCAATTTCGCCAGTTGGAGGACTAGTACCCTTTTTGGAAAGTGGAGCACAAAATTTTTTACATGAAAGAGAAACAGGAAATAGAAAAGCAAAAGCACTCTTGCATATATTTTTAATTGATTATATCTTTGTATAGTTATTCAAATTATGCTCAATTTCATTAGCATCTTTCTTGAAACATTTGACATTTAGATCTCTTTTGTTGCTTAACCCTGTATTTCCATAAGCTCGGATTTTGTCATATATTTATAACTTTTTGTGACTAGTTCAAAGTGCACTTAAATGTATTTACGTTTGTATATTTTTAGCAAATTAATCACAATAGTAGAATTAATTCGCTGTGATGTGAAGTACAAAGTGTTTACCCAGGACGACGGATGCAGAGAATCACAGCTGGCTTTTCTCGCCACAATTCTGAAGCCTTCATTGGAGGTGCCTTGGATTTTACCAAACGTTCAGTGCCAATCTTGTACTGAGGAGTTAGTTTTTGGATCGAAATGTTTTCAATGGCAGAGTAAGGAGCAATATTTTCAGTGATTGGAGGAGGTTGTACACAACCACATGCTCGAGGCTCAGGTGGTCCTGCAGCAACAATTCCTTTGAAGATGTATCCATCCTTGATCATAAAATCAGCAAGTGATTGTTCAACTGATTTATCATAATTTGTATTATTCTCTGTACGGATCCTGTTCCATGTTGCATCTTTGTAGAGTTTACAGACACATAAGCCTTGTAGATGCTATCGTTTCTAGATGTTGTTGTGGTGCTCTTCCTTGGAGGGAGAGCAAATGATTTGGGCGGCGGACTGGTACATGCACTGGTTCTGTCCATGAATCGAGCAATATGACCCCTTTTCATACCAAACTGGGAAGACAGATCCCCGGTGCTTAGGCTAAGAAGCTCAGGCATACCTTTTCCAGAGGCCTCCAAAATGTCTCCATATTGCGTCAGAGCACGATCATGCAGGAATGATCTAATTTCCAATGCATCCTAGACTCAAGGAAAGTAAGTTATCAGGAATTGATAGAAGATACTGAAACATTTGAAATTAGGAACTGGATTCATTGGTGAAACATATCAACTTTAGATCCATACTTGATCATGCATAGAAGAAACAGCTTTTAATTTGACCCCTGGATCAAAAGTAGTAATAATAGAAGATATATAACAAGTTTTACCAAATGATGATAAACCCTTATTCTGTGAAGAAACCAACCTTTTGTTGTTGTGACATATTTATAGCATCCATATCTTCAGAGTTCATAATCTTCAAGGTTGGAACATCATCCCAACCTTCTTCAAGAAGTTTTGGAAGCAGTTCCTTGAGAGCTCCATCCCCAACAAAATCCTCCATTGAAAAGGAAGCCATTATCTTCTCAAGCAGAGATTGTCCAGGCCAAGCTTTTTGCTGGAATCAGTCCTGATGCGCTGATAAGATCATAGGTAACTGGCCCACCTACTCCATATAGATAGAAAGAGATTGAGATTGTGAGACCAAGGCAGCATTAAAATAACCACAACTAATATGCCTCTAAATTCTGCCGATTTGCAATAATTGGTCATATTGAATTAGTCTTCCTTTGTTGAAAGGGATTGTATTAGGATAAACATCAAGGATTGAGAAAGTGAATTGAAAACTTATATTTATTCTTTGATGTGACATCGGTTATTTGAAATGTTCATAAAGCGCTATTGGAGGATGGACGTGTTCAACTAAGTTAATATTTGACAGTTAATAAGAATCACTTCATTCAATTAGGCTTGCTTGGATTGCGTTTTGATGAAATTGTTGATTTCAGTACAGTACAGTACAAACATCATATGGTGTTGATATGACATGCCTACCCACCCTGATTTATTATTATTCTAACTGAATTGAATACAATGGTTTATACCCCGTTTGATTTTGTCGAGAAAGTTGAATAATTGTCAAAGGGAACAGTATTCAGAGATACAGTGGAGGCTTAAATACAAAAATATCACTTGAAGAAGAGTGCTAAGAGCTAAAGTTGGATCTCAGGGATGTTTGGCAATTTTGAAATACATAGGTAGTTATGGTTGTTTTGGCATTGTCTATTCTATTGCCGGCCATTTTTATAATAAGAAATGTCGCCACGCCTACAATGACAATTCCTGCAGCCAACTTGCCAATGTTTATTGGATTCGGATATTATAAACTGTGTGGCTTTCTGTGTTAGTTTCTCTAGCTTAGTTATTTTTACCTCGCTTTCTCAGTTAACAACTTAACATAAAATAATGTTTCTGCAAATCAGAAATGCCATTCCCCAAACTTTTGTTTTGTCTGTTTTCCATTTCGGCCCTATCATTCCTCTGGAACATAAAGCCTTCCAGAAGAATGCCTTTCGTCTACCAGCTAAAGGTTTCTAATAAAGCCTGCCAAACACCTAGTTTTATTGAGTCAAACTACAATACTTTGATTCATTTGCTCATATGCCCACTTCCCTGTCTGAAAACAAATATGATAGCGAAGAGAGACAAAAAAATTAAAAAAGAAGAAAAGAAAAGAAGTACCGTGCAATATTTGTTAAATGCATACGTGATTAAATGTTTGAAGAGTGAAGTTTGTCTCAGATCAGTGAACCTGCTTAAATTTGTTATCTCAAATGAGTTCCACGGTTGTAAATATGTTAACTATCAAACCATGAGACTAGAATGTAAGTAAGCATACACAATGGGGAATACTTTACAGGTGGAAAATATGTTTGCACATCGCATTTTTTGACACTTCTGGACTTGTCTGCATTTAGAGAGGATTACGTAACATTTTTTAATTATTACATAGTATAATTTGGAGCAGACATATTGGGCATCTTGTTTAGATGCATCAAGATTTTTTCAGCCATCTGCCTAGTATTAACATCCCCATGATGAAATGCACTGACCAACGAAACAGGCAGCGACCTATCCTGAGATATATGTGAAGCAGATTTCTTCCCACCTTTCACCAAGAATCTCTCAATCATCCAAAATGATTTTTGCCATAGACCCTCCTCCTCATGTTCTTTAATTACATTCAACACATGTTCAATGGCATTCACTTCACTTAACATGCTCACACTTTTGTCTACATCAACTTTGTCATCCAACAATGTACAAAGAGCTGATAATGCAGCTTCAACCACCTCGACATTCTCATGCTCCAAACACGCCAACAACCTATCAACTGCCTTTGCATCAATCAAACAAAATGTGTTCTGTGAAGAACAAGCTCCTCTGTGAACTGGGCATACTGGTGTCTTCATCATCTTTGTTGAGCCAAACGATAGGAATTTAGGTAGGTATGATGGTTTTAAGACTTTTGTTTTCTTTATTTCTGGTGGTTTTGATAGATTTGTCGATTCTGAAGAGAGATTCTCCAGCCCAATGGCCGATAACTTCTGAACTTCATCACATGATGTTTTTATGAGCAATTCTGTGAATACAGATGTGAAGTTGTGGGTTTTTGCCAGAAACAAAATTTGAGGTTCATATAGTGTTGTTGTGAATCTGACAAGAATACCAACTAGGCCTTCGAAGTAATGCATTGCATACCTGCTTGTTCTTGTTCCTCTTCTTTGGATTAGATCAATTGTTTGTAGAATTGTTGGGACAGCATTCTTGTTGAGGAGAGCAAGATTGAGTGTTAGGTTCTGGTGGGGGAGTTTTGCTAGAAATTTTGCCGAAACTGCTTGTTTCTCTGAGATTCGGGTTGTTTCACTTGGACTGTGGATTAGGCTCTCAGGTTGGCCCCTGGTTTTGCAGAGTCTCTCTACAAGTGTGTGACCCAAGTAAGGTGAGAGTATAATGAGGAGTTTTATGGCTGCAACCCCAAGTTCTTCATGTGGGTTGTTGATGAGTTCAATCAAGGTGTAGCTTGCCTCAGTTTCTTTCAGAATCGAGATAATGGGAGCCATTGATTTGGGGGACTTTGTCAGGCAGGACAGGATTCTGATAAGATTAATGTTGATGTCATCTGGGGTGGAGTTCTTGAGCATGTAGATTAAGTTGTACAGAACATAATCTGAATTCATCGTGTGGCCATGAGCGTTTACTTGGAGGCTCTCGTGATCAAGCCCAGATTCAAGTATGTTTGCAACTATTGCTGCAGCTGTTGCTTTTGAGTTCATTGGTTCGCTGTAACTTCTCCGACCGAACATCTCTTTGGTCATGATTTGTACTATACCTGCTCTACAAGTATTCGGCTGTTTGAATGGTAAGATGAGATTGGCTCTAGAGCTTTGAATGCTTCCTTTCTTAACAAACTGTTTTCACTTTGCGCCATTCTGATGAGAGTGAGAGCAACCCTTTCAGCCACATAAGTTCTGCGGTCAGGTCCAAGAACTATTTCGCCAAGGCAGCTTGCCATTTCCTTCTGCATCTCCTCACAACCTGCTTATAGAAATATGATTTGAAAAGGCATACTCATGGTTAGAGTGCACATATCTTTTATACGCAGGATACTAATGCCATTTGACATAATCGTAATCTATTTTATATTTATATCTTTTGGTTAACCTCTGCTGTTATATCGTAATTTCTCTTCCTCAATATTTAAGCTTTTGGAGGCATAGGTTGTTATGGAATGTCAGTGGCAGTGTGCACCTTGCAAATGAAAAGAGATGGAAGTTTCAAAATACCTTCATTTAGATGATGTATAAGAGGTTCCAAGAGTCCATTTTCTGCCATGCACTTGATGTTACCTGGAAATGCCTCAAGATTCCTTAATATTTGCTCTGCTTTTTCAGAACCAAAGGGATCAACAGTTCGATTGTACTTGATCGTAATCAGCATCAGTATCCCTCCAGTAATGGACCCAATTTTCTCACACAAAGACCAGCATCTTGAAAGCTCAAGCAAGAATAGTAAAGATGCATGTCTTATAGGCCGGTGACTACTTGACAGCATCTTGACTACCACTGAGATATCCATTGTGTTGGCAATCATTTCCTGCACCAATGTAAAATAGAAACCTGGCATCAGTTTCCAGTTGTTGGGTTTCTATGGCTAGTTTTCTCTACTTCACATGAAAATACATATTATATACATTATTTATAGCATGTATGATTTGTGATTTCTTTTTGTTCTTTTGCTGTTAAAGCTTTGCTCATTGTCGTGGTTGTTGTATCTAAAAGATTCATTTAGCACTCTATTTTCAAAACATGGTGGAAAAACTGGAGTCTCTGTCCGTAAGCCTATTGCAAATTCATTATTTGTTGATTATTGAATGCCTTGTAAGGTATGTACAACAGAAAGACTAATTTTATCTCTTCACAATTTAGTGTTCTTATCTCAAAATCATGGAACAATAATGCATCTGAATCCTTAAGTTCTTTTGATCAGAAACTTTTGGTTTGTATCCATATAATATCAGAAAATGTAGGAATCAAACCTTTCCATCATCATCATCCTCCACCAGTTGACGTAATAGTTCCAGTGCTGCGCATCTAACATTTCTGTCCTTGTACTCGAGATAGTTAATTAGCAATGGCAAAATATCGAAGCTGCGTACTTGTACTTTATTGTGTTGTTTTCCTTGGCAGATAATTTGCAGATCTTTGATCGCCTCAAAAACCATTCTTTCTGTACTAGCTAAAGACAAAGCTGCACGGGCAACCTTGATCCTTGCAGCCTCATTCCTGTCCTTCCATTCCTCTATTGTGGTCTTTAATGCTAAATTAGTGCTCAATGCCCTACTCATTAGCTTCTTCCCTGTGGTTGGACAATATATTTCCTCTGGATTTTCGAACGATTCAAACCACTCCATTATTGCCTTCTTTTCATAGGTCACCCCACTTTCTATGGTGACTGGATCAACCATAATTTCCTTTATCAATGGACAGAAGAACGTCTCATACAGAGGCTCAATGTACTGAGCCGCCTTTGGTAATGTCATTGATCTGCTGCTTATGCTCTGATAACTGCTTTGGCTGCCAACACTTGTGCTCTTTGGGAATTCAGTAATAACATGTGGCATGGAAAAATCTACAATGATTGAGTAGAGGTCTGATTCTTCAGGTACTTCGTTTTCCTTTAGTAGCTCCTTACAGAGATCAGCCTGTGGTTCCAGCTTCTTGGTCTGTAAGACTTGATTCTGCTCGAATTCAAATTGAACGTTTAGCATCTCCTTTGAAAGAGCTTTTACTGCAACTTCTGCATATTCTTGGTCCTTAAATATCGATGATGGCATTAAGCTCAGGCACTTTCCCATGGATCTTATTACTTCTTCTAGTTGCATAATTGTGTTTCTCAGTTTAGTGTCTGAAAGTTGATTGGTGCTTTCTTTAAACTTCTGAACCAAATTCTGGGCCAAATCAATATTTTTAGACAAAGATTGTAGAATATCCATAGCATTCACTGGGGTATGCTCAGTTTTCTGCAGCTCCATTATTACCAAAGAAGCTCGATAGAAGTAACATCCAATTTCCATAAACTTTTCGTATTCTAGTTCTATGCATGCCACGGATGCTGTAATTCCCGAAATAGATTCCACCAAGGAGTTAGCAAGAGTAGCAACGCGAGTCGTATCTCCATTGAACTAAACAAAGGAGACAAGATTAGCATGGCTTTTCATATAAAATCTTTCAAGTTCAATGAATCTCGTACTTCAGAACCTCCTTTTTCTTGTGGAATGACCAGCCTTATATCAGAGTATAATTTACAGAAGGTAATATTCACTTCTATGACATTCAAAAGCTAAGTCCAGTTATTTTAGAATAATTGACTGTTGTGAGACATGTGAAAGTAAATTAAAAAGACACTTGTTTCTGAATCTACATGTTAACAGTGTAAAATGTGAGAATATTAGATGCAGGAAAACGCTTGAATGATTTTTCAAGATTTAGCATGCTTGGAGCTGCAAGAAGGAAACGATTTTTTTCCTCTCTTATTAGCTATGGTTTAGGTGACCAGTTCTCTAAAGTTGAACTGGTCAAAAACCTTATTCTCTGGAATTCATTCCAGTACTTTGATTGTAAGCTAGTACAACATACAGCCCTATAAAATTTTTGTTCTAGGATTCAACTTGCAGTACCATGGCTCTCATTCAGTAACCAGCCATGGAAAAATTATTGTGGCTATCCTCACCCTGGCCTCAGCTACTAGAAGATATATCATCATAGTTGATGCAACACAGAATCAGAGTATAAAAATGAGGCAACAGAAGTAAAAAAGGAATATTAAATCGTCGAACATACCGACATCCAGTAGGAGTAATGACCACCTTGGCTGGAAGCACAACTTTCAGAACCAAAGAACCTGAAGCACTGAAGTTGCTGTAGTTAGAGGAGGCATTTCGAAGGACCAAGTGTTCTTTATTGAATATGTGTCTGATAGTTCATTAAATTCATTATCTTGCTTTTGGTTTGTTGTTAACTTGGTAAGTTAGGCAAGCTCCATGGGAAGACATGGACTCAGTCAGCTACAGTGGGACATGGTCATGTAAGACTTGCATTAGTCACATGGTTTGGTTTCAGGTTTGTTTTCTTATATCAAAAGTAATTTTCAACAAAGACATGGTCTAGCATGAATGATCATGAATTTCTCATTACCATTAAGTTAGTGGAGTTTGTGATAGAGATTTAATTCAACTGATCACAATCTGGATGCACTCACACCCAATTGTTGCAGATGCATTAGATAAGAGAGTGATAGCGTAGGCAATAAGATACTTGGTAAAGAAAAGGCATTGGCCTCTTGTTTTGACTTTTCATTGTCATATTATTATAAAGTGGGAGTGGTTGGTTGATCGCATTCACATCCTGTCACGCCTTGTTTTGCTATAATCATCTTTTGACTACTGCAAGAAATATGAAGCAAGTTAAATCAATGTGATGTAACTTGCAATTGTGATACAATTTTGTCAAATTAATTTATTGTAGATGGTGATTATTGGATCCTAGGAAGGTAAGCTTGATATTGGTGATCCAGCTCGGTCAGTGAGTGGATGGATGAACCGGTAAATAAGTTGGTTGACAACTTTCGCGTAAGAGTCTAAAAGGGAAAATAAGATTCAAGATTCAATCTTCAAGTTCAACATATTATATTTCTGAATTTTGAATCAAACAGCAGCGTTGTTGTTTGGCTTCAGTCCGACAGCAATTAACATGTCCCCTCGGCCCTAGTGAATGTGTTCAACGAACCTTGATTATCAATCCACTTAAATTAAAGGGAAAATGTCATTTTTGGCCTCTATGTTTTTGAGAAAATTTTCATTTTTAAACCCTAATTGTTTATGACTTCTGTGATCTCTATCTAAAAGCTAACTCTTTAAGTTAGTCTTTGCCGTAAGTCAAGCGTTAGCAAACATTAGAGTGCTAAAGGGTTTAACTTTTGACACTTATGTTATATGTGTCGCATGGACACAAAAGAAAAATAAAATGAAAACAAAAAAAAACAAACAAACAAACCAACCTCCACCGTCCATTTAATGGATGATGAAAATTAAACTTAATTAAAGTAAAATAAAAATTAAAAATCAAAATCAATAAAGAAATATCCTCATCGTCTATTTTTTAAATGGACGATGAGAAATTAAAATCAATTCAATAATTTATTGAATTATTAACAAAAAAGTTTGAACTAGATTGGGGAGTTCAATCTAGTTCCAACCAAATCGGTTGCCTAATCCGGTTCTAAATCCAGAACGTTTGACGATTTGAATTCATATCATCAAACGATTTGGAATACTCTAGATTGAGCTCGATCTAGTATCCAGATTGTCAAGCATTTTGGCAACTAGATTGTCGCGATGATCTGGTTGATTGAATCATATCATCATTATTCGATGATTTGATTTAACAAACCAGATCATTGTGACGATCTGGTTTGTTTCTTCCATCACACGATGAAGCTCTATTGTGCAATCGAGATGGTCACACCAAAGATGGAGGTTGGACTTCTATCTCCGGCTATGGATAGCCGATGGAGATTTGTTTGGAATCTCCATCCCATTGGCATTGACGGAGATGGAGGTGCATCAGTGGAGGTAGAGATCCAATATGGATCTCCACCTCCTTCTTTTTTTACAACTTTTTTTTTAATATTCTAATTTTAAAAAAATTATCTACTGTCCATCTATGTTGATAGACGATGGATATTAGAGGTGAGTTTTTAATTTTAGCCCCTCCTCTTTTTTTTTTTCTTTTACAACTTCTTTAATATTTTAATTTTAATTTTAGTCTAATTTTTTTTTTTAATTTTTTTTATCATTGAATCTCTATTATCTATCTCAACTTGATGGATGATAAAGATCTATTTTTTAATTTATTTTTAATTTTTTAAAAACACAAATAATAATTTGTTATAGAAGGGTAAAATCATAAAATTAAAAAGTTTTACTATATAGAAAAACAAAACGAGACTTTCTGTTTTATCAAATTAATGGAAAAAAAAAAAAACCTAAAACATTTTGTTAATATTGAAAGTCAAAATAAATGTCAAATGGACTAATTTGAGGAGTTATTTTCTTAATAAAGGCCACAAAAGTCAAACACATTCGTATTTAAAAATGAAAAATTTTTAAAAACAAAAAAATAGGTATAAAATGAAATTCTTCCTAAATTAAAAGCCACATCATTATCACAGGACTTTCACCTCCCTTTTAGACAACTATAACATCAATTTTAGGCAAGACCATTTCAACTCAAATTACATGAAATGCATATACTTAGAATAACACATTTAATGCAACCCTCCGCCATTCAAACTTCGTCAATCCAGTAGTTACTTTGCGTTATAATTTATGCGACAAAAAAGGTTGTATTTCTTCCTGATTTTAACTCAGAATTTGATATTAATGGTAAATTCAACAGATAAAAACCTATATACCTGCATACCTTTTACTAAAGTTTTGCACAATATGGGTTCCTGATCCACTTTACCCAAAAGGGCCAAACAATGCCTCATACAACCTCTACCTACATGGCCTGGGCTTGGAACTTCAAAAATATAGCACAAGACAGGAGAGACAATAATCACAGCATGTGACTCAGGAATATTTCAGCTCGTACTCTTTCTCTTTACTATTACAAGGAATTTGCTTTAAGAACAACAATCCTCGAACAAAATTGTACACGTATAAAAAAATTGGTACATAGGTGGCAAATAAGCCACAAAGAATAAGCTTAGCTACTATCATTGCTGTGACGCCATAAACTGTTGAGAAACTTGCTGAATCAAGACTCTCATCATCTCAGAAGAAACGGAAGGTCAGTATGGTAGGAACTGTATTTCTGCTTTTGACCTTTTGGAATTGCTTCATCAATCCCGATTTGCATTGCCAAAGCCTTTGTTTCTTCGGTATTTCTAACAGCTTCACATCAACAAAACTGGCTTTACAACCTGTTGAGCTGCTCTTTCAAGGAATGTTGCATGCTTTACCACTAGGTTGAATCCAGAAGATGGTCATAATTCAGAGGATCATTAGGAGACCTTCAGTTGATGGTCAAAGACATCTGCTTCTGTCATATGTACAAGGATGATCAAATACACCAACCGCAGTTGTCCCAAGTTCACTTATTTCCTGCTTTGAACGCTTTGTGAGCAAGGAACTCGCCTTTTATGGTGTCATAACCGTGAATGAATGAAAACACTACTGCTAGCCCCTTGTGGCTGAGCAACAGAGGCTAGGGACACAACAATTTCTAAGAATTGTAAAGATAGCATGTGATTTGGACTAGTTGAAGAAATAGGGAGAATCCAGAACTTCTCTGAGATCAAAGTCTCCCCGTTCTGGTAAGGGTGGAAAGTCCAATTTGGGGAATGACTTTCGAAAGCTCTCCAACAACTGCAAGCAAAAAAGCACTAATCAATAAATTTACATAATATCACAACCAAGAAAATTGCAGATCTTCGGTAGAAGAACGCAACTTTTCACAAGCAAAAATCTCATTTCTATAATCACGTTCAGATAAACAGAAGAATACAACAATTTAATAAACTTTTGCATATTGTGATTTTTATCCAATTGTGAGACAATTATGTATATGCAATATTCTTAATAAATTGTATTCACTGCAACACTAATTCAGTAACCATTTTATGAAAACACAGCCACTTAAATTATTATTATCCAAGATGGTGGTTAAGAAATCTGTTTAAACATCCACTGGTTTAAAAATCTGAGCTTTTCACATCTCATTGGTTTTGTTGTTATTGGTCATGATTAGGCAGACTGACATACCAACCTCTGGGTAGCTCCCACACTCATAGTAAATCTCTCTCTCTCTCTCTCTCTCTCTCTCTCTATATATATATATATATATATATAAAGATGCAAAAATCTTATTGAAATTATATAGCAATCAATCGACAAGTAAAGAGACTACATTTTCCAGTATTGGCGTCCCATAGAGTTCAACGAATTTTTCTCTGAGTATTCTATTCATTTCATCAACATCACATGCATGCGTCCAATATGAATCATGAACTCCTGTAACAGAACAATAGAATTAAATAATTTAGAGTTCCAATACATACAGCATGCATAATCCGATGAAAAGAATAAAGACACCCACTACACACCTGCAAAATTCAAACCTTTCATTTTGCAGGCAACAGCAGTCATCATCATATGGGAACCATCAAGAGAGTGAACAAAATTAGGGGGGAAAGCTGTTCTCTGCCGCTTAACCATGACCTATAACAATCATAAAAGCAATAGGATTGATAACATAATGTTTAAACTTTTTGTAAGCATAAGGTTAATTTTTTCTTTTTTGAAATTTTTTAAACATAAGCTAAACACCAAAGCATCACACATTAGATAGACTTCTCAATAAATCCTGATATTGCGTAAAGGTCAAGCATGCAAATTTTAAGTTTCAATAGGAAGTTTTCCTTTTTAATGCCCAGAGACAGGAATAAAGATGCCAGCAATTTACTTCATTATTTACTAATTACAATTTTATAAGACAGAAATAAGGCAAAACCGAGAAGTCAGAAAAGACCTTGTCAGTTTCTCGCTGCAGTGCCAATATTTGTAGAGAAGTTTTAATCTGCATTCAATTCAACACACTTGATGAGATGACAAACTGAAATATTGATGTTTAGTTTTTGAAATAGTATATAATGAAATAAAACATTTGTCAAATTCAAAGTTCAACAAGTATCTTAAAACATTACAAGATGCCTCCCTAACTGCCGGTAAGGTTGTACAACAGGAAGTCCAAGAGGAGTGGTCCACCGCACTGACTGATTCTCTGATGCTATCACCTGTTTATATTCAATTTATCAGTCAGCAACCACAAAGGAACGCTGCTGGATTTACGAAAAATGATGCTACAACAAAGTGATAAATTTAAGCACAATAATTCCAATAAAACATGAAATATTAACTTATTAAGTTGTTTTAAGATAAGTAATGCTAGATTGCACAAATCATTTACCCAATTTATGGTCAAATGATGTGACATAGAGTTATAATTAACACATCATCCACTACACCATCTTAATTAACATGGTCATTACAACTCATAAGCCATCTCATTTAAGCAAATAATTTGGTAGTCTAGCATTATTTTTAAGATAATATGTCAAAAACAATGGTACATCAAGGTCCAGACAATGAGTACATGTATGCAGTACGAGCAAACTTTAGATGTTTTATGGAATTCCCTTCCAAAATTTTTAACAGCTAGCAGCCTCTCAGTGAAGCACTGACCAAGTGTTCTTTTTTTTTTTGTCTGATAAACAATATTGGCAAGCCAGGAGCATCCATAGTACACGTGTTTTGTACAAAAATAAAATATTAATTAGAACAATATGTAATTTATGGGTTCAGAACATCAGAAGGCACTAAAGTGGGAAAAGAAAGACACGAGAATGAACATTTCAACAGTCCATATATAAGCCTGTTCATACTTCCAAGCAGTTAACACCTCCAAAAGTCTATATTAGCATTGTGTATAAATCCAGAAATGTTGCATTATGTCACAAACTGAGAATGCAGACAAAAGAAATATGTCACTATCTCAATGCTCTTCTAGTATTTTTCTTCCTCAAGCTAATGATTGGATCTAGCATAACTTAAATTGTATTAGAACAAGTTTTACTAGGAGAGTCTAGGTTCATGTTCCCCAGCCCTCACCATCACGTGATTATATTTCAATTTGTTTTGTGTTTGTGCTTAAGCGACAATGCAAACCCATTGTTCTTGCGTGTGAGGATTGAGGAAGTGTTTAAAGACTATAATTTGAGCCCCTTACCTATGAACTTAAACTTTAGGTTTAATAGGTTAATAACAATGTTGAAATAGATATTTAAATAAGCAAGGTCAAAAGCCAGCCCCATTAAACATATAAAATTATAAGATCCAACTTTCATGGACACAACCATCAAAGAAAGGCCAGCCAAATTCATTCCATGAATCTACTTGGAATTTGTAAACAATATCACCAGATCACTCTTACTGAGACAGGAAAATGGAAAAAGACAAAGGAAAAAACTGCCGCACAGCACCTAAACAAACTAATCAGATCAGGATTCTCATTGGACAATATACACGAAAGAATTTGAAGACATTAGGTTCACATCTGGCCTTCATCCATGTGCCAATTTTTTCAGCTATAGATGAGCAGAGAATTCACATATAAAATACTAAGCAAATAGATAACAGACTAAGGAGACACACCTTTGCACACTCGCCAAGCCAACTCATGATACTTCTTGCAGCTTCAAACATCTCTTCCAAGGCAGTCAGCGTGGTCTGCTCATGCAAGAAAAGCAAATTAGTTTAAACCATGTTAGACAAACACACGCACACATTTAATGCTTGTTTCCTTACTTTTGCTGCATAGCATGATGCAGCAAAAAGTGCTGTATCATCTGCAATAGCATCACGTTCTTTTAACCTCTTTTTTATTTGGTCACGAGCACCAATGTAAGTGACACCATACACTGATGTCATCACAGTCTGCTTCACCAATTTCCGGTCAACCTATATATGTACACTTACAAATGTAAGAGAGTAATATAACATTAGGCCAAGTAATGAAATTCTAAAAATCAAAATGCAAGCCAACAAGTTCACATACAACCTAGATGTGTTGGGTCAACCTTCGAATTAAGAAGACAAACAAACAATATTAACACGCCACCCAGTAAACCAGTTATACATTTTATGCAAAGACTATTTCAATTCAACAAGCTGAAATAATGATAGACCTGATCGATTAAAACTCTAGCATGCAATGCACTTGGATTAGTTGCAGGATCTTTCTCTGCATCACTCTTCATGATCTCAAGAACTCTGCATTGCAACAAAAAATCCATTAGATGGATCAATACAAGAGACAGAGGAAGATAGAGACAAGAGCAAGAGAGAGAGAGTGTTCACCTGGCAGCAATTCCGGAGTAAACGTCTGCAGGTTTATCTCCACCAACAAGATTGACAGCAGCTGCTCCCAACTATGAAATAAAGCCAATAAGTTACAAGCAATAATTATATATAAAAAAAAAAAAAAATCCCAAAGGACTGATTATTCATTTCTCTACTCTAAATCTCTAATTACAGGGTATAGATTGTCATCAGAAAAGAGACGGAGAGTGAGACAACGCATGAACATAAGATATTAAAAATTTCTGTAAATCTCTAATTCATTTGTCTACTATGACTCTTGGGACCTGAACATACTGTAAGCTAAACAGGAAACATATATATATATATATATATAAAATTTCTCTCCAGTATACCAAAGTAAACCCAACCTTTTTTCCCTTCAAAAATTTCAAAATTTTGGCAATAAACTACATTGCATTACTTAATTGACCATATAAATATATATGCCCAAATTGGATTCAAATTAATCACACCTTAACCCTTTTATCATCAATAACAGGAAAAGATAAGGAAAGAGTAGCACAAAAGCTGAGACATATTTGGCATCAAAGGAGAAAAAGAATGAAAAAGTACTGTCAAGCAGACATGAGATTCAAAATATAGTTTAAAAGTATGTACTAAATGATTTGCTATTGTACAGTTTTTTGACTTCCTATAGATGGCCCTTTTTTAACAGCCTAGTGGACTAAAGAAGTTCACTTGTTCTACTTCCTTTTGTTAATAATATATGCTTGTTTTCTATCAAAAAATTGTATCCTCCTTAACTCAAAACAAACAGAAGGTTCATTACCTTATCCCTTCCTAGGGCAGCATAGTGTTGTAAGCCATTACACGAACCGTCCTTGCAAAAGAACACACAATACAATAAATAAATAATTAATGGAAAGAGCTAAGATTAGTTTTAAGTGGCATAATGTATCCAACAGTTAAGAACGAGGATAAATATGTCAGCTCCGAACTTCACTAGAGTACAGTACCATAATGGCAGGCAATGAATAAGAGAAAACCATTAAAAAAGGTTCCTATCATATAATAATATTGATTATTATACACCATACATGGGTGAAACCTAGAAAGACCATGTCATTTGCTGACAGTGGTTATAGCAACAATCGGTCCCGGACTGAGATTATCACATGTTGTAGGTAATGCACCATCAGAATCTAGATGAAATGGCAATGCCACATATGTTTGGGAATGTAAAACTTCAATCTTCTTCCATCATTGTGGCCAGAAAAATTTGAATTTATATTCCATATTCAATAAAAGAAAGTGGGATTATGAAAACAGTGATCTTATTTATCAACCCCACAGACACAAGAAAAAAAATGCAATTTTCTTGAGGTCAAATATAAGCAACATGCCAATCCATGAGATGATATGATAGTTTGCATATTCTCCAGACTGATACATGCATCTCGCTACAGGATAAAATCAACATACCATGTGAACGGGAATATGTGATATAGTAGTTTCTGGCGAGGAGCTTCTCAATGCTTCAGCAAGATTAATACACACTGCCAAGCATTGAAAAGGATCCTCTGCACCCAACCACCAGCGCTTTCCTTCAAGAGGTCTGTCTGCAGAATCAAAGATATCATCCAAATGACTCTCAGTAAATGCTATGCGACCCTCGTAGGACAACTTGTCCACACCTCCAGCATATAAATTTGCCAGATGTATCTTCAGCCAACGTAGGCCTGACTTCCCAAGAGGACGTCCCTCTGCAAACTCCAGGATCCCTCGGCACAGATCAGAGCCAAGATGATTTAAATATGGGTGCATGGGGTACGCACGACCTCGGAAATCAAGGTTATGCGGGTAGTGGAAGCCCTCCTCATCCTTCATCTTTCGAGCCACCTGCTCTCCAATTAAAACAGATTAGTACTGAATTTTATCAGAGCATGTAACTGGGCTAAGGAGATATTAAAAGTTTCTTACAGCAAGTTTAAGTTCCACATCACATCGCTGCGAATGCCTCTCGTTATTTTCTTTCTTTACTGCCTTAACTTTCCACTTCCATTTCCGGATTTCACTTTCATCTTCTGTGTTAGGTTCCCCCGGAAGAGGAACCTGTTATAAAAATTATTTTAGAGAAAACAAAGAATAAAGATAACTGAAAACAAGCATCTGGGTGCTAATTTGTAAACTTGGGTAACAATGGAACAATAAAATCTACATCACTCAAGATAAGTTGCCCTTCCATTAGCTTATTTTGAAGGTACTCACATCTTCACGGTCAACCAAGCCAGCAAGACAGCCTCCACTGGCCCACACTCTTTCAACTACACCAAGAAGCCTTTTATTTACCCTCCATTTGGTATTTCCTAGGGTATTTAGCGCCTGATTCACAATACAATCACAGAATTATTGACTAAGCAAACGAGATATCCGTTTACATAAACAGTCATCACAGGAAACAGAGACTTTATTACACATTGAAGAGCACAAAAATGCCACTACAGAAGGGTAAAAATTTTTCCATTAAACATTGAAGAGCACAAAAAAGTAACTAGAATGTAAAACTCTGGTGATTTCAAACCTCAAAAACTGGCTGTAATTGACTCTTTGGTGTTCTTCTAACTGTTTCACGGAGTTGTCTTGCTCCATGTGTTCGCATGACATATGATGGTAAAAATAAGTATGCACCTTGATCATACCTGCTAAAACATAATTTACAAGATAAACCCAACAGAAAACCTTCAAAGAGAAAAATGTGAATAAAAATAGTTGTTGAAAATGTGTAAACAACTATAAGTATAGATTGTATGATCAAAATATATATTTAGTCCGAAGGCAAGTAAAAAACATCAACTTCATTTCACGATTATTTTGTGGTAAGAAATATAATAGGCTATAACCAAGCTTTTCAATAAACCATAAAATAGTAGGAAAAATAAACCATTATTTGGAATAACTTAGAATTTAAAAATGAATCCATACCCTGTCCAGTTTACCGGAGGCACCAACATTGGCATATAAGGAATGACCATGTGCCTAGCCTGTTTAAAGCAAATTAAAAGAGGGAAAAAGTTATTGCATTTTGAAAGGTTGACACCAATGGAAAGTATAGGTCTACTCTACTCAATACTAAACAGAAAACCATAAAATGTAAGATATCCTAAAAGATGGTAATATCCCACTCACAGTTTTCTCGAGGCCTTTGCGGACTAGTGGATCACATTCAATAACGCCATATCTCCTATTCCTGTTACAAACAACCAAAAACGTAAACATTGTGTATGTGAGAGAGGAGGGTTTGGTTTGGTGGACACCGCTAGACGAAACAGAGACATCTCTTACTGAGCATCCTTTGTGACATTTTTGAGGGTGTGGATAAATGCAGGCCGAATATCAGGTGGACTATCACCTAATTGATCAATTGGGGGTTGTATGTAGGCTGTTTCCATCAACAACTGAATCAAACGACAGCCGACCTGGCAAGTAGAAGCCAGGTATCATAACAAAAACAGAAACAACAACAATGACAAGCACAACAGACTTCGCACTACAAACATCACGAACCTTAACATGAGCCTCCTGTCCCCACGGCTTCGAATCATCATGACCATGTTCATGACCCTTCACTATTCCCCTAACCTGCTGCAGCTTTTGTTTCTTTATCAAATTAGTAACTCTTTTCCTTAACCTTCTCCTGTTCTTTGGTATCTACTTCGACTTCCAATTTCTCATCAGTTAACTTCTTTTTCTTCTTCTTTGTGTTCTCCAAGAACCTATGTATCCTGGCCTGAACTTATAAGATAATAATATGTAACAAACAAAAACAACTTAGTAGACGAAAAAAAACAACACATGAAGAATAAAATGGAGGAGAGAGAGACCTCATTTTCAATGGCTTCACCAATCTGGCAAGCGGCTTGTACGACTCTAACACTCCCAAGTTCACCAGCATTAGTCATCAACAAGCCAACCAATTTATGCATAGTAATAACAGCCATCATATCAGCAGGAAGCCTATCGAAATAGGGGCCATGACTCAACCTATTATTCTCCTTGTAGGCCTCTTGTTCACTTATAATCGCATCCCTTAAAGGCTCAAACCAACCCAGAAACAGAGACTTGACGTAAGGCAAATTGGGGGCGAGCTTTTGCTCACACATGTCGGCTAAAAGCTCCTGGTACTCCTTGGCCGCCTGCTCCCAGGCCTCCGTCTCCATCTTGATTTGCCTGCGTTTCAACTTGTAGAACTTGGCCGAACCCATCCCGCCAACCATCTTCTTAGGCTGCTGCTTGGTCTCATCACTTTCTCTGGTGACTCGTTGGATCAATTCTTGGACTTCATCGGAGCCCGACAAGTCGGAATCGGACGAAGCGATTGCTTCGGCAACACTTGCATAACTTCTGACACACAAAGAACGGGTCAGTGAATGGGGAAGACCCAAGTTGTGTTTTTGAGGAGAGTAAAGAGAATGAAGCGGTGGGTAGGAAGAATTAAAGAGAGATTGAGAGAGTGGAGGCGTTGTAAGGTTGGATTCGAGGATGAATTTAAGAGAGGAAAAATGTTTGATCTTGGAGTTGGTAGAAGAAGCTTCTTTGGCTAATTTTCTCCACATGGTTTTGATGAAAATGGGAGAACATAGAACAAATGGATCAAACACAGAGAGAGTGGAAGAAGAAGAGCAAGAGGAGGAATGGTGCTGCAGCGCAGCCAGCCGCCTCAAAACCCTTCTAAAAACCTTAGACAACCCATTTTGTTAGTAAACCCAATCATCTGCGGATGGGCTCACCCAGTCCATATTTTTATTTTCTTATTAAAAAAACAATATTATTAAATATTAAGATTATTAAACTGTATCAACTTATAAATTTGATTTAAAAAACATCCATATTTATCATCTATTTTCACTTAATCCAATACTTATTGTTCACCTTGAATTTATTTATCTTTTTATCATTGAATTGAGTGAAAGTATATTGATGGATATTGAAATTGGTTCTTTTAAGTCAATTTATTTATTTATTTTTTTGGTCATTGCATTGAATGAAAATAAATATATAGATAGTCAAATTTTTATGTTTGTATAACCTAACCCAAAAAAATATGTTCATTTAGTTCTTCTTTCTTTTTTTAAACAAAGATATTACAAGTAAATGAGGATTTAACCCAAAATATTATGTACATTTATTCTTAGCTCTTTTTTAAAATAACAATAATATAAGTAAATTAAGGTTTAAGGAGAGAGATTGACTGGAATTCATGGCTTCTAAACTACAAGTGTGAGGGATTTACCTTTGGACCAATACATATTCCATTGGAGATTTTATAATTATAATTCTGGCTTTGTATATTATTTAAGTTAAAAACCTAATGGTACATAAATATTTATCAGGACATTTTATCTTTTTCTTGAAGTCATCTATTAGAACATATCGGCTCTAGTTTCGGTGCTAATAAAAATCCCCCTGAATAAGTTGATAGGCAAAGAAACAATTTTGGATATTTTTGTTAATTTTCCTTTTCCTCCAGCTTGCTAATATGCATATGTTTTTCACATTAATTAATGCTTAAAGTCATCAATAAAGTAATAAAAAAAAAACGAAAAAAAGCCATCAATAAAGCCACAAAGGAACTGAATTTAAGCTTAGCCGTGTTCGAGTCTAAAGTCGAGAGAAATGATGAAACGTCGAAATGAAGAGAGAGGAGAGAAAAGAAGTCAACTCATAACATACGAAAATAGGTGAAGTGAAGATTCGTTCCTGGATAATCTAATAATCATATATGAGTTGCTTTCATATACTATCATCACATCCAATCATCCAGTCAAACCATCTCAGATGGAGTGACCAAACAAAGTTTTTTCAAGTGTTCTCAAGATCCCGCTAAACATTCTACGATGTTGGACTACCTCAAACATCTCAGATTACTTTTCCTTGCAACAATTACCACCATAAATAATCTTCACCAGCATTGCATCCCATTTTTCTAAAATTTCTCAGGATCCTCCACTTCAACCAAACACAGACCCCACTCCAACCTCTTCTCCCATATATTTTTTTAAAACTTTCTCTACCCTTCTTGCATGTACTATTTCTGTGAATAACAACGGAATATGGCCAAAATTGTTCTTATGCTGTGAAAGAAAGATTTAATCTTGCCAAGGATCATCCTCCGATGGCTCTATAACTTGAGCCTCTAAGGGTTCAGCAGCACTTGTGTCAGATTCTCCTGGACTCTCTTCGGCAGCGTCCGTCTCAGCCTCATCCCTTTCTGATCTACCCCATCTTCCTCCAAGGGCCATCGCCATCATCTCATAGATCTTGTTCCCCAACTCAGCTGGGCTGTCAGGCTGCATAATTTTGGGAAATAATGATATTTAACAAGGCTAGTCAAATCAATTTACAATAAGAAAACAAAATACATATATTCTGGTAAGCTCTTACAGTGAATCCACTAGAGATCAATGCTGTATCATACAAGAGGTCAACAGCTCTCTTGGCATCGCTGCTGTCAGGGGCATTTCTGCATGCAGCCTGCAAAATGAAAACCAAAATGTTATAACCCAAAAACATTTAGTTGGAAACAGATATACTAGTTCTTTGGTCCACGTAGCAAGAAGGATCTCAGACTAGGGGTTGTTTGTTTGTAAGAAAAATGCTCCACAGAATAACTCATTTAAAATGTAAAAAGCCTACCTTGAAAAAAAAAACAGAAAAGAAAAAAAGGAAAAAACACCACCCGTAAGGAAAAATTTTAGAATTGAAACTAATAGAAATCAGGAACAACTGCAGTGATAACTTGAAAAATAAAAAAATAAAAATAAAAATCCATAAAGGCAAACAACCCCCAAGGATTTTAGAAGCAAAGACAAATAAAAATATGAGAAATTGCAGCCCAAGCAGGAACGAGGTTATTGGTTCCCTTCAAATTGTTCTTCTCAGCTCATGACCTCCATAACATCATAACAGATGGGACAAACAACAGCTACGAGAGATACAATTGACAAAAATCAAGATTGTCTTACATTTAAGTCTTTTACAATGGGATGGTCTGGATTAATCTCCAGTATTCTCCTCCCTCTCATGAACTCCAAGCTTGAAGTGTCACCAAGAGCTTGTGCTTTCATCAACCTTCAAAAGGATAAAAAATAAACAACTAAATTAGAGGATAACATCCGATTCTGCAAACTGGAAGAGAGAGAGAGAGAGAAGAAGACGATGACATCAACTTTTATTGTTTCTTCCGCGTATTAAAACCCATTACTAACCTTTCCATATTGGCAGACCATCCAAACTTGCCTGAAACAAGCACACAGGGAGATGAACTTAGACGCTTCGAAACTTGCACCTTGGCCACCTTATCACCAAGTTGTTGCTTTATCCAATCACAAAGAAGATTGTACTCTTGTTTGGTCTCTCTTTCTTTGACCTCATCCTCATCACCTGGTAGATCAAATCTTCTAATGAGAGGAAATGCAAACAGATGCCCCACATGGATAACAAATATGATAATTTAAAAAGAATAAAGAAACGTAGGAACAATCACATAACTGCAATAATAAGCACAAAGGGAAAATATAACTAACCAAGCTCTAAATCCTCCTTGCTGATGTCAACAAATTTCTTTTCCTTATAGGTTTGCAGGTTCTGGATGGCAACTTCATCAATAGGCTCAATTAAATAGAGAACCTAAAACCAAATTACGCACACCTCAGCGATCCAGACAAAAGGGAAGATTTGTCTACGAAACCTTTTGGAAATAATTAAAATGCAAAATCAAGTTTCTGAAGAGGTATAAAACATCTCCCATCATCTCTACATTACGCATTCAATCTCATTCAGCCATTCTCAATTTGCTAAATCAACCAACACCTCTGTGTAACCGGCCTCATGTACAAAATTGTTATGCAAATATAGCATCACCAAAACTACAAAGTGCATACCTCGATATCTTTCTGCACCAACTTTTCCAAGAATGGAGCATTCTTTGCACTTTTTAAGCTGTCTGTCGCCAAGTAATAGATGGCATTTTGCTTCTCACCCATGTTTTCAACATAATCATCTAAGCTTGTCAGTTCCTCTTCACTCTTTGAAGTGTAGAACCGCAGCAAAGGTGAAATGCGTTTGTGATTCCCAGTGTCTTCGACACATCCTAATTTCATAAACCTGCCAAAGTTCTCCCAGAATTTTTTGTAATCCTGGTATCAAATTGATCAAATTTTGTGTCATTAACACAAGTAAGATGGAAGAAGAAGGCTAAATACAGTGTTTAGTTGCTACCAACCTCTTTGTTTTCACTTGCAGAAATATCTTGAATCATGTCAAATGTTTTCCTAACAAGTCTCTTTCTCATAATTCTTACCTGGATGTCACAAACAAGGAAATAATTAATAAACAAGGAGACATACATATATAACTGAGACAGAAATGCTCAGAATTTCTATGCAGAGAAGAAAAAGCTCCATTCTTAAATGGACGCAATAACGAAAATCATGCATTATATTACTAGAAATATGTAGGAAACTGAGTCTTACAATTCGGCTTTCTTGAAGGATCTCCCTAGAGACATTAAGAGGAAGATCATCTGAGTCCACCACACCCTTCACAAAGCTCAAGTACCGTGGAAACTACAAAACAAGGATCAAAATAATTCATTCGTATCAGGTAAGAATAATTGTGCAAGGAAGCAGTCACATACTCTCCTTAATTTTTATTGGACATAACAACAAAAATTATCCGTATAAAGATAACTTTCAGAACCTCAAGCGTTTGTTTCTAATTTTATTCAATGTCAAAAACCAATTCTCTTTGTTATTAACAATAGCAAACAAAATCTACAATGGAAAAGGTATAAACTCAGGTTAAGAGCATTCATTGATAAGAGGGCCAAAGTTAACAATGATTTCAATATATCATTTCAATATATTGTAAATACAAAAACAAGAATTAATGGATCCTCACTAACCACAAAACACAAGATAATAGGATCTCGTACCATACGGCAACACTTACCAGCTCTCCATCAAAATCATCTGAGATAAATACACGCTTGACATACAATCTAATATTCTTTGTTTTCGGGTTCATTATATCCTCATTGTTTAGAGGCCCCATTCCAGGAACGTAAAGAACACTCCTGAATTCTACCTCACCCTGCACAATTGTCGAAGCATAGTAGTTAATCTCCTTACCAACATATCTCCATCGTAAACACTATGAAAGATTTCAGTACCTCTGTGGTAAAGTGAGTGTATGCAAGTGGATCCAAAAATTCATTAAAAGTCTTTTTGTAGAATTCATGGTACTCATCCTTTTCAACTTCCTTTGAATTCCGCATCTACAACAGAGAGGAAAGGAACATTCATGACATAATATATAACAAAATTAGACCAAGAATTCATTAAAAATAATAATAATAATAAAAAGAAAGAAAAAAGTAGAAAGTCACAAAGAAATAATGATACAAATCAAATAAAACTTAGAACAAAGAATATAATTTCACACAACAAATATGTATTACACTCACCCATATGGGTTTTGTTTCGTTGGCTAGTTCCCAGTCCCAATACTTCTCAGTTTTAGTTGTTTTCTTCTTTTTCGTTTCACCCTGGAGAGAAACACAGGAAGCCGCTAATACACCATAGTTACTAAGAAAATGCAACTACAACAGCCATAATCAGGACTAATATTATGATTACCTCTGGCTGCTCTTCTCCTTCTTTTGGTTCTACCTCCTCTTCTACCTACTCAAAGATAAAATTTAGCAAAAAGAAGTTAGAAACTTGCTTATTATACTAAGAAAATAGAATTTGGAACAAACAAAGAGACTGGACAAAATTGGACTCATAATCCTATATACGTGTATTAAATTGACTGATCAAAAAAAGTATCATCACCTCAATGGTCTTTGATTTCTCTTGCCATGTATAGATTGGGAAAGAAACAAACTGTGAATAATTCTTCACCAAACCCTGAATCCTTGTAGGATCTGTGAATTCGTACTTATCATCGTCCTGCAAGAAAACAATGTCATTTTCAGCAGTCTTCGGTGTTTCCAAAATGATACATTCAAGTATCACTGATAGTAATTATTCCCAGACAAAGATTAGATACCAATTTAGGTTTTTTCTAAAATAAAATTATAAAAAAAAAAAAAAAAAAAAAAAAAAAAAAAAAAAAAAAACTAACTTAGGAAAAAAACAGTACCACAAACAAAGATTTCCTCAACTTCCAAACAATTAAAGGAGGAAGAAAAAAAAAACAAAACAAAAAACAAAATCCTACAGCCTTAACTGGAATAGGCTAACTATAACTTTTTCCCTTTGTGCCAAATTAAGCTTATATTTGGTATATACATGCAAACATGGCGATCTTGGTTACAAGCAAATATTAAACATGTTGACAGATTCCTTACGTAGTTTCGAAAACAGAATCTGCTACCCAAATATCCAATCATCATCTTTGGGAAAACTAAGATGAGCTAAATACCCTTAAATAAAGTGTGATTTGAGTTCCACGGCGTAGAATCTTCTCAGGATCAGTTTCTTCCTTGATCACATAAGAGCTACTGTCAGCTTCAGCTTCCCAAACATATTGCTTATCTGATTGTGGGCTCTTTGTAGACACAACAACCTATATACGAAACAATTATCAATAAGCATATTGCTACAAGAAATATAGCAAACAGAAAAGTTACAATCATTATTGGTAATAAAAGAATTATGCCACACCTTCTGAGCAACAAGAAAAGCAGAATAGAACCCCACACCAAATTGACCAATCAAACCATTGTCTGCCCCAAGGTCCTTATTTTCCTGCAGATCACAAAAAGCTTAATGAGTTTGCTTTAATGAGAATGTAAAGGACTAAGACAGAGGACGGTAACTGTTAGATAATGCAATAGCAGATAGAAATCAAAAACAAATACCTTAAGGGCTTTTAGAAACTTTGAAGTACCACTCTGAGCAATTGTTCCAAGACAGTCAATGAGCTCTTCTTTTGTCATCCCAATCCCAGTATCACTGCAAACTCAAATTAACCACTTTTTAATACCCCACTTACTTATCAAGAAAAGCAATGAAAACAAACATAGTAAAGGCTTACGTTATGGTGATGGTGCCATTGTCAGGATCAGATTTGATGCGTATCTCAAGGTCACCAGCATCTCCAAGTAAGGAGGGCTCAGTCACACTTAAAAATCTCAACTTATCTAAAGCATCACTTGCATTGCTGGAACACAAGATACAGAGACAAGTCAAACCATAATCAAATACGAACCACAACCACTTTCAGAGGCTTTCACAATTGCATACACAACACACACCCTCTTGGGTTAAAATGTACCTAATGTTAAATGAGAACAAAGATCATCATAAATTTCATAATAATTGTTCTCCAATCCAATACAAGTGTCTGTACTCACCTCACAAGCTCTCTAAGAAACACTTCCTTGTGGCTGTATAGACTATGAACTATCAAATCCAACAGTCTACTGACCTGCAATCATCATAAATTTCATTTTTTTAGTGAAAAACAATACAATACAATACGAACTTCGCAAATACTAAAAGAGGAGTTGGCATATAAAATACCCACCAAGCCACTGATTTCACTTCACATTCAACCTCAATATACAAGTAATTGAGTCATTTCACATCCAACAAACAGATAGAAACATAAAGGCCTAAACTTTCAATGGATTTTTACAAAACCCTAATCATAATTTCTAATCAATTAATTCAAATATGGAAAGAGAAGCGAGAGACCCACCTCGGCTTGGTATTCAAACTTCTCACCAGAAGTCTCAGAGGCCTCCTTCTCGGCAACGGCAGCCTCGCAGCGGACGAGAAGACGGTTATTGTTAGTCTTGCGGAGATTCCAGTTCAAAGCAGGACAAGAGAAAGCCTTTTTTTGGTGGGGAAGAAAAGCGCTTTTAACAGTGAAGGCCTTGTTGTTTGGGTGTTTAAAAGAAAAGGGTGTTGAAGTTGCAAGGGAAAGCAGAGAGGCAGCTGCTAAGGATCTGCTCGTAACTGGAGCCATGTAAAAGCCAGAAGGAGAAGAGACTATTGTGTGTTTTCAACGTAGGTAGCCACTTATCAAAAACCCTATAGAAGGGTTTTAGAGGGTTAGTAGAGGGTTCTAGAAAGACTCGAACAATGTTGGAGCTTTGGAGCTACCCATCCAGAATTTGTATGGCCTAGATTCTGCCATTTCATCAACCTACAATATCCTCTCTATTTTTACTTTTTTTTTTCCAATTATTGAGAAATATTACTCCAGTGATCTTCAAACTAAATTTAGTTTTTTTTTTTTATGATTAAATTTAGTACTCAGTATTATAAAAGAAAAGAAAAGCCTTTGTTACAACTGTAATGAACTTATTTTGTTAACTTTGATTTAGATACAATTGTAGTGTGTAAAATTACTCCATAAATATAAAATATTGTTTTTTTTTATCAAAAATATAAAATATTGTTGGTTTTTAACTTTTTATCCTCATTTTTGGCTTGGACATGTGTTTTTGCAGATTTAATATGTAGCATTTTGTTTATTTGGTGGTAATGTGGTCACAAACCATTTTTTATTGTCAAGGAAATACAGAGTTGGGTGTTGAATTCAACATGTCACTGAATTACAGATTGTGTATTATCACAGATTTACTTTAACCTTCTTGGATCCAATACAAATTACAGAAAGCTTTCGTTTTGATGATATATTGATATTCTCATTTTGTTATTCAGTTGCGCTGTTCTGAAAAATCCTGAGTTGAAGAAATTGGCAAGAAAAGAAAAAAAGAATTATCAAAACAACACAATGAATCAAGGAAAATCATAAAAAGACCAACACATATTAACAATTGGCGCCACTAAGCAGGCAACATAGCTAGAAGGACTTGTCACCAACTAATTTTAGATATAGTGAATTGTCCTTGAAGAAGATGTAGATAAGAATTAACTACTAATTGAGTTGTGGAACAAATAAAAAGCGGGATTATTAAATCTGATGCAGATGTTCCCTGCCCCAATGCTGCTGCTTCCCTTCAAGCCTCTGCAGCCGTCTGCTTTAAACAATCAACATTACACAATCCAACTGATCTCACCATGTCTCCAAAGCTGCAAAATTTTTTATGACATCAAAACGAAGATGCAAGAATTTCAATGCCTGATGAAAAATATATGAAGTTTTTCTTGAATGCTTCAAGTCTAACTAACCGGTCAAAGCTGTTCCTTGCTCTTTCTGGATGATCAATGCTGTTCCTTGCTTTAGCTGGTCGATCAACACTCTTTCTTGACTTGTCTCTCTTGTCAGTGCTGCTTCTTGCTTTCTCTCTACCGTCTGTGCTTAGCCTGGATTTGTCTCTCTGTCCAATACTATGCCTACCTTTCTCTCTAAGGTCTGTGCTTGGCCTTGACTTCTCCGTTTTCTGCTCTGTGGTGTTGCCTGAACTCTCAACTACTTCATCTGTGTTCTGTTCTGATACGTTTCGAAGACGCGGTAACTTCTCAATGGCTGATATGAACTTCCTCAGATGCCTTAAGTATTCTGGGTAGAGTTCCAAATTGCAATGGTTGCCTCCTTTAAGCCACAATGGTTCATACTTCTCTTTACACAGCTCCCATAGCTGCTTACCATGCGAAAAATCAACAACTTCATCCTCAGTACCCTGCAAGCACCAATGCTTCCATTTCATTATTCAAGTGCATACCTATTTAGAGATTAAAGCATTGCATGACATATCTACACATACATGAATTACCAGAACTGGGCACTCAACAAGTGGAATTTTATCAATGTTCTGCATTATAACAAAAGGGTCAATACTCAAAATAACATTTTATAATAAACGCATTAATTTCATATACAATGCAGGAGTTGAAACCTTGTAAATGTCGAACCAGAAAGTTCGCTTGACAGGATACATGACGCGAAGGCCTGATAAGATTGGACTGTGGAGAATCACTGCTCTCAAATGAGGCAAATGGATAGCTAATTCCAGAGTAGGTCCACTCCCAACTGACTGTCCATACAATATAATGTCTTCCTCCTTGACTCCATAAGTCTCTTCCAGGCACTTATAAGCAGCCTCTATGTCTGCAAACGTGTCCTGCTCACTTGGCTGCTTTGGCATACACATTTCACCTTGATCAACGACCAGTTTAACTAACATACAAGATTGGTAACTAACTGTAAATTGTAAAATTATGAAGAGTCCTATAAATGCATAGAGTTTGGAGAACAAGTTAATTAATTTAGAAAACATGATATTTCTTCAATTAACAGATAAGAGGTACAATTTGAATCAATTAAGTGCATTCATGCATATTTGTTAGTAAGATTTGACTTTTTATTTCTCCATGAACCAAATTAACACTCCCAAAAATTTTGAAATCAGTCATTTTAAACTTGACATGAACATGAAATTTCTTTATAGAGATATTCAGTAGACAAGAACATTTTGCAGTAGGAGTTATATTCAAAACACGAGAAGCAAAAGTTTGTAATTTGCAACTTCATTGACTTTTACATTTCCTATATAGATAGTAGTGACACACGTGCTCAAGTATGTGCTTGATCTTTGAAGACAGAAAAAGACAGGAATATGTACCTTTCCAGAAGACTGTCCATACCCAGAATAATCGTACCTGAATTAACACAAACAATATATAACACTGATTTTATTAAATTATATTTTATTATATATAAACACAATTCACTGCTCATATCACATGACATAATTTGAATGTAAGAAGTATTGAAACCTGAAAGCGAAACAAATATTATGCAAGGAAGTGTTAAGGTAGTATATACTGACCCCATAAGGTTAACATTAAGATGAACACTAAGCTCGGAGAAAATGTGAAACATCTGGCCAAGATCAGCAGCGTTTCCATGAGAATACAAGACAGTCAAAGAAGCGGATGCGTTCTTCACGTATATGGCCACAATCTCGTTTCCTTTCTTGGTGGTTAGCTTCAACACGTCCACGTCTTCTCTCTGATGGACGTCAGAGATTCTCAGTTTCCCAGTCGCTTCATCCACGGTTATGTTATACGATGGAGGGTTAGGAGGGAAGAAGGCAAACTTGGCCGCCATGGATGATGTTGCTGTCCCCATGTATATTTGATTCAACAACCAAACCACGAGATATATAACTAGTTAGTTCATGCTAAGGTTTTTGTGTATCATTTAGTTGTTTTAGGCAATGAAGGATTGGTTTTTGTAGTTGTTTTAGGCTATGGAGGTGATATTGGTGAGGATGGTTTGTGTTCGGTTCTTGGGAAAATTGTGCGAGAGAGAAAGGAAAAACAAGGAAAGAACAAAGTATGAGGAAGGAATTTTTGTCGGTTATTTAGGAAAAAAAGAGTGATTACCGGCAGCAAATAAAAGATTAAAGAAGATATAATGGTAATTAGTGTATGCTTTGGTAAGTGACAAAAATTTAAAATTACTAATCACCTCTCCTCCGGATTATATTCTCATTTATGGTTACCATTCAAATGTTTTGTTTTGAATTTCAATTTAGAGTAGAGCCACAACTCAGTTTCTAGTGGGCCATTGTATTGGTCCAATTTGTTTGGAGAGTACATGACAACGTCCACATTTTTCCATCAGAACAGATGGTTAATTAAAGTTCAGTTAACACTTCTTTAAATTCTCCGCTTTTCAACATATCTTGAAGTCATTGTTGTCACCATTTTGCACCAAGCAGCAAAAGTAACATATTGTCTACTTCTCCCCACTTCCTCCCTTCACCTTTCCTCTTTCCTATTGAGTTTGGAGCGTCAAAGACTAGGAAAAAAAATTCTAGAATCTGAAACAACATTTAATGTACATGTAACATGCCTGAAACAATACAATTTTGATCTCTGAAAAATATAGTATGCGTTAGCTTCTTCTCGTTTCAAGATTATTGTGAGTGATATATTTTGAATATAAATTACATTGACAGTCAACACTACAGTGACACATGATTAAATGATATATGATTAGATGGCGAGTCATAGCAATGAGGCTCTGGTTGGCATGAATTTTCAATTTAGAAACCATTAGAGGGCGCTAGTGATGATTAATCCTGAAAGTTGCTTTGATGAGTCTTGGTCTGGTATAAATTATTTTATGCAAACAAAAGTGAACAAATGATGAATAGGTGGGACTAACGACCTAAAAAAATTTGAAAAAATAATGGATGCGTGGGAGTGGGACTGATTTTGAAGACGAGAGGGAACATCCCCATTATTACGTATAACTACATCTTTATTTCTTTTTTGACTTTCGAGTATTTATTTTTTTCACAGCTAATCTCCACTTCAACCTTATTTAATAAACAAAATGTTACTTATCTCACGATTAAATAAACCTATCACACCATCTAACTATAAAGTGTAAATATATATTAAATATAAATAACAAATACAAATTCAATCATATAAGAAGAAAACTTCGACCTTTATATTTAGTAATCAATAAACCAAAAAGTTTAACTTCATAAAAATCGGAATTAGAATATGTATATAAAAGCACACTAATAGAGAAACAGCGCAATAAAATATAATCTCATCATTCAAAGCCTATCGGTCCAATAATTAATTAGTAAGATGCTTGGAGGAGAGAGATTAATTAGTATACGTATGTATAATAATATATGTCTGTCTCGTGAAGTAGTTCAAATTTGCCGAAGTGTAGCTTGCAAGAGCAGTTTTGGCAACAAGCAAAATATTAGAATGAATTGGGCAACACGTAGTTAATGTGTTGGGTTTGGGATGCTTTGCTGATCTTTCAATTAATGGATTTGAACTCCGTACGAGGTGGGTCGTCATGATGGCTTCTGTGTTGAATTAGAATGGAGCCCAAGCGTGCCATTGCAGGGGAGCATGCTGTTAGTCACACATAGATCAATCAACACCGTTAGGGCAGCCAAAAGACATGATGCGACACCCTTAATTCAAAATACCAAATAACACTTGATTTTCAATTAAGCATATGTAATGTCACATTGTGGCAATAAAAACGTAGGACAATGATTCCTATTTATTTTTTTGTTTTTTATATATATATATATATATATATTTTTTGGACGTGTTGATAAAAGTAGCTTCACAGGCCCATTAGGCTACTACCATTGCAAGAATAGTACAGCTACAAAGGAGCCAATTTGTTCAACATGGCAAAGGTAGTATATGAAAAATAAATTGGCTCCTAACTATTCATATATAGAAAAATAACAAGGCAAAGGTGGCTAGGCTATGGACCTAAGGTTCATTTTGATGCGGGTTGTGATTTCAGTGGGGTAATGTTTTCATTTTTTTCATTTTCTGTTAAGACTGTTTCATTTTTTATTTTTTTTTTTACAAGAATCGGATTTATCTTTTAAGTGATATTGGAAGAAATTTTGATATTAGATACAAATAATCTCCGTTGTAAAGGTTGTGGGGAGACAATGTGTTTTGACCCATGCAAAGCATTCTGTAGTAATCTCATCAAAATTCCAGGGCCGATTTAATCAGCAGCACAACACCCAACAACAGTTTGAAATTACACAGCCACCAAGCATAAGCGATATTTTATATACGACGGAAGTTTAATTCTTTGATGATGATAGCTTAGATAATATAGTAAATTTTGATGGTGTTTCTCATGCTCCCACCATGTTAGGTGATGCTACACAAGATATGGAAAATGATACTAATGATCTGGATGATTTCTCCTGCTTACATGCTGTTAGCTCATGTTTAGCTGAATGAAGAAGATGATTTTTTTGATGACCCTTCATAAGATTCGCCTTCTAGAGATTGAGAAGGTACCAACTCTCAAAGCTTTGACTCTATGATATGCCATATGTATAACAGTTTTGGAATTCATCCCATAGGCCACGAGCTTACATCTGCCCCCACCATTTGAGACCGTACAAACCAGAATGATTGAACTCCATATATCAAAACATGGCTAATGCATTGGCATGAAATTATTGTTACCTAGTGTTCGATTTACTTGGTATTCCATCTCTTTTGTGGAACTGGTTGGGATTTTTTAGGTTTTGTACATATTTTTTTCGTCTTCATAAATCATAACCTATTTCTTTTTTAATTAATTTTTTAGTTTCTAATCATTACATTAGTTCATTTTTAACTGATATAATGGATGTCCTTTTTGCAGTGACATTAGGAAAAGAATCTCTATCTGACTTGAAGGACAAGAATTTCCTTTAGTCCAAGGATATGTTAGTATTCATCATGATATTGAAAAATGAAATAATAATTTTGCAAATTTAAAAAATTGTTTAATGTAGTATGGTTTACTTGCATTCAAAAGTTGAAGGGTTGAATTAAAAACAGTGTATTAGATACAAGATATGTTTGTAAAGATATGTTTTGTAAAGGGAATGTTTAGGTTTATGATCAGTTAATATATTTAACTCCGATACACCGTAACTAAACAGTCTTTGTTTGATTTGATAAACCAATTTGAATATAGAAGTTCAGTATCAATAATGGTTGATATTAACAAATAGATCCAACCATTGTCTTCATTTCAAAACATTATTGAGACAGTAATTGGAATATTAAACGTAGAACAGAACCATGAGATTGTACATGAGATCTTCAGTTGATATAAACTTTTACCTCTTAATACCCTAAAGCATGCAATTTATGGTCAACAAAAGGAAGAATGGAAAGATTGGTATATCAACTGAAGATCCAAATATCAACAACACTATAGGCAAGAGGGTGGAATTTGTCGGCCATAAGAAGCACCATTGACATGAGAACACTGAGAAGTAGCAGAACCCCCAGGTCCTTGGTGAACCAAATTGATATCATTTAGCACTATGTTCTTGCATGGGAAGTCCTCGCTGCATTGAAAAGTTACTGCCGTTTTTGTATTTGAAGTTCCCCAAATGTTCTTGTATGTGATATCTTTTATTTGCACATGGGAGGGAGTCTGTAAACAGAGGTTCAATAACAGAAGAAATTTAAGTTCACAAATGTTTTCAATAAAAGAACTTTTCCTAGAAAAGTGCTTCAATTTGATATCAGCATAACAGATACCTGTGGATTGCAAGGAGGGTATGGGCAATAATGTTGATCAACGATGATGGGATTCTGTACATTATTCATGAAGATGTTTTGATAAGTAAGACCAGAAACAGTTATAGCCCCAGTAGAAGCCCAAGTCTTGATTCTCAACCCATTTGTTGTGTCTTTTAAAGTGCAGTTTTTGACAGTTAACCCCCACAGATTCTTCTCATTCCGATACCTCCCTAAGCTCCCAACACTAATTCCATGGCCAGGTCCACAAAAAACTTCCGAAATGTTGATATTTGAGTTTCCAGAAAGTATGGCAATGCAGTCATCGCCCGTGCCTATTGATGTCCTGGAAATGCTTATTCCGTTTGAGTTCGCAATCTTGATACCATCTGTGTTGGGACTATCTCCTGGGGCTGATATTTTCACATTGCTCACTTTCAAGTTTTCACATCCAAACATGGAGATATGTACATTTTTGCTATTGAATGACGTTAGATGATTTACTCTACTATTTTTCACAAACTCAAATTTCATGGACTGCAACAAATCAATAATCAAAATACATCGTTAGTAGAAGTGCTTCATACTGTTTAAAGCACTTCTAGTATGGGCACCTCAAAGGGCGCATACAATAAAGCACATATAATCTTAACATGCACCAACATTAAGGTAAATTCTATTCATGAATTCTCTATCAACTGAAGTCCATGCCATTTGAAATATACATGAAATCCAACGTAGGTTAACTTTAACATGTGATGTTAATACAACCATAAAGCCAAAAGTTATAAAGAGCTTACAGTTGGAAGAATCTTGCTTTTTTTATTATTATATTTCCAAGAAGAGGCTCCTTGACCGTCGAGGGAACCACCGCCATTGACCACCAACTTATTAAGATATCGAAAAGAAATCCATTGATCAATTTTCATCATAAAATGATTGCTTGCAGCTTGCAAATTCCCTTTCAATGTAAAAGAAATTGGATTTTTGCACGGACCCAAAAATGTTATTGAGCCTATAAGAAACGTTCTTGCTGGCACCAAAACCCTACTCTTTCCATTTCATTTACATGCATCGAACCATACACTCATAAATGCCTACAAAAGCCATCCCAATATGTAATTATTCCTTATTAGAAGGTTTTGTAAGTGCTTAAACAAAATGTATGTTTAAATAAAACGTTTTATTTTTATAAATTTATATTAAAACGATTGTTCTATAAAATAATTTAATATCAATATACTTAAGGGACCACAAACACATGATATACAATTTTTAGCATCAAAATCATTTAAAAATAACTAAAAGCGCTTTCAGGTTCTAATGAAAAAATAAATAAATAATAAAATCAAGGTTATTAGTCCAATCAATTATTCTTGTTATACTTTTAATAATTGCACTTAACATTAGAAAAATAAAATATATTACACTTAACAAATTGTTTTTTCTCAAAAAGGAGCTTTTCAAATTCATAATCACAAATATATTGTTAAGAAAAAAAAAAAAAACCCTCTCCCAAAGCATTGCCAAACTAACATAAATAATAATAATAATAATAATAATAATAATAATAATATTTTCAAAAAAATAATAATGATAATAATAATAATAAGTATGAACAGGATAGAGTAATGCATGGACGATTGCCTTTGTGTTGTCTGTATGGGCATCTGCAATTGCACCATATTTAGTTACATCGAAGACCTTGGCTAGGCTTTGAGCGTTGGAACCCATTTCAACCATCACCATTAGAAACAAAACACTGCCAAAAATCATCACCATGCCCATTTCTCTTTCTTTTTTTATTTTTATTTTTATTGATTTTGATTCTGACAATGACTATCAACATTTTCTCATTATTTATGTTTAACTTACCAATGAAATCATAGAAATATATGGTAACTGTTTTCAAATTAAAAAAAAAAAAAAGAAATATATGGTAACTTTACTAATATATTTTGGTAATTTTTTTTAGTATCTTCGTGTTTACACTATATGAATTTAAATTGGATATCTTAAATTATTTTGTTAATTAAAAGAAATTAACCAATCATGATTGATTGGATATGTCACATTAGTTTGTTTGACTGTCAGCTTAAAAATATAAAAAAGATAGTAACAAATCGGTCTTTAAAAAAGAAAACAAAGCAACAAATCATAATTCTTTTTAAGGCAACAAATCATTATTTTTATTTATGTTATACTCTACGGTTTTCTCAATGGTAAAAATAATGTTCTTTTAGTATCTTCCTTTGATATTCTGGTTTAATGTTAATTTTAAAGCCTATACTAGTTTTGTTGCCCAAGGTCAAAAATGAGAGTTGAGTAAGACCAGAGGACACAGACATGGCCCAGTTCGGTCCAATCCAACTTTTTTTTTTTTTTTAAACCATGACTTTATATTCAAAGACCGGACAAAGAAAGAAAGATACAAGAGACAGAAACATTTTGCCAACGATGGTCCTCCTTAGTGTACAAGGCCAAAGACGTCAAATTATGAGCGAGATGTTCGGTCTCTCTGGAAATAACCTGACACTTAACAAGAATTTGGATCTTTACAAAGGGCCTTTATATCCTGTAATAACAAACCACTCTCACCACCAATATCAGAAGAGGAATTGAACCCAGTTGCTATATTGCTTGCATCTACTTCTACAAAGTGAACTTGGAGATTAAGAACAAGTCCAATCCAACTTTAAACAGAATAAAAATTTAACTTCGGTTTGGTCAACCTGACCAAAACCATATCATATAAATTATCAAACCCAACGAAAATTGAGAGAGAATACCGCCTAAGGCCTTGGTCTGCTCTGCTGATAAATAATCCACTTAGCTCCTCTACAGATTCAATTTCACTGATAAAAGAATCACATCTTTTTTTTTTTTTTTTAACGCTAACACCGTACAAATCAGATAATTATCAGGATCTATCGAAATAAATCACCAATAACACAATCCGAATGACTACTACTATAATCGATGACTACACTTACAATCGAGGAGATGGTAACTGCTATTAAAAAAGAGTCACAACCCACACCTTATGTTTTAAAAAATAAGAGTAAAACTTGAATCTTTAAGTAGTATTTGGATGTATTTTTGAAAATGGTTTTCACTTTTAAAAATAAAAAATGAGAATAAAGTGTTGGATGATATGTTTTGTAAGGTTGTTATAAGCATAGATTCACATTTGTACATAATGAATTGAATAGTTCACAATTGTATATTTTTAAATGATTCGTTCTACTTACATTCAAATTGTATGACAAACTGGTGTGCGAATTGTATGCTAATTCATGTGTTTGGTGCAATTTCTAGTTCCCTTCATATGCTCAAATGAAACGTTTTGTTTTTATAAATTTATATTAAAACAATTGTTCTCTAAAGTAATTTAATATCAAAATACTTAAAGAGACCAAACACATGATATACAATTTTTAATTAGCATCAAAATGATCATTTAAAAATAACTAAAAGTGCTTTAAGATTTTAGTGAAAAAAAAAAATCAAATCGAGGTTATAACTCCAATCAATTATTCTTGTTATACTTTTAATAATCGCACTTAACATTAAAAAACATCAATCGATTATTTGTGTATATGGTCATTGACATGATTCATGGTTCACATGTAAGAAATTTAGTGTACTAGGTTTTGCTAGTAGACAAAAACTTTATCAACACAGGGATAGTTACAAGGAAGACATATTCTTCTAGTTTTTTTAACTTTTTTGTTAATTTTTAAATCATGAATTTTTGTGGACTATCAAATTTTAAACCTAGCGATCACTATCTATCTTATTAACAATATAGATTCTGTTCAGTAGAAGAACCCTAATATAATTAGGTGTATCGAACTATTTAAAGAAACATGAATATGAAAAAGGATGCACCAAGGTTATGTATGATGGTGCGACTGTATAAGGATACATATTGGAAGCCTACAAAAGTAGAACTAGAACGGTCGAAAGTTTTACATCTTTCCTTTCTCACCAAATTAATTTCAATAATTTGTGTAGAATTGGAAACAAGAAGAATGCTCAAAATGGAGCAAAGGCACATTGCCTCTGTGGAAAGATAGGCCACCTTGGTACATTAGTGTGTGAAGGTCGACTCACCATAATCACTCTTATAGTGGTCAGTTTTCACTTGAACATGTGAGGTTATTTTCCCTCCCTTGGGATTCATTTTCCCACTCTAAAAAGTTTTTTTTTCCAAACCACACCTCAGTGAATCTATCTAGAATGTTCGGTTGCATATTTATTCACATAATAGTATACACAATAAAATAAATAAATAAATAAAGGTTCAAAATGCTTGTTTTAATCCTTTGATTGATTGTCAATTCATAGGTATGATAAGTTGACCACTAATTGAATTAGTCCAAAGACAAGCATAACTGTCCAAAAAATCAAACAATAAGAGATTGGCGTCCCAGCTAATGCTAAAAGCCAAACAACAAAATAGTAGTATGGGATGGCAAGAGAATTGTATATATATGTATGTATATATATATATATATATATATGTATATACACACCAATAGATGTTAGGCCTATCCATCAATATGTACTATATCATTTCTCATAGAACATAAAAAATACAACTAAGTTAGAAGTTTAACATGGTGGATTTCAACAAATTCGAGCAAGGATTCAGTAGTTTATAATCTGGTTTTATTTGGATTTAACTGATTCCAACCAACAAAACCCGACCATCTGAATTAAGAGTCTGTCAAAATTAAGTGGTACGTACTTTACACATTAATATTACCGGATCATGCCACTCTATGTATCCTTCATGTAGTGATGTCAACACTTTTGAGTTTTGAAAGCCAGGAGGAAAAGGCAAAAAATATTAAATTTGGATTCTTAATGTGTCATTGATTATAATTTATAGGTCCACAAAAATCAATTGTTTAAATATTGAGTGTCGACTTTCCACCCCCAAAAACTGTTTGTACGCTCCTTTAGTACGTTCACCACCGTCATTTCATTAAGTGAATCATAATTATAAGAATAAATTACATAAAACCCTTAAATTTAGGTGTAATTGCATCTAGATAGGAATTTTGATTGTAATTATACAAACACCTCTTACCGTCAGTTGACTTCCATAAACTCAAATCGTTAACCATTATTTAAATGTAAAATGACTACAATCCCTTTATTCAATGGAAACTTGAAATATTAACACTTTAGGGGTAAAATAGTCTTTTATATATTAAAATTACTTTCTTTAACCATAAATAGTCATGTCATATCTAAATTTATAAATCATTTAAATAATTAATTATATAAAGTAATTTTTTAATCTCTCATAAATAAGTAATTTTTTAATAAAATCTTTAAAGAAAATTCATATATAAAACAAACAAAATTTTCTTATTGGGGATTTGTTGGGGGAGTGATTTTAATTTTTTATGAAATTTAAAAATATATATCAAATCTCCATTGGAGATCTGATATATATCATATCACAAATGCAAATATGCTCCATCGATTATCGCTCGTGGATATCCCCGCTAGTGATATATATTTATATTTTTTTTTCAAAAAAAATTATTAATTTAGCGAAAACATATTTTTATTATTTATTGATTAAATTTTGTTTCCCTTCAAAATATATTTTTACCCCTAATAAAGGTATTGTAGTCATTCTACGTTGAAATGATGGTCAACAATTTGAATTTACGAAAGTCAACAAATGACGAGGGATGTTTATGTAATTACAATCAAAGTTTCTATCTAACTGCAATTATCCTCGCCGGTAAATTTTTTTTTTTAAAAAAAAAGGTATTAATTTATTGAAAAAATATATTTTTGTTATTAATTGATTTTTTTTTCACTCCAAAAGATATTTTTACCCCTAACAAAAGTATTGCACACATTTTATATTGAAACGGTGGTCAACAGTTTGAATTTACAGAAGTCAACTGATGGCAGTGGATGTTTATGTAATTACAATCAAAATTCCTATCTAACTACAATTACATCTAAACAGAAGAATATTATTTAATTTGCCCTTATAATTATTCGTCACTTGATGCAATGGTGTGAACATATTAAGAAGTGTACAACAAGTTTTAGAGGGGTGTAAATATCGACACTATAAAAATGGCCTCTCTCCAAGCTGATTAATTGCCCAAACGAAGGCTCACTCGGCCTTTAGGACTTTGAACTGGACAGAGAGCCTTGGTTCATCCAATTCCAAGTTAACCCAACTCATCCTTGTCAGATGGCTCTCGGACCCTCAAAAATGGATTCACACTTCACACTCAATTGAACTCTCCCTCATTCAGAAATCTATACTACATTGTATTTTATAAAACATGTATGTTTTCTTAGTGAAAATCTCAAAAAAAAAATACTATATAAAAGGTTTGAGTTTTGAAACTAACTCTGAAATTACAAACTGAGGTTTTTTAACAATATCAGTTTGCATGTGAATTATTTTTCAGTTTTCACGTGTTCTATTACTTTGTACAAAGGAATTAAAATAGTTCATGCATGAGCAAGTAATTAGTGCTAAAAAAATTTAATTTATAATTTCGATGTTAGTTTTAAAATTTAGACTTTTTTGAATGCTAGAATTTTTTTTTATTTTTTCCATTCAAATTGTCATATATAACATGATTAACTAATCGTATTTACTTATTTAATAATTGACATAAATTGAAATAACATTAAATTTATTTTAGACTTTCTCCTCAGAAAAGCTTATCCCAATGTTGATAAAAGTTGATTTGCCTAATAATACTATATATGAGTCTTTCGTTTCCTATGCCCATCAAGAAAATTTATGGGGAGATGCATGTGTACATAGAGAAGTTGAGAGGACATTACAGGTGCTCAAATTGGTCAATGTGAACTTAAATATCGGCACAAATTCAAGGGTATTGGTAGACGAGCAAAGAAAAAGATTCAAAGAATTAGTTTTCCATGCCAAACTTTGGCCTACCGCTTGCCTTCTATAAGACAAGACAAGAGAGGTAAAGTGAGTTCATGTCACCAGCCCAACGATTTTGGCAAAGGTAATATCTCTCTGCTTTCTCTAATAGTTAGTTTGTTAACAATACATTGTCAATATTTACAAATTATAGTACATCCTTTCATTTGCATATATAGTCGTGGCCGTGCGTGGTTTAATGTGGTTGCGTTTATTCTAGATCAAACTAACAGTTGGTACAAAGCACATTTTCCTATCATGGAAAATACTTGCATGCAAATCTCCAATATGGTTACATGTGTAACAAAACTTATAGAAGCACAGTCCTCTAGGGACTCCCACTGAATATATATAAGCAACTGCTTCGATCTTCTAATTCCTGTGTTCTTAACAAAACCATGTCTCAGCTTTTGGACCTTTTCAACAATTCACAGTCAGTTTTCTAATTGATATTTATTTATTTATTGGTTTGTTATTGCAATTCCCAATTTAGAGGAAGTAGAGATGTAGAACCTGATTTTGAATTAACAAGAATATATATAGGAATTTCTGTATTATAGAAAAACTAGCTCTAACCAAAGTCATTCTGGGAAAACAAAGCAAGAAAGGCCTTCTCGTAGATTGCATGGCGGCAGACAGGCGCAAAACACACGTTGCTTGAGTTACACGTTATTGTATGCACCAACAATAACAGTATAAATTTTATTGATCCTCACCGTTACTTGTGACTTGTGGTTAGTATAAACTTTGCAGGTAAAGTTGCCTAATGTGTGTTGTTTCCTATACCAGTTAGTAGGCTTTGTTGGGACCGTTAAGCGTAGAACGAGGTTTCATAAAATGTTTATGTGATATCAATTGCTTCGAGATTTTCTTTTCAATCGGTGCAATCAACACATGGGCTGACTCGAGGGTTTATGCAGTTTTTTATTAATTTAATTACTACAATATTGATGTTAATATATTTATATTATCCACCATTTTTATAAATTGAGGGATGTCCCTACACACACATAGGTAGGTGCTAAAATCTATAGCTGACATTGTGTTTGAACTCTCTCTCTATAAAGCTGCTGCTTCCGCTTTAATTAATTTCTCTTCTGCTGCCAGATATTGAACAACAGACATACCCTTTTGAAGAAAAGGACTGTTAAGCTCAGATCGATGGCTCAAATGAAGTTAATAACAGGCTTGCTTATTTTACTCTTCTCTGCTGCTTGCATCACCATTGCACATGCCCGTCAAGGTATATAAGGCTATTGTCACAGTTTTTTACGTCTTTCATGCAATGAATATCAGTTTTTGTTTCACATTGAACACTTTTTTTTTCATGTGCGGATGCAGATGATGAAGTTGCAACTGTTTCTAAGGAAAAGGTAAATTAACAAATTTGTAAGTTTTTTTTATGATAGTTCCTTAGCACATTAGGACATCATTACTTATCATTAGACCTGACTTTGAGAGGTTTAATGTTTACAGGTAGTATTTGATAAAGAGGCTGCAACTGGTGGAACCAAACAGATAGGAGGAAGGAAAATGTCACCTGTTGTCAAAGCAAGGAAGCCAGACACGGTAAAGTTGACAAGTGCTGCTGTTGAACACACCTCATTCTCAAGTATTACAAGTCATAAATTTGCTGGAAATTGTGAAGGAGGAGAGATGTCTAATGAAAAGCACTGCAAGGAAGATGTGAGCCATAATTCTTATGAAGATGTTGATGATCAGGGATTCGTAGCTTTTAATGCCGATTATCATGAGCCTAGGCACCACCCACCGAAGAATAACTGATCAATTAAAATGATATATTTATCTCTATTTTGGCTGCTATGTAATAGGAATGCTAGTATGCTTTTCTTTATATTGTTTTTGCATTTTAATTTTTCCCATGTCATACATCAGCTAAGCTTATGTTCAGTGATACATATTTACTATAAAGCTACCAACTTTGTAATTGATCGTTTTTTAAATTAATTTGTAATTGATCGTTTCTTAAGTTAATTATATGTGATAGGTTTTGGTTTTGATAATATTCGATTATCTTCACGCTTTTGTTTTTCAAAAGGTTACAGGACTAGTGACTGTGTGATGTTGATGCCCAGTCCTGTCAAAGACATTTCAAGTTATTAAGTTGAATAGTACCTCTTGGTCTACATGACCCAATGACACGGTTTGGGCAAGTTGAGGTGCACCTGAAATGAAGTTGCTAATTTGAGAGCCCAACAAAAACTTAAATTGCGAGTGTTTTGATTGTATTCCATAGCCGCGAAAGGCAGGGATCTAATGAGTCAAGCACGTGAAGAGTCAAATAAATTTCTCTGTGTAATACTCGTTTTTCGTTCAATATTTATATAAAGATTTATCGTTTGTGGAAGCAAATTGATGAGCCAAAACATGATTCAATCGTCGATAGAGTTGTCATTTCAACAGTTCCTGAGTTGAAGTTTCAGTTTACTTGTATCATCACAAGTTTATATTAAAAGAAAGTTTGGACATGGCTTTTCTTTTCTTGTTACTTGGAAAAGCTTTTGCACATTGTAATTGATTTCGTGGTTGGCCACATCAACGTACATGTGCGGTCGGTGGTCCTCTTTTTAACTTTCCAAAGCCCTTGGCATTTGGATTTCCGGCGCATTTTTCTTTATCTTTCATTAACTTAAATTTGAGAGGTTCAACATAATTGTTCAAAAAAAAAAATTCAATATCAATTTAATAATCCATTTTAACAACTAATTTGTTGACATTAGTGAATTATAATTATAATAAGAAGCAATTTTTTTTATTATTCATTTTTACTTTATAGAAGATAAATAAAAAACCTCAATCAGAATATCCAATCACAAAATTGTTTATGTTGATGTATATCTCAAAGAATCCATATAACTGATTTTTAAAGCTACTTCGTATTTTATTTTATAATATTTCTGTTGAATGTCAAACACGTTTTTGTAATTTGTTAAACTATCTATCATTTTAAAATATATAACAAAATAACATTATACTTTTTTATTAGAAATTCTATTCCAAAGGATCATAATTATATATTTATACATGATCAAGTTCAATTGTTTAATAAAGGAATTTATCAGACATAAAATATGATACTTGTTGTAACGGTCAATGTTGTTTTAGTTGTTACAGTTTCTAACCTACCAAGTGTTTTAATATCATTGTTAGTAGGTCTCATCCACTTGAGGATGGCAAAATGTGGTTCAAGACTGGAACCAAGACGAAACACGCATTACACCCTTTTTAGATTTGCAGCCCTTTAAAATTGTATGTATACACCAAAATTTACTTATTTTCAAAATTTTTCAATATTATCTTTAAATTAATTATTAATATTTTAATTAAAATATATTATAATGTTTTATAACTATTTTACTTGTTCAAATTTTTACTAACATTTAAGGAGAAAACGCTGCCTCCTGCATATACATACATATATATATATATATTTATATCTTATAATAAAGTTTTATTTTATTTTTTTTAACAAAAGGTGTATTTAGTATTGGATGGGGTGTTCTTATAAGATATAGTATTTAAAAAAAAAATAATGATAACAATGTATGAATTTACAAAAGGGAGTGTACATGCAATTTTCAATAGTGTAAATATCGAAACTTTCCTTCTTAGTTTTAAGGGTCCAAACTCGGCTTAGGCCCTTTAAATGAATTACGAATCTGGTTCCAGACCCAATCCACAGGGAGTGTGAGGTTGTCAGACCCGTATATGACCTAACTCAGGCTCGACCCAAGTTTGACCTGGTCAACCTGAATTTATCGAGGTTGACCCAAATTGTTTACCCAAAAAATTTGGGTCGATAAATTTCAAACCCAATCCTTTCTGCATGAATTTATCATCCCAACAATGTGATTTCCATTGCCAATAGAGCAAGAAGTATGTCCATCATTAAACATCCATAGAGATGGAGATCGATGGAAATTCAATTTTGTTTTTTTTTTTTTTTCTAGACATGTTAAAAAATCATGGTGGAGATCCAATTTCCTTTTTCATTTCTTAGCTTTTAGATTTTATGTTTAAATAAAATATGAAAAAAAAAAAAGCAAAAGATAAAAATGCCCTAGAGGTGTTAAACTTGATTAATTTTAACTATGGTAGGGGAGATCAATGTCGCTAATATGAAACGTGTTTTTTGCATGTTAAAAGGGAAACCTCGGGGGATGGTATTATTTGCCCATATTAATAATATATTATAATCATTTTTATGCTTCACATGTTATATATAATTTACTGTCAATAACTTATTTTCAGTAAATTAGATAATATCTCCAACTATCAATAAATAAAATTGAAAAAAAAATTAATAATGCTTTTAAAATATATATCCCCAACACTGAAGTCTTAATGTTAAGAATATGAATACGAATAACAAACTATCTCATACTATAACAACATGGTTTGATAAAGATAAATGAATATGAACTAAAAAATTAATGAAGATTCTTTATTTTATGAAAAAGATTTTTTTTTTTTAAATTGAAAATATTTCTCCATTTTTTATATTTTTTTAAATAAATGTTTAACGTTTGTTTATACATACAAAATTGTTTAAATCACACCTTTTGTATTTATAAACAAACATATACAGATTCTTTCTTTATGTTGTAATACTAGATATTTGGATCACATATTTAAGCTTTATCTTTACATATTCACTGGCTAAGGGCACCTAGCCCATCTTGCTGTTCCTGGTTTGGCTTCCAAAAGATTCTTTCTCGTTGTTGCAGATAGATAACGAAGACCATAAACCGGTTTTATTCTAGTAAGACAAATGACTTTAGAATTCTATTTTAGACACCATTCACATTGACATTAACACTAGAGAATAGATGGTCCTTCAAACAAGCTTTTGGTCTAGGAAATTTCCCTTCCCAATCAAAAGTCAAAACGCATTTGGATTAGGGCCTGCTCATGTAGTAATGCGTTTTCATGTCATTTCAGTGCATTTAACAACTTAAACTGGATACCTTGTTGACATAAATGTAAAAAGCATATTATTAAGGCATATCTATTTTTATAAATTTAATTTATATTTTTCGCGTACTTATTATATATATTTCATACAAGGATTAAGAACTAAAGAAATGTATTATCAGAGTAAGTTTTAAATATTTGTAATACAAATTTATGAACATAAATCTGTCCAATAACTTTTCAATTTTATGCTGTCCAAAAAAAAAAACTTTTCAATTTTATGATGGACGTACTTGATGCGAATATCACGTGTAGTGCACAAACAATTAGGAGGTTTTAGATAGGCGGGTAACTTTTGTTGACCAGTCAACACAAAAGTTTCTGTTTTCAAGTTGGCGCAAACCAATCTAGAGTTGTGCAAGTCACTCATTAATTATTTGATTTGCATATCTACCTTTATAAATGATATAAAATTATTTTTACAATAATAATAAAAATTAATCATTCAAAAGGCAATATAATCCTTCATAAAAGTTAAATCCCCGATTGTAGACATTTTTATTAACAAATCGTCACTATTAACATCATGTGATAACGTGTGATGACGTGTAAAGTGCTCAAAGCCTGACATTTATGGTCTTGTTTTTAATTAACGGTACCTATCGACAAAGTAAAGTGGACCACTCATGTGCAAAAGGCAAAACAAGCTGTTTTTCCACAAGCAAGCTTCACTTTATCAATGAAAACTTTAGTTTTAAAAATAACTTTTTTAATTTTTAATTTTTTTGAAATTCCTTAAAAGAATTCAATTCATCAATCAACTAACTGTTAATAATAATAAAATATATAAAAATACATTTTTATCCTTAATAATGATTAATAACACTAATAAAATACATAAAAATATATTTGTATCCTTAATAATGATTAATAACACTAAAATTATTGGATTATTTTTCATAAAATAATAAATTTATAAATAAAATTATCTAAAATATTTTAATTGTATTTATTATAAGAATATTTTTATCAAAATATGCTAATTTATAATTGAATTTTTAGTGATATGGATATGAATACTTCTTACATAAAAATAATCATTTAACTCTTGTTGTCCAAGTACTCTATCACTGATTATCATCGATTAACTAACGATTTAGATTATTCAAAAAGTTTTGAAAAAATCAAAGGAAGAAAAGAATTGTTTTTATAAAATATTTAAAATTTTGATATATTCTAAAATAAAGTATCCCTTCTATAAAAGAAAGGGAATCAATCATAAACACAAACAAGGGGTGCCTCTATCTGTGGTGAGAAACAATGTCCGGCGAAGGAGTCCATGTTCTGGTGTTTCCATACCCAGCTCAGGGTCACACAATCCCTCTTCTTGATCTAATCCACCAATTAGCTCTCCGCAAACTGACCATCACCGTCTTAACAACCCCAAAAAACAAGCCAAGTCTGAGTGCAGTCGTCAACGCCCACCCCACCATCCAAACACTAGTCCTCCCATTCCCACCACACCCCTCCATCCCACCAGGCGTCGAAAACGTGAGAGAACTGGGCAACAGAGGTAACATCTTCATCATGCAGACTCTTCGCAACCTCTTCGACCCAATAGTCCAGTGGTTCGAATCCCACCCCAACCCTCCTCTTGCCATCATCTCTGACTTTTTCCTCGGCTGGACTCTACACCTGGCCAACGACCTCCGCATCCCCAGAATCAACTTTTGCGGCATAGGTGCCTTCTTGACTGCTGTTCTTGACAATTGCTGGGACCATGTTGATGCTACTGTTAAGCCATGGGAAGATGTTGAGTTTCCTCATCTTCCAAGGTCTCCTGTTTTCAAGGAAGAGCATCTGCCTAGTATCTTCAGGCTCTATAAGCAAAACCCCGACTGGCAGTTTTTGAAGGATGACTTAATTGCCAATTCCATGAGTTGGGGTTGCGTTTTCAACTCCTTGCAGGCTCTCGAAGGTGAACACTTGGATTATCTCGAGACACAAATGGGTCATGACCGTGTTTTTAAAGTTGGCCCGCTTTCTTTAATGGGTCCGGAGTCTACCACTAGGGGCGACCCGAGTTCCAATGACTCTTCTGCTTTGGAGTGGCTCGATAAGTGGCCTGATGGGTCCGTGCTTTATGTGTGCTTTGGGAGTCAGAAGGTGTTGAAAAACGACCAAATGGAAGCCCTGGCTTTGGGGCTTGAAAAAAGCGGGGTCCGATTTTTGTGGGTGGTTAAAGCGGGTACAGGGGACGGGTGCGGGTCGGTGCCAGATGGGTTTGAGGAGCGGTTGGGTGATAGGGGATTGGTCGTGAAAGGGTGGGCCCCACAGGTTGGTATATTGAATCACAGAGCGGTGGGTGGGTTCTTGAGTCACTGTGGGTGGAATTCGGTGCTGGAAGCTATAGTGGGTGGAGTGATGATAATGGGGTGGCCCATGGAGGCTGATCAGTTTGTCAATGCAAGGCTGTTAGTGGAGAACTTGGGTGTTGCAGTTAGGGTATGTGAGGGTACTGACTCCGTGCCTGACTCGGATGACTTAGGGAAGGTCATTGGTGAGTCACTGAAGGGGTGTGTCCAAGTCAAAATTAAAGCTAAAGAGTTGAGAGACAAGGCTTTGGCAGCAGTGAGCAGTGGTGGTAGCTCCATCTCTGATTTGGACAGACTTGTGCTAGAATTGAACAAACTTCAAGTGACATGAGGTTTGCAAAATTTGTTATCGTTTGCACAATAATACTTATCTTGTTAATTGCTTTTTTTTTGGGGGGGGGGCGGGGGGTGGGGTTGGTTATGATGTTGTCGTTTGCACAATAATACTTGTCTTGTTAATTGCGTTGTTTTTGGGGGGTGGGGGGCGGCGGCGGGTGGGGTTGGTTATGATGTTTCTGTGGGGTTGTTAAGATATGTTCGAAGAGATGTTTCTCCGGGGTCGTTAAGAAATGTATGAAGATAAGAAAAGAGCGGCCTACCGTACGGTCCATACCTAAATTAATATGACTATGTCTCTTGGTAGCGGTACTTCTGTGCAAAGTGCAGGCTGTGGCTGTTGACTATGAATGTACGGGTTCTAGTACCAACTTCGTCTACATTTGACACCAGAATCCCTTTTTACGTGGCAAATCTAATAGTTTATACCTACATTTTAAAGTTGTTTTTCATTTTACAAAATATATATCTATATGAAAAACCAGTTTTTAAAAATGATTGCAAACACCATTTAAGATTTTTCGGAAGAAAAAAATGTAAAATATATTTCATGCATGATGTGACCTAAAAATTATTTTATTTTAGATGTAAATAAAATTCAAACTATTAATGACTGTATACACAACTGAGTGATAATCACATTTTTTTCGCAAATTAAAGATCTCGAATTTATATTCTCTTTCTCCAAATTATACATATATATAACTACTAAGTTTGTATTAGCCCCATAGAGTATAGGGTAAAATTGAAACATCCCATAGAAAATTCCTGAGTACTCATAAAACACATGCCTTATGTGATGGTTGTGGTTTTTAAACTCGAAAATGGAAGTTTTATTTTGTTTTTCAAAGAAAAGGGGAAGTTCTATATTATTTGTTGGTGATGCTAATTAACATTAGCAATACTGATTAGATTGTGAATTTTAATTTCAATACTACCGGTGGAATTTTAAATATGTTAATTTTACACAAACTAAAATTACAAATTTAAAAACGTATCGTTACAAGTGCATTATGGGTGCTTCTCTAGTACTACTGTTACTCCTAAAAATTAGTTCATGCCACGTAACGTGATGTGATAATAGTTTGAGCAAAAATGATATTTGCGGGCATTTGTTTGACTCTCTCAAGTTCCTCTAATGTCCACAACCTACAAAAAAACAAAAACACATTGGAAGAAGCTACTTTAAACAGACAAACGACTCGTTTGGGATAACTTTTACTTTTACCTTTTGACAGTAGAAAAAGAGAAGCAGAAGTTAAAGCTTTTAAGTTGTTGTTTGGATTATATATGTTAAAAGAGCTTTTGAACGCATAAAAGCTTTTGAGACTGTTTGGTTGAAACATTTTAAAAACTTTATAAATTATAACATGACCTTTCTACCCTTTTTCTTTCCTTCTTTCTTTCTTTTTTTTTTTTTTTGAAATAAACCTTTCTATCCTTTCCATAAGAGAACTTGAAATTATTTTGTTAGATTTTTTTTCTAACTATAATATAATACTCATATCTTAATTAAAATAAATAAATAATAATATTTTTATTATTACTATTAAACATAGATCATATATGCAATATTTTTCTATTATATTTTCTCATAAAAGAACCTCTACCTCAATAAATAAGTAACAAAATTCATTTCAAATTACAAATACATCCACATTTAATAGTTTACTACAAATTATTAATTATTTTAGATACAATCCATTAGATTAAGCACTAAAAGAGTGAAAAATATACGAAATTTGCAGCCTGCAATAATTCTTCTTCTTAAATATACAATCCCTTGGAAAGAAATCCAGGAAGGGTGACCTGTAAAAATAGAATGAAAAACGAGTATGGAGAATAGATTATTTAAGTAAAAGAGTTAAATGTTCAAAATTAGACTGACTCCAACTTCTTCATTGGCAGACAACCAAATCAATTTGGCAAAATGACGAATTTTTATACATGCAAGCAACAATTTCCTTCTGTTTTTATTCGATGCAGAAAGACAAAAAGTACCTAAGGTAGCAAAATATTAGATATGATGACTATCTTTTATAATGATCCATATCAAAAGCTTTACTTAAATTTAAAGTACAGAACTAATCAAAATAACTGCATTTCCAGTCTGATCAATCAGTTATTATAGAGGAAACTTTTGCACATGTGCATAATGTTTTTTCCCGTGATTCAATTAAACAATTCACAAACAACTGAATCACAACACAACCCATATCTCAAAAATTACATCAGAAAATGTTCTCTCTATTTTACTCAAATGGTCTTAATATACACCAAATGTATCCTATGATCAGAGGCATCCAAGCAGGATGGAAAATAAGAGCAATAAACAAACAAATCAACTTGCACACCCTGCAACCCCCCACCTCGCAATGCTAGAAGAGAGATGGTTAAGTAAGAAGTTAGGACATTTGTGGTAGCTTTCTTCTTTCTACTTTCTCTTCCTGTGAAGTCTGCACAAGGGATTCTTTGTCTGAGCTTGTCCAACTGGAACCAACAATAAACATTCATGAAAATATGTCCAAAACTCAATATTGGAACAAAACCTTTTACATTTTTTACATCCATGACTAATGAAACACCAAACTTTCACCCAAAAGGAATCACTTGACTAAACCTAAAATAATTCAAACAAGCTTCAATTCTTCAAGATTTTTCATCAATCAATCTCTCTCATATATAATAAATATATAAGTTAACATGAATTGCAATTATACAAACATCATTTGCTAAAAAAGAAGGGCAGCATCATACCAAACGCCATCACTGAAAACAAAATAAACAACATTCAAATCTTAATACCTGCATAGTCGCAGATGCATTTCCCTTGCCGTATCAATTGATCCATCTACAAATGAGCACCACCCTCTCTTCACATCCCTCACTATCTTCAACCCAATTGATATTTCCACACCATAACTAATTTACAGAGCGAGAGGAAATGAAACAAACGAGTGGACTGAAATAAAAGGAAAAAGACCCAAAACAAAACTTGATGTTTTTCTTTTATCTGACCAAAGTTTAATCAAGAACAACATAATAAATAACTTTAAAAGTACTTTGAAAATTGATTTACCTTGATGAATGATGAGGAACAGAGTAAATGGATAAACACAGTGAATTGACGTAATGAATCAAAGAGATGTCAATTCACGAATTGGAGACAAGTCGTCGCTGGTGGAGGTGGCAGTGACGACTACGTCGCAGCAGACACAGGTGCAGTTGATCTTCGACGACATCAAATTTGGGAGCTTGGTGGAGGACGGAGTTGGAGGTCGTCAGTTCGTTGATTTGAACTTGAGGTGGATCTACCGCGAGGAAATCGACGGTCAGGGAAAGACGGCTCCTGGAAGTTTCAAGAAAAATACAACTTCATCCCATCGTAGATTAGGTTCATTCCAGATTTCAACCTCATTGTAGAATAAGATCAACGTTCAGATGCTTTCAGAAGAGGAAAAATGTTCAAATGGGATATGAAAGACATTTTTGATTTGTTGTTCATTCCACTAAGGCTAAAATGGGAATTATGAAAAATTCATTCAAGCGAAAAACAGCTTCCCATGTTTCTTAAGGAAGCTCTTTTCCATGAAGCTACTAGAGGCAGCTTCCACTTAAAGAGCTTCTAAGTACCAAAAGCTCTTTTTCAATTTTGATCCAAACAACCTTAAAAGTAACTTTTGGCCCCAAGAAGAGCTTTTGGACCCTCCAAAAGCTATGCCAAACAGGCACAAAGTAGTTATTAACTCTTCAGCACTTTTCACTATGCATCACAAAACCAGTAATCATGTCCCGCAGTGCCCATGTTTTAGTCTTTCCTTACCCAGCGAAGGGTCACATGCCAACTCTCCTGGACTTTGACTCACCAATTAGCTCCCCAAAATATCAACATAACCATCCCAGATACACCCAACAACCTTCCTATTTTCACTCCACTTCTCGTATCAATACTAAATCATAAAGCAGTGGGTAGGTTCCTGAGTCATTGTGGGTGGAACTCTATGCTGGAAGGTATAGTGGGTGGGGATATTTTAATGGTTTGGCCATTGGAGGCTGACCACTTTGTTGGTTCAAGGTTGTCTGCAGGTGGAGGACTTGGTTGCGACTGTGAGTGTTATGTGAAATTGATGACACAGTGCCTGACTCAGGATGAGATAGGGGGAGTTTTTTCCGAGGATTGAATTGGGCAAGAAGAAGTGATGGTCAGAGCCAAGGAGATGAAAAAAAAGGCTTTAGCAGCTATTAGAAATGGTGAGAGCTCTATGACAGATTGGATACACTTGTGCAAGAACTGAAAAAACCAAGTTAATTGATGAAAACTGTACATAAGATTTCTGCCTCAACAGTATCACTTCCGTTCTTTAAATAATTAATGAAGGATACTTGCTGTAAACTGTATCAGTGAATCCTTATGAAATCCTAATTATTATTTCTACGTAATTTAGTATTATAACTGTCCTAATTTTCAAACCTTGGCTACCATTGGAAGCGTGTTTAGTACATGGTGGTTGGTATTATCCTAAATCTAGCACCAAACAGGTTACAGTTAGTTTAAACTCTATGCCTATTAAAGTATTAAATACAATACCAAATCTATTCAAATACTGTCTAAGTACAGAGCAATTCAATAGAATACAATAAGTTACAGGGCAATGTGCCAAACATACCATTGATTCAGATCTTTTCCATAGTGCTACCTGCCAACTGGTCTTGAGATCCAAGAAAGTGCGTAAATAAACCTGTGAGGATTTTGGTAAAATGTGATACTCCTACACATCAGTGTATAAGGCATTATATTTTTCTGAAATCTCCAATTGCATACTAGCATCATAAACGCAATCTTGTCATTAGCTTCTTTAGAATTATGGGATGTTCCCAAAAATGGCCCCTAAATGGTACAAGTATTAGGTAACATATATGGTTAAGATTATCAATGTACTAACACTGATGTATTCTTAAATCTCAATATTTTTAAGATAATTTCTAGACTAGCTAGGTATATGGGCACCACATGAGTATGTAATATTACAATTCAAATATTTACTAATGATCCCTGATAAAGTGGTTCATGTCATTATCAAAAGAAAGTGGTAATGGCAGAAGGATCATTTTGTAAATCTCCTGGATTTAGATCTTTTACTTTTTAAGTGATAAAATGTTGTAAACTGCATCAAACACTACATGGTTTCCAAGTTCTAGTGAAAAAGGATTAGAGGAAAAAGAAATGGAACCAACCCAATCCAAATCAACAGATGGATTTGGATTGGTTTAATGGCTTAAATTTGATTAGTTTGTGTTGGTTTAATCGCTTTTTCCCTGCTCCAAATCTATTAGACATGAGGTTTGGGATCAAATTTTACTTACAGTGGGATTTAATTTATTAAACTTACTATAAATCATTTATTTATTTAATTTGGTGGATAATTTTAACCTCAATTCAACCCTAGCATATATTACCATATGTGAAATAATGATAAAAGAAAACAACAACTTGTACATTTCATGATCTGATAATTGTTTGATTTACTCAAAAAGTATAAGTACTTGTAGATATGCACCTATAAAATACAGCAAATGATACAATGAATGAATACTTAGTTGCTGCCGAGTTCCTTTTCTGTAAGAATAAAAAGGATGCTTCTAGGTAGCTTAACATAGTGCAGGACACAGAAGATTATAAAGAAAGAAGAAAAAAGCTGGTATTTCCCACAGTTGGTAAATTTGATGGCTAAGTCATAATTTAGACTTCATCAATAAGATCAAGAATTTTCTTACCATATAGAATGGAATTTTCACCATGTCAATAACAATGCAAGACAAAGATCACAACCTTCAGCACCAGAGACAGTTGTTCTAGTATAGAAAGAAGCTCTCTGCCAACCCTCTAGTCTCTGATTTTGAGCAACTTTGCACTAGTGGCAAGCCATCAAGTGTAAAGTTATAAATATGCTATCTTCCCTGAACCTAGAAGGACATTACCTGAAAATATGTGTTTTCACAACACATGAAGTTCCCATTGCACATAATATTAGTACAATTGCAAAAATAAAAAATAAGGATTTTTTTAAGAATCCTAGAAAACTAGGTACCTGTAATTGCTTTCCAAGTCCCCAAGTCCATTTGTAAGTTACCAAAAATTTCAGTATGATTATCAGCAGTAGTATTGTAAAAATCATTCTGAAGAAGGTTGTTGAAATTTGCCACTGCCGCCAATATTAAAAAAATATTGGACTTCAACAAGTGCCTTGAGAGCTCTCTAACTTAAAAGTTCCACTCCAGGTATTTTCCTGTGTAGTGTTTGATAAATAGATCTCTTTTTCCATGCAAATTCTTGCCCAGGAAAATAGCCCATAAAGTAAGAATTGATTTTCAAATTGGTTTCACTCAAAATATTACCACTTTGATAGCATCTTAAATGTGGCAGAAAAAGAATTCAATAGGTTATATGAGCACCAGTTTAATTTAATTCTGCAGTTCAGAGAAACATGTGATGAGAAATACAGTACCTCATGCAGTAATATCCCATATCAACCAACAGACAGCTCTTTCCGAAGATGAGATGCTAGATTATTATCACTTTCTCATAAATTGATCAGGAACTAAGCCACATTTGATCATCCCAGCAGCCAATTCAAATATCGAACTTATATCACCACCTCTATGAAAAGCATTACAGATCACTTCACAAATTTCTTGATCAGGACGACAGCCATCTGACAACATCATAGAGAAAAAAAATTTTGCTTCATTAATTAAACACCTTTTGCACAATCTATTGATCACAGAACTATAGTCACTAATAGAAATTTCAAACCCCTTCTCAACCATATGACGGAAGAACAGAACAGCCATACGGACATCACCCTTGACACAATGTGCTTTGATTATAGTGGTGTAAACAACTTTGGTCAATTTAATATCGCATTTCTGAAGAGAAAATAATAGACCATCTGCATCTTTGAGATCACCATATAAACAAATTCCATTGATGAGAATATTATATGTAACAGGCGTAGGCTCAAGTTTATGCAGCAACATCTCATCATGTAATTGAAAAGCTTTTCTTATGTCTTTAGAGTGGCACAAACACTGGATGATGGTATTATATGTGATTTGATCGGGGATTAGGCCTTCAGCATACATATTCTCAAGTAATTGAACAGCTTCTTTCAGCTTCCACTGTTTGCAAAGTCCTTTGATAATTACAGTATAAGTGATATGAGTTGGTACTACAGCTTTTGCTCTCATCTCTTCCAGCAACTCAAATAAACAGTGCATATTTCCTTCTTCACAGTATGCATCCATAAGAATTGTATACGTTACAGCACTTGGTTCCAGTCCATGCAACATGATGTTTTCCAGTAACCACCTTCTAGCTTCAGCTACCCTTCTGATTTTGCAGAGCCCATAAATAAGAGAATTAAATGTGACTATACTAGGAGTAATACTTCTCTCAATTAGTTCGTTGTACAACTGAAAAGCTTCCCTAACATTACCAATTTTTACATACCCATCAATCATAATATTGTACAAAATAATGTCTAGTGTCAAGTCATTCATTGTCAGAGTATCAAAATACATTCTTGCCTCAGACATCATTTCATTCTCACACAGACCCAGAAGAATAGCACCGTGTGCAAAGGTATTCGGACAGATTCCTTTTGAGCACATTTCGTTATATAACTGAATAGCCTTCTGGACTTTTTCTTGCTTGCAAAGACCACGAATGAGGATAGAGTATGTGACAAGATCTGCCTTCAAGCCAGCAGCTTCCATTTCATAAAAAAGTCTCAAGGCTTTATCAACCTGTCCGCTTTTACATAAGAAGCTAAGTAGTACACTGTCTGAGACGGCATTCAACTGTATACCCTGAGAAAGCATCTCTTCCCGCAACCTTAATCCTTCCTCAATATTGCCTATCTGGCAATGCCCACATATCAGAACAGTATAGGTAATAAGATCCGGATTTAAACCTTTAACTAACATTTTTTGAATGATCCGCCGAGCTCCTGTCATCTGACCAAGCAAATGAAACCCTTTGGAAAGAATGTGGTAGGTTAATATATCAGGTTCCACCCCATGCTTCTGCATATCATTTGTGAATTCTAACGCTTCTTCCATGGAACCAGCTGCACAAAAACCATGAATAAGAATATTATAACTATATGCATCAGGGTGTAGACCATACTTTAGCATCATACAAACCAACGCCTTTGCAATTTCAGCAAATCCCAATTTACAGCATTTAGACATGATGGCATTGAACGAAACAACAGAAGGCCCAAATTCATCCCCTGCAGTCTCCCGCAGGAATGAAACTGCATCTTGTAGTCTAGACTGCTGACATAGGCCATCTATAATAATAGAATCAGTATACACACTCTGAGGAGTTGCATTATCCTTAATTTCATGATATATATCCCACATGATATCAGTGTGCCTCAAATTATACAACAAACTGTTATAGGTTTGTATCGAAGCTTTGAAATTCAAGTCTTTCATCTTTGCAAGAACAACAAGGGCATCATGAACCATCGCTGCCCTCGAATAAACAAACGCCAGCATATCCCATACCTGACAGTTTGACTCCCAGTCCCTGAAGCTATTTAAAAGCAACTCACAAAGGGAAGCAGCTGATTGATAGCCTAACAGAAATCCCCAAAAAACAATCCATAAACAACTAAAACGAGAGATTTTTCATTACATAAACAACACAAAAACACAACATTTACACGAACAAAAAGGTCGAAAACTAGATACCTTCCTCTTGCAGCATTTGCTCTAAGACGAACCTTAGCTCCTTGAACCTCTTCTTCGCTGCCAAAACATGCGAAACCACAAAGCTCCAATATTTTGAATGTTTAGACCCGTATTCACTCCTCAGCCAATGAAAAAACTGCAAAGCAGCGTCCGGGCTCAGACTGTTAATAATTCGATCGATTTGAGACTCATTCAGCCTCAAAACGTCAAGATTTCTTATATGATTTTCACCAATGAAGCCTAAAGTTTTTAAATTTGAAACCATTTCGTGAACTGGGTCGCTAGGGTTTGGATCAATTGAGGAAATGGAGGTGGTGGATCCGTGGCTGTCAAGTTTTGCGGCGGAGACGGTGGGTTTAGAGAAGATTAAGGAAGAGGTAGGGGAGATGATTCGTCGTTTGATGGTGAGAGGGGAAGAATTCCATTTGTTGAGCATCAAAATTGGGGCTTTTAGGGTTTATGGAATTTAATTTTTTGTTTTATTTGGGAGAGGAAAATGAGAGTGTAATTGGGATGAGAAGAAATTAGGGTTTTGCCCGCTTGTTTCCCGGCAATTTTGAAATGTCCACTAAAGCTGGAGGGTTTTAGAGTCGGTGATAAAATGGTTCACTATACAGCCATGAATTATGGACTACAGGCATTTATATTAACGCTTTAATATTCATTACATAAATGTATCTTAGTGTTAAGTATAAAATATATATATACACATAAAATATATATACATACATATATGGGGTAGGATCGGGGGACACAAGTTTTGACACAAATTTTGACACGATTTTATTGACTATTGGATGAAAAGAATTTTAATGGTTTAGATTTATTCACACCACTACATACAACTTCATTTTACACTCTACATAAATATTTCTCTCATCTCTCTCTTCATTATTACATTAGCTCTCTCATCGCTCATCATTATTACACCATCTCTCTCATCTCTCTTCATTATTACATTATCTCTCATCTCTCCCGTTAATATTAAAATCTCAGCATTTAAATTATTTTTTTCTACCAATCCAATTATATTTAAAAACTCATCATTAAAATTAAAAAAAAAAACAGCAATTGTTTTTTTTTTTAACTTGATAAATTTATTATTTAAATGATGATTTATTTTTTAAAATAGTTTAAACCAAGCAATTTTTAGTAAGAAAATTTTTACTACCACTAAAAAAAAAAAAATCTTATTTCAAAAACAATTTCTAACCAAAATAAGTAAAATAGATTTTATTTTTTAAAAACACAAAACACTTAACCAAAAAGTTTTTCTTACTAAAGATTGTTTGGTTTAAACTATTTTAAAAAATAAATTATCATTTAAATAATAAATTTATCAAGTTAAAAAAAAAAAACAATAGTAGCTTTTTTTTTTTAATTTTCTTGATGGGTTTTTAAATATAATTGGATTGGGTGAGAAAAAAATAATTTAAATATTGGGATTTTAATATTAATGGGAGATAGGAGAGATAATGTAATAATGAAGAGAGATGTGAAAGAAAACATTTATGTAGAGTGTAAAATAAAGTTGTATGTAGTGGTGTGAATAAATCTAAACCATTAAAATCCTCTTCATCCAATGATCAACAAATCGTGTCAAAATTTGTGTCAAAACTTATGTCCTCCGATCCTACCCTTACATATATATATATATATATAAACCATTATCACTTGGAGGTAAAATAAAATAGTGATTTTATTTTTATTTTATTTTTATTGTAATCAATTATCAAACTCTCTTAATCAGAACACCAAGACGTGAAACTCTCATAAGTGAAAGATGATAAAGGTTTCCAAGCGGAAGATAGAATCTGAAAACTATCTGCCAACTATTTAGTGAAAAAAGTGAAACCCAAAATCTTGGACTAGGTAATCGTGTGGGGTGTCAACCACTCAGGCACCCCACCATTGCACATAAAATGATGATTTATTATATAGTATGTATCAAAAATTAAATATTAGAAAGTAAACAAAAAATGATAAAAACAATAGAACATTCATTAGATCTAAAACATCAATCCATTTTGGAAGCTCTTCTATCCAAATATAAATCTCTTCTTGAACGTCTTCAACTTTAATTACATACGAAAAAAATACAAAATACAAAATAAGTCAAAATTCAACCTAATTTTAAAGAAAAAAAAAAAAAACCCCACTAAAACAAAGGAGAAAAGAAAAAAAAAATGCAAACAAATCAACAAACCTCCGACTCCGTTAGATGGACCCCTACCACCCCGATTGGGATGGACGAAAATGCTGCTCCATCATCTAATGACCTTTGAGATCAATTTCTGTTTCTTTTGAAATTATTATTATTTTAAATAATTGTTCGTTCAGTTTTTAATCAATTATAAATCCCAACTTTATTTTGAATCTTCCAATTTGTGCCATTTATCTTTTGTATAAATCAACAGTTTGACGAGGGATGATTTCTATCTTTCATCTAAAATCTTTAAGCAATCGTTAATTTATTAAACAGTGTTTGATCAGCGATAAAGAAGTTTTTTGTATAATAAACATCAAACCTTTAGTATTTAACTATGTAGCCTTATATGGTTTAAAATACTTTAGTACAATTCTTCTTTAAATAAATAATATTTATCAATAAAATTTATATTCATTAAAAGTGATTAAAACAAAAGTGGTATAAATTTAAGGGGGAGACTATAGACAAAGGTTATAACTTCATTGATATAAGTTTGAGAATTATATTGCGGGCTTAGTTCTGAGTTCTAAATTAAAAGAGTTTGAAGCTAAGGAATGATAGCTCCGTGTCTTTCCTACTCATCATGCGAAACAAATAATAAAAATTAAAATACTTTCAATTATTAGATTTATGTAAAAATTTTGAAATTTGGACAACGATGCCGCACTCGAAAATAATTAATGCCTGTGCTTTCTATATAGATATTTTTCAAAGTTCCCTTCACCTTTCTATTCCTTAGAAAGCCTAACGAGGAATAAAGTTAAATATCTTCCACACTTTATTACAATCAATATCACATGTACCTCATTTTTTGGATATTATAGTTATTAACCAAATAAAATTACAGTTTTTTTTTTTTTAAAATTATTTTCCAGTAGACAAGCTAGACTGAGATAAAAAGGTATTGGGCAGAGACTAGAGAGCTTAAATTTAAGGTGGGATGGGCTAAGTGCATTGCACAGTGAGGAACCATATGATTTAGGCAGCAAACCAACCCCCAACCGCACTTTTATTGCAAATAAATCTGTAACAAGGTACATCAGAAAGACTAAAGAGAATAATTACGGATAAAATTTCTCTGTCCATGCAGGCAACACGTATGCTTCAACATAGACCCTCTAGTACTCTTAGCATATATAGGAGTACAAGTTAAGATTTAATTGGTCCCATTGAGACTTACCCTACAACTAAAAGCTTCTCATCATTACACTTTCTACCCTTTTGGACACTAAACTTCCCTCTGCTTAAATAAATTGCATCCTCGATAAAACAGCAAGGTTTTACTTTAATAGCTTCTCAATTTTGTGTAACATGGACATACTAACTTTTGATTAATAAATGTTTACAAGTATGAATTTTTGGAAAAAATATATATATATATAAATTAGAGTGGGACAAGGACAATACTATGCAATATGAAAAGCACATATAATTGATTATTCATCCTACATAAAAAAATGTTAAGAGTTTATTATGCCTTTCTCAAACAAGTGTCTATAAAATTTTTGATGTTTTTGAGTTAAGTAACCTCTTAAATTCCAAGTTTTGGTTGCAAGGCTTTTATCATTTGACTCCAAATACTATCATATTTTATTTGCTTGGTTTTTGTTTTTTTCCTCCGTGAAGATTCGGTATTTGTCTGCTTAGTATAAGCTGCCAATTGGTGGGTTTTTTGTAGATGACATACATGAAAAATTAAAAACCAATGCCATGCATTGATGCAACTGGCCTTATAAAAAGAATTTAAGAAGAATATTGATGACGATGACAAGAACACACTACAAGAATTATTTATTTAACCTGTAACAGTGGTCCATTTCTGCAACCATCAACAAGACCATGATTTCTGCATGTATACCGGAGCCATTTCACCAAATTTTATGTAGTAAAATTTTGAAGGTAGGACCAATTAAACAAGCGAACATGCATATACTAGTATTCATTCCAGAATTAGTCAAATATTCATTAGAATCACTTGGACATAAAAATCACCCGAAAAATACAGTCTACTAGTATTGGTAGTTGCTTGAAAACGAAGAAGCCAACGACATATTAGACAATTCACAATGAAATTCGCATTTCACCAACTTCGATGTGTGGCTCCTTAAGATCCCTCTACACTTTATAACCCCAACCATCATTGATGATCTCTCAAACCCCCCGTGCATGTACCCATTTCAAGACTACTAGAAAGAGATCTCTTATAGTCTTCTCCAAACATGTCTAAAGCCAATGTGAGAAGAAATATTCTGGAGAAGAACAGAAGTCTTTGTAAAGAGCAAGAGAAACCAGCACAAAGTATTTTGTCTAAACACCTCAAAAAAGTGTATCCAATTGGCCTTCAGAGGAGCACTTCATCACTATCTTTGTCAGTCTTTGTCATTGTCCTTGTCACAGAATTCCAATGACTCTTCTCTTACAGATTCTAGTACACCACTGGAGCAGAAGATATCTTTGGCTCTGCGCTTGATTTCACAGCAGCCTGAGAGGAGAGAATTCGTCGTGTCCAAAAATGTTCAACAGATGCAGCCTCAACAAAGTCTGGATAATGGTGATGGAGAATTCAGGAGGTGCAACTGGATAACAAAGAATAGTGGTAAGCTTTAGTATATATAATTTTATCAAGTTTTGTATGTTCAAAGTCCCTTGTTCATTTCCATGCATTTTATATATACTTCTGCAGCCAAATGAGCACTACTGTTAACGTTTGTGCGTTTGTTAATGTTGAAAATGTTTTCAAGCAGTCAAAAGCGCTTTTGGGTAAGTTTTAATGTTTGGCTGGAAACTAAAAACAATTTTTTTTTTTTCTTATAGCACTTTGATAAATGTTTTTTCTAAAATGCATTTTTTAGTATATCAAAAAATGCATTTTTCAGAAATGCTTCTTTACTTCCCAATCATTCTTTCTATAAAAGCACTTTTAGAACACAGTAGACATTCATTCCAAAAAAAAAAGAAGAAAAGAAAAAGAAAAAAGAACACACTCGACATTCATTGGTGGACCCAGAGAGTGACCGGGGGACACACGTGCCCCTCCTCCATCTTTTAAAATTTTAAATATTTTTTCTTTATTTATTAACTTTAATAACATTTTTATTTAATTTCTGATATATAATCCTAGATATATTAATTATAAAATAAACTATAGATTTATCATTTTATGAACTTTTAATTTTTCTATCCGTAACTTTATTATATTTAATTGCTACCATTTTTTAAAATTTATATTCATATATTTATATGCTCTTTGTTATATCTAAATAATAACAATAATAATAATAATAATAATATATCCTAAAAAAAATATAAATGTATTTATAATTTTCATTGAAATATTAGTATCTTCTTAAACATTTTAAATATTGATATCTCTAATTTGACTTAGAAAATCAAATTAATGAATCCTAAAGTTTTAAATTTTAATTTATTACATATAATTTCTCAATATATAATCATGAGCTAATTTTTGTTTCTTATTTTTTATTTGTTCTTGTAATTTACATCTTTTCATAATCAATAAAGTGATATACAAAAAAAAAAAAAAAACACTCTCTTGACTAAAGAGATATGTTATGTTATATTTATTTAAGTTTAATTTCTAACAAACACTTAATTTCATATTTGAATATGAAATTTACATAATTTGATTACTAATGGTTATACTATAATCACCAATAACTAATTAAGTCCTCTTTCCTCTATATGGTTTATCAATTGGTAGAAATGTAAATGTTATCTCATTTTCTTTTCTTGTGCTTTATAATTTGAAAATTTTAAATTATAAGATTATATATGTACTTAATTAAATGTATTATTTATTTTCATTTTTAGTTATTTTCAGATTGTTGGAGACAATTAAAAATTAACCAAAATGAAAATTTCATAGTTTACTATTATAATTTTAGTTATTTTTAACATTATTATTAATTTTTTAAAGTGTTCCATCTAATATCAATTTTTGGGTCCACCATTAGTTACATTGAAATGTTTAATATTTCCATGTCAATGTCATACGCATGCATATTGGTATATAAATCGAGATAGTCACCATCTGGTGTTCACTAATATCTGACTGGCTGCTTAATGGCTAAACTTTGACATTGCTGCAGACTGCAATGGTTAGGTTGTGGAATCTATTCTAACATCTATGCTTAATTATCTGCCTAACCCAAAACAAAAAATGGAGAATTAGAGCTCATATACTTTGTAATAAATACAATATCTCAAGCTTCAATTATAATTGTGGTTGTCCCAACTGTTTGATTACTTAAACATTAATAACGAATATTGTCTCCAACTGTACCACATAAATTCAGGTGCATAATCTCTAAATAAACTGCTTTACTGCGTCTATACTTTTTACTGATTCATGAGATATGTATCATTACATATAAGTGTTGATATTAGTGCAAAATTCGATGGACAGATAAAGTCTACGTTGCATTTCATGATGAATGCTGGGGAGTTCCAGTTTATGATGACAAGTAAGTCAGCTGTAATGTTTAATCCGATACGTTAAGTTATAATACATTGATCATGTGCCAACTTTAAGTGGTAAATTATCAAAACAGTCAATTGTTCGAGCTGCTTGCAATGTCTGGTATGTTGATGGATTACAACTGGACTGAAATTTTGAAAAGAAAGGAATTATTCAGGTACTTTATTTGTTGACCTTGAAAGAATTTTGTTTCACAACCTTGATCATTAAGACATTGTATCAAAACATACATTATGGTTAATTACACAGAGAAGCATTTGCGGGATTTGATCCAAAAATTGTTGCCAAAATGGGTGAGAAAGAGGTTTTAGAGATATCCTCAGACAAAGCAATCATGTTGGCAGAGAGCAGAGTGAGGTGCATATTAGACAATGCCAAATGCATAATGAAGGCAAGTTTTTTGAAGTTTATTTGTATACACACTACTCTTTATATGTTAGTGTTTATGACATGGATCATAGAGTTGTCACACAATCAATGAAAATGCATGCAGATTGTAGATGAATACGGATCTTTCAGTAGTTACATGTGGGGACAAGTAAATTACAAGCCAATGATAAACAAATTCAGATACCCAAGAAATGTTCCCCTGAGAACTCCAAAAGCAGAGGCCATTAGCAAGGAGTTATTGAGACGTGGGTTTCGGTTTGTAGGGCCTGTGATTGTGTATTCATTCATGCAAGCAGCCGGGTTGACAATCGATCATCTTGTCGATTGTTTTAGGTACAGTGAATGCGTAAGCCTCGCAGAAAGACCTTGGAGGCATATCTAGCATGTATATATGAATTATATGTGCTAACTCTTTGGAAACTTTTTACATACTTGTAAATGGTTTTTAATATATGTGTCATGCATGAAGTGAGATAGGAGGAGACTTGGCTTGTGGTTATGTTATTCCCGGGCAAAGCAGTTGTTGCATTTGTCCATTGTTGTACATTACATTATTATAATTTATGCAACACTTTGCATTAGTTGACTGATCATGAACTTCTTTGTTGTCATCAATGAATAAACTAAAACGTTTCTTCTCACTTGTGTGGTCCGGAGCTTGCAATGATTGTTCGGCCCTTGCCTCCTTTTTTGTATCAAATGATTATTATGATGAGATAATCAGAATAATGGTAATTGTTTTATTAGTTGGGCCTTTCCATTAATTTGTAGGATAAATATGTATATATACTATCATTTGTAGAATAAATATGTTATCTTATGTTTGAAGATCAGGTAGACAAGTATAATTATTCATGAGAACATAAAAATTCTGCGTTAGCTTATTCATGATAATCTTTATTAACAAGAGAGAGAGGATGCAAGATCAACCAATATGTACTCCGTCAAACCATTTTCACAATAAGGTTTAAGTGGCCCTTCAGTCCATTTTCATGTCATCTGATTATTTATGTTATTGTTTTGATATTCCATCAGGGCAGGGACCCAAAGGAACCTTTGTAGGTCCTGGTTAGATGATAAACTACATTACCAATAGGGAATGTCAATTTTAGGGTAGAGAGTTTATCCTAATCCAAAACAGACAGATTGATGATAGGTTCAGATCTAATTATTTATTAAAGTAGAGGTTGTTGAGATTCTCATCCCTTTCCAACCATCTACAAGGTTACAATCACCATGTAAAATATAATTAGATCTCTCGGAAAAACAAATGGAAGAACAAGAATTATATCTAAACTTGGCCTTAATATGTAAACTCAGCCTATTGTCACCGGGTTGGTTGCTTAGTTTTGGCCTAGCCAACCCATGCTGTGCTTAGGTAATTCTTATAGGCAAATTGCTTAAGCAAGCCTTACGTGATATTGACGGAAGCTACGTGATGTGTGCTAAGAGTAGTAGCAGGCGAGAGTAGAGAGAGATGTTGGCTAAGGAAACCTGTATATCTTTTGATTCTCCTTGGTTGATTATAAATGAAGGAGTACATGGGTCTATATAGACACTTGACCGTTTAATGTACAATTACCAGTTATGCCTACTAAATATTAGTTATCCTAATAAATATTTAGAACCTAATTACTAGATATTTACATGATGGAACATTATGGAAAACTTCTAGAAATCTTTATATAATTTGTTTAGGAAGTCTTTAGATAGTGGGCCTTGTTTTGGCTCAGATTAGCTCAGCATATTGGGCCAAATTTAACCTCTCAAGGTGGATAAAAAATTCAGCACGTGACATTGTGGAGAAGAATTTGACAATTTTTTTTTTTGAGATAAAATAGGAACTTTTATAAACCAGAAATAATAGGGAATATACACTTGGTGTTGACGTCATGCCAATAAACAGCCTCCGGAGAGGACAAGGCCAAGGAAGCAAGCATATGCGCCAAGCGGTTCCCATTTTTTGTAACGGCAAGACACTTACAAACGCCAGCAACCTTACATAAGGCCTGAATATCTGAAATAAGGGGGAAAGCTTCACCCCTAGAGGCGAAAGAACCATTCACAGCAGAAGCTACCCCTATTGCATCAACTTCCACAACCTCAATCTTCAAGTGCAAAGAGGAAGCAAGCAAAAGACCTTCCCTTAGGGCAAGGAACTCACCAATTTCAGGAGAGAAGTTATCAACCCAACCCTTAGTCATAGCGACCACCACATGCCCCCGGTGATCCCTGACGGAAACCCCCAACCCAGCTTGACCAAAGCGAGGTCTGATCGCAACATCGGAGTTCAACTTCAGGCGGCCTAAAGGGGGAGGAAGCCACCCCTGGAGGAACGGGACAGCAAGCGAGCGAAGGACAGCAGCCATAGCAGAAGACGCGCTTTGAAATTCTGATAACAAGGTCATTGCTTTAAACACAACAGTCGCTAGGATCCAATCTACAGAGACGCACACAACGAGCATTACGAGTAGACCAGATACACCACAAAACCATACAAATCTCAGACAACCATTGCTCGCCAAATTCCTGCCACACCCCCAGCAGCAAAAGGAAGACATCATTAAGTCTGAACTGGTCAAGGAAAGATCGCTTCTCAAAATGGAGCCAAGCCGATGACGCTTCTCGGCACCAGAAAAGAGCATGCGCACCGTTTTCCACCAGGTTCGGACAGACGTCACAATTACCATCGGCCAGAATCTTACGATGCTTCAAGTTGGCTTTAGTCGGGAGAGCTTCCAAATAGGCTCTCCAAACAAAGATCTTGATTTTCGGAGGGATTTTAAGGTTCCAGATAACCGTCCACCATTGTCGCCGGGGTGAAGATTGGCTGGCCAAGTCCTTTCCTAAGATTGACAGCTCCACAGCCAGCCTATAGCCGCTCCTCACAGAATACTCACCTTTCTTGTCTAAAAACCAGCGGCCTTGATCCGTAATGCTCCTACAATTGAGGGGAATTGATAAAACCTGCTCTTTGTTAATCGGCAGAAGAAGATCATTAAGCTTTTGAAGATTCCATTGACCGCTTCCAGGGTCGATCAAATCGGCTACTTTCATACCAGGATTGACACACGGCGAAAGGACTTTGAACGAGCTTGGCTTAGGAATCCAGTGATCCTTGAACACCTCTATATCACATCCATTACCCACTTGCCAAACCCACCCTTTGCTCAAAAGCTCTCTGCCCCACAGAAGGCTCCGCCAAGCATGCGAAGAGCCAGGTTTGCAAACCGCCTGCCAAAAACCAGAATTGGAAAAATATTTCGCCTTTAAATACACGAAGTCAATGCCGACGGGTTAGTCACCACTCTCTAGGCTTGCTTGGCCAGGAGAGCTTGGTTGAAGAGACCAAGATCTCTGAACCTCAGGCCACCGAGGGCTTTAGGCTGACAGAGCTTCTCCCAACTGATCCAATTAACTTTGCGTTTACCCTCCTTCATCCCCCACCAGAACCTCGCTACCAATGACCCTAACTCTTTACATAGGCTGGCAGGGAGTTGAAAAATACTCATCACATAAGTTGGAATTGCTTGTATGAAAGCTTTAATTAGGATCTCCTTACCGCCCTGAAGAGAAAAGATGGCTTTTTCCAACCTTGTAGCCGCTTCCACACCTTTTCACGAATATCATTGAAAGTTTTTGTCTTGTTCCTTCCAACCAAAGAGGGCAAGCCAAGGTAGCGGTCATGAGCACTGCCATTATGGACACCAGGCTACTCCTGAAGGGCTCGTTTCTGCTGGTCGCTGATATTGGGGTTGAAGCATGTTGAAGATTTGTCAAAATTAATTTGTTGGCCCGATGCCTTACCATAACACTCCAGGACATCTTTGATAATCTTACAGTGTTGAGGAGAGGCCCTGCAAAAGAGTACACTGTCATTTGCAAACAAGAGGTGGCTCACCGAAGGGCCGGATCTGCCACACTGAATTTGACAAAATTTTAATAAGGAAACTTATAAGAATGCATGGCATTGATTTTCAAAAAAAGAAAAAGAAAAAAGAATGCATGGCATTGGCTTTTAGGGTTACTAGTTTTGGCTTGAATGTTCAGCGAGAGCTCCTAAGTTGAAGATGCATTGAATGAGGCTTGCCTTTAAAACTAGAAACTCCCAACTCCCAAAGTACATGCAAAATAGGAGCAATAATGGACTCTCTAGCATTCCATCAAGACGAAAGTAGCCTCTTAACTCTGCTTGAAAACACGAGGGTGGCACTTGGTGTTCGCTTGCTTTTTTGGATGAATTAATCAGATGTTGTAATTTTCGAATTAGTACTCCATTTAGCCCAATAAACAGCATGCATAAGTTGATAAATAAGGTCCTAAAACGTTGTAATACGCCGATTATTGGTGATCCATGCGAGGCCATTGAAATTATTTGTCGGTAAACCATTCGTTGCAGCTATGACTTATTTGAATAAGGAAATGTTTGATTCGTTAGTACAAAATAATAGTCAGTGTTTAGTGGTATATTTATATATAAATATATATAAAAAATCTTTTATAATATTGGTGTTATGTAAATTGCTTGGGTTCTTAGATTAAAGCAAATTTCTAGAGCAAACCTTGAGATACCCTTGACAAATAACATGGTAGATGTTGCAAATCTATTTATTATGGATTAAGTAATTTCAATTTTAAGTCAACAATTAAAAACGAAATATTCGAATGTAACTTCCTTAGTCCAAACATAAAATGATTATGTGACCTAACTTTTCTTATTGTTTCAATAAAATCTCTTAATGCTTCAATGAATGATATTCATCACTGTTATTAATAACCTATAATTATAAAATATGTGATTATTTTATTAATTTAATTAACCTCAGCTACCGGCTTGAGCATTGAATTGTTCTATCAATAAGGCTTTGTAAATTTGGAGCGTAGCAAGCGCTTGATATTCGTATCAATGTATAGGTGTCTTTTTTTGGACTTCATTCTTTTTTGAAATCCTTTTTTGGACTGTTTATTATTAGTTACAGATGGTCAACTATGCAAAGCTTCATAATTTTTCAACATGAACAAAACCCAATTCTTCTCAAAAAAAAAAAAAATACAAAATACAAAATGTTGATTTTTCCTTTTTACTTTTTTTAAGATTTTATGTTTAAACAATATTCAAAACTCAAATTGTATATCTTAGAAGATACGAACTGTAGTTCAAATGACAGATCAAAAGCTCACCTAAACTTTTATCCATAATCATCTTGATGTGAATTACAAACATTAAACAGCAATACTAAAACATGTTCAATTGATTGTTAAACCCTATCCATGCATGAATTTATAATCCTTTGCAGTTGTAAATCAGTTTAACACATTCTTAATTTGGCCTTTCTGCTGGAAGACCTAGAATATTATAATTACTAGGCTTCCTAATTAAACAGAAAATCATTTATAACTAATTAACTATCAGCAACTTTTCTCATTATAATTTAATATATTGGATACACGTATCCATATATGTTTCTTTCTGCACATGCTTGCAGTTGCAGCTTTAAGTTCCTCTCCCTTTACTCATTCTCATAAACAGCATACCAAACGTAAAACAGTCGAGTTTCTTGTTGAAATCAGAGAGTGAGCAAACGAAGCTTAATTTTCCACATGGGTCGGATGTCTTTTTATAAACCCTTGAAGATAAAAGATGTCATAATTGTTTTGCTTCAAGAATGTTGAGAGAAGACAACAAGACAAATTTCAGTCCTACTTTTGCTTCCTCTTGTTTCATCATTTTATCTTCAACTGCAATCCATGTAAAATGAATATGCACCCCACTGGACCCCCACTTAGAAGACAACCGGATAGATTAGTACAGAATCGTACAAAAGCACATAGATTGGAGTGCCACGCACAGTCTGTTAATTTGTCAAGATTATTCGAATACGAGACACTATTAAATTGAATAGGATCTATGTACTACCGAACTATATCGGCGTGGTAGCATAAGATATAAATTTTTACTAGTCAAATAGTTGGGGAAATTATGTGATCACCTCAGTTGTGTGCTATCAAATAATGACTTGTAAATGAAGACTTTCGCCAACCTTGAATGTTTATCCTCATCCATCAGGATAACTTTAGATTATACACGTTAATATGACGTGACATTGACACACAAAAAAGCACCATTGATGGCCACTATACACGTGAATATTACTCCCTATCTTCAACCGAGATTCATTGGAATGTTCTGTACCGGACATTATATACAGCTCTGCTATAGTCATTAACATAAGTAGCTGAAGCTGAAGTTTGCCTTTTTAGAAGACCATCTTCTCTAAATTCCTAAAATTCATCTGAAACATTTCCTACTATTTATTGGAAACCTCTTTAGATTTTGTCACAGTTTATATATAAAAAAGTATAATTCAACAAAAATTTTGGTTAAATAAGGAAATTATCCTATGAAATTTTAGTTTGGTGAATAAATTGCATAGAGAACAACAAGAAGAAGAGTCCAGATGGCTCTCCAGTTTCCCAAAATAGCAAAAACCATGAATGATGATGGTAGCTTACCAAAAAGCTAACAGCAGAAACAGTGGTGATGGCCTGATGGGTTAAAGAGATCGAGAGCAAGCGGGATGTGTACCAAGAGACAGGTTAAAGGCCAACGTCGAATTTGGACCAGGTCCAACTGTTTATGGGACCCCAACCTGTGAATGTTTATTTGTTGTTTGTTTACATCTTTTATCGGCTTCTGTGTCAGCAACAAACAAAATTTCTTTGTAACATTACTTCTGAATAGTTATTTTGAACAACCATGACATAAAGAGACTTGTGTCCTTTTCAATTATGAAAGTAAAAGGTTGTGTAAAATAATTGAGGACGGCGGCAGAGCATAACAATTTAGTTAAGTCAGAGAAATCTGTGGATGCCAGCCAGATGTTTTCGAAGATATAAAATACGTCATGAGAGCCGAAAGCCGAAAGCCAACAATGCTATCGATATTGAATTCAACAGCAAGGCTACCGTCCAAGAGAGAAATCCATCTTTTGCAATTTTTATTTTATGTGCGCGCTCATTCTTCTGCACAAATCATTTCTTAAAATTGCAACTGGCACATGTAGTTTAAAAAATGCAACAGCAGGCACAACAATTTGGACAAACTTACCCTTCCTATATCTTCAAAACAAAGTAATGAAAATCGACGTAAATAGGTGACAAGACCCATCAACTAAAATACTCAAGTCCGTTGCACTTGACTCTTGAAATTGTTAATAAAAGATACTTCCCATACATTCATGTCCTACTATTTTATGTTTCTTTCATCTTCATCATGACCATTCGCCAGGTTAAAAATCTCCGATAGTTATTCACCAACAAGCACCTACCCGGAGACATCAAAATCCAAGGAAACTATAGAGCTCGAAGCAGGAATGGAGACAAAAATTTAAAACCACTGAAATCCTAGACTCTTTACTGCTGACACTTTAGTCCTCCAATATAAACTGTACCTTACAAATAAGTATTAATCAACAACTGCCATCAAAAGCAAAAAACCAAATGATAAATATTTACATTAAGATTGTTATTGAAGATGGCAATCTACATATTATTTATCAAACAAGTTCATATGAAGTGAAAGAAATAAAAAATTAAAAACAAAATACAAACAATCCTACCCAGCTCTCCACTTAGCTGATGCCAAGAATATTTACAGCAGTTCCCTCCTACTGTTACCGCCAACTACAACACCTTCTGGGAAGAAAACCCATTCACCAAACCTATCCTAATAAAGCCTTGACTGACCCCCACAAACCTACACGTCTTATTCTTCATACCAAGTACTCTCTCCAATACCACTACAGCAAGTACCTCAAACCTCAAAACTGGCACGAAGTGCCAAGCCTCTGTCTCTGCCTCTGACCTATGGTCACAAACTTCCGTTGGGCAAATGCTGGGTCGAGCAGGTCCTGGAACTTATCCAAAAACATAGTCCATTCCCCCTCACTCAAGTCAGCCAGCTCCACAAAGCTCACGCTTGCAGGAAGTTGCTCATTTGCACTCCTGTGCCCAGAAGATGTATTAGAAAGATACCCGTCTGGCTTTGTGCCAGGGAACTTTTGACTTTTCTGATTCTTGTCACCCAAACTTGTGGTCTTCAGTGACATCGAAAGCTTTGACATCGATGGCATTCTCTCAGGAGCTGGCAAAATCACAGGTCCTTCTTGCTCGTCTTCTCCTTCACTTTCCTCTAACTCCTCAATGCTTTCCTCCAGCTTTGAAAGTGGACATCGACCATTTCCAAACCCAATTCCCAAGTGGAACGGGGCTTTAGATATACAATCATCTGCCAACTTCGGAGCAACATTGAATTCTGCATCCTCACAGTCTATATCAAATTGGAACTCCTCATCTCCAAGATCAGTCTTCTTGGGTGAAAACACATCCCTCTCTTCTACCAACCTCCTAGCTTCAATACATATAACCTCAAGTTCACTGGGTTCCTCCTCACCACCACGAAATTCCCTACTCATCATCTCACCAATTTCACCAAGACAGAGACCAGATGCAGCAGCTTCCTTGAGAAAAATTGTGCAGAGAACCAAGACACGAAGACAAGCCTCTCGAATCATGGGGAGCTCCCTTCGAAGCATTTCACAATCACGAATTGGATCAAGTTCCCTAATGTACTCCAGTTCATCATCTGAAAATGGAATTGAAGCTTGAGGCCAATGAATCCATTCAAAGTACGGATCCTCCAAAGTTTCTGGAAGGCATAGGCCATGATCAATAGGAATGAGCTCCACTTGACCAAAGTTCCCAACACCATCAAGCTTCCTTACTAAAAGGTTTCCTGCATGCCTATCCGTGTTAAAAATCCTAACATCTAATATCCCTATACGATGCACAGCAGAAACAGGGAAGCTTGAAGTCCCATGGTCACTTGCATCAAAGTTATGCTTTATGAACTGCTGGAAAGAAGCAATCTTGCTCACCAGGTCCTTTTTGTGAGGCTTGTTTCCATTCACCCCATCATTGACGTTGAAGATTGAGTGAGTGATCTTCACCAGGGCTGTGGAGGGCACATTGGCAAAGTGATCGTAGTCAAGGAGATAAGCAGCAACCTCCCTGATCCCTGTCTCCCCAACCCGCACAGAACGTTTCAACCCCGGTTGCCCAAGAGCCTTACCGACAAAGCCCTTCGGATTGTTCGGTGCAAAAGGTTCCTCGTCTGTCGGTTTCACAATTGCAACATTCTCACCTCTGCTGTTCCTAAAATAGTAGGCACCTCCAAGCCCACCATGAACAGGAATTGGATCAACACCCATCTTAATTGCCTTGACAATGTCCTTCACCAATTTTCTAGTACTGGCAAAGCAATCAGACTCTCCCAATATCTCAATAGGACCACTCTTGTCTCTTTGCTGGAGATCACTACCCCTAGGGGACAGGCAAGGAGTGGACGAACTCCTATGCAGATAGTTCCGCGTCAAAAGAAGTGGGGAATCATTTCTAACCGCACTGAGATCATTCTTCAACACCATATCCCCAAAAGTGAGCGAGCTCTCCTCAGTTGGCACATTCAGAGCAAGCTGCAACCTCCTTTTCACGGTATGAGCATTGTCACTGCGATCCAACTCCATCCCCAAGACACAACCGGTCTCCGTCTGGACAAAGACCCGTCTCCTCCCAGCAGGTTGTTTCCCTTCCATTCTCTTGTTCCCAGGGTATTCCCCACTAAGTGGGGTTTTAAAGACTGCCACTGCCATTTGAGTTTGAACTGGGCTGTCTAATTTATGAGACATGAAATGGAAAGAGAAACTGACTGTTTTCTCGGCCAGGAACAAAGGCAACGGCGGCGGAAGAAAGATTCTTCCCTCCCAAAAGGGCGCCGAGCTCCGAACCGTATGGCAGTCGATATTTAATCAGTGAAAAGAATGAACCCCAAACAATCATCAATTGATCAACTCAAAATCGAATCCCAACCCACAAATCAAAAATGCAAAAGCATTCAACAGAAATCAAAGCAAAGAAGCAGACGCTACATTAACCAACAACCATTCCGTGAAGCCGACCAATCAGCAGTCAACGAATCTGAAACAGAGACCAACAACTATATCAAAAACTAGACACATACTCCATCACAACCAATACGTAGTAATATAAATAACAAGAGGATCCATATATAGAACAACCATCAGTTACCAACTGACATGCTACAATTAATAAATCCATTGATTTATTTCCTAATAAAGTGAAATTTGAAGAAGAATAAAAATAAGCAACACTAAATAATAAATCAACGTGTAAGACAAAACTGAAAGCAGATAATATAAATGCATTACTCGATATTCAAAGAATACAAGAGACATCAGAACCATCAAACCAACATTAATCAGCATTAATGCATTATTAACAACCAATTTCAACGTAATATGTTTGTTTAACAACAAAGTTAATCCGTAGAATTAAATCCCTACACTGAACCTACAACAGTCTGGATTCTATCACATAAAACATGAAATCGACAATGAACATCAAAACAAACTTATCAAGTCACGAGATCTGAACGGACCAGACAGTCTCCAGCTCCACCGAAAACCGTTGATTAATCGAGAGCCGAATAGAGCATCAGACGAGAGCCAACTCAGGGAAAGTTTCGAAGGCGGCAAGGAATCTAACCGATTCGACTCAGTGATTTCTTGTCGCGAGACACACGTACATGAAAAACCTTGTTTCCTCTGTCTCTCTTCCCCTCTCTCTCGCAAGAGGTACTTTAACTTAACGCGTGAAGTGGGGTCAAGAACTAACCCTGGTTAGACCATAAAACTCTTTTCTCTTTCCTCTCTCTCGCGTTCTATCTGTGCTGTTGATTGTGAATATTTGTAATGGAAGGGTCTAGAACACGACGTGATAGCCGCTGGATTTGGCAAGAGGTGAGGGAGTTAGGGCCGTCTGATTTGAGACGGTGACGTGGAGATAAGAGATTGGCTCATGACGTGGCGGAGTCTCTAAACTACTTTGCAGGTTGTGTTAGCGAATGGGAGGATTTCGTTTGTCGCTTCAAATACCTAAACTGCCCCTCTACGACTTGGGCAAATACTTCATTTACCAAAACGCCCTTCTGGTTTTTGGATTATTTCTTTTATGTGATTTTTGTACTGTGTTCTGTACCGCTAAAATGTAGTAGGTGTGAGCGGCTGAGAGGAATGTGGAATGTAGATTGCAATCACAACCTTTTCGGTGGGACCGGGTTAGAAATTTTGCTTGCATTTCTCGTACCACCTCAAATTGACTGATTGGTTGATCTTTTTCCGGGAAGGATCGGACGGTGGAGATGGAAGCTTCTTGTGATTTAAAAGGTTTCTATTGATTTTTGGGGCATTATAAAATGACATATTTGGCCGTTTTGCTTTAACTTTAAAAGGAAATTAAATTATTTAAAGTGAATAAATAATATATTTAAACCCATGTCTCCAGTCTCTTAAAGTAGGAGTAAAAAGTGGATTGTTTAATATGTATGGGGTTTTGTGAAAGCGTAAGAAACCCCACTCCATGTGGGTGTTTAATTAGTTTAGGCATATAATCATTTGCCACTGATTTTGAAGATTTTTCCTTCATGTTGCCAATGCCTCTGCAAGATTTTCAAAATGGAAGCAAATAATGGTAGGGACAAAATTTATTTCCTAATTCATTAATCTTTCCTAGACGGATGGTGAATTTTAATATAGTTGCCGTAACTAAATTTTTTCAAACATTAGGTTTTTCTTTTAACTTACTAGATTCTGATTAATTCTATTAAACATTGTAGAATTTTTAAAACGTTACAAAAATTATTGAGAAATTAAAAGTTTAGATGAATAATAGTTATTTTTCTTGAATTATGAAGGGGGATTTGAATGGAGAACAATTAAAAGGGTGTGATTATCATCGAACTATGTATGTGTGTCTGCAACCATGAATGAGCAGTAGTTAGATATTCATAGTTATTGACTGTGAAAACCAATCAACCAGTTGATGGGTTAACCTAGTACATGTGAGTGACAAAGTAAACGAGGGCCCTCGGGTTAATGAAAAATGGTGAATTACTATCTTTTTGTAAGATGTTGTTCACGATATATAATCAAAAAGGAAAGTCAGAATCCCCTAATGTCTCCACTTTGACAAAGTCAATTAACTGAACGAAAAATAAGTTGAACATCACCAGGAAATAACAAAGGATAGTAATATATATATATATATATATATTGATATTATAGTGATTATTAGACTTACTTTTATTGTAGAATTATCTACATTAATCATCAGGGCCTTCTTTTATATCAAATTTGCTAAGTTTAATTTATCCTAACCTTTTCATTTTCTTTGGAGCGACTTGTCGATAGTGTCAGATACAAGTGAGACATAATCGGTGAACGTATTCCTTTTACCCAACTGGAGGACACCACGTATTGTGCTAGACCTGATGCGCCATGGTTTGTGCCTTGCTGCACATGCTACTTGCATTTGCATGTTGCCCCTTGTACTAAATTAACCAAAGGGAGCCGTGTATCCTTTCATAGATGTATTTTACGAGAGGAGGAATTCTTGTCTGTTTGGTTTCTTGTCGATCAAGCATTATAGGAATACCCTTGCTTTTGAGGAAGACCCCTGATATGGTTCTTTTCATTTAATTATACTTGCCACGCTGGTAAGTCCTCTATATGTTTTCGACTTCAATATTTTCTTATTTTAAATCTATTTTATTGGTGTCTTAATGATACAAATTTTACCTTATAACAACAGTTAATAATTAATCCTTGATACATAAAAATGTAGAAGTGTCGAATACAAATTTGTAATTGCATTGCACATTAACTATGCAATTTGATCAAAAAAACATATTGACAATGATAAAGACAAGAGAAAACTTTGTTTAGAAGAAAGTATGAACATTGTGGTTGAAACATGGCTTTCAATTTTTCATTTTAGAAAATGTCCATCAAGATAAATTGAAGATCATCAAATAAAGTTGATTGTTAATACCTTTCATAATACTAATTAGATGCAATTAAGGAAATGTGCTTATTGGTTGGATTATCTATCTCAACCATCAAATAGCAAACTTGTCTATCAAAAACATGTTAAAAGCGAATATAATATTTAAATAGGAAAGGGTAATCACTTTTTGAAGAAAATAAATTTATTGTGATAGCAAATATAGAACATTTTTATTTTTTATCAAATGAGTCAAATCTACATATATCAAACACTTAGTGAAGAATTAACCTAATTAAGAATTAATGTACCACAGTTCTTTATTATTCACATCATAATAATATATTAAATACGTAAGCATAGATTAGATTAATGAAATAAAAAGGTGGAATTAATTGTGTTTTCTCCTTCAAAGTAGGAAAACTTATTACCATGCCAAGAAAGACTGAAAGGGACAAGGAACTAAATATTATAATGGACACTTTGACACTACTACTACCACTGAATACCATCGTTTATGATTGGTTTTCTACCTAATTAAACAACATGTATAACCATAATTAGTTTGAATTGGAACCTGAAATTGATAGCTTTGATGATATTTTATTTAGTCACAAAAGTGCTGGTTCCTTTTTTTTTTTGAAACTCAAAAGTGTTGGTTCTTATCACATGGAAGAGATCATTAGGGATTGTTGTGGGGTTCATGATTTTTACCCCACAACTTGTCCTAACAAAATCAAATGTTTCCATGTGTCGACTGTTTTCATTATTAGTATAAATGTGTAATATAAAAAGAAGCTATGTCACTAATTAGATTTGGTCCAAGTAATTATTTTTAGAAGCTTAAACTCCCAAAATGCTTCGCCATTCATGCAAACTACTTTTGGTTTTGGAGGCATTTCTTTGTGTGACATCCACATATTCCTTTCCCTTGTATGAATTCTTATTTATTCAATTAGTTACTTATATACAAATTATATAATCTTAAATCATTAATGTTGCATTCTTATATAATATATTGGTGATAGATACTTTTTTCCCTTCTTTTTATCTTACATGTATAACTGTCAGAGTTCTTTTTCACTTTTTTTTTTTTTTTTATTAGCATATGCTATAAACCATATTCTAAAGGCAATTTATAAAAGCTTATTTCCATTTACTATGAAATTACATACATATTCAATATTCATATTTAATTTGTTACTCAAACTACTTCTATCCCTGATTCACTTTCATTTTTTTCCTTTTACAAAAAATTCATAATTATCGCTTAATAATGAATATTTATGTATAAATGATATATTTTGAATATAAACTCAATCGTTAAAACTTACTATAATTTAACCACTCATAAATCAATTCATAAAATGTCACTAAATATCATAAATCACATAACATGCATTTAAGCTTTCACTAGAATAATATAATTCACTTCAAATAAATACTATTTTAATAAAGATTATATGGGTAACACAAGAACCCGAAATGGCAAGATAAATTGGTCATCCGTAAACTGAAGACAAAGAGAACTTGGTCAAGGACCATATGAATCACCAGAGATTGAAGTGATTTTGTATGTATAAAATTATTAAACAATTAAAGTTGATGATTAAATAAGTGGTGTGTAGGGCGGTCAGCATTTGATGGAACATAGGACCGGAAACGTGGTTACTGGTTAGGTCAAAGTTAGATACTGAGTCAGCACATATTTTTATATATAGAAAAACTATAATATTCACAAATTCTGACCCTTTTATCCACTTGTATCCTTGTAATGATGCAGTCAAATAAGTCCCCCCACGCTGTGCACGCGACAGTGACCCGGGCAATCCTCTGACCTGTCGGTATTATCTTGCCACGTGTCTTTTTCTTCTTTTTTAAATAATTTTTAATTCATGATTTTTGAGGCATCTCCAGGCAGATTACATGCACAGGATCCCACTCAGCAATAGCACATCGTCGATTAGCAGAAAAATATATTATTAGAATTTTTAAATATATTTCCATGGTTTCAATAATAATAATTTCAAAAATTATCATTTTCGGAGACAAGAATTTATGGGCATGGGAATGGGAGTGAGTGGCGCCAACTTAACATGGATCCCATACCATTGGTCCTTCATAGTCCAAATACATTGCACAAAATCAACTCTATATATGAACCAACAAGCAGCTGCCACGTTGTAATTGATTAATTCTTTTATAGGTACGGACCACCTTTGGTTCCGACGAATTCAGAAACCAGGTTTAGTGAGAGGAAGGAAGCAAGAAAGAAAGATGGTGATTCAATTTTTTAAAATTATTGAATTACATACAAATGAAGTTATCAATCCTTCGAGTGACTTTAAAATTCTAATAATCGTTTTTAGTTTTATTTGTATGAGTTCAACTATATGTAATTAGTACAGGCCCAGGCCAACAACTCCTCCTCTCAAACATTAAATAATAGTATTTTCACTTTTGAAAAGCATCTTATGCATGAGTTTTTATTTTTGTTTTTGTTTTTTTTTTTCAATTAATGCAATCTCAATAATTATATAACTTGTTTTCCAAAAAAAAATAATTATTATTATTATATAACTTGTTTGACACAAAAAAGAGATCTCTAATCTGGTCTAATGGGGAAAAAATAAAATAAACATCATGTAGACTACAACCTTAACGGAAAGAGGGGTATAATGGTAATAAGAATACATTTATGAACCCGTCTTGGTCCCGTCTCTACTCGTAAAAACGTCGACTTGCTTACTTCGAAAACAAAAAAGAATTTTTTATGTAGACTAAAGCGTGCAGATAATAAAGAAAGAGACAGAGACTAGCTTTTGGGCATCAAAGAACAATTCCGGTGGGCGGCGCACATGGTTCGCCTCTGATCTAGGGGCTGGTTTTTGGGCTACAGATGCATAGAGATACATCTCACATGACATGCACACGAGAGCTGCATGCATGACAGCATGAGTAATGATTTTTGACTTCTGATTTTTTGACTAGACCTGTTCCCCGTCCTCGATTGGGTTGGGTTGCCAAATATGACGGCTCCAAACATTGTTCGTGTGTGTTGCTGAGATTCTAAGGGAGGAAGCCCCACGTTGTTCGTGTGTGTTGCTGAGATTCTAAGGGAGGAAGCCGTGTCCTACGATTTCATGTTCCAAACTTGGATTCTCATCAGAAAAAATCGATTTAGATGTTTTCATGTGTGTCTTTTCAAGACACGACACAACATGAGTGTATTTCAAGGTTGCATAGTGTGTACAATTAAAGCCGAGTGGAAGTTTATTTTTCAATTAATCTTTGTTTATCTTGAATAAGCATCAAGTATCTATGTTAAGTTTAATACCAACTTGTCACCAATAAGCATAAAGATGCCCCTTATTTCAATTTGGTATGACTGTGATCTTTTCTTCTTTGTATTCCTATCACTTGTAGGCATCCATGGACAATGATACGTTAGATCAGAATGTATTACTAGCTAGTCCGGCTCTTAACACAAGTGGTTTTTTTGTTTTTTTTCAAGTCTTTTTTTTTTTCTCATTTAGCTGTACGTGTATTGCACCAAAAGTTAGTTCCAATTCAAGTTTTCATGTATCAACTTTTTTACTATTACTATTATTATTATTATTATTTAAAGATTTTCGAAATACATTAATTTGCAATTTTAGGAATAAGTTACTCCAATAATATATTCAAAATTAGCTAGGCAAGCAAACTTACTCAACTTTAATTATTTACACAATAGTACCGATGTTATAATTACCTTTTATTTTGACCATACAAAGCTTCAAAGCCGGCCCTTAAAAAAAATATATTTTGCCTGCTTTTTTTTTAGTTTAAGTAGTGTGTATTTCTTATGTATTCACTTACAGGTCGAGTGGATGGTGTATTTTCTCTTTACTTAGGTCCCTAACATGTGTAGAAATTTTTATCCCCTTTATTATACTAGTGATTTTTGAGCCACACATAGTGTTTAAATTTCTAATTGCATTGTGGAATCTCTTTTTCTACTTTTATTGTGTGGGGTTTAAGTCCTACTATGGCATTTATTGGAAGAGTGGTGGTATTTTCATCCCACTAAAATGGTATGTATACCACTTTCGTACACATACCCCTTTATCATATATTAGTTGGTTACCATCATATCTAAAAGTTTAAGTTGATAAGAAATAGTCTAATTATAATATTAAATATTTGAAGTTATGATACGTTAATACATCCTCTCACGTAGAATTTGAACAAGTAATAAATAATGAACATATATTAAATGTTCCCTATAGTATAACACGTGTGATAAGAAGATTTTTAGATAAAGGGAGAGAGAGAGTTTGAATCAGAGCCTTCAATTTGATACCATATCAATTATCATCAGATTTAAAAATTTAAATTGATAAAAAATGATCTAATTATAATATAAAAGATTTGAGATTATGATATATTAATGTATTACATTATGCGCCTCTACCCTAGGGGCTGGTTTTTCAGCTAAAAATACTTTTGGATACATCTCGCTTGACGTGCACGAGAGCTGCATGCATCAACCCTGATCTTTGACATTGAATCTTTGACTAGACCTGTCCACGTCCTCAATTGGGTTGGGTTGCCAAAGTTCGTGAATGTTGCTGATATTCCAAGGCGATTTCACGTTCCAAACTTGGATTCTCATTAGAAGAAATCGATTTAGATGTTTTCATGTGTGTCTTTTCAAGACACGACACAACGTGAGTGTATTTCAAGGTTGCATAGTGTGTATAATTAAAGCCAAAGTGGAAGTTTATTTTTCAATTAATCTTTGATTATCTTGAAGAAGCATCAATTATATTTGTTATGTTTAATACCAACTTGTCGCCAATAAACATAAAGATGACCCTTAATTCAATTTGGTGTGATTGTGATCTTTTCTTCTTTGTATTCCCGGGATTGCACGAGTCACTGTCACGTGCACAGCGTGGGGGGCCTTATTTGACTGCATCATTCCAAGGATACAAGTGATTCACTTCTAGGCATCCATGATATGTTAGATCTAAACGTATTACGTGTGAGCACCATACCTGGCTCTTAATTAACACTAGTGTTTTTTTCAGCAGCCGTAATGCACCAAAAATTGGTTCCAATTCAAGTTTTCATGTATCAACTTTTTTTTTTTAATTATTATTAGTATTTTTTAATTTAAAGATTTTCCAAATACATTAATTTGCAATTTAGGAATAAGTTACTCTAATAATATATTCAAAATTAGCTAGGCAAGTACACTTACTCAACTTCAATTATTTACATAATACTACCAATGTTATAATTGCCTTTTTTTTTTCTTCTTTTTTGTCGACCATGTTATAGTTGCTTTTTATTTGGACAATATAAAACTTAAAAGCCGGCCCTAAAAAAATAATATTTCGTGCATTTTTTTTTAGTTTAAATGGTGTGCATTTTTTATATTTTATTTCTTATATATTCACTTACAGGTCAAGTAGTTAGTATACTTTCTCTTTATTTAAATCTTTAACATGCGTAGAAATTTTTGTGCCCTTATTATATGAGTAAATTTTGAGCTACACATAGTGTTTAGATTTCTAATTACATTGTGGTATCTCTTTTTTTATTGTAAGGGGTTTAAGTCATACTATGACATTTATTGGAAAGTTGTCTCTCAGTTCTATGGACCTAATATTTTAGGGGTCATGTTAATGTATGCGTATTATTGTAAGGTCATGTTAACTTGTGTCTTAAACTCTAGTAGCATATACATTAATGTTAATGTCTAATTTTTAAAATTTAGATAATAACAAAAATTTGTTTTGATTAAAGACTTAGAAATTTTATTTTATTAAGACTGTAAATCTATATAATTTTACTTTTATATAATTCGAAAGGTTAAAATTTTGCTTTAACTTGTGCTAAGGACACATATTTGCATGAGATTTATACCAGTCAAATGAAAATCATGTATGTGGTATAAGATCGGTAAAAGAGTGTTGTTATTTCCACTCGCGTAAAATTGTTTTGTACACCCGTTTAGTACGTTCATCCTATTTCATTAAGCTAGTCAAAATTACAAAAGTAAATCACAAAAATACCCTCAATTTTATGTGTAATTGCAGCTAGATGTGAATTTTTGTTTTAATTACAAAAACACCCTTATCATCAGCTGACTTTCGTAAATTCAAACTGCTGACCATCATCTACATATAAATGACTATAATACCCTTATCCAACTGAAACTTGATGAAAATATTAACCCTTCAATAATAAAATAATGTTTTTATATATTAAAACTACTTTATCTAATCATAAATAGTCATATCATACTTAAATTTATAAATAATTTTAACAATTAATCATATAAAGCAATTCAAAAAAGTAATTTTTTTAGTAAAATATTTTAAGAAAATTCATTTACAAAACAAACAAAACAGTTCTTGTTGGAGATTTTTTAGAGGAGTGATTATTATTTGTTATGAAATTAAAAAAAAAAAAAAAATTCCATTGGAGATCTAGTATGAATTAGATCTCCAATATAAATCTGCTCCATCGGAAAAGCATATTTGATCCATCACTAATGGATATCCCCGCTGACGATTTTTTTTTTTCTTTTCTTGTTTATTTTAAAAATATTTTTAATTTATTGGAAAATATATTTTTATTATTAATTGATTTTTTTTTTCACTCCAAAAGATATTGATAAGGGTATTGTAATAATTTTACATTGAAATGATGGTCAACGTTTGAGCTTACGGAAGTCAACTGACAGGTAAAGAATAGTTTATATAATTGCAACCAAAAATCCTATATAGTTGCAATCACACCTAAAGTTGAGGGAATTTGTGTAACTTGCCCTTATAATTATAAATCACCTAATGAAATGAAGTGGACATTCAAAAGGGTTGTACAAACAGTTTTGGAGGGGTGGAAATATTCGACACTCCGATATTTTAGGACCTCCAATTGGACTTCTAACTTGGGCATTTACTACTTGAGCCTGTCAATACTAGCATAAATTTTACCATTACAGTACGTCTTCATCATCTGTAGATATGTCCGCAATCCGCACAGTAGCTTGCCTTTGGGTTGGCGATAATTCTGAATTACTATAAAATGGTTTCTCTACAACAATTTCTTTATAAGGCATGACTACCAAAACTATCAAGTCAATATCTACTCTAATTGTGTCAATTTTTGTATCTTCAAACATTTGAGACATAGGCTGCAGGTCGTTGTCATCCCTCATTGTTTTGAACTCCCAGTTCCATAGGAGGTTCACATCTGTTTTTAAACTCTCAGTTGGCACAGGCAAACTTGAGCATGTGTGCATATACACACCAGCCTATACTACAGTTAGCCCAATGTGCATTCATCAGGATTCGTTACAAGAAACCCCACTTGGTATCCAAGAATCTTGCACTTACATTAAACGTTGACATAATCGCAATAAATAAAAAAAAAATCAATGTACTGTATAAGAATTTTATAACAAGATATCACAATACAAGTATGTTATGCAAGTTAATAACTTTGATTGAAATGAATCATCACTATTGGTAAAGTAATATTTATGAGTAATATGCTGGTAAAACTTAATAGAAAACCTTTATTAACAATTAAGTAGAGTTAAATTATATGATCATGGTTAAGCTGGTTATTGATTTCAAATTAAACTTATAAACACTTAAATACATTGAATTAATAACCCAGTAAACATATTTGTGTGTGTAATATTTAAAGCATATTATTATGTTCAAATCAGAACATTTACATCCACGCATTGAAGCCAAATTATCCGAATTTGCTTAAACAAGTGTCAACCTTTTCTATATATCTTATATATGTAACATATATGTTATAATATAGTAAATAGCTAACAAAAACTAACCCCCCCCCCCCCCAAAAAAAAACACACACACACACACACCAAAATGTCACAAGAAACAACATTCATATTTATACTGCGACAACACAAACCAACTTCCCTGACTTTTATTGGTTTAAATCAGTAAAATGATAAAAATAAAATAAAATAAAAAATCATTAAATACATTTTTTTATTAGTAAATAATGGGAAAAAAAATTTTTGACGTATACATGTATAGGGAAAGAAAATTACTGTGACTTTCTTCTACGAAAATTCTGTCTGTAATCTTCTTTACCATTCTTCACTTCTTCAAACTCTATTGTGTTAGCTCATGTTTCCATGTTATATAGATGACGCTTCTTTTTGCTAAAAGTGTCCATTAATAAAATTAGGTTATATGCCTTTATAAAGCGAAAAACACGAAGTCTCAATTTGAATTGGTTCGCTAGTAAAATGATTTGATTGACTAATAAGCTTTCTAGTTCCATCTAAAAATCTAGTCCAAGTCATCGCATGACTCTCTAATAATTTTAATTAACTTTTGGCTATTCCTTACAAGCTTAAAGGATTTATTTTTATTTTTATTTTTATTTTTATTTTTATTTTTTTATGGCTGATACAAACCTATGGGTTGATCGGGATCAGACGAGATATGATTTTGGAACGCGGTCCGAGGAGCAGTTTTCATATAAAAAGGAGCAACCTACACATGAATGAGAGAATAGTCTACATGAAGGTAGGGGAAAAACCCACATTTATAAGTGGGAAGATGCTTATGAGTTTAGAACCCATGACACACAACATGAGGGATGTGCTTTTTGCCAACGGGTCAAAAGCCCAACTACTTACAAACTGAAAGTTGCATTATAGTGACTTATGTACATAATGACATAAAATCCATTTTAATTAATCAAAACTATTTTTAAATTAAAATTGGACTTGATCTTAGAGACTAATAATAACCACATAATTAATCCTCTATCTAATGTTTGTAATTAAACTAGGCCAAACAATATCCCGCCTTTTAAATTACGTAGTTGTCTCTAAGTCACTGAATGCTCAAATAATTCCTAAATTTTATCTATAAATAACTTGTGACTCATATCTCTCTGTATTAACATCTCATGTCAATGTACAAAGAACACACTTTATGAATAATACTTTATATGATAAATGATTCTAAAAGTAAAATGTTATCACTACTTTTGCTTTAAGGGCACAAGTTTAAAAACTTTAATATCTTATCCAGAGCAATAAAACACCAATTCCACAACACAACAATATTAACAATTACTGATGTGCACATATAAGCTTGAACAAGACACTACTAAAAACAATATTGTTTGAATAACACTACACTGTACATAACATGAATAGTAATTGTAAAAAAAAAAAAATCCAATAATTGCATGACAATACAAAATGATATTTGGAGTAACAAAATAGTCCTTTTTGTGTGTGTGTGTGTGTGGAGTAAACAAAATAGTCATATCTTGTTAAAGAAATATAATAATTTCATAATTATAAAATTGGCTTATTTGGAGTAACAAAAATTCAAAGTATGAATTTCTTTCTTCAAATTTTGATATATTTATGTCTAAATCCAACGTCTACCCCAAACTATTGAACCCAGATCTCAATTTTCTTTATACAAACATGGGTGGTAATTATTTGCGCAACACGACGACACGACACGACACGAACATGATGTAGAATTAAAGGATTTGAGTTAGATTTTATTAGGTTCAATCACTAATAGGTAAACATGTTAAACCCATTAAATAAATAGATTATACCTAGGTTATACCTCTTATAATCGGTTAACCCATTTAACACGATAAAATATTAAGTATGTTATTTTAAAATTTATTTTGATCAACATTATATCATCGTTAATTGATTTCAATTATCAAATATGTTTAACGGGCCAAATTCTGTATTTCAATTAAAGCTTAATTAATTTCAAAATTTTTAACAGGTAAATGGATTAATCTAATTATCTTTTATCACATAATTAACATGAATTGTAAATAATGTTAAATGAGTCTTGTTGGATAAACTATTAATTTAAAGGGTTGTGCTTAGGTTTAGACTTATGACATAATAAGTTTAATGAATAGTGTTTAGGTTAAACAAAAAATTAACATATCATGTCTAAGTTGATATAAATACACCGATATTGCCACTCTTTTGTAGAGTACAAATTAAAGAAATTTTATAATTTTCTGATAAATTTTTCAAAGCAAAATAAATAAATAAATAACAACTCATCATAATAGATAAAAAAAAAAACCCAATAATCCGCAACCTTTTGAAAATTCAGTAACTTTATTAAAATGAAATCAACACAAATGACCACAAATAACACATGCGGTCAATAATGAAGTTTATTGGGATTGTCAATCATCCTTACCTAGTTCGTTCTTCATATTATAGAGTAGACCAACAAAACCCTTTTGACTTCATTAACTACTGGTTTGCTTTGTATATGAAAAATGTTTCAAATAGAAGTAGAATATCTTCTAAGAAGAGATTTTATATATCAGTAACAAGATACAAGGATTTCCTTTACGTGCATAATATGTGAATAAAGAAGTTTGAAATGGAGTTATAGTCTTAAACAAGTTAAACCATTAAAATGACTTATCTAATAAACAATGATTAATCTCCAATCAAGAACCATGATGGTCAAAAATTTTTTGTTTTCTTCTGTTTTTACCAATGTATAATGACATTGATACCCTTCATAGTTTAACTACACTGTCAAACGAAATGGTCAAACACCTAGTCAAAGGTTTATTTTTTCTTGTAATTTACAGAAAACCCTATAAAACTCGAGGTGTTTAATAGCAATTTTCCATCTTAATTACGCATTTTTTTAAAAAAAAAAAATCTAAAGATACGACGCCGTATAGACGTGACCTCACGTGAATAACATGAGGTTACGCACATGTCATCCCGCCCCACTTGTGAGAAAACAAAACATAAAAAATTAGTCAGTGTTCGTTTGGTGAACAAAGGTCTTCGCCGGAGAATCGAAACAACGATGAGAACAACCAAAGCAAATCAAGACGACGAAGACTACGATGACGACGATTTCATCTCCAAGAAAGAAGGCACTTCCAACAACAACTCCTCCACCACCACCACCACCGCCGCCGCCGCCGTTGCCACCACCACAACAAAAGGTAAACAGATCGCATCTTGTTTTCATTTCTCTTCACTTTCCGTCGTTCTGATTTCAAATTATCTGCTTTGATAGACGGCAAGAACGCCGACAAAGCCAATGTGATGCGATCCAAACACTCGGTCACTGAGCAGCGTAGACGGAGCAAGATCAACGAGAGGTTCTCCTTCTTCTTCTTCTCTCATGTCTTTTGTATTTTCTACTTTTACAATCTTGTTTAAAGCTTGTATGTGTTTGTTTTTTTATTGCTTTTCAGATTTCAGATATTGAGAGACCTGATCCCTCACAGTGAACAAAAGAGGGACACTGCATCTTTCTTGTTAGAGGTTCGTGTTGTATACTTTGTATCGTGTATTTCAATTGAATAATACTGTCTTCAATGCAATTATGGATTTTGCTTTGTAGGTGATTGAGTATGTGCAGTATTTACAGGAGAAGGTTCAGAAGTATGAGGGTTCTTATCATGATTGGAATTCTGAGACCACTAAATTGTTGCCTTGGGTAAATTACTGATATTTGTTCTTATTTGTCGTCTTTCGTGTGGTTTTGTTTGGGTTTACAGCTCGAATCCACACTGCCTAATATGGATTGTTCTGGTATAGTTAGATGGAATTTATGAGTTTAGATAATGGTTCTTATGGTTGTTTAGTGTATATCAGTGGTATATGTAGTATGTCTCATTCATGTCCTTCATAATTAGAGGAAAATGTTGTGGGGGTAGGATTATCATAATTTATATAAGAATTGTTGATTTTGGAAGTTGCGATCATTTATAAATGAACGAGTTATTTTGAATTGAACATCTTAATTAAGTAAGTAGAAACTTTAGGTTTTAGTTGAGGGAAATTGTATTCCACATAAGGTTGTTTAATGCAATTAAATGTTATGCTTTGATTTATATTTTTGGCAACGTCGCGACAAAACTTTTACCAAAGAGTACTGCCTCTTAGTCCTAAATCTTTCCCAAAGGTTACTTTAGATGACGTGGCAAGTGACTGATTTTAATTGTTATGTAGTTAAAGGGTGATGTGGTAGTTAGAAATCACTTGGTATATCATTTAGGATGAGTTTTTGAGCAAAAAACTTGAGCTCTCTACCGTATTATGAAAGATGAAGACAAAAATGAAGAAGGAAGAGGGAATATCATCTTAGTCCTTTAGTTTCACCGAAGGTGTGCTAATATATTGCACTTTGAAATTCTTCTACACTAAGCTCATGGGTTTGAGCTGACTGTAATGTCATAATTTGGAGCTCAGCATTTCCAGTAATAATAGTTTTTACAGGCTAATATTATTAATTTACTTAATAATATGCGATGGTCTTGTTTTTGATTTCCTCGTTCTGAAGGTCTAATGCCCTTTGCTGCTTTATCTACTTAAAAGTAATTGAAGTAGGCTTATATTTTTGTTTTTGGGGTTGGAAGCCTGGGGGGATGGTGAGGAATTCTTTATGCTGAAACGCTACGGCAATCATGGGTGGAGCTAGATAAATTTATTTAGATGGGCCGATGAATAAATATACAATATTTAAACAGGGGATAAAATATATATTATATAAACTCAACGGTTATTTATGAAACGATTTTGGTATATTGTTGTAAAAAAATAAAATTTGGGAAGTGTTGTTGCCTCCGCCAGCCCTGCCCCTGACAGTGATGAAGATGTGTCCTTTCAGAAATGTATTTCGAGTATTGTGCATTTTGGCTTATAAAACTTGTTAGTTTAACTCATTATTCTCCTGCTTTAAACAGAGAAACAGTCACTGGCGTGTTCAGAATTTTGTTGGTCACCCACAAGCTATGAAAAATGGTTCTGGTCCAGGTTCAACATTCCCTGGCAAGTTTGATGATAATGCCATTGGTATCACCCCAACCATGCTAACCAGCACTCAAAATCCAGCGGAGTCTGATCCTAGCAGGGATATTGCCTGCAAAGCAATGGATGGGCAATCCGAATTAGCAAATAGGGGAATCAGTCTTCCCATGCCTATGCAGGCAAATGTGTCTGCTCCTGTTCGAAGTGACAGTGGTCTATTGCAACCTCTTCAGAGACCGGTTTCTGATGCACAGTCAAGTGAGTGTCTTATCACTAATGATACAATGAACCAACAGGAGGAGCTGACAGTTGAAGGGGGGACAATCAGTATATCAAGTGGCTACTCCCAAGGGTGGGTAAATTAAGAGTATATTCTGGTATGGTTTAGATAAAATTGTGATTGTGTTCGTATTGGAAGTGTATGGTTGATTAATATCGTTTACAGTTTAACACATAATTTCTTTTTGGGTTTTCCTCGTTTTGAAATTGTGAATTTCTTTTGTTTCTAATTTTTGCTTAATTGTGAGCCATTCTATCATCATATTCAAGTGCTTGATTGTTATCTATCTAAAAATTGGTTAGGTTGGTTGTGTTGACTGCATTAGGCAATTGTAGATTTGTGGATTAAATTAAGCAGGATATTGTCCATGTTACTTATCTGTGCAAACCAAATTATCATTGTGTAGTTAGTGGAGTGTTTGTAAGGGTTGTTATATATCTATCTCATGTGTCTGTCAGCAGCTATGGCAAATTCAGTTGTATAGACTTTTCTTTTGCGATTGTGCTATAGGTTAATTTAATATACAGAGAAGACTTTATTTTGTTTTCTGGCAGCCTGTTTTGTCTATATCTTTTGAAGGCTTGTGTCTCTCATCTTGAAGTTGTAATGATCTATTCTATGAATTTGAAGTGTCTCACTGTGGATGTGTAGTTTTTTACTATGAAGTTTGAACTGATGTTAAGTTTCTACTTGAAATGTTGGAATTTAATTGATCTTACTGGGCCATCGCTCAAAGTTATACATAGAATTAGCAGCCATATTAGTTCAGAGTCCATGGTTCTGTTCATGACATTTAAATATTGTCTCCATAACTATCCAGTATTTACAAGGTGGTTCATCTTAATCCCATTTGTGAAATATCGAAGGGATGCTTATATGTCATACCATTTTTAATTTTAGAAATGTTAGTAGTTTCTTCTCATTTCTCTTAGATATGGCTGTGGTAGCAAGGAATATAGAGGCTTGTTCAGTGATAGAACAGCAAAGTGTTGGATATCGTTCGTGTCTCGCACAATCTTTGATCAACAAGTGTTATTAGTTTTTCTCAGTCTTTGCTGTGGTAACAATCGCAAGAAATGTTGAGATATATCATCTGCGTTTATTTCTTCTTATGGATTATTTCAATGTTATCATTTCTATTTTTCTTTTCTATTATTCTCTTTTTAGCCCCCCTTCCTTTTTTGTTTTTGAATAATCATTTTCATGTTTTGTCTTAAATATTCTCTTTTGTCCAAGATCCTTGGGATGCTAAATTATTTTTCCGAACATGCAAAGGTTTGAGGGGAGGCTAGCAAGATCACTTAAAGTGTTTGTTTTGATTGTTAAATTATTTTTTGTACCACACTGTTTTGAAAAATTTATATTGGTGGTGTTAAGTAGCATTGGTGATATTGTGCTAGCTGCTAATATATTTTCAATTTGGTACCAAGCAGGTTGTTAAACTCTTTAACACAAGCATTGCAGAATGCTGGTTTAGATCTGTCACAGGCTAACATCTCAGTGCAGATTGATCTTGGGAAGCGGGCTAACCGAGGGCTGACATCCGGAACATCAACTGTGAAGGTATAAAGTGGGTATATAGCATAACAATTTTGGTCTGGGGGGGTTGTGTTGATTTGGGATGGGATACAGTTTGCTAATTTTGCTACATGAGGAGTGGAAGCTTGGTTTATGTTACAATTTTGAGACCAACAATTTACTGCTATTTGTGTGGATATTGCTTTCCAGGATCCCCAAAATTCTCCTTCTGGCAATCATGCGATGGCGAAACTTAGGGATATGAGCAGCGGAGATGATTCTGATCAAGCTAAAAAGCGGTTGAAGACATAAGAGTATAAGACTAGTATGGCATTTCCTGAGTCGCTATTGTCACCCAGTTTTTTCTTCTGTTCTTACCTCCTTTCTTTTTTCATTGGCTTCTCCCTTTATTATTGTACATGTTATGCATCTGTTTTTCTTGGATTCTCACAGTATTTTGTGAGAATCATGGAAGAGCTGCTCCCCTAAGTTATATGGTTTTTATTTAGTTCATCATGTGATAAATATGAAGGGGATGCCTTTGCCTCCAGTACCGTGTTTGTATCATGTATAATGATTTCAAATATATGAAATGAGGCCTTTTGGGAGGCCAATTGCTGGGTAACGGATTAGTTTTTAGCCTCTCATGCGTCAGTGAGGTTCAAAAATGAATAAAGTAGCACAGTGATAGAAAAAAATGAATAAGGTAGCACAGTGATGTCTATCGTTAAACTCTATTTAGCAGCATTTAACTGCTGAGGATTAAGGTTTGATTTTCTGTTGGCTTAGTGATTTTATATCAGTAGACTAACTGTATGTTGGGCTACTGATTGTCACCTTAAATCCAAATGTGGAGAAAATCTTCAGTACACTCGGTGTACCTCCACGTGGTGCATCTGGGTACTAAAGAGCTCGCACAGTGCCACATGTCAGCTCTTCAGTGGTTGGATGCACCATGTAGTGATGGACCCGGTGCAATGAAGACTTTCTTCCAAATGTGTGGTCGAAGCAGCCAATGAATCAGCTCTCTGTACCATTCTTAGGGCTGCTTAATTTTGTTCCTATTAATTCTTTGCAATTGTCTATCAGTACGTCAATACAAAAGAAAAGAAAAATATTTTCTTTGCTACTGCCACAACTCTGAGTAGCATACAAAGTAAAGACCTACACTTGCAGAACATACCAACTAGAGACATACAGACCTCTCGTTTGATCTAATACTTTGCCATAACTTTAAAAGTACTTCACACAAAATAGCAATGAGGTATGTTCAATTCCCAAATGACTATTCAAAAGACATTGGATGATAATTAAATGGGCATATCAATGATACGATATGTCGATTCATTCACAACATGTCATGTGATATAAAACTATCATTTGATTGGTTGGTTCTATAAGGAAAGGTGCAATGTGCCTATTTCACCCAAGACTTTAAAATGAAAACCATCTAAGAATAGAATAATTTTGTTTAACCACTTCTTTCGAAAAAAAATTTGTTTAACTGGTATGATGAACACTATGTACTGATGTTTTAGTATCATGAAATAGTTGATGGTTGAGCAAATGGTGGCAAACATTCCTGTGGATTAGAGTAGAAATAATCCTCATCTTTGGGGCTATCTGGAATCTCCAATCTTCTTGTTGGTTTTCCCATTCGATCTGCATGAGATTCCTTCACTAATAGGGAGAAATCATCCCAGTTCAGTATTCCAGTTCTGTACTGATCAATCAATTTCACTAGAAGCCTTCTGTTTGGAAGAACAGTTGTCTTGAATCCCAAGTACCTGCGATGGCCTTCAACAACTTTTGCCATGTTGCCTTCATAAGTAGCCAAGAAAATATCACTTTCTACTGCAACAATGAAGTCCAATGCAGCCATCTGATTTGAATGATTCCGGAATGGCTTAAGATCTGATGCCTCCAGTATTGTCTCCTTCCTTACCTATCACACCCAACACACATTAATTATCATGCAAATACTTATCTCTGTTATGTTGTTTCTCTACATTCATTCTACTAACCAGATTTGGATAAGCTGTTTCCAGTCCTGACATTCTGCTTTTATCCCCGTATATTTCTCCTGCAGCTATATAGATTTGTATGTTCTGATGAATGCCTAATGCCTGCAACATCAGAGCAGTTTCCTCTGGAGTTAACGGGCACGAACCTGACCGTCTCCTCCTTTTGGAATTGATTGGCATGTGTTTCCAGCGGAAATGAGAATATCTGTTAACGTGTTAATTATTATAGACAAGCACCCTAAAATGTTTTGATACTTGAAAAGTATTGAAATGAAGATTGGAGATCACCTCATCTGTGTCAAGTCATTGATCTCTTCCTTTGAGCAACCTTCAGTACAACCAGTGAATGCCAACATGTCCTTTTCGTATCTGAGATGAAGTGCTAATAAAGGACCTCTTTGCCGGAGGAGCCTCACAATCTTTCTTCCGGTTTCCTCAATTGGGGCAGTAAATTTCAGAGCTCTGAAATTCACTCGACAACGCAACTTTTGAAGCTCTTCTGGTAGCCCATTATTAGCAAGCCTAGATTCAGTCAGAGTGAAATGCACCACTTCATGCCTTCGTATCCGAGGAAGAATCTAAGTGGCATATTCGCTTACATAATTGTTAGTCATGAAAATACTTTGAAAATTATAACAAAGTGGATAAAAAAAAGGGAATTCAATTCAACCAACCCTGTTCAGGTAATATCTCAAGCTAGACCAGGAAAAAGGGTACATTGAATAGACTGATTCTGACTCCAGTTTTTTCTTCTGTTCTGATGGCAGCTCCTTCACTATGCGAACCTCATCTCTCAGAGAAGTGATAAAATGATCTGTATCGAATATGTCTGAGAATTGACTGCCATGTCAAGTAATGGACTAGTTTATAAGTTGTAGAAAAATGAAAAGAGTATGCAATGAAAAGGAGGTAGTGAAAAACGAAATTGAACCTGTTGTCACTCCAAAAGGAGCTATTATCCAGTTCTGGAACGAGAAGCGTGAGATTCAAGTATCTTGCAATAGCAACCATGTCGCAAATCTGTAGAGAAATCGTGGTAACTAGTAGATGTTTAAATCAAGGCAGCAACATTTAGAAGCCCTCTGTAGCTAAAATTAAAATGGGAAAAAAGCAAAGAATTGATGCAACAAGAATTGCTTACACCAGTTCTCATCTGGTTCAATCCTCCATTGCATGAAATCATTAGATATCCATTGTTTTCATAAACTCCTGTCCAAACCATCACAAAACTTTCAGAAATGGCGGAGCTAGTCTCGTTTCAAAGCAATTGCAACATAAACTACTCACTTTCAGGGGGGATAGAATGAGAATAAGAATATAGATAGTTTTGTAATGTTTGTGTTTGATTCATTGTAGTCAACTGCCCATTGAAAAACCACGTCCAGAGAATCATAATCGTGGCTAAAATCACGCAAGTTAAAGGAGCAGAAACTATCAATCCCCACAACTTTTTAGCATTAGTCCCTCCATTAGCCATCTTAGATGGTTTCTCCTTCTCTTTTGTACTTGCAGATTCTGCTTCTTTGAAACCAACATCGTTGTTATGATCCATCTCCACGCGCAAACTCTCTTTTACAACTCTGATATGTTTTCTAATCAAAGTCTCTAGAGCAGTGTCAGAATGAATGGGGTTTCCTGTAGATATCCAATATGCGTACTTATAGCGACCATGAACACCAAATAACTAAATTTCCTTTTCTTGAGACGGGATTTGTGCTGTCATCATTTAAAATATTATCAACAAAATGGATTGTTGATATCTTATGACCATTAACCCTTCTCTTCATCATTTGGGAACCCTTCATCAGATCAGACAATTTGGGTGCGTACATGTATACATTATTTAATTCATGATCATAATAGAGGAACAATATTAACTCATATAATGACAAAATTGGTGTTTTCGTGACTGCTATCATACGTTGAAACCGAGGTGTCACCCTTTATCACATGTGATAGTGTGATTCGACCTCTCTCGCCCTCTCGAATACAGTACAAAAGCAAGTTCCATCAAGATTGGATAACAAAAGTATTTCTGGTTGTACCATACGAATGAGTACTTGTTGGATTCGGTTTTAGCACTAATTACTGTTGTGAAGCCATTGTCAATTTACAAACTTCATACGAGTGATGTGTAGACACTTTTTATGAAACTTACGTATGTAACACATGTTTTCTATTATCAAATCACATTGATGAAATAAAAAGATATCACTTTTATTACAAAATTGTCTTGAAATAATCATTACAATAATATGTATATATAGTTCTCTAACTTCTTTGCAAATTCTCATTTCTAGAGCAATTGTGGTAAATCCAGTTTCTTGTTTGGCCACCTAATTAGCCAAATAAAAACAATATATTGTATTTAAAAAATATATATATATATATATAGTTCTCTAACTTCTTTGCTAATACTCATTTCTAGAGCAATTGTGGTGAATCCAGTTTCTTGTTTAGCCACCTAATTAGCCAAATACAAACAAGATATTGTTTATAAATTTGATTGACAAACATTCTGATTTGATGGATAACACTAAATACACTAATGTGTTTCATGACAGTTTTTATCTTGTATTATAGTTTTCTTTCCAGTCATTAGCATGATCATTGCCACCATTATTATAATTGATTTAAATATATCAGGAACCAATTGTGTCGCATCCAACAGCGACGGTTTTTGTTTTCGTTTTTGTTGTTTTTTAGGGCTATTACCATTTGAACCCCTATAATCAAAAGTATTGTCAAATCACCACTGATTTCAAAAATAATATCCAAAAACCCCCTACCGTTAGTGATTTAAAATCATAGAGTGATTTGACATTTAAAATAACGATTCTATTAGTGGTTAACTGTAAATAGGAAAATTTATCGTACACAAAACCCTGACTCACTTCTTCTCTTTCTACTGTCATCCCTCTCTTCCTTGTGACTCTTACTCTTTCCCTCTTCCTTATCAGCCTCAGATGTAGCTTTATCGGTGTCAGAGAGCCTCTGTTCAAGAGAGCAACATCGTTCAAAGCATTCAAGAACCATTCATCGGAACAAGAAGAGAGGGCACTTGTACTATGAACGATAGAGAATTAAAAGCAATAAGAGATGGATGCTTGTACTGTGAACGATGGAGAGTTAAAAGCAAGAATAATTGGACGCCTAATTGAAGTCTGTAGGCGCCACAGTCTATCAAGGACTAGAACTGGTCGTCGAAACAAGAAGAACAAGAGCAAGTTGGAAGAGGTCCTCTTATACTCTTCTATCTTGTTCTCGAGGTCCTTGTCAGTAGTCATTAGAGAGGATAATCTTTAATGTATTTTTTGTTGGATAAACAAGAAGAGATGGAGTGTTTTTTTTTTTTTTTTTTTTTTTAAATTATTTATTATTATTATTTTTGGTGTTTGACTGTAAAGAAGTTGCTAGAAACTTTGTGATTATTGGTGGATGGAGCATTTGATGTTTTTGCATTTTTTGCTAAGAGACTTTGATTGTGACCCAAATTTTCGACATGATTTCAAGATCTTGAAACTTTGAATTTTTGTTTTTTTTGTTTGTATTTTTTTTCTTTTTTTTTTTTTAGTTTTTTATTGTGTTGGTAGATCTGGGTTTGAACCCAGATCTTCAACATCACATTGAAGATCTGGATTCAAACCCAGATCTTTCATCTGGATTTGATTTTTTTTTTTTATAATTTTTTTAAATTTGCTATATTTATTTGTTAGGATTAATTTAAAAATTTTAAAGATTGATGTCTACTATTGGACGATTGAGATCAATTTTTATAAAAAAAAAATTATAATTAATTAATAATAATAAAAAATTTAATTTAAGAATTTAATTTAATTTAACAAATAATAATAATTAATAAAAATTTTAATTTTTAATTTTTTAATTTTTATTTTGGTTATGAAATGGTAATTTGATAATTGATTAATTTGTTTTCTTTTTCTTTTTTTTTTTATTTTTTAATATAATAAAGGTATTTTGGTCTTTTATTGTTTTTGTCTTAAAACCACTAAAAATTTGGATGAAAACCATTTTTGACTAATAATAGGGATTTTTTTGACTAATATTTTAAAAAGTTAGGAAAAATTGACATTACTTACCATTCGGGGTTTTTCAGATTTTCCCTTCTTTTTAAATGCATGAGGATGTACATCATGCCAGTCTGCACCCCATTTTGAGGAATCGATTTGACAAATTAGGAAGTGGGGTTGGCATTATATAATATTTTGATTATATTATTTTTTAAAATTATAATTATATACATATATATATATACACACACACATGTTTTAGAAAGACCTATCAAAGAGAAACATAAATCATTGGATAATATAAATCCGTGCCTAAAATGGAGATTTGTGAAATATTTTGGTAATTAAAAATAATAATTTGATTATTTTATGTATTGGCAAATTATTCATAGCCTACCTGTAAATTTGATATTCACAGGCGTATATAACTTTTTTTATTTTTTTACAGTATCCTCCTTTAATTAACGGATTGACTGGTTTGACCTTCATTGGATATGGTTGACCATATAAAAAATATTAAAAAACGAAATTACACCTCAATGAATTTATTTTTTAATTTTTTTTAAAAATAAATTTTAAAAACTTTTAAATAAATTAAAAATAAATTTAATCTGATCTCCATCGTCAATCTGGAAATGGACGATGGAGATTAATTTGAGAAAAAATTTTGAAAATTAAATAAAAATAAAAAATTTAATTAAAATATCTTTTAATTAGATCTCCACTGTCCATCTTTATAAATTTAAAAAATAATTTAAAATAAAAACGCAAAAACCCATGTTAACATTTGTCTCACACTCTCTCTCTATTCTTCATCTTCTTCATCACTATGGTTGTTGTACATCGTCTCGCTTTTCTTCGTCATCATCTTCTTCTAATCAGTCACTGTCTCTCTCATTCGAACCCAACTAGAACTGGGTTTGAATCCTTCGAACCCAGAACTGAACCCAGTTCTGGGTTCGAAGGATTCAAACCCAGTTCTGGTTGGGTTCGAAGGATTCGAACCCAGAATTGGGTTCTGTTTGGGTTTGAATCCTCTTCGAACCCAGTTTTGGGTTCGAATCAGTTGGGTTATGTTGGATTGTTTTGGGGTTGATTGTTGGTTGTTTAAGGAATTTTTTGTGATTGAACACTAATTTTTGTTAATTGATTGATGATGATAATTTTGGGTTGGTGATTGATGTTGATAATTTTACTGGATTGATGATGATTTTGGTTAAAAATGAGAGAGATGAGAGATTCAAGATGATTTAAAATGGAGGTTTTCTGAGATTGAAGATAATTTTGGTTGAAGATGATTTCAAGGGCATATTAATAATTTCATTTGGCTATAAAACCAACCCATAACAATTTGATAGTACTCAGGGTAATTCCATCTTTTAACACCTTTTAAATAGTCAAAATGATCATTCCATGGTCAAATCCAGTCAACCCGTTAGTTAGGGGAGAACGTTGTAAAAAAATCAAAAAATTGTACGCACCTATGAATATCAATTTTGCAAGTCGGCTTTGAGTAATTTGCCCATATATATATTTATGGTAGGAGAAATGAGATTAAATTCAAAAAACTACTTATAGCTCATGTTTTAAGATCAGGGTGGATGAATTTTGAATTCTTGACCTCTTAAGATCAAAGAAAGTGTTGCAGCTACTCATATTTAGGGATTGTGTGTGCGTGTGTGTGTGTGTGTTTTTTTTTTTTTTAATAATTATAAATTATAAATAATTTTTTCAATTGTTAAAGGGGTTAATTTATTTATCTTTTTTGAAAAGAAAGTATTAAAATATGTATATCTTCAAATATTTATTAATCAACTGTAACTTCCAAAATGTGTTTGGCAAAACAAAATTATGTTACTTAAATCAGCAAGGTAGAGACCTATTATATATTCTCTGTTACCTGGAATCACGATAGAATATTGTATATTACTTAAATCAGTCAGGTAGAGACCTATTATATATTCTTTGTTACTATGGAATCACGATAGAATATTGTATGTACCTACTAGCAATTTAACATACAAGCCTATATCAAATGACATATATGTTGACATTCACTTGCGAATTTTACAAACGCCAAACTTCACCTAACCCTTTTAAGCTGCTCAGTGGTGGATCCCTTTTAAGATGTACACCTACCTCTTTTATTAAGAGGTGGGTTCGCACCGCATAAGCTCAGCCCCTTCCTTTTGTTGCTTTCCCCTTCCTTTATGAGGGTTGTCCCTCTATCCATGTGTGTGTTTTTCCTTCCTCTATGGGAGTCGCTCCCTGGGTTGTGCCACCAGTATTCAATCTCGTTTGATCCCGATTATTCTCTGGGTCGGTCTCAGTGTTGTAACGTAATGTAATGTAATAGAAAAAAAAAAAAAAACCTTCACCTAACCCATGCAAAAGATCAAAAACTATAGAAAAGCATGCATCATTAAACATGTCCCTTTGTTGATTTAGACTTTCTACTCTTTGATGATGGAGCAATTGGTGGCAAACATTCCTGTGGATTTGAATAGAAATAATCCTCCTCCTTGGGGTTGCCCGGAATTTTCAATCTTTCAGTTGGACCTCCCATTCTATCTGCATGAGCTGCCTTCATTGATTGTGAGAATTGATCCCAGCTCAGGGTTCCATTTCTGTACTTGTCTATCAAACTCACTACAGCCAACCTGTCTAACTTTATTGTCACCTTGTATCCCAAGTATCTGCAATATTATTTAACCACATAATCTTTTGTCACATGAATTGATTTCTAAATGTAAAACACGTGTAGAATTTACAATTAGAACTTTTTCTAAAATTGTATGGCAAGAACGGTATACCTTCTATGACCTTCAACGACTTGAGCCATGTTTCCTCTAAAGGTTGGCACGAAAATGTCACTTCCCAATGATACAATATAATCCAATGCAGCCATCTGGTTGGAATGGTTTTGAAAGGGTTCAAGGTCTGAGGCTTGTAGTAATGACTCCTTTTTGATCTGTCACATGCCAAAGAAGAGCATCCATGCTCAATATAATCGTAAAAATGTCATTCTGTATATATGAAGTACATATTATTGGTTCAACTGACCAAATTAGGATAAGATGCTCGGAAGTCTACCATTCTTCTTTCACCCCCATATATATCTCCAGCAGCAATATAAATTTGTGTATTAGAATCAATTTCTAGTGCCCGCAAGGCAAGAGCTGTTTCCTCCGGAGTCAAAGGGCATAAACCAGCTTTTCTTTTACTCTCAGAATCTATTTTCTTTTCTCTCCACCAAGGGATTGCATATCTGCCGGTATTAATTTTAGGAAATTAATTTGTTTATCTTGTGAATTAAATAAGAATACATGCAATCACTTTAAATGTATCCTTATAGCAAAAAACATATTAATAAAGATTCTTATTCAAAAGAGTTCTATTTACAAAATATTATTTCAAAACATCAAATATATGACCAAATTAATTTGTTAAATTCATATTTATACTATAATTTAAATATTATAATTTTTTTTAAAAATTTATTACAATTCTATTGAGAGATTGGTTTTGTAAGCGGAAATAAACGTAAAATCTATAAAATTTGTATGTAAATATATAAAAGGTACAATAAATGATTTTTATATGTAATCTTTATAAGTATAATCAAGCAATACCCCTAATTCTTACATGATTTGGTTTGGCCATTAAAACTACGAAGAGTGTGGTTATAGATTATGGAAGAAAAGAGAAATAACTACCTTATTTTAGTCAAATTTTCCGCCTCTTGGGGGGTGCAACCTTCTGTACAACCAGAAAATGCTAACATGTCCATTTCATATCTGAGTTGAAGAGCTAAGAAAGGGCCTTTTTCCCTTAGTATTTTAACAATCTTCTTGCCCAACTCCTCAATTGGGGCAGTGAATCTCAGGCCATCGTACATTACTCGACACCGCAGCTTCTGAACCCTTTGAGGCAGCCGGTTATTAGGAAGTTTTGCGTCAGTACTGTTGAAATGCACCACCTTGTACTTTTTGAATTTAGGAAGAACCTGTCATCAAATTCTGTTTGTAATTATATATACATTATGTTAAATATTTCAATCTTTTGATGCAATAACATAATGGAAAGGAGCTGCTTCAGTGCATTTGGTCCAGAACAAACGATTGTTCTTTTATGGCAATCACATACGGGAATGTAAAAGGTTTTAATTATACAATGGAAACTAACCTTGTTATGGTAATAAGACATCTTCGACCAACGAACAGGGGCTATGGAATAGACTGATCCGGTCAGAAATTTTTCCTTCTCCTTAGCAGGCAGTTCTTTTAATATCCGAACCTCATCACTCAATGAATTGATGAAATAATCCACATCAAATATATCTTCAAAGTGACTGCCAAAATTAAATTAATGGAAAAAATTCTTGTTAAGAATGAAGCACATTAATTATAATAGTTAAACGCAGGGTAAAACTTTGGATGCATGGGATCACATAAAATGATGTATCTTGCCTTTGGTCATGCCAAAAGGATTTGTAATCCAATTCAGGAACTATAAGTGTGAGATTCATATAGCTTGCAATGGCAACCATGTCACATATCTGAACACCAACAAAAAATATGCAAATTATATATATACTAATATATACAGCGTCAATAAAACGAAATGAATGTATCAAACAGCTTACACCAGCTCGCATTTGATTCAATCCTCCATTCGATGACACCATCAAGTATCCATTGTCGGTATAAACCCCTAATTTTCGGCAGATTCATCCAAGTACTTGAATATAAAGCTTTTTAATAGAAAAAAAAAATTAAAAACAAAGAAATTAATAGCATAATAATTATCATAATAGAAAAAGCAGCAGAAAATTTACTTTCTTCGAGAAAAGGAAAAGTGGTAGAGTGAAACTTTCTTGCTAGTGAGGATAAGGTTTCTCCTTGGAAGGTTGTCAACTGCACTGCCCATAACGAAAGCATAATAATAAACGTGACTACTAGTGCCCACAATTTGTATCGATCAAGCTGGGGAGACTTGGTGAATATCAAACTCTTAAATTTCTCCATTTTGATCTCTGAAATATCAACTTAATTTTTTCACCTTTGATCCCTGCCACTGATACATACTTCGTATTATTGGATGAATTTCTCTTCAGCTCTCTATCTTTATACTAGGACTCTTCACTGCCAACGACGTCCTTGTTGTTTTCCATGGCTATACAAAATGACCAAAAGACTATTTTCTGACAAGAATCCGGCCAATGAAACCGGCTATTAGCTGTGTTTAGGACTGACCAACAGAGATGCATGCAGATATGTAAGTCCTTTTAAGCTGGTGGATATTATATTATTCCATGCAGTCAAGCCAAATTTTAATACTTATAGCCAAGTGGCTTCACATTTTTTCTTTTCTTTCTTTCTTTCTTTTTTGTTTTTTAGGAGGGGAGGGGAGGAACATATCTTTTTCTTTATTATTTTAATTCTTTATAATATTATATGTCTGATATTTGGAGTTTGAATTCAAAAATGTAATTAATAATTAAGGTAAGAAATAACGTTAATTAATTGTTTGGTTTCTTGACCAAGAAAACAATTTTAAAATAATTGATTTTTTTTTTTTTAAGAAAAAAGTGTGAAACAATGTCAAGCTTTGGAATATATATATATATATATTTTTCATGTCTTTAGTATTTTTTTTTTTTAAATAAAAAACAGAACAAAAAATTCACTTGAAGTGTTTTTATTATAATATATTAAACTGCTTTTGGTGATTGTTTGTTAAAAGATAACATTACGTTTTCCACTTGCTGTAATTTTTCAATTTTGGTCATCAAAGTAGTATATTTATTATTTTAATTTAGTACAAATTATAAAGGAAGATGGCATGACAAGTTTGGATGGAAAAAAATTAATTGAATAGGAGAACTGAGAAGTACTACAGTATTATTGATTCAAAAATAGTTTAATTAAATCTTACAAGAACGACATTAAGAAACGTGTCAAAATCATTTTCATATTTTCATATTTTTCTGTTTTTCCATCAAATTAAACAGCATTATAGCCCAAAGAAAATGCTCTGGGAACCTGATAAACGTAGATCTGATCCAGTTTTCATTCTAACATCACACCATAAATACAGAGTTAGATGGGTATAGAAATATTTAATAAAATTTTGAGCAGTCAACATATGATTTCTTGATAATTAATTTTGATTCCAACAGCTCTACAACCTTGGACCACATGTTGTAAATGAAATAATTTATGAGGATAGAACATTTATAGTTGGGAAAACTGAAATCTAATGGAGATGATATAATCAAACAATGTCTCATATTTGAGTTATTGACTGTCACCACATATGGTATGTATTCAAAAAAAAAAAAAAAAAAAGATTGTAAGAATAGAATTCAGTACACAATTAAGCCCTACATGATTTGCTATGTATGGTTATTTTATTGCTAGCAATAAACTTTTAGGTAATAATAAAATTGTAGCACACCTGCTCATAGTTAAAATTGTTAGTGCACTTCCCCTTATATTTGTTATAAGAGTTCAAGTTTCACCATGTGTATATATAAATATGTGTGAGAGTTTTCTCCTTTAATTATTGTAGGAGTAGATTTCTTCCGAAATTATAAGAGTATATTTTCGGATTGCATTTGTAATTTTTAATATCAACATATCTAAAAAAAACTACTAAGTACCAGTATAAATAGATTTTCAATTATTTTATACTGATATATATGAAAATGAAAGTCATAATTTATATGTAGTACTAGTATGAATGTAATAATTATATATTTAATGTTAATATCGATATATTCCAAAAAACTTTTAATTATTGATGCCAGTAGACTTTTTATTATTATTTTTAACTTTATAATATATATATACACACACAAACGAATAAAGTCATAATTTATAAGTAATATGAATGTAATAATTATTCATTTTATATAAGGTACAAAAATTTATTATTAAAAAACAAAAATTTATGTTATTCAATATATTTAATAAATTAAACTCAGCATCTGAAGATGATATATACTTAAACCTTTGTATTAACGTTATTTATTTATTAATTTTTACATAGTATATTCACATTCCTTCTTGTTATCGTGATTGATGAGAATATATACAAACAAATAAGGTCATAACTTATAAGTGACATGAATGTAATAATTATTCATTTTATATAAGTAACAAAAATTTATATTATTTAATATTTTTAATAAATTAAATTAAGCATCTTAAAATGATGTATACTTAAACCTTCACTGTATATTGACATTTCTTATTTATTTATTTCTTGATTTTGATATAGTATATTGACGTTCCTTATTGTTATCATGATGAATGAAAATGTGTATGGACAACTACTTGTTTTATTATATTGATATAATCATTAATTAGATGGCCATATTGTAATTCACTCCCACATCAATGTAGTTTATCATCTTCTACTACTGGTTTAGTTAGGTGGTTGTTTGATTAATCTGTCTACAATAAGAATCTCAATTTGAAAATTCACATATTTCAATCAAAATCTTGTTAATTTTATCGAAATCATATCGGCTACTTGATCTAAGCATGGAACACTTTCTTTCACACACCTGGTACAAAGTTTAAAAAAGCATTTGTGCCTTAATGATCTTTGTATTTCTTTAGCCTACTATAACTAATTCAAAAGTTGAGGAAGGGAGCACACGACTCAAATCTGTAATTCCAATGCTGTAGGTGTAAGGAAAATACCATTTACCCAACTTCATCTCGCTGGCTTAAGTTACCCATTTAAGTCCTGATCAAGGGTTTTTTTTTTTCTTTTTTTTTGAAATAAAGTCCTGAACAAGTTACTTGCCTAAAAAATCAAGTTAACCATTATACAGCTAACTTGTACTAGTGACATATATAGACCTTAATTAATGTCACATTTTGTGAATTAAATCCCCGTCTTCATCGATTTTAAATGCTAGAAGACCAAAATTAACGGCCTTTTGGCCCTACAATGGAATAACCATGCAATAAATTTTCTGTTTTCTGTCAAAATATATTTGATCTTGTTCTTAGCATCCTGAAATTAATATGTGGACATTACAGAAACTACTTGAAAAAAAAAAAAAATCATGTCAAGCACTAGCTAGACTGATTTTGTTCCCATACACATAATTATAACTGTTACACATAATAGATTTTCCCTTTTATTTGCACGTTACTGTGAGGGTATATTGCTTGATTATGAGAACCCAATTATAACACAAAATAATAATAACACTCAATCTCAATCTCCAGCCTGTCAAAAAATATGGCTGGTGCAACTATAATCATGGTTGATTGGCTTGTGGCAAACATTCTTGAGGATTGGTGTAGAAGTAATCTTCTTCCTTCGGTTTACCAGCAACTTGACGTCTTATGGTTGGGCCTCCCCAGCGATTCGCATGAATTTCCTTCACTAATCGTGCAAATACATCCCAGCTCAATTCTCCATATTTGTATTGATCTATCAATTCCACTAACACCTTTCTGTGGAGAAGAATTGTTTTCTTATACCCTAAATATCTGCACAACATATTTAGAAAAATTGTTCATGTGATCATTTGTGTAGATTTTCAACAAAATTTGAGAAGCCATTATTGTAATTTGAAAAGGAAAAAACTTAAAACAGAGTTTTATTATAATCATTATGGAAATTAGACTCTTTTCATAAGAAGTCTAAAGTAATAGAATAAAATTTTGGATGATTTTTACTGTATTTGAAGACTAAAATTAAACACTTATCTGTTGCAATATTATCAACTGACGATTAGAGTCTTTTACACTGTGCATACAATATCGAAATTTACAATTGAATAAAGAAAAGAATTTAACTATTAATATAGATTTTCATTAACTTGTGAATGATTTTTGTTGCCTTCATAAATTTTTATTGACTTTTAACAGTTATTACGTAATTATGAAAGACTTTTTATAAATTTTTATTAACTTTCACTTTGAAAGACTTCCATAGAGTTTTATTTCGTGACTTTTATAGATATTTTATAAAGTTAATGAAAGTTTATATTGGATATCAGTGCAAATATTGCAAATCAACAAATAAATTTACATGTACCCAAAATTTAATTTAATTTTATATCACTTAAAATCTGTCAATTAAAGTACTCATAAAACTAATAATTTTTTAATTAAAAAATACTTGAGCATAATATTTAGATTTTATCATATCAGTTTTAATAAGAAAGAAACTAAATTCAATGATTCAAGAAAGAGCTAATTATAAAAACATGTACTCAGAATCCAAATTATAAGTATACTTGTCCAACAATTTGTTTAGGGTTGTTAAATTTTATGAAGAAGAACTGTTCATTAAATTTTGTTTGTTCAAATGTATGTATTTTTTTAAGTAAGTTTTTAGGGTTTATTAATATGTTACTAGATAACACTTTGTTTAGGGCTATTTATGGTATTTTAAAGGATGCTTAAATAATTGTTTTGGATGGTAATAAGGGCATCCACCATGACTTTTAAAAATTTATATTGAATAAATCGAAACTTTTAAATTTTAAAACAAAGATTCAAATGAAGTATATTTGAGAATGAAAAAAGAAAAAAAAAATACCGGCGATGGCCTTCGACAATTTTTGCCATGTTTCCTCCGTATGTAGGTACGAAAATATCACTTCGTATAGCCACATAATAATCCAAGGCTGCCATCTGGTTTGAGTGATTCTGAAAGGGCCTAAGATCTTCAGATGGTAGCAATGTCTCTTTTTTCACCTGTTTAAATACGATAAGCCAGAAAACACACACAAAAAACAGTCATCCAAATATGTACGTTATTATAAGGTAATTGTTACTCAAGGCCTAATTAACAAACCAAACTCGGGTAAGCTAGTCTGAGAGCTGACAATCTCTTTTCTCCTCCATAAATGTCTCCAGCAGCGACGTAAATTTGCATGTTGTGATCAATACCCAATGCAGTCAATACTAATGTAGTTTCCTCAGGAGTTAAAGGACACAAACCAGCCTTTCTTTTGGCCACACCATCTATCCTCTTCTCTTTCCACCATGGATAAGCATATCTATTTACTTGTTAAAAGAAATATTATCATCAGATGATGTAGTTATCAGTAGACCCAAAAACTTAATCAAGATGCAACATGCGTGAGATCAATTCAAACAATTCAATCAAACTGATTTAGTACTGTTAATAGTATAGGATATAGATGATGCATTGCCAGTGAATTAATGCCATATAGATAGTGGTTCCCTAACCTCATTTTGGTTAAATCAACAACCTCTTGGTTGTTGCAACCCTCATTACAACCAGAGAATGCTATCATGTCCATTTCATATCTGAGATGGAGGACCAGGAAAGGACCCTTTTCCCTCAGAATTCTAACGATCTTCTTGGCTAACTCTTCAATGGCAGGAGTGAATCTCAGTGCTTGATAGTTGACTCGACAACGAAGCTTTTGAACCTCTTCAGGTATCCCATTATTAGCAAGCCTAGCATCAGTTTTTTGAAAATGCACCACCTCGTATGCTCGAAAGAGTGGAAGAATCTGAAACCATGTTGTTTGATAATTAAAATAAGAAACCTAGAAATTAAACTCTAGCCAGGACACATTTATTACTACTCAGGTTTGATATATTTCAAATGAGAAATATAAACCTACCACGTAGTAGTAATATGTCATGTTAGACCAACTAATAGGCGGCATTGAATAGAGATTTTCTGCCTCCACTTTTCTCTTTAGAGCTGGAGGTAGCCCTTTCACAATCCGAACCTCATCTCTTAATGAGTTAATGAAATAGTCGACGTCGAATATGTCCTGGAACTGGCTGCGATCGTTCCAGAAGGAGGTGTTGTCCAATTGAGGAACTATTAGGGTGACATTGAGAAATCTTGCGATGGTAACCATGTCACTTATCTGCCAAGAACCATATATTAATTAACAGAAAGTAAATGAATTGGCATATGTATTACAAAATGTTAGGTAGCAAATTACTTACACCAGATCGCATTTGATTAAGTCCTCCATTTGATGAAACTAGCAAATATCCGTTGTTCTGATAAAATCCTGAAGAAAATGGTGGCAGCACAAGATTTCAAAATGATTGACAGGTTACAAAAACCAATTATATCCTCACACGTATCCATGCATGCATATGCTCTATATGTTTCAATAGTCATGCCAACTTGAATGATATTTTGTTATTCTAGCAGTGAATATTTATAATTTGTATGCAACTATACATATAACCAAATATTACAAATTATGGTGAATATCCTTTGTTGTTATAAACCCCTAATCAAATTTCGGCAGGGTCATCCAAGTTTAATATAATCATCAGAGCTTTTAAGGAAAGTAAGAGAAAAGAAATTAATATATATATATATATAATTATTAGAGTAGAAAAAGTAGAGAACTTACTTTCTTTGAGAAAAGAAAAAGAAGTATTGTGAAACTTTCTTGCTATTAAGGTTATGGTTTCTCCTTGAGAGGTTGTCAACTGGATTGCACAAGCCCATAACAAAAGCATAATAATCGAGGTTACGAGTGCCCACAATCTGTATTGACCAAGCTGAGGAGACTTGGTGAATGTCAAACTCTTAAATTTCTCCGTTTTGATCCGCTCAAATATCACCTGATTTTTTCCACCTTTGATCCCTCTCATTACTATATACTTCGTGGCATTGGATGCATCTCTCTTCAGTTCTCTATCTTTACACTGGGACTCTTCCAGGCCAATGACGTCCTTGGTATTTTCCATGGCTGCTCAAATGTCCAAAATATTTTGTGACAAGAATCCGGCCAATGAAACCAGAAATTTGCTGGTTTTAGGACTCACCAATAGACATGCATTCATGCAGATATATAAGTCCTTTAAAACCGGTGGATATTATAATATTTTCCCTTGCAGTCAAGCCAAAGTTTAATACTTATAGCCGTGTGGCTTCTTATCGTTTTCTTTATAATGTAAATTGTTTTTCCGTTTTTCATTAATTCTTTAAAATAATATATGCCTGATATTTGGATAATTAATAATTAATGATAGAAATAGATTTTAATTGTTTGGTTAATTTCCCAGGAAAACAGTTTTCAAATAATTGATTTTTTCAAGAAAAAACTGTGAATTTCAAGCTTTGGAATATATATTTTGATGTCTTGAGTTTTTTTTTTTTTTTTGATAAAATACAGAACAAAAAATTCACTTAAGTGTTTTAAATTTATTCAACTGTTTTCAGAGATTGTTTATTCAAACACAACATTACATTTTCCACCTCTTATTATCATTTTCCAATTTTAGTTATCAAAATAATATATTCCATTTAGTACAAATCATAAAGGAAGATGACTTGACAAGTTTGGCTTAAAAAAATGGAAAAAGAAGAATTGAAAAGTACTGCAGTATTATTGATTCAAAAATAGTTTAATTAAATCTTACAAAAATGAAATTAAAAATGTGTCAAAATCATTTTCATATTTAAAATGTTTTTCTGTTTTTTCCATCAAATTGAATATCATTTAACGCAAAGAAAATGCTCTGGGAACCTGATAAACATAGGTCTGATCCATTTTTCATTAATTCTAACATCGCACCATAACTACAGAGTTAGACGGGTACAAAAAGAGAAATTAATAAAATTTTGAGCAGTCAGCATATGATGTTAATACCTAATAAATGGTTGATGATTAACTTTGATTCAGCTCTACAATCTTGGACCACATGTTTTAAATGAAATAATTATGAGGATTGAGGAATACTTATAGCTAGTCGGGAAAATTAAAATTGAACAAAAATTATACAAATCAGTTTGGTAATATCTCATATTCAAATTATCCTTATCATATATGGTATCTTAAAAAGATAGAGATGGTATCAATATGATTTAGTACACAATTAAGTAAGCCTTACATGATTTGCTATATGTATGGTTATTTTATTGTTAGCAATAAACTTTTATGATAAGAATATCATAGCACATCTATTCATCGTTGAAGTGGTTAGTGTACTCTCCTTACATCTGTGATCCGATTGTAAACTTTCACCATGTGTATATACAAACATGTGTGGGAAATATTTTATCCTCTTATTATGATAATAGATATCTTCTGACATTATGAGAATATATTATAGACCATACATGCAACATTTAATTTTCATAAGTTCCGTAAGACTTCTAATATTGGCGTCAGTAGTTATTTTATTACCTTGTAATTATATAATAACATAAATTTGCGTCTGACTAATGATTTTTAAATATTTGACTGTGTATGACTTTTCATATATATATATATATATTTGTTAGTTTTGACATGGTACCTTATTGTTTAGTTTCTTATCATGATTAATAAGAAAGTGCGTAGACAACTACTTGGTTTATTATATCAATAATCAATTGCATGGGCATATTTGTAGCTATTCACTCCCGCATTAATCCAGTTTATCATCTTCTGTCTACAGTCTATTGTTTTAAGGCTAGTGGTTGTTTAGTCAACCTATCTCCTATCGGAATAGCAATCTCAAAATTCAAAATATTTCAATAAAAATCTTGTTAATTATATAAAAATCATATTAAGTCATCTAATCTGAGCAAGGAATCTTTCTTTTGACAAACCTATACACAATTAAGAAACTGTTTGCATCCAAGTTATCACTTTTGTATTAGATTATTATAATTAAATCAGGGTTTAAGAAAGGGAGTACATGACTCAAACCTATGATTTCAATGATATAGTGTAAACATGAGGGAAATACCATTTAACCAATTTTTCTCTCCAGCTCAAGTGTGCCATTTAATTCCTCAACAATTTACTTGCCTAAAAGATCGTGTTAGTTATCATATAGCAGACTTGTACTAGTAGTAGAGACCTTACTTGATGTCACATTTTGTGAGTAATATCACCCGCTTCGTCAATTTTAAATGTTGGAAGACCAAATTAACACCCTTTTGATCCTACAATGGAATAACCATGCGATTAATAAATTTTCTGTTTTCTGTTAACATCCATTCCATCCTGTTCTTAACATCCTTTAGAAGTTTATCTATTACACATTACCTGACTTTCCCTCGTAATTGCAACTTTATTGTAAGGGTATATTTTTCTATTTTAAGAACTCATCAATTAATAATTTAATAACACAAAATAATAAATAAGAATCAATCGCAATCTCCAGCCAATAACAAGAAGAGGTAAATTAAACTATTTCCATTTTGTGGCCAATATATATATATATATATATATGTATATGTATGGCTGGTGCAACTATAATCATGGTTGATTGGCTTGTGGCAAACATTCTTGAGGATTTGTGTAGAAGTAATCTTCTTCCTTTGGTTTACCAGCAACCTGAAGTCTTTTGGTTGGGCCTCCCCAACGATCTGCGTGAGTTTCCTTGACTGATAGTGCAAATTCGTTCCAGCTCAATTCTCCATATTTGTATTGATCTATCAATTCCACTAGCACTTTCCTGTCTAGAAGAATTGTTTTTTTATAGCCCAGGTATCTGCACAACATATTTAGCAAAAATGTTAATGTGATTTGTATGGACTTTCCACCAAATTTAACCTCAATATTCAAAGAGATCATTATTGTAGTTTGCAAAGAAAAAGCTTTATCCGGGTTTTATAATACATACATGGATACTCATTAACGAAAGACGTGATCTTTTATTAGTAAGAAGTACAAATGACATAAAATTTTAATTGATTTTTATTATATTTGAAGATTGAAATTAAATTATTTCTTTGTGGTACTATTATTAACTGATGAGAGTCTTTTGTACTGTACATACAATCTCAAAATTTACAATTGAATAAGGAAAGTATTAAAAGAGAACAATAAATAAATCAGGTACCGTCTATGGCCTTCGACAACTTTTGCCATGTTTCCTCCGTAGGTAGGTACGAAAATATCACTTCGTATAGCCACATAATAATCCAAGGCTGCCATCTGGTTTGAATGATTCTGAAAGGGCCTAAGATCTTCAGATGGTAGCAATGTCTCTTTTTTCACCTGTTTAGAGACGATAAGCCAGAAAACACACACAAAAAACAGTCATCCAAATATGTATGTTATTATAATTAAGTTAATTGTTAGTCAAGGTTCAATTAACAAACCAAATTTGGGTAAGCTAGTCTGAGAGTTGACAATCTCTTTTCTCCTCCATAAATGTCTCCAGCAGCGATGTAAATTTGCATGTTGTGATCAATGCCCAATGCAGTCAATACTAGTGCACTTTCCTCAGGAGTTAAAGGACACAAACCAGCTTTTCTTTTGGCCACACCATCTATCTCCTTCTCTTTCCACCATGGATAAGCATATCTGCCAGTGTGTTGATGACATTATCATCAAATAATAATGTACTTCTCGTGAAACCTAAAAGCTTAATCAGGAATGCAATTAAATGCATGACGTCAATTCAAACAATTTGATCAAACTGGTTTAACTAGTACTGCTAGCTAGTAGTATATAAGATATGATGCATTGTTGGTGAATGTTATATATATATATATATATGTATGTATATATATATATAAAATGAAAAATAATACCATTAAACCTCATTTTTAAACATAAAATGTAAGTGGTTTCATATTAACTTCAGTTTCAAATATTATTTTGATAATATATATAGAGGCTCCCTGACCTCATTTTGGTTAAATCATCGACCTCTTGGTTATCGCAACCCTCGTTACAACCAGAGAATGCTATCATGTCCATTTCATATCTGAGATGGAGGACCAGGAAAGGACCCTTTTCCCTCAGAATTCTAACGATCTTCTTGGCCATCTCTTCAATGGCAGGAGCGAATCTCAGTGCTTGATAGTTGACTCGACAACGAAGTTTTTGAACCTCTTCAGGTATCCCATTATTAGCAAGCCTAGCCTCAGTCTTTTGGAAATGCACCACCCCGTATGTTCTAAAGCGAGGAAGAATCTGAAACCATATTGTTTAATAATTAAGATCTGAAACCAAGTAATTTAACTCTAGCTAGCACACAATTATCAATACTCAGGTTTGACATAGTTCAAATGAGAAATAAACCTACCACGTCATAGTAATAAGTCATGTTAGACCAACTAATAGGCGGCATTGAATAGAGACTTTCTGCCTCCACTTTTCTCTTTAGAGCTGCAGGTAGCTCTTTCACAATCCGAACCTCATCTCTTAATGAGTTAATGAAATAGTCGACGTCGAATATGTCCTGGAACTGGCTGTAATCGTTCCAGAAGGAGGTGTTGTCCAATTGAGGAACTATTAGGGTGACATTTAGAAATCTTGCAATGGTAACCATGTCACAGATCTGCCAAGAACCATGTATTAATTAACAGAAAGTAAATGAATAGGCGTATGCATTAGAAAATGTTAAGCAGCAAAGTACTTACACCAGATCGCATTTGATTAAGTCCTCCATTTGATGAAACTACCAAATAGCCGTTGTTCTGATAAAACCCTGAAGACAATGGTGGCACAAGATTTCAAAATGATTGAGAGGTTGGAAATACCAATTATATCACGTCGAAATATACACGTATGCGTGCATGGAACTAAATATGAATATCTATGATTGCTATGCATATAAACATAACTAATACAATTTATACACAAATAGACTTACTTGCAGGAGGAAGAGGAAACTTTGCTCTAGGGGCCAACGTATTTCCAAGTGCTCTCAACTGCAGTGCAATAGCCCAGATCATCACCATACTTGTGACTCGAACCAGCCACAGTTGAATTCGAGCCATTCGAATTCGTGCAAGAATAATACTCTTTAATTTTTCCGCTTTGATCGTCTTAATATATTTCAGTTTTATCTTACCATATGGTTTCTCTTCATCGTGCTGATCTGTTTCTGCATAATTAACCTTGAAGTAATACATTTTGATTTTTTTTTTTTTTGGTGGTAAAATACTGTCTAAAGAATTATTGACGAAAGTGAATTGAAACCATAAACATAATCCACAAAAGCCAACCAAACCACCTTCAAAATTAAAAAGATAAAAGAAAACTGAAAAGATAAAAGTACATTTAGGTTTATATATAATTTTAAAAAAAGAAAATTAGGAGAGATTTTGCATCAAAACAAACTTGGTATTGCTTTTTTTTCAACCAGCAAATTCTGGGAACTTCTCAGAAAGCTGTTTTAAGGATAATCAAGCAAGATTCTAGGAAATTTAAAGTAGAACAAAATTCCCTGCTGTTATGACCACTCATTATTAATAATTACAAGGAATTGATTTCCTTCGCTTTTAACATCAGTATGATAGAATGAACTTTATTAGATATTAATTTCTTTAATTTCTACATTTACTAATATATAGTATTTATTTGTCATACATAATGAATATATATTTGAGTCATCTGTATGAATTGATTAGGAAATGAGTTGATCACTATAATACATTAAATATATATATTATTGCTTCAATATAATTAAATTATTATTGCTGTTATTATTAATCAGATGGAATTTGAGGAGTGATTGTCTCATTTTTTTTCATTTTCATAATACAAAACTGACACGGAAAAGAGTAAATATGTGAGATGTGAGATTCATGAGGGCAACACATAATTAAAATAATAACACTGTGGAATAAATAATGGCAAAACTCAATTGATAAGTTGACAACTTGACGCATATAAATTTAATTACTCGAGATTGGAACCTTGTAGTCATCTATGCATGATTACCACAATTAAAATTGAAGAGACAAAGTAACACAGATTAATTACGAGAAGGAATAAGTTTAGTAAGGTCAGATTTTCTTTTTGCATTTAACAAATTTGGACCGCTACCAGTTTGAGATGTAGTTTTATAATTTATTACCTGTGTTAGGAAACAGTATTTTCCTCCTGTGTTTTGAATTGATTCTTAAAATCCCTTTAACATTTTAAATTTTATTTTTCTAATGGGGCTAATCTCACTTTCTCTCCTATAGTTTGAATTAATACTCAAAAGTTAAAATCTTTTTTTTTTAATTATTATTATTATTGGAGGGAAATGAGATTAACCCCCAAAAAAATGAAATTTAAAGATGTTTATTATGGAGCATGATGACTGCGGGACAACAAAAAGCAAGATTATTTATTAGGAAAGGAAAACAGATGAAAATTTAATAAGAGAAAATAAGTTAATGTTTCCTGTTTCATTAAAATTACATGGTTTCAAATAATAAAATCCAGCACTTTTTTGTTTTTTGTTTTTTTTAATATAAAATCTATCACTTTTACTCGGTTAAGGGACAGAATTGGCCTGGTTTAGATATTTGAGACAAAATGAACAATTTTTTTTACCAATCATTTTCATTAACATAAGCTGTGCGTCTTGTGCAGAAAAACTATGAAATCCTCTTGCTTAGCTGAAGTACTCATTTTGTACGTTCCCAACTTGGGGTTGACATTTTCATGATCAGATTGAAATGGATTGAAAAATTTTCAATCCAACATCCAATAAATTCTTCAACTTAACCCAACCTAATAATAATCGGATTGGATTGAATTGAATTCAATCCACTACAAAAGTATAAAATATTCAATTGATAATTCTCATAATTTTAACAATTTGATTATAAATAAAACGAATACAAATAAAGAAGGGTTATTATGAAAAACCCCCCTGAAATGCAAATTAATCGAAATTTACCCCCCGTTTTTAAATTATTAGGTAAATTACCCCCTGCCGTTAACTTTCGTACAAAATGTTGACATTTTCCATCCGAAATAGTAAAATGACCAAAATACCCTTACCATATCCTATAAAATTCCTCTTATACCCTTCAAACTTATGAAATGACTAAAATGTCCTTTAAATTATTAATTAATTAAAATATTAAATAAAAAATTAAATCAACAGCAACAATTCTTCACCATTAAATCAACAGAAACAACAACGATCATCAAACCCAGATAGCTTCATCTTCATCAAACCCATCCCAAATATTGAACACAACCAAGACCTACATCTTCTTTAACATCATCAAGGATGTAATCTTCATCAACACCCAGAACAACAGAACCCAAAAACTCCAAAAATCACCAAATCATTTAAAAAAATCACAAAAAAAATAAAATAAAAATAGAAAATCTGATGGAGCTAACGTGGAGAGATGAAGCAGTTTGCTCCACCGCCATCTCAGATGGAGGCTCCATCTGAGATAGAGAGCCGTCAGAGAGCAATCTGGGTTTCAGATCAAAGAAGAAGCAAAACACACACATTCAGATCTGTTTTCGATCATTCAGATCTTAAAAACACACACATTCAATCATTCAATCCCTCAACATGTGGAAGAAGAAGCAAAGGCTATGGTGGCAGATGGCGTCGGCGGTTTTGCTGCTGCTGGAGAATTGGGGTTTTGATATGAAGATGTTGAAGATGCAGGTGACGATGGTGATGATGGATTGAGTATTTTCTTTTTTAAAGAAAAAGAAATTGTTGAAGATGAGCAAACAGTAATCTGGGTATGATGTCTGATTGTGTTGATGGTGGTTCTGGGATTGTGATAATCAAGTGACGATGGTGATAATCCTTCGAACCCAGAAACTGGGTTCCAACAAACCCAGTTCTGGGTTCCTTCGAACCCAGATCTGGGTTCGATTGGAACCCAGTTTCTGGGTTCGATTGGAACCCAGATCTGGGTTCGATTGGAACCCAGATCTGGGTTCGAACGAACCCAAAATCTGGGTTCCAATGGAACCCAGAACTGGGTTCGTTGGAACCCAGTTTCTGGGTTCGAAGGAACCCAGAACTGGGCTCCTTCGAACCCAGAACTGGGCTCCAACGAACCCAGAAACTGGGTTCGAATCGAACCCGGTTCTGGGTTCCATTAGAGAAGTAAAAGAAAAAGAAAAAGAAGAAGAAGAAAAAGAAGAAGAAGCGCAGAAGCAGAAGAAGAAGAGAGAGTGGAGTGAGGGATTTTGTGTGAAGAAAATTTTTTTTTAAATCTTTTATTTTTTATTTAATATTTTAATTAATTAATAATTTAAATGACATTTTAGTCCTTTCATAAGTTTAAAGGGTATAAGAGGAATTTTATAGGATATGATAAGGGTATTTTGGTCATTTTACTATTTCGGGTGGAAAATGTTAACATTTTGTACGGAAAGTTAACGGCAGGGGGTAGTTTACCTAATAATTTAAAAACGAGGGGTAAATTTCGATTAATTTGCATTTCAGGGGGGTTTTTCATAATAACCCAATAAAGAATCAATAATTATAAATAAAAGATTCAATCCACCACAAAAACTAACCTTAATCATCATCCCTAACTAGTGTTTTTCTAAAGAAATGAGAAAATCTTGAAGTTAGAATTACAAATAGACGTTTGTCGGGTTGGATTGAAAATTTTTTAACCCAATCCAACCCAATTTAATTTTCAACCCAACTCAATATTTTTACGATTGGATTGGATTTGTTGGGTTGAGTTGGAGATATCCATCCCTATTCCGGTATTCCCAACAGAATATATGGCATCAAATTTATCAGAAAAAAGAAAACATTTCCTCACAACAAAATTACAGTGGAGATAACCACTCTTTCCTTTACCAAGGGTATTCCATCACAATGATTTCACCCTGTTCCCAAGAAAACTGGAATTAAGTCAATAATGCTTTCGACTCCACTTCTCCATGCACAACTAGCAGAAATGGCACCTAGAACACATGACCTCACCAGTAGAACTCCAGGCAACTGGCACTTTGAGATCATCCTTTCAAGAGAGTCTGTCTTCTTTCTCATCTCATGGCTGAGCTTTTTGAGAAGCAGATTCCTGAACTTGAAGCAAGAGCGAACTAACAAGGTTTTGTCAAGATTACTTCATTCCTACAAAATCAGAAACTTGACTCACGAAAGATCTTCCACACCACCTATCAGCAAAGAGGCAAGGAGCAAGTGGCATTTCATACTATACCTCCCAAGCATAACATCTCTCAATCCCAGTTCAAATACTTCAATAATGCTAAAAGAGATGGCAAGTTTGCTGGGCAGGGCAGAATTAAATGTTTAGTGCACAGAATTTTCACAATATATACGCCCAGGCAGCCTGATGGTGGATTTCTTTAACTTTCAGAGCTGCTGTCAAAACAGCCACACCACCTCACCACAAGCTTGATTTATTTGCTATTGATGCAGACCCTCACAAACTTTCATCAGAAAAGAATAGTCATATGCCGTTTCCTTGCATTGACTATAGCGGCCGCCTTCACCAAAATGTCCTCCAGTCATATTTGTCTTCAAAATGACGGAAAGAGAACAACTAGAACAAGTGTTATCTCGCACTTTGGCCACCCATTTGGCAGCTTCCCAAATTCCAACTCTGCAATTCAATTAAATGTTAATTGTTAATTTCAAAATGAATAATAAATTATTAAAGTTTAAGATATAAGCAAGTGAATACAATGCATGTGGAAAGTAAGTAAACAATGTAAGGTAAGATACACAAGCACATGTAATTACTAATGACAAAAAACACAAGATATGAGTTTGCCTTGAGTCATGAAAAGATGCTGTGACGAGAATGGAAGGATGGCAAACACCACTAGGAATGTTATCATAAGGACAATAACTTCGGATCAACTCAAATTCTGACTGTATCTGAGGATTGCCAAATTCTTCGTAGTCTAGAGTAGTGAGAGGCAAACTGGGATCCAACAATGTGTTGCATATATCAAGAAATGGTACCTGATATAAATACTCCCAAAAATCAGAATTAAAATTTTAAATTAATACTAGTACCTGTATCTACTTGTCTCTGTAATCACTGAGAATAAGAACAGAATTCATTTTTTTTTTCTCTTTCCTCTTTCCCAAGGACGATATAGAACAAAAAATATTGCTCTTCCATCAATGACTGAAACAAATATAGACCAAAATAGAGGAAATGACTGCATGGAAGTTTGTTAAACGGGAGCCATTTCCTAGTTGAAATTTTCCATTCACTCTTAGCTAGCAACAAGAAGGCAACAATATGGAAACAGCCAATGAAAATTGGTTATCAAGAAGAAAGAAATTGACATTTGAACAAATTTAAAAGCTGTTCATTTCTTGATTCCCTTGAGCGTGACAGTGTGAATGGCAAAACCTAATATGCAACTCTAATTCAATCTACAGAAATTCAAAACAATAGTAATTAGTAATGAATGGTCAATAGTATGCAGTACGATCTAACCTTCAAAATGGCAGCACGAAACAGTTGTGGATACATATTCATAGCTGCCCCTACAATAAGACACCCTGCACTATAACTCATGGCAGCAAGTCGATCTCTACAAACATAACCCTCATTAACCAAGTAGTTGCCACATGATACAAAGTCATTTATGGAATTTCTTTTGTATATTCCAGTACCAAATTTATGCCACGCAGAATCAGCACCACCACCACCCCTGCCCGCCAAAAAAACATTGTTAGAAATCTATCACTAGCAATGCCATGCACATTTTATTTCAGCAAGCCATCAACAGGTATCTGATGTGATAGTATTTAACACCACAATTAACCTCAATACAGAAAGTAAACAAGAGAAGATTAATAAGAATATTATCATGATCAATTCTATATAATTCAAAACTGAAACATTTTTTATTGTAAACAAAAAGAAATTTACGTAAGTGAAAAATCCTAGGACATTTCCCAAACAAATGGAAGTTTCATAGTCACAGCTTTCTGAAGAGATTAATATTTTCGAAGTGCATTTGGATATCAGCTAAATAGTGGTCAAGACGAAAAAATAATGTAAAAGAACCAGACTAACCTCACATCCGCAAATGCCAACACCCAACCACGATCCAGTAAACTTAGGCGGTGTGTGCACCAACTTTTATCCAGAACTTCTCCATATGCTCCATAGACTTGTAACAGTCCAGGAGACTGGACCCTCTGCCAGGTTTTCTGAGAGTACAAGATTGTCAGAGGAACCTTAACTCCATCATGAGATACAACTTCTTTCCTCTCACACCGATAGACACTGGAAAAGGTCTTCCATCTTTGCGGCATAGTATTTCGGTCATGTCCTTCACAGTTTTGTTGGTCAATAAGTTCATCAGTGTCTGGTTCATATGGAGCTGAACAGGATCCAGCAATATCAGAACCACTGCCTAGTTCGTTTTGCTGTACAATTGAGAATGTCTGTCTAGACATGTCGTAGTCAACAATCACATCAGGCATCTGTGCATTCCAACGAAGGTTAAAGGAACTGAATTAAATAGTAAGCCAGCTGTCACTCCCTTAACTAAAACGCAAGTAAGCAGCATTCACCAAATTCAGATGAACTTAAACAGATCACCTCAAAGGTATGTGTTAGCTTACATGAAATGTTTCAGTCACCAAGAAATATTATTGACAGAAAATAGGTTTTACAATTAGAAGAGTGTATCCCCCTGAATATTTTTTACTTTCTGCAATGTCAACAATACATATGTTTTTAAGGATGAAATTATGCTTCATTTAGAATTTGAGAACAACATGAACAAACACATCCACAAATTCCAAACAATGCTTAATATACAAAGAAACTTCATATAATATGCTAAAGCAAATATCTGGCAATGAATTAGCCATCTGGATAGGTGAGACAACAATGAAGTTGACTTCCAAACCTTCCTTGAGACATGCTTTTTCACAGAAAATAATAAGATACCACTGAGGATATATACTATCACAATCAGGTTTTTCTTACTTTGATACGGTCCAAGAAGTTGGAAAACTGTCAAAATAATATTCACCTGATGCAAATCAAACAAAATGCCAGGCATTGGGTTGTAATGCCACAGACATTCTACTGATTGTGAATATTAGAAGAATGAGAGGGAGAGCTCCAGAGCATCAGTTATTAGTACCACTAATCAAGTAAGATAATTAGAAGTTATACCACTGGAGATGAAAGTACTGCACGGTATACTGACTTCATGAAATCATGGTTTGAACCTGGAAGAATGCTACACGAATATGATGGCAGAGGAAAAAACCATGGATTAAGATGCTCAATCTCCAGCAGATACTGCAAAACAACTCAGGAAGTATTAAAATGATTACAGATCTAACTATATGTGTAAACGAGAAGCATGACAATGGTTAGTATATCTATCTGTTTTTCTTTTTCAAAAATAAAACACTCCAATCTCATAATTGAAAGTGGTGACCCCAATTAGCTCATAACGGCAATAATGCACAACTGCAATATTTATCAAAACAAAATTGAACATTGTAAAATAAACTTGTTGGAAATGTTAGTGTTACGAAACGGATCTCAACCTATGAAAACACAGTAACTGAAATTTATTCTTCAAATTATGGCAACATACTGGTTTGTGGCAGATAACCCTCTTGCAAGGGTTTATTTTGATATTCACTTCTCCATGGAAGCAGATATGTGTAAGATTTGTGCTGGTGGTACTTGCACACTTGAGAATGGGTTATTTCAATTGCACCGATAGAGACCAGACTTCAACTCATACGAGCTTCAAATTCAGACCAATGCCTAGGTATGGATAAGCATACCTGGTTTGAGTTTGGAAATACTGAAACCCCAGAATTCTAATGACTAGCAAAGGGCCTAGGAATGCCTCTTCAGATTGTAGAACCACCTTAGATCAGACTTATAGATATTATGCCAATGTATTGGAGGATATTGATGTTTGAATTGAATCACCTATTTTCATTAAGCCTTTTAAATCTCAAGAGTATAGCTTTTGGATTTTATCTACTATATCTTTGATTTAAACCAATGAACAAATTCTCAAGAATGCAAGTACTGGGCCAACAATTTTTAACATGGTATCAAAGCCACTTTTATCAGAGTGCATAGGTCCAAGTTCTCTACATGATTGCATTAGTGTTCGTTTCTAAATTTGTTTTGGGTTTACATTGCCTGTGAAAGGTTGCGTTTAAAGTGCCTAGATATTATTATTGGGTTCTTTCCTAATACCTTAAGATCTTGGATCTAGTGGTTTCTAACATATGAATATGGTGATATAAGTGATTTTGAACAAGGATTTCATTAAGAGATTTTTTATACCTTACTATCAATTTTGATAGGTAAAGTGATGGAACATAGCATAGGGACACCTTTTCAATTGAGAAAGAGCACTAGATGTCCATTGAAAATGTCCATATCTTGTAAGCTGATATCTTCACTAGGAAGAATGATATTCTGAGTAGAAAGCAAAAGCACGTTAGAGAAGGAAGTAAAAGATACGCAACCAAAAACAGAGCCAGTCCAAACTGTAAGTCACCTGCCAATTAGCCGAGTGAATATCTTCTGATCGGCATTTAGCCAAGTAATAATCTCCACTAGACCATTTCTCATTTTCACTTAGAGGAGCATTAGTGAGAATATAGAACAAACCATGGTGATGTTCCAGAAAATACTGTACTCCAGAAACACGCTTTCTTATTCTTTTCAAGCCAGCTAATGGGTTGGCTGCATCTATCACATAAACCTGCAATCAAAGCAGCAGAATGTAAACATAACAAAGAGAGCATGCTTTGAACATAGTTACATAGATACTCGAAGTAAACAAAACAAAATAGGTAAATTCCTTCCTCAGATGAAGTCCTTGAGTTTGAATTCACAGTTATAAACTTTCCATCTTTGGTGCTTGTTATATCCACACAAAACCTGGAATCACCTTCTGTAAAGACTGGGACATCATCTGCATTATCTGATCCTAGTTTTGAGAAGAGGACCCTGACACAAAAAACAATCAAATGAGCAATAATCCCCATCTTCAAGAGAAAAGGCTAAACATAAAAGTGAAAATTTTACTTGTAAGGTCGTTGATTCTCATCAGATATCGTATAGAACAGAGACTCGCTATCTTGAGCCCATGCCAAGCTGACAACCCCATCAACCAGTAACCTAGGGACCATAATTCCATTTCTGAGGTCCTTAATTTGAAGTATGAATCGTTCACTGCCAGTAGTGTCAAGTGCGTAAGCTAGAAAATTGTGGTTCGGTGAAACTCGACATGTACCCACATGAACATAACCTACAACAGTGTCCGTACCAAACCTCAAAATATAAAAAATTAAAAAATTAAAAAGATCTTCTTCACAGCAGTGATGCATAAGCACAACAAATGGTCCACACACTAAGATAAGCCTGACAGGAAACACTATATAGGTACATTAACATTTATATACATAGCAGTACTATGAACTTGGTTTTTCTCCCACCATTCAAGCTTTTCTTTCTTTACACAAGCTCTTTCCTCTTAGTAAGTAAATATGTTATTGAATCTTACAATAAAAATTCATGAATAAGGTCAAAGCAAGCACTACAAAGGCACCAGAGCAAATGAACAAGAAACAATTTTTACTCCTTTCTAAACAGATGAACATCAACCATTTTCACAGGAGCAACATTTACAGTATATGACACAAATTCAGATGGACATAATGTTGAATAACTTAAAGGGTATTTGTCATAAACAATGAGGAATCCAAGAAAAGAGTTACCATGCTTTTCAGCAACTTCATTCCAATCAAGCAAAATCTGCTCTTTCCCTCTTGAATTAACAAGAATAGTCTCCAACCAACCACGACCCTCCTCTGCCTCCAACCTCCTACATAGAACCGGATACTCCTTCCCTTCTGGCACATATTGGTAGTATAGCCTAATAAAAACAATAAGGCAACGATTGCATAGACTAAAAAGGATGATAAAATAGGAAATGGGTTGGTTGAAAATGGACTGACCATGGTCCCCAACGCTCGGGAGGAGTGAAAATGTTGGTGGGCATTCGGGCTTTCATCTCAGAGAAGAGAGTGCGTTGTAGGTTTTGAGCGTCAGCCATGAAAGCGTGAGCGTAGGAGTTCTCCTGGTGGAGGTAGTTGATAAAATCAGGGTCGTCAGTGTGTTTCATCCAATGGTAAGGATCTTGCCAAGTAAATCCATGAGCAGAGACAGTGAAGGGGACTTTCTTAGGGACTGGAGGAGGTGGTTGTTGGGGTGATGCCAACGTGTGTAGTCTTCGTCGACTGAGAGAAGAGGACATGGCTGCTATTAACTTCAAAGAGAGGGGCAAAATCATAACGGATCTCAACTGCGAGGCAACACCCATCGCTTCTCCTGGTTTAATCATGTAAACAACTAAAAGGGTATTTATACAGTGCACAGGTGATTCAATCGTTCCTAACAAAAAGGTATTTTAAAACAGGGTAATTTTTTTTTTTTTAATTAATATAAAGTTCATGTCCCTCCGTTATGAAATTAAATATTTAAATTAAAATTAATATTTAACATAATATGTAACATCGATATAAATTTAAAACACATATATACATATATATATTTATAGGTCATGAAATCGAATTAAGACATATATAACATGTAGTTTAGTAAGCACATATTGAGACCCTAACTTTTTTTTTTTTTACATATTATAATTATATTTGTTATTGTCGAATTTTTTTTATTAGGACATTAAAGTACAATCTGAAATTAAGACTCCCAAAAATGGGAGGAATAACCCATATGAAATGAGAAAATCGCCTACATATCAAATTGATAAGCTGCAATTCGAACCTTGACCTAAAGCTCAGGAAGAGCAATATCAAGAGGGTGGATGCCACTATACCGTACTGTCAATAACAAAATCCTAGCTTTTTTCACTCGTCATTATGAAGAGCACCAATTCGATTTTTAAATTTTTATTTGTTAAAGAAAAGTTTATCCAAAGCACTATCTGAATACATCTTATAGATTTATAGAAGTAGATTATACATACCATTGGGTCTTTAATTGATGATCAATTTTAGTGGCAAAATTAATAAAATGAAAAGATATACAACTTTTTCAATTAGATTAGTGATATACATCTTTTTTGTTTTTGTTTTTTTAAGCAACCGCTACTTAGAAAGTTTCCGAAACCAAGGAGTAAGAGATTAAAAATTAGTTAATAAAGTAATTGTTTTAAAATATATTATAATCATATTTTAGGATAAAATTGAAATTAGAAAGTGAGAGGGATGCTGTGAGCAAGAATAGGATTGTTACCTTGGAGATAGGGTTGAAATGCTGATTCCTAAAATGGAATAAAGAGTAAGAATTTTACCTTTTTTTTTTTTTTTTTTTGAGAGCAGATTAATAATTGTACTTGAACAGATTAAATTCTCCGTTAAGGAATCATCATTTCTTGATCCTGTAATTTGTGCAATCAAACACAAGAAAGATATTCCTTTCCACCGTTCTTTTTCTGTTGATGCGACTCCAGACGTGTTTTACATTTGTTTTCCAATTTGGTCCTCCAAAGCATCTGAAACTTATTTTAGCTTCCTTCTTACAGGAATTTCTAAAGCCTGCAGTTTCGGAGTATGCTACAAAACAAGTTCATTACGATTTACAATTTACCACATGCTAGTTCCTACCATAACCTTGCGCAAGAAGTTAGCTGCAGTGCAAAAGTTCTAGTCCCCCATATATTTTTTAAAATTTGGAAGAGGAACATACTAACTATGAAACAATCAATGAAAAAACTTATGAATTAACCAGATTAAGTTATCTGTACACGACAAATAACGGGTGTAGATTCCCTACTTTACTGACAAATAAATATATCACAACCTGTCACTGCAGATACCATTAACATAATGACTGAAAGCACACTACAGTCGCAGATTTCCAACCATCCATACCTGCCACCTCCACCCAGATTCACCCTTGTAATCTTCAAGAAATAGCCTTCAACCATTCATTTGTTTCCATTTGCAGACTTCATCAATTACATGAGCAACTTTTTTTATTTTAATTATTAGTTTATATATTCCATAGGACTACCAGAATTCTAACTCTTAGTAGCTTCCTTATCCATATGCTTCTCATCCTCAACATCCTGCAAGTAGCAATAAACAATTTCATATCAATTCAGGTATAACTATTCTAGTCAGCATGTATTGGATTAGGTTGAGATGCGTTGTGTATCATTAAAAAAGTTTGGAATTAATATTGTTATTGGACTAAAATCAAAAGCATCTTATGTTTTTTATAATGAGAGTATAAATTTGATAAAATTAGCTTGTGAATTAAACCCAAATATTCAATATAATTTTCATGACACAAAATCATTACAAATATTTTTTAAAAAATAATATAATTACTGTTAAAACCATTTTCAGATGAAATACAATTATTAATGATTTTTTAGCTTAATTTATACGAGTTATTAAAATTTTTTATGTTCCCTTTATTTTTTAAAAAAATTAGCACTCAAAAAACGAAAAATGAAAAGTACAATTATAAGTTTATAACCCAAATGTGTAGGTTATGTTGAAACCAACTACACAACTGGGTTTTCACAATAACCAGAGAGTACATTGTAAAGACAGACAGTAACAAGACTTCATATAGCACCAAATACAGACTTGAATAGAAATCCAGAGTTTGTGCCTTTGGACGCTGTAACAAAGGCGTATAGGACTCAAACACCAGAATTCTACTCACATCAGTATTTCTGTACGGGTGATACATAGACTAGCTACAACTAGTTCCTAGAATGCCCTCATAACTTACATTTTGGATAATGTGACAATAGTGGGTTTCATCATAACTCACAAAGGTGGGTAATGATTGCGCTTTTTTCTTGTTTTTTCTTTTTTTTTTTTCGAGTTGTTAATAATTTCTTTTTTAAAATTAAAAAAATATATAATTTAAATACGTACTTATAATTTTATTTTATTTATAATTACTTATAAACATTTTGTAAAATTTGTGTTCTATAAAAAATAAATGTTAATACTCTTATTAGCTAAGATAACTCTAATCTTATAATATTCATTCTTTTATTATTCAAAACATAATCAAGATTAATTTTAATCATATATCATGGTGCACCAAATACTTATAAGTTATATCCAATGCATTATTATCTAAAATAATCTAATTTAATCACATTTCACTCAATCCAATACGGCATATTAAACAAGGATGTCCTTTCTTGTTAATCAAAGGGAAGTAAACCAAAAAAAGGAAAAAAACACAAAGCAAAATGGAAAAGTGAAAAATACATGCTAATATCGAATAGTGCCATGTTAAACTGTTAGAGTAGCTTAAATGAAATTAAAAGATAATTTAAACTTACAGAATTGCCAATCTTATCAAAATCATCATCAAAGCTCCCATCACCATCCTCTGAAAGACAATGTAACAATCAACAACTTGAATGTACTTAAAAAAAAAAACAACTTGAATGTAAAGTAGCCAAAATGAACTAAAGACAAACAAAGCATAAATTGCTAAGTGCAGTTTGTTCATGGTTCTGACATTTATTTCTCACGAGAACGTTTGCTCATAAAGAAAGTAAAACTATAATCCCGGTTCTGTAACAATGTGCATAGCTTGATCAAAGGATTAGCAAGCCATAAAAACAATATAATTAACTACTTATACAAAAACACTAACCCACCAACAATGACAAGGGATAGAAATATACTTTTTGGCCTGAATGTGGACTACATGAAAAATCAACTAACTGTGTAGATTCCGAATTGTCAATAACAACCCACCATGTTTTCTTTAAGATAAAAAAGAGTCGAAGGTTTCCAAGAGTTTGACATAGAAATCAAGTACCAATAAACAAACTCATTCCTATGCTATTGTTGTCATAAAGTGATACCTTCCTGGTCTCCAGTGTGCGACAGGCACCAGATATATGTCCAAATGCTTTAAAAAATTAAGTAACAATGAAGCTACCTTTCGACAGTCGAAAAGACAAAAACATTGTGGCCATTTCACAATGTACCGATTCTTTATGTTGTCATCAAAACCAAGAATCAACCACACAGATGAATCAATGTATGATGCTCAAGTCCATTGCATGAGATACAGAAGATAGGTTGCATTCTAAAAGATATGCTTGCACAGTTATTAGAGTCCTGATCAAATCATAGACCAGGACCAGGCAGCCAAATTATAAATGAAAAAAATATCTGTTGCAATCAGATGGAAGGTAAATATGACATTCTAACCAGGTGTTGATAATGACAATAGTGTTAAGAAAATATATACCTGCAGTAAATATGACATTCTAACCAGGTGTTGATAATGACAATAGTGTTAAGAAAATATATACCTGCACCTCCATCACTGTCTTCAAGATCTCCCAAAAGAAAAGTATCCAAATCCTGCTCAGCTGATGAGGCAGTTGAAGTTTTAGTTTTCAAGTTCTTCTCTGTCAACTCTGTTTTATTAGTGTCTCCAACTACTGGAGTTGGCTTCACTATATTATCTGTTACCTGCTTCTCTGCTTTGAGCTTAATGTCCTCCATGTACTGCTTCTCATACCTGAGCACAAGAATAGCAAGAAAAGAAATGATTCAACGAGAACTCTATCTTTGGTATTATTTCCATACACATTAATTATTTATATGCCTAAAGATATAAAAAATTACATGTTCCTCTACTTATACATACACACTTAATAGTGAGAACCCACCAACCCTCCCACACCTATGCAAACACTCACAAGCACACCAACAGTCCAACACACCCACACCCTCAAACACCCATCCAAATAGACAAACAAACAGATATGCATGTGCACACATGGACAAAAGAAAACATAATTAAAGTTTCCTCACATCAAAACCCACATAAATGAAAAGCGAAGAAATTGACAAATATCAGCTTCAGATATGTTGTACCATACTCCAGTTACATAACCTATATTTCCATGCAACATTCTAACTTTCAGAAGGATGTAGAAGACAATTACATTCATTTTGAGCCATAACAAAATTCAAAACAACACACAAATAACATTTTACACCTAAAAAGAATAGTCATCATCCATAGTTGATTAACTATATAGTTGTGAATGAATTAAATTCCATCTTCTTTTCTTTTAATGCAATACATACATACATATTCCTCTTCTTTTAATGATCAATTTCAAACGACAACACCACCTGACCAACCGTTTATTATAAGAACAACATTCAGAAAACTCTTGACCATTAGCACTTATACTACACCATCCATCACTACAACCTTTACCCACAATTTCAATTAAGCAATATGCAGCAGGCAAGATCTCGTATCAATAATATACTAAAATTCAAAGCAAAGATAGAGACTTTACGCAGAATATTGATAGTTACTTACGGAGCCACATGAGTGCTCACAAGTGTAAAATATATCTTCCAGAATTTCCTTTCTTTCATAACACGAGGGCACAATTCATATCTTAACTTGGATATTCCCTGCAACATGAGCATCATTATCATAAAATTCAAAACCAATACTTGTACCTCTCTTAAACAACCGCAACAATGCAGAACAGGAAATGTACCTTGACAGTGGTGAGAACAAGGGTGGCATGTCGCTCTTGCCACTCCGTCAGATCCTTCCGTACATTGGACGCCGTGGTCGGCACATCGGAGATTTCAGCTTCATCTAATTCTACAACACACGATTGAACATCTCAAAATTTCAAAAAAAAAAAAAAAAAACGCATTGAGTGAATTTGAATCCGCAGTTTGAATATGATCCACTACCTTGAACAGGAAAGTTTTGGAATGTACTAGACGTAAGTCCTTTAACGAAATCTCTCAAGTCATCGGTGACGCCGAACTTCCGGAGCTCCGAGTCCGAAAAGGCGGGATCCGAAGAGGAAGAGGAGGAGGTGGCGATAGACGACAACGAGGAGGAGAGCTGAGGTGGAATTATGTCGGTGATGGACTTGATCGGGATCTGATCGGCTTGCTTGAGAGCAGCCGTTTTGATCTCGTCGGCTTTCTTGGAAGCTTCTAACGCCAGTTCCTTCGACTTCTTGGCAGTCTCTGCCACCAGATCAGCGATTTTGGTGGAGGCTGTTAGGGTTTGCGATTTCTTCGCCGCTTCTTCTGCGAAGGATTTTGCTCTCTTCCAGAAATCCTCCATTGCGACTCAGGCGAGTGGCTACCAGAGATTATTATTGAAGAGAAATTGGCAATGCGACGTCGTTTTTGTTGTCCTATAGTAGTAGAAGCAGTGAATGCAAATGGGTGCTAAACGTCAAACGTGCTTGCGCTACTCTTTCAGTGATTTTCATAATCAGGCTCACATTTGCAGTCACAGACGACTTGATCTTTAATTCATCTTTGGGTTTTTAGCAAAGCTTCCCTAAACAAGAGCTGAATTGCACATCTATCCCAACAATACAAAATAATTTCTCTAACATTCCTAAACTATCTGTGTTTTAAAATATCTCTAAGACTTTTTCTGATTTTATCATTTTAAAGCTTAAAAATATGAAATGATAAGGATTTAATGGAATTATTAATGTCGATTAAATAATTAAAAATTTTCAAAAAATGAATTGTTATAATGAAACTATATTGTTCAAAAATTAAATAAATAAGAGAACAACTATAAAATCATTATTTTGTGAAATATTTTATATATTTATCAAATTATCATATCTTTTATGATATAAATTTGAGGTTTTGAAATTTAGATAATGTGCATTCCCCTAACTCCCTCCAAGTTTAATATTAATATAAATAAAATTATAAAACTATCATATCGAAATTTATTCTCATAACTATAAGGCTACGCTTGGCACATGGGATTAGAATGAAATAGATTATATTGGAATGAAATGAATGGATTGGATTGAATAATTACTGTCACATGTTTGGTATAACTTGGAATTAAATTAAAATTATATCATATTATATTTGGCATATATTGAAATTGGATTGGAATAAAATTAATTTAAATATTTTATTATATAACCTAAATTAAAATTAATTTAAAAACAAATCTTCAAAAAATCTATCATACATATCTACAAAAAATCCATCAACATATCCATGAAAATTCACAAAAATCCACGAACAAAAATACACAAAAATCTCAAAAATTCATTTTTCTTCTTTTTTTCTTTTTCAATTTTTTCTCTTTGTTCTTCTTCTTCTTCTTCGTTGTCTCCCCTTCCTCTCCTCCAAGCTCTATTTTTGGGTTGGATAATAAATCTAGAACTAGATGACCCCAAGCCTAAAAAAAAAACAAGAAAGAAGAAGAAGAAGAAGAAGAATACGAAGTAGAGAGGGTAAAGAGTGCTGCCAAGGAAGACGGTGACTGAAGTGGCAAGAGAGGAAGACGGTGAGAAGGTATCAGGCTTAAAGTTAGGGAGAGAGAGAGAGAGACTCATTCCATTTATTCCCAACTTATTCTCAAACCAATCAAATCTCACCATTTTTTAGTAAGAATGACTATTCCCATAAGAAAAATGATTTGATGGAGTTTGAAATTAAGTTTAGAATCTCACCAATGACTATCCAAAGGTAGGATTAAAGAGTTTAAGATTTTTTGAATTCCAAACTCACCTTAAATTTGACATTTCGAACATAGTGTAAGGGAATAGATTGTGGACTGTAGGATTATTGAAAGTAAACAAAATATTGTATTGTTTTGTACGGATTATTGTTAAACTTCTAAGGTTTCTAGCCCAGAACCCAAAGATAAAAAGTTATTTTCCTAGGTCCTAAAGCATACCTACTTGTTAGAATGGGCTCAACTTCACGATGTGGGTTGATAATAAGACGATATATGTTGACTTGTTGACTGGAAGTGATCATTAGCCCGACCAAATCTAGCTTGTCCTATATGTTTAAGTCTAATTCAAGAGTATCCATAAAAATTTCCATATCTACAGCTTTTACAATTGGCATCTACACTTCTTTTTATATGTATATCCTACTAAAATTTTATAAAAGAGTATATTTTGTAAGTACACCTCATATATTATCAACTACGTCCTTTCTTTGCTATTTTCTTACAGACTATACCCTTATAATACATGAAAAACTAAAAGCTAAAAAAGAGAAGTCACAACTCTTCCTAGATTTGAGAGGAGGCAGCACCCCTCTTCTTGAGTTTTGATGAAGAAAATTGCTGCCTTCCATTTTAGACTTGGGAAACCTTGTAGCGTTCTCCCATTTTTCGAATTTCAGTTTTATTTTTATTTTTTTATATATTTTTTTGAAATATTTTTGTATATTTATTTTATTTTACTTTTTTTTTTTAAAAAAAAAAAAATAGTTTAGTTACTTTCCAAAAACAGTAGTAGTTTAGTTATGAAGAATTCAAAAACATAGACGGTAAAGAAATTATAGTCATAGATTTTAAATGAATTATTAATTAAGAAGTTGATTAATTGTAATGTTGAAATTTTTAAAGTATATGAGCTACGGGTATACATACTATTTTATATGGTTAAACATCGCCACTCCTAATTCAATTAGTAGTTGAGTGGGTTGGGCTACATTTTGTTTAATTTATACAAATTTTACCAATTCATTTAGAAGTAATAATGAAAAAATGGAACAATAATCTTGATCTTAACCTATAATTCATTATTATTATTATTATTATTATTACTAAATATTGTTTCTTTTTTTAAGTTGACACTGAATATTAAGACCTGATGAAATTAATTACTAATTATATAGTCCAAAAATCTAATTTTTAAAATGAAAACTATAAATGCAAAATTTATAAAATGTATTTAGCAGCACTTGAACCCCTAGTGCTTAGATAAATAAGGTGCACACCATCTATACAAGATGTGCATATTGCTAAATATTGTTAAGAAACAATATGTTAGATATTGATTTAAACTCCGAACCAGTAGTAAAACCAAACTCAAGAATTGAAATTTTGGAAAGAAAATCAAGTTTAAAACCATTTAAGAACTAATTTAGTGGTTATGTTCAACTCGACACATATGTGTGTATAATAATTTTAAAGCTAGACCGATTTCAGTACTATAAATGTGTACATTTACATTCAATATCACGTTAAATGGAAGTACTTTATTCAAAAATATACACACAAAGGAAGATATTTTCGAGTTCAAATCTATCAACAATAATCCCTCGATTAAGAAGCCAGATCGATAATCGGAAAGTGCATGTGCAGAATGTAACGCGTGATAGGATGTTGCATGTGTATCAAGGAAGACGGAAACCCACTTTCATCAAAGAATTAACCAAACAAAATAAAATTATAAACTTCACTAAAAACGAGCACAAAATGCTGTTGGTGTTGGGTTTTCACTAAGTACAAAATTTTTTTGTTAGTAACCTGTGAAATCGCGTTACGAAATATCGGGGTTTGTAGCCCCGTTTGACTACTAATTAGAACTTAGAAAAAAACAGCTCATGCATGATGATCATCACAAGACAAAAAAGATAGCTAGTGTCGGCCATAATACAATATATATATATATATATATAAACTAAACTACAGTTTTACATTAGAAAACACAAACTAAATAAACAAAGACACAATCCTGATATCCGTAATTACAAAAATTTTAAAAAAAGGCACTAGTTTATGTTGGCAAAAATGTATCCAAAAAGGTTGGTGTGTTGGTGTAGTCCGGGGAAAATATGTGGCATGTTTTAAGGACCAACCGGCAACGACTTGTTATGAATTGGGCGTCGTCTTTTAACATGAGAATAATCCATTGTAAAATATTGTGATGTGTCTGTCCCTTCCACCCATTCTTGCCATGTCCCTTTGCTTCCATGCACCAATTTTTCTTCCTTGTTGTACTGCTTACCTGTTACACTTTTCAATTTAATTAATCATATCACTCTATTTTAACATGATTAATTAATATCAGTATTATAGCAAATGCTTTTGTATATTTAACAGCTTGTTGAAAATAAATAAAGAAGCCTAAAAGGGTCTGTCCGGAGTGTTAGAATAAGTACATACAACTTCAATTGACTAGCTAAGCTAGTTAGGAGGCTAATACTGTACTGACTCCCTAAAATCTAAACCACGAACCCTCAACCATGAAGAATTTTTTTTTTTGAAGTAAATAGTGCATGAGTTCACTAACACAAGTACAAAGAGTACTACTTCAGGATTAATGGCAATGCTATGGTAATTATCTGGCTTCAGTTTATGTATCTTCTATATATAAAAATCAATATCGCCTTGGAATGGAAATGAAGAAAATGGACAAGAATGTAGATACCAAAGCTTTAGAAGAAGAGATCTATATATATTAACTAGTTTAGTAGACAATAATTACCAGGAGCAACATTCTTCCGCTTGTTGTCCGAGACTGTTTCTCGATCTCCATGTCCTTTAACCTGTTTTTCAGAAACATGTATCAGAATATATAGATATATGTCTTGTACTTTTGAGTGATAAAAACAAATAATATCTTAGAGTACTTTATCTTAGAAGTTAGACCAGATTCTTACAGTTACTTCAGCAGTGACTCTAAGCTTCCTTGGCAGTGTTGACAAAGAAAGCTGGACTTCATTGGCTGCAGCTCACAACGCAACAACTGATCATTATCAATGGATAAGCTCATGTTCCTGGAACAGAAACACACAGCAAGAGGGAGGAAGAAAATGGTTACCTTTCTGAAGGGAGGGTTGCACCTGAATAATATCCAGAGAAACGCAAGGAGATTGCAACAAAGAGAGACCGAAGCAAAGCACACCGATGACTAGTATGAGCTGCATGATTGCTTTTCAAAGGAAATTTTGCATGAGATGTAATGGTCCTTTTGGGGCTTATATCAACAAACCAAGGGAAGCCCTTAGAAAGAGAGAAGGGAGAGAGAAGAAATCAAACACAAAACACAAAATGCAGAGTTCCAAAACCAAGTACACAGTAATCTTATATTTATAGTTGCCTTTTTAGGAGACTTCACACAATTTGAGTTTTTTTGTCACCTACTATTGTAGGGCCCTTTTCTCTAGTTCTTATTATTTTATTTAAAACCATCAACTAAAAATGCCAATATCTTTTGAGATTCAACAACAGCTGAATCTTTCTTTGCTTAAAAATATATTTGATAGTGGGTGCTTTGTGACGCACTTAATTCCTATCATTCTTAACTAATAGAAAGCAAAGCCAGCTCATGTTTTGTGCGCCCATTTCAAATTCAATTATAGTGTAAGTCATATACTTTCTGCTTCCAGGGGATAACAAGAAAGTTACATTAATTTGGCCCTTATATGGCATTCTCTCTTATAAATGCTCATCATCAAAATACCACTTTCAAAGGCGACTCACATAATTTCCATTTTTTTTTGGTTGCTCATAACCATGCTTTATCTTGATTATTCGTGAAAGTAACTCAAGTCTATGTATAAAGGTCAAAATTAATATTATTTAAAAAAATACTTTCACGGCATTATTTCAAAGTTAATATGATTAATAAATTAATATCATTTATTAATTTTTTTTTTCATATTTTTATTAGTCTGTTTTATCACATTAATTGAGATAGTTCTATAAAATATTTCATTATATTGATGTGTGTATCAGTATGACCCCGACATGCTAATTAATTGTGTTGGAAACATATTCACCGAAGTCAAAAAAATCATCCTAATTGTGTGCGATGTACCTAACAACCGGTCAACCCAAGCACAATTCTATAACCCACTAAAATAATTTTGTTTCCGTATTGTGTTAATTACATACGTGTTAAAATTTAAAAATCGTTTCCCTTATATATATTTAAACACACATATTATTTAAAGTAGACGTTCTAGGTGCTGCCATCTGAACACTACAGTTCGTTATTATATATCCGCAGCTTTTAGTTAAAGAAGTTTATTTAGATAAAGGTGGCAACCTTTTCTTAATACAATATAATTTGAAATTTAAGAGAAGCGAAAATAATTCGAACCAAAATTTTATTAACAAGGTGTAAGAGAAGTATTACTAAATTAACAACATTTCGTATTAAATGGAAATCCTTAGATGTACATCCAACAACTGAGTTTACACTTTACACATTCAAATTGAGAAGGGATTAGGACATTCTTGTAGGAGATGAGTTATGCACGTACAGTCACAATTACCAGCTAACACTTCTAATTTTTATACACAGTTTAAAATCAAAGTCTTGAGGGCTACAAATTGGTAGACGACTCTACAAAGTGACAGGAATTAGAATGTGCTTTCAATATTGGTGAGCCACTGAAGTTATCAGAGAGAATAACCACAAGTTTGTTTACACAACTTCTTTTTGTGCACCTTTCTCTTCATCAAGATGAGAGTGGCTCAATTCCCACCAAGTGCATTTTGCAATTTTATGTATGCAGTGTTTTCCTTCTAGTATTGTAGGAAGTTATTATCTCCTAATTAGGGAAATAAATATTCAAATCACACAAATAATGACTAATTTCGATAGTCTCACTAAACCTTTGATTATGAGTGTAACATGATAAATCCAATAACAAGAAAATAGGAAGTCACAGTCATAACAGATCTTAAAAAAAGAAAAACACAAACTCCTCATAAAAATTTATTCCAAAGTTTGAGAGTAGTCAACAAAAAATATCCAAACATAGTCTCCAAAAAAAAAAACAAACCAAAACAAAAATCTAAAATTAATTACTAAAACAAGATATATCCTTATTAAATTTCTAATTCTTACAAAATCAGAAACTAAATAAAATAAATTGCATTAACTATCACCAAAGTCTCACATTCGGAAGAACTCTAAGTTCTACACTTAACGTCCATAATTCATTTCTGATCTGCAAAAATGGTGGAAACGAAAGGTGAGCCGTTCACTTGATAAGTAAATGCATACATAATGTTAGCATTATTGCAATTACCTTTATAAATCAGATATAAAACTCCAATACATATAATCATATTTCAAAACCAATATTCAAAATCGCATATATAATCAATTTTTATATTTGCAGTAGATACCATATAGGATAAAACAATAAATAGAACAAAATATTATATAAAAACATATATTCACATAGTACAAATAGAAAGTTAGTTCATGTCTTATAATGTCATAAGTACCCGTGAGATACGATAAGATTAACAATGTTACAAATATTCATGTGACGCAGACAGAATAATAAAAAAGTTATATTTACCAGTGTGACACAACTAAATAACAAAATATGCTCCTTTAATAAGTTAATATCATTTTCTTTTAAACTTCCCAAAAACAATAGAACTCTATGATTATTATTTTCTTCAAAAAAATCACTACTATAAAATAAGAATAAATTTTTGAGTCACACACATATGTAATGCTTATTAGTGGAAGTAAATATCTGAATTACACAAATAATGATTAATTTTGGTAGTCTCAACAAACCTCTGATCACTGGAATAAATAAGTATGATAATGTACTATTTAAAAATTTAATTAAATTTATTGTTCAAATGATATAGTAAGTTTATGTATAATTATTATATCATCAATACATAATCTCCAAAATTAAAGTAATAGCTATAAATTAGCTTATCACATTATTTAGATGAATTTTTTAGATAAATTTGTGAAAAATATATTATTCTTCATTAATTAAATATTTGAGTCACACAAGTGACGATTAATCTCAACAGTAAATAAAATATTAAGACTACTACTGTTATTTAAAAAATTGTTGATATAGTCCAAAAGTTGGAGAATTAAATCATCAAATCCTTACAGTTCCTTTTGTTATTAGATAATAGTCTCGTCTTGCTTCCATTGATATTAAATCAATCACTCTTTGTTTCCACTGATATTAAATCAATCACTCTAAATTGTAAATTGTTAACATTAGCATTCCATTAAAGTTTACTGAGAAAGACTATATATTACATCCCTATATATAACACTTAAAACCTAAATTCACCAAATCATCTATCTAAAATGATAAGAAAGACTACCAAGAAAATTCCTACAAAATTACAAAAACTTCTTTAAATTGCTAAAAAAGCATCTATAAAATCACAACAAACTATTTAAAATTTATTTGAATATAAAATCACCAAAATATCCATACTAAAGACTTTCTTCCGTGCAAGGTTCTCTTTTCCAAAGGTATACTTCATCAATTTAATTTTAAATTTATTGGCTTGTAACATATAGTTTGTCCTTCATTTTCATTTCTTTTTTTTTATGACATTACATTGACTTGAATGAAATTCTATATAATAATTAGATTAGTACTTACAATAACTTGAATAGAAATTGGAATGAAACAAATTAAATATGAAATGTAGTAGGTCTATATCATTAATGTTATTTATAGACTAGCATCTACCCTACCAATACCATCCATCAAACAAAAAGTAGAGAGTATTACACTGGACCACCACCAAGAATTTCAATTCGGGACCAGAAATATTGTCCAAATTGACATCCATAATTATGGGATTTGAAATGCTGCCAACAAATACAACAATAACATTACATTTTCAATGTTCTTTTTCAGCATCCAATTTCCTTTCTTCTCAATTACCATCAGTTTCTTTCCTACCAAAATTTTCAATGTCAACATAAAAGCTTAAAATTTGGGGAAAAAAAAATCCAATCAACTAACAAAGAAGCAAACAACAACCTTGAGCACACAACAACAATATAATATACATGGAATTTGTGACGAACTGATCTTGATCCACAAAATATGTACACAACAAAATTGGTTAATCATTTTAACTTTAAAAAGCTTGCATGTATGAGACCAAATTCAAAGCATTAGACTAACTGCACTCCAAGTCACAAAAAAGGTGCAAGCTCTATATTTATATTACTCAATGAACGATATGATACCATATAGAAGGGGATAAAAGAAAAAAAGAACCAAATTGTAAAACTTTGAAGATGTGTATATATATTCTGAACCTGAACCTATTGAGAGAAATTAGAGAATTCAGAATCTACAACAAAGAAGGCTCTGGCTCCAACACTTGTGCTTTCGGAGATGTCTCCGGTCAGCTTTTGCCATTCTTACCGGACTGCTGTTCCACTCGGACTGTAATCTGTAGATAAAATAAGCAAAGTTAAGATTTGTTGGTTATGGATATAATATGTAGGGACAAACAAAAATTTAGAGACAAATTAGTTGGATAGAAATTTACACAGGGAAGGCAAATGATCGGGTGCTTGTCGTGCTGCTATCTGATCTGATAGAGAGGTTGCCAGAAAATGCAATTGGTCCTGAATAAGTTATCATACCCGGTAAAGAACCTGAGACATGGAAACTTGACTCTCCTAGGCCACCATGAGCTTGGCTTGAAACCGATTGCCTGGGAGCATCTTCAAGCTTGGATGTATCTGGATTCTCAGTAGGTGCAGAGTCACCATTATGAAGACAGTCCTCTGTACCCTTTGCTTTGGGAGCAGAAGCGTCAAAATCAAAAGTGATGCTTCCAGTCTCCACCTTGCTGTTGTAAGATAATTTATCAACATTTTTACTTTGTGTTGAATCTTCAGATGCGGAAACTATATCAGAGCTTGTCAAGGTTCCTTCTTTGCTGTCATTTTTCTTTTCTTCCGGTGCAGGATTCAGAGCAGGATTTGCCAAGATTGCTTCCTCACTGCCATCATTTGATTCTTTAGCTGCACAAACGAAATCAGAACTGGCTGCAATTGCTTCCTCAGCATCATCATTTGATTCTCCATACATCGAAACCAAAGCACGGTTTTCTGAGACTGCTTTTCCACTAGAGCACTGCATTCAAATTATTATAATATCCATTATATTTCTCCCTCTCTCTCTCTCTCTCTCTTCTCTATATCAATCTCTCACATGCATATGACTATTATGTTTCAACATCAAGCTAAAATGCACCATATTCTAAAAAGGACTCATGAAACTGTCATTACTTTATACAAGCACAAAAAACATTCCAGAATGCATTCTCCACTAAATTAAGTTTACACCAGTAACAGTACTTTTTCGTTTTATCGAAAACACAATGAAGTAAAGACAAGATGAGGTTGGCCTCAATGGTAGCCCCTCACCCATACATTCTAGAGACAGTGAATTTGGCTGTTTGAGTCATCTCTCCCTCCCTCAAAATACCGAATATAATGTGATATTTCAAAAAGACACAATGAAGTAAGAAGGTCAATTTGTTCCATATGCAAGTATTGAAACACTCCCCATACACTCGTACTCCACTCTAATAGTTTCACTGTTTGACCCATTTCATCATGTATCCACATTCCAGTTACAAGGAAAAGATTTGACTATCGCTGCCTCAATCAAATATTCAGAAGTACTTCAAGAAACATTAAATGTTAAATGCCCATTCATGTTATTATTTCAATAAATTAGGTATGTGGCAAAGTACATTTTGTCTAGATATACATACCTCAGAAGATCCTTTGTCAACTTTGATGCCACCTTTAGTTGAAGACTCGAAACAGGGGTTTTCTGAGACTGAGTCCTGTATTGAAAGCAGATCTGCAAGTGAGATCATCTTTTCGGAGAACATATTTGCAATCTTGTCGGTTGAATCGTCCTTTGATTTTCCTGTCAGCATGAGATCCTTGGAGTCAAACAGATTAACACCCTTGCTAGGAACATTATCTGGGGAAGTATCACATTTGTACACTTTATCCACATTAGAAGCGTTATCTGCTGAAGATTTCGTCACATCTGGAAGGGGCTCATCATTCTTGTGCTTCTCTTCCATCAGTTCACTATTTTTATCCTTCTCAGGCAGCGGCAGTAAGATACAGACGTCCTTCTCATTTATATCACTCTCATAAATGTTATTGTCCTCAGAACGTACTCCCTTATCAACACAAATATCCTTGACATGGTATGTACTCTCTTTATAGCAAACTATTAATTCTGGCAGCTCACATTCCATAACATTTTTGTCCATATAAAAACTCGAATCATCAAACAATTCCGTTTCTCGGCAAGAATGAGAATATGGTGCCGTCAAATCACCGACATCTTTATCATTATTATTTGTTAAATCATTCAAACTCATAGAACGATCAAGTTTTGTCACAGTCCAACCATCTGCATCCCTCTCCTTGGCTTCTGAAGCACATAATGCTCCATTCTGATAGTCCTTCACCATATTGTTTTCTGACTTGAATCCAGTGGAATCCAGAGCATCGTCATCACATTCAAAAGGTTTAGTATCAGGCCTGTGATTTAGTGTTGCACGGGCATACACTTGTTCACTATCTGAAACTGCATTAAAAATATTTACCAATAGGGAATCCTGGCATCTTCTAATATATTTAAAACAAAAGAACAAGGCAGCAGACAATAACAAAATGGTAACATGTAGAAAAGGAAGACCAGTACATTTATTACATAACACGATTCTAAAAATAATATGCTTGTCATATGATATGCCCATTTAGGATGTACAAAATGCAATACCGCCTTCCATAAGAAAACTTATGACTAACATAATTTAAACAATTTATCAAATATTAGGCAAGAATCTATGTAGTTTCCTTCCAACCTAAAAAAGGATTGTACCATTTAAGAGGTTGAAACAACAATTAGTATCCAGTTTTACTTAAAACATACAGTAGATGCAGTGGGAGTGGGTAGGAGGTAGGGAGGGTGCCAGTGAAAAAAAAGAGATACAAGTGCAGATTATAGACATGATACATCCATTGATCCCAAATTTACTTACCAAATTTCATGTTTCACATAGATTGTGACAGAAAAGAAAGTTCTCCACAGCAACTATGAATGGTATGCCCAGGAAGGTGCAAGCTTACCCTGCCAACAAAAATACTAAATTTAATTAATTAACAATTCAAATTACCCCTCTCTTAATTTATTAACACGGAGTAGAAGATGCTCAAGTTGAAGGACCAAACAAGAAGAAATCACTTCAATGAAGCAAGCGATAACAGATTGATCAAGCTAAAATGGAGCAAGACTGAATCAAGAACAAATTCAATTACAACTTTACAAGTATAAAAAGAGGGAGGGAATAGCGGACCAGATGCTGAAAAATGGTCGTTTATCAAAAGAACTTTGAAAACTAAAAGCATAACCAACCCCGGTAGTAATGCAATATCTTCTAGTGAAAAGGCCAACCGAAAATGCAAAAACAAAAAGAAAGTAGGTCAGGTACAAAATCATGTTGCAACAATAGTCCTCAAACTGCAGAAAAGAAGATTAAACATAATCACATGAAAAAGTTCTGAAAATTTGCATCTTAAGAACTTATTGCAGTAATAATTTCTAACATCAGAGTCAAACAGATACAAACAAAATCTAAAATGTTGGCCAGGAACACCTTTATCAACCTAAAACCACTAAAAACCTCGATTATATCCAGCTAACATGTCAAATTAGCAAAAAGGACGCAATAATGCATCTCAATGACTGCTTTTTCACTTTTTGACAAATTAAAAGATAGAAAAGCATAAAAAAACTAAATATCTGACAGCATCAACACAGCAGCTTTAACACAAACTAATCATAAAAAGTTACCCCTATCCACTGAGTTCAGGACCCTAAAAGGCAAAACTAAAACAAAATCAAGAGAAAAAGCAGAACTCAAACAACACCATTCAAGTTCATGTAGTCCTACACCATGAACATGTGTATAAAATACTACTAATGGTAAAACTCAAAATATAAAAATAAAAGACGCAGTCAATTATCATCCAATTATACAGACTAAGAGCAGTTTCAAAGATAGTTCCCAAAAAACTTTAGCCTAATAAGCATATGGAATCTTAAGACTGTCCTCAGCATAACAAAAGGATAAGAGAAAAGTTCACAATTTTTTCAAAAGGTCAAATAAAATTTCATCAGCTAAATCATAGCCCAATTAAAAATTCAAATTAATGATTCAAAAGGGTCTTGTTGAATCAACAACAGTAACATCATCTAATTTGTTTGGTAGCTCCAATCAGATCAACCCATCACAATTTTAAAAAATTAAAAGGAGAAAATCCCAGATTCCTTCTACCTCCATCTTGTTAGCAGATAAAGTAAAAACCAAAATAAGAGAATGCCAGGGATCTACTCCAGATCCCAACAAACCCAAAACCATAAAATAAATAAAATAAATAATATATTAGTTCAAAATAAAATAAAATAAATAAAAATGCCATACCTCAATAAAGTGAAATAGTTCTCCTCCCCTTTGCTCCTATTTGATTCAATTCACAACAGCAAGCATCCACGTCTCATATTCACTGCAAAACAATTAACAAACATAAAAATAACCTCTAAAAATAGAAAACAAAATAAACTCCATGTTTTTTTCAAAAAATAAAAAAAATAATAATAATAATAAACACACACACACACACACACAAACCCACCTAGTAAAATGATATTATGAGAAACAAAAAAGAGAAGGCTAGGCGGTGATAAACACAAAATCTGGAAAAAATAAAACGCTTTCTAAGTTGGTTGAATGAAGAGAGGTTGGTGTTGCTAATAGACAAGTGAGAGAGAGAGAGAGAGAGAGAGAGAGAGAGAGGAGTGAGTTAGTGAGTTGTAATGATCAAATGATCAAATAACCTAGAAAAAGGTCAACTGCAATTAATTTAATTTTAAAGAAAGAGTAACAAACGGCTCTCTTGCAGTTGTCTCGTCTATGTAAATATGTGAAATGTGAAGCCCCCTATTTATTAGCCTCAGTTTCTGCATTAATTATCAACCTCCCACCTCACTAGTAAACAATATCATTTTCTATACCATAATTAAAATATTTTATTAGATTTATTTACCATACCAGCACCGCCAAATTTTCCGGCCTTCCAAACAGCAACAACTTTTACTTTCCCGAGAAAACAAAATCTTCTTCTGTTGGGATCTAAGAAAATGCCTCGCTCTTCTTGGCACTCTCTCACTGACTAGTTTACTTGTTCAACGCCATCTCTCTGTCTTGTTCAGGACTTCAGACTTCAGACTTTTGACTTTCTTCGTCTCCGAAAAAAACACAACTGATGAAGAAGAAGAAGAAGAAGCTGACAAGGATCGCAGCTTTTTGTTTCTCTGAACAGAACAAAATCAACTGGTTCGTTGTCTTGTCGCCGGAGGAGACTTGTTCTGTTGTGTTGTGTTGTGCTGTGCTGTTTCGGTTTTTATTTGTGAGAGAGAGAGTGTTTTTTGGGTTTGAGATCTGGAGATGGCTTTTTCTATTTGTTCCTGTGTCGTTACTGTTTGTTTGTTTGTCTGTTTGTTTGGTCAGCTTTTATTTTTATTATTATTATTTTTTTTAAAATTATGACTCCAAGTTTTTAGTTTTTTACTAGTTTCATCCTCCCCACTCGTTTTTAGTCAATGCGGATTTTGATTTATTTATGGGAAAATCCCAAAAAACCCCCTGACGTTTGATAGATTACCCATTCTCCCCCATGCAGTTTCATTTTTATCCAAAATACCGTCCGACTTTCAATTAAACACCAAACATACCCCCTAAAACCATATAAAAGGACAATAATACCCCTAACGGTAACAGATACCGTTAGGGTGATAAAATTGACCGTTTGACTCAAGGGTAAAAAAGGAAATTCAACGAAAATATCAATAAAAATTAAAAATAAAATAAATAACATTAAAAATAACTATTCAAATAAGTTATTTTTATTAAAAAATAAAAAATAAAAAATATATATCAGTTTTTTTTTTTTTCTCTTCATTTCTCTCTATTTCTCTGGCTCTCTCTCTTTCTCTCCTCTTTTCCTCTTTCTCTCTACATCTCCGACCGGCTCTGCGGGTTGGTTCGGCGGCGGCGGCACCTGGTTGGACGGCGACGGCATGGTGGAGACCCAGTTCTGGGTCTGGGTCTCCACGACGATCGGAGACCCAAAATTTGGATCTCCACGATCGGACGTGGAGAACCAGATTTTGGGTCTCCGATTGTGGAGACCCAGATCGGTGACCCAGCCCTGGGTCATCGATCTGGGTCTCCACGAAGGGAGACCCAGACAACTGGTTCTCCACGAATGGAGACCCAGTCTGGGTTTCCATTCGTGGAGACCCAGACTGGGTCTCCATTCGTTGACTGGGTCTCCGATCGTGGAGACCCAGATCGGTGACCCAGCCCTGGGTCATCGATCTGGGTCTCCACGAAGGGAGACCCAGTTCGATGGGTGGTCTCCGATCGTGGAGACCCAGATTGGCTGGGTCACCGATCTGGGTCTCCACGAAGGGAGACCCGAAGGGAGACCCAGTCTGGGTCTCCACGAAGGGAGACCCAGTTCGATGGGTCTCCACCGTTGGGGTCTCCAACGGCTGTGGAGACCAGTGGGTTTTTTTTTTTTTCTCTTTCTGTTGAATGATTTTTTCTGTGTTTTTGATGCTTCTTGATGATTGTGGGAGATTGATGATTGTGGGAGGTTGATGATTATGGGAGACTGAATGATGAGAAAGGCTTAGGGAACCCATAAATGGGAAGAGAGAAGAGGGAGGAGATCAGAAAGATTTTTTTTTTTTTTCTCTGTTCAGCGTTTTTTTTTTTTTTCATGGATGTGGAGATCCAGATTGGATCTCCACCGTCCATCCAATTGGATGGACGGTGGAGATCCAATCTGGATCTCCACTTTTTATTATTTTTTAATTTTTTAATTTATTGTGTTCTTTTTTAAAAAAAAATCATATCAAGAAAAAAATCTCCAGATTGGATCTCCACCGTCCATCCAATTGGATGGACGGTGGAGATCCAATCTGGATATTTATTTTTTATTTTTTTCTTTATTTTTTAATTTAATGTGTTTTTTTTTTAAAAAATCATATCAGGGGTAATATAGTCTTTTTATGCTCTACATATGTCAGTATTACTTTACAGTTATTAAAGTGACGGAATGGGGAAAAATGGATAAAAATGAAACTGCATGGGGGAGAATGGGTAATCTATCAAACGTTAGGGGGTTTTTTGGGATTTTCCCTTTATTTAATGATTGGGATTTGTTTAGAGGGTGGTACCGTAGGTGGGGATGCAGTGGATCCGGATTTGGATTTTGGGGGCGCAAACGGTAATTTAGGGATTAGTGACCAGCACTGCAGCACCGCCTTGACGCGACTTCGGCGATCCATTTAGAGTACACGTGTGCGGTTGGAGATGTATGATGATGACGTAAGAAGCCGAGTTACACGTGTGGTTGATGAATGAATGAATGATGAGGGCACAGTTTGGACGATGATAACGTACACGCGCATCATACGGCCATTGGCCCCCACTTTAAATGGATGAAATTTTTTATTAATTTTCAAATAAATATATATTTTTTAATTGTAATGATCGAACATTCCTCTTGAATTTAATTTTAAAAAAAAATACTCTTTAGTTTAATGTGGAAATATGGACTTCGAAAACAAAAATTCTTAACATGTCTAATAGTTGCTAACAACGATAATTTAATAATTCAAATTAATAAGATCGAATATTACATTATATATTAAATTGATTATCTTTTATTTTTCACTAATTGATCAAATTTGATTTTCAATATAAAACATCATTTTATATTAATCAAATATTAATCAGTTTAGGAATTTTTAATTTAATAAGAAAATATATTTCTTTATTAATTAGAGTATTTAATTTTCAATTTAAAAAATCTAATTCATAATTAAATGATCCTACTTCCAAATAGGAAAATCAATTTCATAATTAGATGATCCTAATTCTAAATTTGAAAATGTAATTCATAATTAGATGATTCTATTTCCAAATTAAAAAATCCAATTCATAATTAGATAATCATTTTTTCAAATTAATGAAGATTCATAATCTTCCATTAATTAACTTTGAATTTTTAAATTATATTAAATTAAATTATTCAAAATCATTAATTATTTAATGTAGTCCCATGGATTTGAACTCATAACCTTTGTAGATAAATAATTAAATAATTAAAATGCACAATTATTAATTAAATAATTATTAATTTAGATAATCAATGTTATTTAAATATTACGTGAATATAATGGTGTTACACATGTAACAAAAAAATTAGATGCTCCAATTATATTATTCTTTTCTCGTTTCTTATAATGAGTACAAGCTATAGCAAGAGGATCAAATAAACCTAAAATTTTAAGTTTCAATAATATCAGAATTATTAATTAAAATTCTTTAATTAATTAATTTACTATATTAACCCTACAGTTACTCCACTTAACCCTAGAGTTACTTCATTAAAAAACTAAGGTTACACTCTAAAAATTATAAATATTTTACATAATCTGAATTTTTCAATATCCATCTATCTAATCATTGTATATAGTTTGATCCTCCATAAGTAGTTTACAATTAGAATTAGGTTATAATGTCATTTATACACATCTAAATATATCTTATTCTTGTAAATATCATTAATTTTCTAATGAATAATATATTTATAACAACTTATGAATTTATTTTTTCATTTAATCATAAACAAAAAATTGAACGCTCTTATAGTTCAAAACCTGAATTAACATTTGAGGAAATTACTCATTTACTTCTCGCAAGAATGAGTGGATTTCACTATTGTGTAGAATGTTCTCAACCATTTATTAAATCATATCTCCAAAGTACGAAGTTTATTGATCGTAAATCTATAACAATCTCACTCATGTAAATTAAAAGATGTAACCCAACAAATAAAAATCCATAATACACTTAGAATTAAATCAATCCATATATGATTATCAGGTCAATAAATATTGATTTATTTGTTTAATAGATATTAATAAAAAATTCATTTTTATCGCGATCTAGTTATTTATAATCTCCATTATAAGGTGTCTCAATCTTCCATGTCGTCATATGAACGATCTTAGATAAGAACATCGTAATGGATCGCAGCTATAGATTTACCACAAACAAAATATTCAGTTTTATTTGTTTTCTACGGTATATTTAGATTACTGATATCAAACTAAATTCTTTTGTATATAACACCAGTATACATAGTTGGAATGTGGGGTCCGGGATTTGCCTATATTGGACCTTGACCCATGTTTGCCCTGTGAGCCCACTCAATCGGTACTGCCCCCAATCCCTAATGGGGTTTTCTTCGCCTCCCTCACCTCTCGAACTCAATACCAGAGATCTATAGTCTTAGTTCCTTTAAGGTGACTATCAATTGAGCTAGGGATTTGCCTATACTGGGCCTTAGCCCAAGTTTGCCCCGTGAGCTCACTCAATCGGTACTGTCCCCAGTCCTTAATGGGGTTTTCTTCGTCTCCCCCACCTCTCGAACTCAAGACTAGGGACCTATAGTCTTAATTCCTTCAAGGTGAGTACCAATTGAGCTAGTACTCACCTTGAAGGAACTAAGACTATAGGTTTCTAGTCTTGAGTTCGAGAGGTGGGGGAGACGAAGAAAACCCCATTAGGGATTGGGGACAGTACCGATTGAGTGAACTCGTGGGGCAAACCTAGGTCGAGACCCAGTATAGGCGAATCTCAGACCCCACAATAAAAAGGATGATTGAATGGAATTGGTTCGCAAGTAAACGAAACTAATTTGAATAAAACGGAAATGTTACGAAAACAAAACGCGAATTAGTTAAGTTTGAGATTTATGAGTTTGGATGGTTTAATATGATTAGTAGGATTCGCCTATGCTGCGCCTCGGCCCAGGTTTACCCTCGCGAGTCCAGCTCAATTGGTACTCACCTTGAAAGAACTAAGACTATAGGTCCCTGGTCTTGAGTTCGAGAGGTGGGGGGGCGAAGAAAACCCCATTAGGGACTGGGGACAGTACCGATTGAGTGGGCTCGCGGGGCAAACCTGGGCCGAGGCCCAGTATAGGCGAATCTCAGACCCCATATGGAAACTATATAAGTAATCATGAATGTTTCATGATATTTATATTAAGCAAATATTATATAAATGCACATAGATTAAATAAAACAAAATTGAAAATTGAAAATAACTATAAAATACAATACGAATATCATAGTTTGAAAATTTACGTGTCATATGATTAAGATAAACTTAAATTAATTAATTTTAAAAATGTGGTATTGGAATAAAATATTTTAATTATAATTCAATATTTGGCATTAAATAATGAGTCAAGATTTAACTTTTCATCTCTTTTAGTGTTTTTTTTTTTTTGACATATTACATTATAAGTACTGATGCAAGTAATATTATCGGACCTTCTTGATCAGACTACTGAGACACAATGAGGAGCTGAAGACTCTCATTGGCTGGAGGAAGGCTCCTTAATAGAAGGAGGAGGGGTACCACAAATAAGGGAAAATCCACTACTATTTTGGTGGCAAGGAGCAATCAACTCGAGACCAAGTATGGTCACGAGAGTGTGGTTGCCACTATAACTACACACCAAAAAACTCTATTAGAGCATCTCCAATGCTAATATGAATTGTTAAAAAATAAGATGTCACATAGGATTGTGTGAAAAATGACCTCTCCAATGCAAATGTCAACCAATACTATTAAGTTGAGTTGGCAAAAAAAAAAAAGGACACTGTGAAGTTGGCCCTCTATATGTAAATGATCTGTTAGTAGACCTCCTATAGGTGACTTAGCAAATCACCAGTACACCTACTCTTCTTTCTATCCCAAATCACCTTCTCTTCTCTCTAACTCCAAACCCATCTCCCATCTTCAATTGCCACTCAATCCCTATTTTCAGTCTCCGTCACTGCAAACAACCTATAATTTTCAAATTTTTGACTTCGAAATTTACAAAGTAAAGATTCTCTGTCAAATTTTTATTTGTGCTAATATTTTTATGAGAAAAGTTTATATGTGAGTGATATATGAGAGAGAAAAAATGAAATAATCTTGATCATCCTCTGTTTTTTATGTTGACATATCATTAAATTATTAAAAGTCTAATGAAAATTAAGAATGATGACAGAGAATACTTACTCTCTTTACTAGTACTACACAACAAAGTTTATATCTCAACTTAAGTTATTACACTTATTATTATTATTTTTTAAACTACATAATGATTTGAATATAGAATATTGTTAGATTAAATATACACTCTTTATCACCAAATTATATAAAAGCAGTCCTTATATTACTTTCTAAAACCAATAAAATTATTAAAAGAAAAATTAGTCATCGAATTTAAATTTGAAAATTCAAAATAATTAAAGATTTAGAAAAGAGAAACAAATTAAAAATAATAATTCTTTCTCGTAAATCATAACTACCCAGAAACAATATAGTTTCCGAACTATATAGTTGTATTCTTTCAACTTCTACAATGTCATTTAATTATTACTTATCATTAATTACGATATTATCTAATTTTCACATGACAATCATATGAATTATAATCTCACAAGTTATGATTTAAATTAAGATTCAAATTTAAATGCCTAGCATTGTTGATTTGCTCTTAATACAATACTGTGAAGATAAATAAATAATAAATGACAACCATTAGATAGACTTGAATAAAAAAGATTATATTATTAAACCTTGAATATCCATTAAATGAAAACTTTCCAGTAATTCTTGCAACCACTACCTCCGATTCATTTAAATAACAATACACACAATATCATTTGTATCACTAATTTAATCTCTTAAATTTAAGTTTAACAGCAATTTTTTCTTTTTAACTAGTTAGAACTTATTGAGATAAATAACTACTTTCGTGCTCTAACTATCATAATTGAAAAATGACTACTCCTACAATAATGATAGATAATTACTCACACCCTAATGTTTAGATGGATGGGACATGTTTATTAATTAGGAATCTAGGATAGAGAAGGAGAACTTAATTTCAAAATTTGAATTATAGTGTTTATTATTATTATTATTATTACTATTATTATTATTATTATTATTTATAAATTTAATTGCATGAACCTCAGCATTAAAATTGGAAATCAAGTTTCCTACTGGAAAGAGAACTTGATTCCCTCTTCTTACATCGAGAATCAAGTTCACTTCCCTGATTAAACAATGAAATTCAAGTAATTTTACTAATATATCCTCAATTAATAATAAAAAATAATATTTTCATATATGATACACATGACTATTTTTGTAAATAACCTTGCCTTTATCCCTACTCTTTAGTATAGTAAACATTAAAAAGGAAATTTAATTTGATTCTGATTTTAATTCCTAAAAGTTAGCAAATATTGGGATGTAATCTTTTAATTTAATTTCCATTTATCTCTATTCCTTTTTTGTTGGAACTTAATTTCATTCATTGGTTAAGCGAGTTTTTTTTTTTTTTTCATAAAGAGAAAGAAAGAGAAAAAGATAAAGAAAATAAATAGATTCATTCATTGGTTCAAAAAAATAAAATAAAATAAAACCAACAACAACAAAACAAACCTTGTAGACAAGACCTGATGTCACATAAAATTGTATTATTGTTAGGCTACCGTTTAGGGTGTTTTCATTTCTATAGATAATATAATAAATAAATGAATTTAATCCACATAATTCGCTGTCTTAATTCATTCGAAGAGCACTTTAGTGACCTACAATTAGATTTTGAAACTGAAATTCGATTTATATTAAAAAATTTAGGAAATAATTTTGATCAACAGATAATTTATATTATGAACTAAGTTTTGATATTTTGTCCAAAATATATTTTTTGGTATATAATACAATCAAACAATTTTGTTTTTTATTGAAAGAAATAATTAATACATTCCTTACGTTTAAATATAAGATCATTAATATTATCTTTAGAAGACAAATTAATTAACGAAATAAAGGTTTACAAATTAAATAAAGACAATAATCATAAAGTTGAAGGATGAAGGGGACTTGATATAAGCAAGAAATGTGTGAAATAAATGAATGTTTGATGTAGGTGGGTAGGTAGGCTTCACTTTTTATGAGTTTTGAATTGAAACTAATTAATGTCAACCTGTTGTCTATTTAACTTATTATTATCATAACTGCTATTCCCCCTTCCATTTTTTTTTTTTAAATATAAATTGATCTTATATATAATAATGAAGAGGTGTAACTTGCATGGTTAACGGTCAACACCAATAAAAAGATGTTTACATTAGATGGGCAGATCACACCATTTGATTTCTTTCTCTTTTTCTTTTCTTTTTTTTTTTTTCTTTTTTTTTTACATCATCAAAACATCTTAATTTTCAAGTAAAAGGAAAAAAAAAATGTATCTCTAATTATCATAGTGACCTTGAGGTGAAAAAGGAAAAAGATTTTTTTTTTTTTTTACAAAACCAACATTATAGTTAAAATAGATGAGAATATTAAAACATAATAAAAGAACGTAATATAGTCTTAACATTGAATTGAGAGTAAAAGGATATTAATATTGAAAACTTGAAGTTATAATATATGTTTGATGAAAATTAAATCTCTAACTTCTTAAAGGGGAAATATATATATATATATATATATATACAACCACCTATACTAGAAGGATATATGTAAATTAATTTAATTTTTTTAAAGCAAATTTCAATTTAATTTAAAATAAAATTTTAAGTGAATCTAATTCCATCCTCTTTAGTTCATCGATTACTAAAAAAATTATCTTTTTTTTCCTAAAATTAATAAAAGAATTATTTTAGATTTCTATACCTAATTCAGGAAGTAAAATGGAAAAAAAAAAAACCTGTGACATGAAATTTGATTGTTAAGGTAACCCTTTTTACCATGATTATATATATATATATAAGAATTCTACTTTCATTATTTCTTAACTTTAAAAATTTAGAACGAATCAATCAAATTCATCTATTACATTCTCTCTCCTATTTAATTCAAATATAATAGATGAATTTGATTGGTTCGTCATAACTTTAAAAAGTTAGAAAGTATTGATGGTGGAATTACTATATATATAGTGTTTTTGCTATCAGTGTTTTCTAACTTTAAAAAAGTTATGACGAATCAATCAAATTCATCCATTGTATTTGAATTAAATAGAAGAGATAATTTATTTTGGGAGAGATAATACAGTTGATGAATTTAATTTATTTGTCCAAACTTTTTAAAATTATAAGATACTGATAGTAAAAGTATTATGTGTGTGTGTGTGTGTTTGTGTGACAAAGAGAGTCTTTCTACTATATAAAGACGAACTAATTTTAAAAATATTAGTTTTAATATTATGATACGTTAATTATATACAAATAATTAATGTCAAATATTAATTAAAGAAAAAATCAATGCATTCAATGCTCACAATTGTTGAATATGATATTATTAAAATCAATTAATCCATTTAGTAGAAAGACTATATATATATCATTGTAGCATTGATATTATTAAAATCAGTTAGTCTATCTAGTGGAAAGACTATATATATAGTATTTTTACTATTAATACATTTTAACTTTAAAAAGTTGAGACGAATTAATAAAATTCATTTATTACATTTGAATTAAATAAGAGAAAAATTTGTTTTAGGAGAGAAAATATAATAAATGAATTTAATTTATTTGTCTTAATTTTTTAAAGTTAAGACTGATAGTAAAAACACATTCTCTCTCTATATATAGTGCTTTTATAATCAGGTATACCTAATTTTAAAAATAAGGATTAACCAATCAAATTTATCAATTGTATTATCTCTCCTTAAAATAAATTATCTCTCTTATTTAATTCAAATGCAATTGATGAATTTGATTTATTGGTCCTTACATTTTAAAATTAGGTAAACCTAATTATAAAATCACTCTATATATATAATACTTTTAAAATGATGACTCATTTATTTTAAAAAGTAATGACCGAACAATTAAATTCATCTATTATATTTGAATTAAATAGAAATAAAATTTGTTTTAGGAGAGAGAAAACAATAGATAAATTTGATTGGGTGACCCTTATCTTTTAAAAAGTAAGTAAATGTCAACCAATTAAATTTATCCATTTTATTCTCTCTGCAAAAACAAATTCTTTATTCTATTTAATTCAAATACGATGAATGAATTTGATTGGTTTTTTCTAACTTTTTAAAGTTAAAGAGTCTTCATTTTAAAAGCAATATATATATATATATATATAAGTCATGATTTAGTCATGACACAATCTTTGATTATCCAACTTACTATATTAAATGGGTAGTATTAACATATGCTCTAAATGTACATATATATACATTTTATTAGAGTTGATACATAATGAATTAGATGTTTGCTAGGATTTATTGAGATTAAATATTATTTATGCAGTCAATATATTTATTCTCAAAAAGGAAAAATAATTTCTCCTATAATAAGGGAGAAAATTACCCTATAAATTATAATGCGATTAGTATGAATTGAACTCTCAATTCTTGGAGGACGAGTAGCTATATACTACAAGGTAGTGTGTCTCTAATGACACGTATCAACAACCCAATATTTTTATAAAACAATTCATATTTTATTCGTTTAATACATCTCTATGTAATTTCTTTTTCTGTTTTTTTTGAAAGATAGCTGTATTATCCACAAACAGGAAAACAGACAATCAGCGGTGACTCCTAGCCACCTATGTAATTTCTTATATCTTGAAAAGTATGTGTAATTTTTTAATTAAGTTTTTAAATCTTAATATGTGTCATTAAGGTACATGTTAACCTTTTGCATATTAAATTTACACAAAGTATATAGACAAAAGAGAATGGGCATGTTAACCTTTTCCACATTAAATTTACACAAAAGTATTTAGACATAAAAGAATAGGTGGTTTGAAAGAGAATTTGACCTTATAATAACACAGGTATAAATAATACGGTGAAGACAAAAAGGAGAGCCCCTGCCTGCCTGGGGATCCCAACTGAATTCTCCTGCTTTGGATGCATCATTATTAATTTCATATATTATCTCCGGAATCAGAACTCAGGATGACACATTTCCACATGTTATCTCACTGCAAGGAACTCTTTGTAATTTATATATCCAAATGTTAAAATATTATCATTTTGGGGCAAATTAACTGTTTTGCTTCTGTGGCTGGTGTAGCGGTGCAGTAACACCTTCCTCTTGGTCATTGCTCTCCTTTAATAACCGATCTCAGTTTCGAGCTGTAGAAGTCTCATTTGATTTGTGGATAATTTTTTCATCGTGTGTAAATTATCCCTTCCGCTTTGGGAAACTTAGTTTCGAGCTATATCTGAAAGTTTTACGTTAAAAGGGTCCAATATTGATAAATGTAATTATAAATCATAATATATCAAATAATAATAAAAAAAAAAACTGTTTTGTTTCTAATTTTTCAAACAAATTACGTGTCAAATTTGATCAAACATCAGATTGGGGAGTCAAACAAATGTATGATGTCTCTCTTTGTATCATGCTTTGGACAATTGAAAGCTTCATCATTACCCTGAAAGAAGTGGTAAACACTAATTAGCAATTAATTAATCAGGCAAATCCTAATCAGAGAGAGACCTTTTTCTTCTTTTTATTTATTTATTTATTTTTAATTAATCATAAATGACTCATATTATATGGATTGCATGGTAGCATGACCTATAATCCAAATTTTTTATGAACGGTTTTAATGAGGTAACAGCTAACATGCACCACAAACATAATAATAAGATGATATATCTATATTTTTTAAATACAAACAATGTTAATGATGTCAAGATAACCGTTAATGTTAACAGTTTTAATTAAAAAAAAAATTGTTTATTAAATTTTGAGGATTTGGGTATTTAGTTGCTTCTCAATCATACAAAAACTTGAAAATTAATGAGTATGAATGTAAATGGAATTTTTATTTTTTTTTATAAAAAAGTACAAATGGAATTTTTAATAAAGAAGAAACTCCAAATTGAACCTATACCAAAACGACAAAACGCAAAAGCCAATTTGTGCGAGAAAGTTGCCTCCAGAGCGGAGGAGCAAGCGAAGTTGGTCTACACATTGAGGTCATATCTTGCGGGGTCATTTTCCAAATTCAACATTGACAAATGGACGCTGCCCATCTGAGGACGGGGACGTGGTCGGCCAATTCTGTGACTTGCAAACTTCTTATTCCTTTCTCCTCTTTGGATTTTAGTTGGATGATAAATAATAAAGAAACACATCGCCTGACCAAAGACAACACTGGAAAATGCTTCCAAAATCAGACATGCACGGTTTTTATTTGGACTTGTAGTCCTCCTTGGTTGGCTTGGTTTATGCAAAAGTTGCATGCTTCGATCCAACAGTTAAAAATGAAGTCAACGTTCGTGGGGTTGGTGGATTAGCCGTTGGATTGGTTTTGATTTTCTTCAAAGGAATGTTGTTTGTTGGTATATTATTCTATGGTTGAAGTTGGATGTCTATCTAGATTTGGCTGGCACCAATCAATCCCATAATGTGCATTACTTGCTTTTATATTTCTAATAACCAAACCGTGTCCTTGTGTTTACTGGTTGCTGCTGATTATATCTAGGTTCATCCATAATTGTTATGCATTTAGTGTTTTAATAAATAATTGAAAAGTGATTTCTCAGAAGCACTTGTGCATCTATTTTGTAGTGATAAAATTGTTATCGGTGAGTGTTAATCATCTTCTAATAATAGAATCATAAGAATCTTGACCTTAAGCAATATGAAAAGGTACTATTTTATACGGTCTTGTTGGCTGCTTCTGGGTTCTGATTACATACTGTTCGAATTTTGACGAATAGGTGATGGGCTGCCAATTGGACTCAAAGGCCAAGATCTGTCATGCATTAAGTTAATATTTTAACAGCTAAAGATGTGGCTCACAACATATCTCGTGAAAGCCAGACTGGTTTGGTTTGGCTCCTCAAGATTTTCAAGGCTGATTGTTGACAAATTAAAGTTGCAAGATTCGAACCAGACTTCTTGTCCTGGAACAAGCTTTTCAAACGGATGATTGACTGACAAGTTATAGATAGTACCCTCCAGTCCACGGTAAAATACGATTAGCTTAAGTTTCTATGATAAAAGTAACAACAGAAAACAAAAGTTGAATTATGATTGTATTGCATCACTTGCAATTGAATGAACAAAAAGGCTTTAAAATTACACAATCATTTCAAACATTGAAGGAACCATCTGTCGCAAGATTTCTTTATTTTTTAAACTATAATACGCAGGTGTAAAGGCCAATTGAAACTAAATTGCTTAAGGCTGATTGGTTCCTTCAAATGTTGTCTTACAAGTCTATTGACTACAAATTAATTTTCCAAATGCAAATTCAAAGTTAAATCCAACTTCCACAATCACTTTGAAAGGCTACTAAAAATAATTATGACAACAACTTGGAATAAGAGTAGATAAAAAGCATTACGCAAGTTTCATTCCATTCATCGGTGGCTATAAAGGCCCTCCTATCTCAATTCATTTTATGTATCTATAAGTAAATACCTCAGCTCTCACCCTTCTCAAGAAGAATTTAATTCGATAGGGCACAATATAAACTAAAGTTTTATCCACTAAATCTCTTGCAACCGGCAAAAGCAGTGCTTCCTCGTCTCTAGAAATAATAAGCTGTCCAAAGAAATTTATCAGTTTCTGATAAAGTCATCTGGCTTGCCAATTTTGACATTCAGCTCGCCTAGATATCCAATAATAGCATTTTTCTGCCAGCCCTTGAAACTCCTGCAACCAAAAATTTTGCATAATTGGTAGATTAGCTGAAATGTGCACATATAAGTGTACATTGTTGAACATATAAAAATGAAACAAAGTCCTAAAACAGGCTAAAGATTACTGCCATAAACCAATATTCAATATTACCAAGTAGAAAGAAATTAAGAATCGACCAAAAATTTTGACTGATCTGTAACCTGTGATGATCTAGTGCATTTAGAAAAGAACTAGATAATTAAAATAAAAAATAAAAAACTCAAACTAGCTAGGACATTTTAAGCTTAAAGTCCATCACAAGCCATACTCAGGAAGTCAGGTTGGAGGTATTTACACTTGTGTTTTTCTTGAGATTAGACAAATGTTACCACTGTTTAACCAAGATTCCGTGATAGCATTGTACACCCCAGAAACCTTAGTACCTGGGAGATATTTTAATCATAACCTTACCAAGCAGGGATGGGGAACCACCTCAACTGCTTGTCTATCACTTCTACCATCATTACCCAAATACCCCATGATGATCATAACTAAATCAACAAACAAACAGTTTGCACGCAAATGACAACTTTGATACATGGAAAACTTTCTTATATTGAACTTACTTGTGATCAAGATGTGCCAGTATTTCCCCTCCAGGAAAAGCTGATCTGGTGGCCTCAAATGCAACTTTAATTGCTTGTTTCCAAGTTCCACCAATATCTTTTTCTTTTTTATTCGTATCTACTTTGGACTGGCTTGGATCTTCCATCGGCAAGGAATATCCAGAAAGTAGGTGACCAACCCATACATCATCTTTCCTGTAATGATTAAAATGAAAATGTATATAAACAGAGTGAAGAAAACCGTTTGGTTATTACTACTACTATCCGTTCAGGAGCTGGAAATAAGATGGGGCAGAGAACTTTGAAAGTACGGTTAAAAGAACATCTTATGCTATGTGGCATAGAGTTCTAGGTTTCCTTTCATAAAATATGCACAAACTGCATGACTTCCTAGGGATAAGGTACTAGTGAAAATAAAACCCAAAAAGAATCCTTGTACTTTTGGTAGTGGTACCAACTACAATCAATTCAGTTTCTTTAGAAACTGAAACATGGTGCATGTGAGTTTGTTCAATAAGTGAATATGTTTATCATTAGATAGCAATTTATTACCAAAGTAACATGAATGGATACATGCTAAAGTCAAATTTGAGATGTTTTTGCATAAGCTAGAGATTAGTAGAACCATCCATCACATTCGCTTCGGCATTGTTAGCTAATCTGCCATACAGACAATTGATAATTCATCACCTTACCAATGGGAAAGTTTTAGAGACAGTCATGCGTGAAAGTTGAAAGCTAGTAGCTAAATATAACTTACAGAACTATGTCCATGTGCCGAGGTGCATAATGTCCTCCACCTATCCCAAGAAGAACCTTGTTCTTGTCACCCACACTAGGATATTAGAAATATATGGTCAGATTAGCGTCAAGAAGAAGAGAATAATGAGGATAATTCCAATGATCTGAGAATATACATAGTTTTTTTTATAATAAATGATCAGAATATACACACGATTAATATTTATGAGAAAGCATGCAATATCAAACTTAAAACAATTTCAACAGCACATAAGGCAAAAGAAAGTTTAGAAGAAAATTGGGAGATAAATGGAGCAACAAATCAACATCATGTAGCATTAAATAAGAAGAAGATCAAAAGATAAGGCAGACGTATACACTGGTTTCTTAAATTTAAACAGCAAACAAGTCTACTTGTACAGCATAACTGAGTTTTTTTCCTGACAAAGCAACTAAAAGCATTGAGACAAGCAGCAGAATAACTTGAAAATAAAAAATAATAAATGATATTGTGGCAGCTATCATGCCAATACCTGCTCCAGTTTCCTAAAGCTGTCCCTCCTCCAAGCCCAAGTCCTTCCCAAATTAACTTCGAGCACAAACACAAAAGTTAATAGGGAATGAATAAAACGAAATTCTAAGAACTTGGTTAATGTACTAAAAACCACTTACCAACTACCGTACCCATTAAGATTTTGATTTTAAATTAAGGAGAGTATATAACATATATTACTCCAAACTCAGTCATAAAACGTTGATTTCTCATATTAAGCAGATAGTTGGTTGATAAACACTTTGGAACCCATTAAAAAGAAAAGAAAAATCATTAACCTCATGCAATTAAGGAGAAAACCAAAAGGTAAAAATAACAAAAAACAGCAACAACATTGTTAGGGACACATGAGAACAATCAGTATTCAAAAATGATAATAAAAGCCATGATTCTACTCAACTAGAGCAACAACTTGAGCAGCATCTTGCCTCTTCCAATACTCCTCTGTACTACCTATATCAGCAAAAGAACCAATTACACACATAATAGAAGTTTCAACATAATCATTTATATTTAGAAGAGCTCCATGACCAGTACTTGACGACAGTCAGGAAAATGTTAAAACTACAAGTTTCTTTCATCGGCATCATTTACGAACCCCATATGCATAGAAATTGAATATAATACCAACAACACATCTACTTGCTGTTATATGAAATCATCTACAAGTAACAAAATTAAACAATAACATAAACTCAACAGATGAGACATAACAATATAACTAAAAAGTAAAAACAACAAAATGAATTGCCAAAATTCTCTACATTGAAAGAAGAACCGTACCAATCTCCACAAACATAGTCGGCTTAGTCGTCACCGGTCCATGATGAGTACCCTCCAATGTAATCTACACATATTGAAATAAATTAACACATACAATTAAAACTAACATAAAATCAAAAGATTTTTTCTTTTTTTTTTAAAAAAAGAAACCTCAAATTCAGGAATTAAATTATGAGAAGCGGCGATATTCTTCAAGCGGCGGAGCCAGGGGCCTATCCGAGGAAGTGGTGGGGCGGCCCACCCTGGCCTCCCTCCTTGCGGAGGCACCTCTCCTTCACGCAACTGAGGAATTCCTACCAATCCATTTAATAACTATTATTAATAATAAAATCAAAAAGCATAAAAGATTAAAAATGAAGATGAAGTAGTAGTAGTAGTAGTACCGATTGGATGAACGGTGAGAGCAGGTCGGTTGGAGACGGCGGTGTGTTTGCTCAAAAAGATGACTTCTTGTACGGATTCACCAGTGGCTTCCTCCCAACGCTTGTCTAAATCGTCCTCTGCTATTATGCTCTTGTCGTGTTGCAACACTCTCACTTGTTCGTTTACGAAGCTCTTTATATTCTGTTTCACTCACAGTAATAAATTCATTGTTAGTAATAGTAATGATCGAATTAGGGTATGTGAATGTGGTGCAAGTAACGAGCAGCAGTAGTAGTAGTAGTAGTGGGGGACCTGAAAAGAGGGACCCGGGTGCCACCCAGATTTGGAGAGAAGCGCGGTGGCTGGGTTGATTGATGCCGGATCGATTGTTGTCGCCACCACTAGACTCACCATTTTTCTCTCTAAGTTCAGTAGATCGATCCCTGACGCCACATTCCTTACAATCATTTAAGTACAAAGTTTTATGATCGAATCTATGGGTGCTTTTGTTTTGTTTTTCAAGTCTATGGGTACGTACCTGTGTTCAAGAAATTAAATTATAAGAGGCACTTGCCAATTTTCCTCTTTATGATTCATCATTTTTCGATGATTTTAAAATGATAAAAAAAAAATTAAATAGTATTAATTCAAATTAAAAGAAATAATAAAATGATGTTTCTTGAATTTATGAGAAAAAATTGACGATTCATCATTTTCCTCTCGATGATTTTAAAATGATCAAACAATTCTCTAAAATTGTATTAATTCAAATTAAAAGAATGGATAAAATAATGCTTCTTGAATTCATAGGGAGAAATTGACGATTCATTAATCATCAGGGGGAGGGGGAGAATAATAATAACTCTTATAACAATATAATATTATTGGACTAGATCCTCTTGTAATGTTTATTTTAACAATAATAATAATAATAATGTTTATGTGGTGTCTTCAATAAGGCCCATTTGGTAGCAATATTGGATTGAATACGATTGAATGAAATTGGATTTCATGGAATTGAATATAATTTAATAACTTTGGATTTGATTAAATTAATTTGTTTTATAATAAAAATATTTGATTTTTTAAAATTATATTCAATATAAATAACAAATAAAATAGAAATTAATAAATATAATATATTTTTTAAATTACTATTAACAAATTTATTTTATAAAACTATTTTAAATAAATTTAAAATTTTAAATATATTTAATATCATAATTACTAGTTTATTATATCTATTAAAAATTATTAAAAAATATATAATGAAGGAAAAACAATCCCACGTGAACGGAATTTCTAAAACCTATAAGGATGTGTTTAGGTGCATGGGATTGAGAATGAAATTAGGATTTTAAAAACCTCAAACTCTTTAAATCTCATGTTTGGAGACCACTTGGAATAGATTGGATTGAGATTCATTGAATCCCAATCTCCACTCATTTTCCATTCTATTGACATTCTTCAATCTCACCCATAACCATTGTTGGTAAATACGGCCGTACTAGGGCCGTATATACTGCGATACGGCTGTATCAGCAGGAAAGCGCATCCATACAGCCTGTATTTGACCGTATGGAATTCCAGTCGTATAATGCGTATCGGTATGGCTGTATACGGTCGTACACTATAGATACAGACGTATATAGCATTATACGGCAAGTCAGGTTTTAAAAAAAAAAGAAGGGAAAAAGACGGATATAAAAGGAAAAGAACCCTAAATAGTCTCAAAACCTCATGATCAGCTGCGCCTATCTCACCCTTTCTCCTTATCGGCGGGTATAGGTTCCATTTTTAGCATGACAAGTAGCTTTCCAGCGTCTAGCTTCCATTTCTAGTGGGTTTAGCTTCCATTTCAACGGGTCTAGGCGTCTAGTATCACGTATTTACATGAACCTTGGGCGGAATTACAGTGAAGCAAAGGAGAGAGTGAAGGAAGGGAGGGGGTGAAGGAAGAGAGAGGGTGAGGGTGAGGATGAGTGACCTGTAACGGCTATATAAATAAAAATTGCAAATAACCCCTGATTTATCATAAAATACTCAATTGAACCCAAAATAATTATAAATAAATCCCTAAATTATGATAAAATATCTAATTAAACTCAAAAAAATTATAAATAACCCCTAAATTATAAAAAAATACCCTAATGAAACCCTCTAATTTGAAAATTAAATAAATAAATCTCTATAATTGTATATCCATATGTAAAAAGACCTCAATTTCGTACTTTTTTTTTTTTATTCATTTGTCGTATATGCATCCCGTGTAATGCGCTACCGACCGTACCGTATCGTATCACGATGGGATGCCCGTACCGTACCATATCACGTATTAACGAACCTTGCCCACAACCATGTCATTGGGTGAGATGAGATTTCATTTCCCAACTTCTTTCTCTTCTCTCGATTTATCTTGCTCCCTCACATTCCTTCCTTCTTTCATCACATATTCATGGAACCTCTTTACCCTCTCTTCTTATTTTTCTTCTTCTTCTTCTTTTCTTTTTTTTTTTTTCTTCTAAGTTGGGACGAACTCATAACTGATCTGGTTCTGGGTTTTGTTTTGAGTGTTTTTTTTTTTTTTTTTAATGTTATAATGATTTGATATTGATGATATTGTTATTATAGGAGATAATGATGTTGATGAATTAGATTGATGATATTGATGAACTATGGGTCAATGATGTTGAATTGTAGGAGATGATGATATTGATAAAGTGTGGTTTTTGATATTGGTGAATTGTGGGAAATGAAGTTTGTTTGTTTTTTTTTTTTTTAGATTTTTTTATAAAATTAATTTTATATAATAAAAAATTTTATTTTATTTTATTTCAATCCGATCCCAACTTACATTAAATATGATATGATATAATTTTTAATCAAATCTCAAGTTCTACCAAACATGAGATTATGATTTTCTATTACAATCCAATTCAATCAAATTCATTTCATTTCATTCCAATTTCATGTGCTAAACATAGTTTAAAAGAATCTTGTTCATACAAGATTTCTTATGGGGCCCACTTGGGCTTGGGAAGGAAAACTTTTCAAGTTTCGATGTTTACGCCCTTTAAAATCTGTATATCAATAGCAACAAACTACAGGTTCTTAAGATTTGACATTTTTCAGTAGCTATAGTTACCATAAAAACATAATAATTAGTTTTATGCACAAGTGAAAAAATAGATAAATATATTAGTAAGAATCGCATATGGAGTTATATATGTAAAGATAATGGATAAAGTCATGTGAGAATAATTAAAGATAACAATAAAATTAACTAGTGGGTATGATCGTACATATAATATATGATAACAACAATAGATAAAATCAGACAGTAAGATATATATTACATGATAATAACGATAAATAAAGTTAGTATAATAATTGAGTCAGTAGGGCCGTATATTGATTAGGTTGATAAAACCAAACTTCTCAGTTAGAATTTGGGTTGGCATAGCCAAACTTTTCAGATAGAATATTTGTTCTGATAACATGTTATAAAATCAATAAAATGAAATAAAGAATGAGTAGAAGTAAGAGAATGTATAGATAACAGCTATGAGATGTAATAGAAGTAAACAAACAAATGAATATAAAATAATAGAAATAAATAAAATGTGTAAAGAAAAGAATGAGAGAGTAAAAGGAATAAAAGAGTACTCGTGTCTTTTACTAATTTTGGAAAAATAAAACTCATTTTTTTCAGATAACAAACATGCATATATATATATATATATAGATAACGAGCACCGCTAAATAAGATTAAAAAATTAGGTTTGTCTGTGGAGGTGGTAAATCCATAATTATCACACGACAGAAATAAAGGAGTTTTTCTTTTTTCTTTTTATATTAAAATAAAGTATTTTTTCTATTTACAAGAAATGAAAATAGGAGAGGTGAGAAGACGATGTTATACGCATCAGCATTGAGGCTGGTTCTCGATCTTACCCTTATTAATGGCTTCCAAACCCAAGCCCCACCGCCTCCATCAGCGTAACTCTTTTTTTTTTTTTTTAAACTCATATCTCCTCTTTATTTGTGTTATTAATATCCAACCAAACCCTAATAGTGGTTGCTGTTGCAGGAACAGAGCTGCAGAGTTCAGCTACTAAAAGAGCCAGGACAATGACCACCCACTCCTCCACCACCATGATGGATGCCTTTGCTAATTACGCTGACTACCTCAACCACTTTGTATTTTTTTCTCACCTTACATCTCCTTCTTTTTCCTTTTCTTTAATATTATAATAATGTCCACTGTATCATCTTTCAGCATGTACCACCTTCAAATTTGATTGTTGATTAAATTGATTACTATGGGATGTTAAGAGTTAGCATAGTGTCATGGCAATCTAAATTTGGTCTGGGTTCTTCACAGTTAGCTGGAGTCAATTGTAAGGCTATGTCGTTATGATGACACCAGAGTGTTGCAACTGAACATGTTGTTTCTTGTGCTGCAATGACTGTGTTATTAACCCCCAAAACAGCTTTGTCCTGCTGTCCAAGAATCGTGTCTTATGTTGTTCATAAGATGATTGAATCAAATTTATTAATGGCTATGAATGAGTTGTAAATGTTCTGCAGAGTCTTTGATTCCGGTGATGAATGAAGGCAACTTACATTTGCATAAATTTATTTGAACTTGCATTTATGTAAATTGCTTATTGAATTTTTTTTTGCTTATAGAATGAAAAACGGGAGAGGGTCATCAAAGCAAGTCGCGATATCACCATTAATAGCAAAAAAGTCATATTTCAGGTGCACAGGTAAGTAGATCCGTTGTTAGGATGTCCTGCTTCATCTCTGTTGCTTGTTTTATCTCTAATTTCCTTGTGGACAATTTCTCATTTCATTGTAGAATATATATCTTTATAGTTATTATGGAACATATTTATTTGTATGCATTGTTTCACTTGCTTCATTTTTGTATATACATCAGGGATGAGTTTGCCTGGTATGCATGATGAGATGTTTTTTTTTTTCTTTTTATTCTGTATTACCAAGCTATACTTTAGGACTTTTCTTCTTTATTTTTTAGCTAGTTAGTGCTGAATTACTGGGGTTTTAACTTCATTGGTATACAGAATAAGCAGAAACAACAAAGAGGAAGTTCTGGAAAAGGCGGAAAAGGATTTAGCAGCAGTGACAGATCAGTATATGTCAAGATTGGTGAAGGAATTGCAAGGGACTGATTTTTGGAAGCTAAGGCGAGCGTACTCTCCAGGGGTGGAATCTCTGTCCCTTACTATTTTAAGTCTAGAAGTATATGTCTTGGTTGACCCATTTATGGTTGCATCTTTGTAGGTGCAAGAATACATAGAGGCCGCAACATTCTGTAAATTCTGCAGAACTGGTACTCTGTTGAATCTTGAAGAGATAAATGCCACTTTGTTACCGCTTAGTGATCCATCTCTTGAGCCTTTGCAAGTCAATGTCCTTGACTATCTCTTGGGAGTAAGTGTCTAACTTTGTACCGTTCTTTGTATGTAAAGTGAAACAAAAGATTAATTAGTAGCATTCATCACAAGAGAGAGAAAAAATTAAGAGTTAGAAGACTTCCAAGTGAGTTGAAAATGAAGTTGCCAGGAAGATTCAAGTTTGGGAGAAAGGAAAGAGGCATCAATTGCATATCACCACACATGTGCATAGGGTGGATTCTTTGTAGATTTTAAATCATAATAATCTAAGCGATCCCAAAACTTCATCGGATCGTTTGACTGATTTCTTGAGTGAGAGGATTCCATGGAGAAATGTAAAATGATTGGACGTGGAAACTCACAATTCATTAAAATTCCTTGCTTTGTCTGCATTTTTTTTGGAAGAGGTGCTTACTTTTCTTTGTACAGCTTGCAGACTTGACAGGAGAACTGATGCGGCTGGCAATTGGTCGAGTATCTGATGGTGAATTTGAATTTGCTGAGAAGATATGCAGGTTTGTCCGCGATATCTATCGAGAGCTCACCCTTCTTTTCCCACTAATGGATGATAGTTTTGACATGAAGATGAAGATGGATACGATGCTCCAAAGCGTCATCAAAATAGAAAATGGTATTCTTTAGTTTTAACTTTTATCCACACCCAGAGTTTCATGACCATGTGTGTTATATCTAAAGCTTTTACATTATTCTTATAAGAAATTAACTGAATGACAAAAACAAATAATTAACACAAAATAACATCCAAATTCATTGTGTTTTTTTTAATAAGCAGTGGACATGATTGAGAAAGGAATTTGAACAATTTGGAAATTCTGAAATTGAACTTGAGCACCGTATTTTTACATCATTTCCCATGGGCACATGAAATTATCTTGTAAGGGATATGATCTTGATCTTTTTAATTGTTCTTAGTGGTGGGTATGAGTCCTTGTAAGTTTTCATCAGCCAATTCCATTCTGTTGAAGTACCTTAGAGTGCAGGGATGATTTTCGGTAGTATTAAGGTTTCTTGCACACTTGGGGGACTAAAGAGGATGAGGATGCCCCCAATGTCTTTGATAATACCATGTCAAGGGAATGTATGTTGTGGTCCTGCAATGAGCGTGCATTTGGATTTATGGTATATATAAATTATAACTTGTTTTATGAGTAGAATTGTGAAGAATGAAAAATAAAAATATTTCAAGTTTTCTTGAAAGAGTTAGACACATACACTTAACTAATGTTCTAGAATTAGTTGTAATTTTTTTTTAAATAGAACTTTATTGTTCAGATATGCTAGATTTATAATTTAACACTTGAACATAGTAAAGTTCTCCCCGATAATTTGTGAATCCTATTTCTGCCGGATGCCTTAATCGTTCTTTTTGCAGCTTGCTTTAGAGTGCATGTGAGAGGATCAGAGTATGCATTGCTTGGATCCAGTGATCCAAGTTCGATTCTGTTGGGGTTGCCTGACTCTGAATTATGAACTTAGCCTGACTTCGAATTTATGAAGTAAATTTCTGCATTAAATTTTTTTAATTTTCAATATATTATATCCTTTCCCCTCTCATTTTTGTTACTGCCTCGTAATAATCGTCTGTGTAGGTGTTTTCTGGAAACAATCTAAGGAGAGATTTCCTTGCATCAAAGACAGAAGAATTTTGCAACACTATTACAGGTCCACTTGTTCTTGTACATTTACCTACTGAATGGTTTTGAAGGTTAATGCTTTGCTATATTGCCAATACTTTGCAAAACCTAGGCTTGGGCTAGATATTTTTGTACTTGTTTCTAGAGAGATCATGTACATTTCCTTAAGGAGGCAACATAGCTTCAAGCAGAATGCTGGCTACTAATCCGTTAAGGTAATGAATTTTTCGCATTGAGCTGAAAGTAAGTTTGAAGCTGGTGAAAACCAAACTGGAATTTTGTATTTTGATTTTGTAGCTATGCACAAATTGAACCTTGGAACTTGTGGGAATCCCAGGTCTTGTGCAAGTCTCCAGACTCTCCACATTAAGTCCTTGTTTGGTTGACAGTTTTATATGGCTGAATTGGATATGGAAAGGGATTGAAATTTTGTAACCAGTGTTTGCTGCTTTTTTCAAACATTTTTTTAATGACCGATTGACTACATGTATGCCATGTAATAATATTTACTGACTTTTTCAAGTGAAAAAACCTTAATTATTCTATTTATAAATATTAAATTAATTTTAAATAACTTTATATAGATATATATAAATTTAAAGTTTTGTTATTAAAGTATCATTTTTTATTAATATGTAATTTTTAAGTATATTTATTTTATTTGAAAATAAAATTTTAATAATTTGTTTTTTAAATAAAATCCCATCATATGATTGCCCAAATAAGAGATTGTATAGTATGCAATCCAATGCGACCATTCAACCCAGGAGTAATGTGCTTGGTTATATCCTGAAGTTTATCGATCATGTTTTTTCAAAGGGAAAATAAAGAAAGATCGTGGCAGTGAATCAGACTTAAGATCCTGCAGTGAAAATAAAAAGCCTGGACGGTAGGGTTAATTGAGAGTGGAAAATGGTGTGATGGGTGTGTTTAATGAAAGCTGGTTGGGTTAGTGTCCTCAGCCAACAATTATTGCCGGTAAGTTGGATGTTTCCGGCGGGACGGTAGCAGTAGACATGATCACATTTTATTGCTATCTTTTACCTCAGTTTTAATTGAACCCGTACTTTGGTGGACCAACAGAAAGCTTTTGTTCATTTAAATGATTAAGTCTATGGTCATAGTCTTGCCGCAAGCCTTCAAGCTGCCATGGGTCGTCATAAATTTCATGGGTATTCTTAAAGACACAATTTTTATAAATATATATATATATATATAAACTTTGGAATTTAACGTGAAATGGATCAAATATTATATAAGCAATCCAATTTTTTCAGTATTTTGAAAAGTTCAAAATGAGTTTTTTATTATTTGTTTTCAATTTTTAAACACAACATTGTCCAAATTTCACATTCATATAACTTCGTTTTATTTTTTTGTTGTATGTTTGATATGCTATTTACCGGTTTATAAATTGAGAATTTCTTTAAATCTCTTTAATTGGTAATCTTAAATGTGTTTACTAACCTACGTGTTTGCATGAATGCTAATTTCAAATATCATCTACATTAAAACAATTTGAATATAAAATATTATTAGACTAAATGAACGTTTTTTCAGCATCAATTCATATTGGTTAGTGGAATTATATCAAGATCTTTAAAAAGGAAGTTTTTATGATGGAAGAGTAGTTGATGCATCTCCATCAGTTATATCATAGATGAAAAATAACATGGACAAAAAACCTAAGGGACAAATTCACTTGCGGCCAAATTAAAAAAAGAAACATCAAAATTTTGGCCAAAATTAAAGTAGTTTGCTTTTTTTTTTTTTTTTTGAAAAAGTAGTTTGGTTGTTGTCTCAAATAAAAGGTTTAATTGCTTTTAGCTCTTTCTGGCCCTTTGAACATTTTAAATGCATCATTATACGTAATTTGTATTCAAGCTTTTGAGTTGAAAACATTTCACGCATATGTAAAAATAGTTTTTATATAAAAATGTACATTAAATTGATCAAAATAATTTAAGTTTTGCCCCGAACTAAAAATGAATAACTTTATTTTTTTTAATCAAAAAAGAATTTTCACTTTGTTATAGGTGTTTTATTTTGTTTATTATTATTATTTTTTTTTTCGAAAAATATAGGTGTTATCTTTTAGTTTCGAAAGAAGAAAAATAAAAAGAGGAAAAACAGTAATAAGGGTTGCTGTCGTAGGTCACTTCCTCCCAGGACCTCCAACAGTTAGACTATGGATAAGGCTTGATGGATTATTTTTCTTTTTCTTTTTTTAAAATTCTTATTTTTATTTTTAATTTTTTTGTTTATCTAATGGGCAAGAGATTTTGATTATTTTTCTTATCTAATGAGCACTTTATCTAACAGCAGAGGGATTTTAATCAAAATGAAAAATTAGAGATTTGCTTGGAACTTCTGGTGATATAATGTTTACAACTCTGCCTAAAAATGAAACCTCCTTAATAGTCAAAGCAAACTCTGCTTTACTAGCCTTGGCCGGTGGAGAAATCATACCAGACGTACGTACTTTTTATCTGGCTGGTTCCCTGTAGCATTATTGACTTCTTTTTTTTTTTAACAATTTACCATTATTAACTTATGGTGAATATTTTAGGCTTGAGCAAATTATAATATAACCATCCACTTAAACTCTTATTCAAACGGAACAAAATTATCTTGGAAAGAAATAAATGTGCATAGACTTACAGACTCTCTTGTACACTACACTTATTTTAACGTCAGAATTATGTCCTTGCGCATGTATAAATGCCAATGCAGTGTTCTGTAATTAATACTCTCTCAGTCTTTTACTCTTGTGCATGTGCTGCTCCCTCAAGGAGCCCTGACAGTTCACAGCTGTAAACTTAATTTTTTGTATAATTAGCCAACCAACCATTCCCTATCGAATTGCACTAAAATTTTTTTTTTTAAAAAAAAAGCTTTCTACAGTTCTACAGCGAGCGGAGTGCCCACTGTCTTTGCCCCTGCAATAGAAAAGCTTTCTATAGCGGACATTGTCTGCTATGAATACGCTTTCTACAACGGACAATGCCCACTATAGAAACGCGCTTCTACAAAGATTTGCAATACTAGTGTTCGATAACTCTAAAACCGGCATAAATATACATACATACTTTCACCCATGCACGTTGTATCCGCCAACTATCGTCACACCTTCAATTGTACCTTTTGTTTGGTAGTTACAAGCTACAACTATTTTCGAAAACAAAGTCGCAACAATTTTCGGGACCACGCTTTTTTTCAGCCACATCGCTGTTGATATCTAATTACAAGATCGCAATTGAATATTGTTTTTGGTCATCTCCCTATCATCAAACTAGCATATCACCTTGGTGCCCACTTCTCATTTTGCATTTTCCTCTATCGGGGAGGAGTCGCTGCTTCCATGCAGGCATAGCTCCTTCAAATGCTGGTTTTGAAGTCTTTTACTATACAGAATTAATCAAGGACACATAAATCTATCTTAATGATATATGATGATAAAAAAAAAAAATGCTGATTATATACATCACATGGTTCTTCAAAGTTCAGGTTTTCCCTGCAGACTTGTTAATTCGAGGCTTCTTTTCAGGAGAAAACTGTTGAAATCGATATCCCTTACGCACCGGAAGAAAATTAAAAAATTAGTGTACAGAAGTAATAGCAAAGAATAAGTCAGGAACTCACTAAACCCAACAAGGAGGCATTTAAAACAGATTAATTATAATTATATGGTCTAATAAGTGAAAAGGACAAGCAAATTGCTTGACCTTTTCAATTATTAGACCATATAATTGAAAAGGAGAAGCAAATTGCTTCTTTTAGTGAATTCCTGACTCATTCTTTGCTGTTACTTCTGTACACTAATCTTTTCATTTTCTTCTGGGGCGCAAGTGATTGACCTTTTCAATTATTAGACCATATAATTGAAAAGGAGAAGCAAATTGCTTCTTTTAGTGAATTCCTGACTCATTCTTTGCTGTTACTTCTGTACAGTAATCTTTTCATTTTCTTCTGGGGCGCAAGTGATTTCAACATTTTTCTCCTGAAAAGAGGCCTCGAATCTAACAAGTCTGTACGGAAAACCTGAACTTTGAAGAACCATGTGTTGTGTACAATCAACATTTTTTTTTATCATCATATGTATGTCTCCTTATTAATTCTGTGTATTACTAGACTTTAAAACCAACATTTTAAGAAGCTTTTTCTGCATGGAAGCAAAGATTCCTCCCCGATAGAAAAAAAAAGTAAAATAAGGAGTGGGCACCTTTGTGATATGCTAGTTTGATAATAGGGACATGACCAAAAACAATATTCAATAGTGATCTTGTTGGATACAAACAGCGATTTGGCTGAAAACGAGTCTGGGTCCCGAAAATTATTTTTATTTTTATTTTATTTTTTGGAAAATAGTGTAGCTTGTAACTACTAAACAAAAGGTATAATTGAAGGTGTGACGGTAGTTGGTGGGTACAACGTGCATGGGTGAAGTTATGCATGTATAATTATGCTCAAGAGCCACGATAAGATCTGAATCTACTTGGCACATTTTAGGATTATAAATTGCAATATAAACACAAGAAGTAATATATAACAAGTTGAAGTTGAGAATGATGGATTGAAAAAAAAAAAACAAAAATCAACAATTTGTTTTTCATAAAATTTAGAATTTTGCGGAACATTGAGTTTCAAAAACTTTTAAAAAAAAACTCAAGAACCCAAGATTCATAAAACAATGAAATAAAATAATATAAATCAATAAAAATCAGATTTTTACCTTCTGTATTGATCTCTGTGGATTGCTCACCACCTTACCTTCCTTGATATATCTCAAAACTAAGAAACAAGTGAGTTGGCACAATTATATAGAATTGTGCTCACTTACTTTTTGATTTCTTTATAAAAAAAATCAAATTAAATCAATAATTATAAGAGGTGAGTGTTTAATTTTTGGTTATACAAAGAACAAAGACACAAATTCTTGTTCTTTGTATTTGTTGAAAAAAAAAAAAAACTTCTTTTTTATTTTCTCTTATTGTTTTTCAAAAACATAAACAACAACAAAAAACCTTGATGTAGAAAAGAAACTTTTTCTTTTAATAGGCAAACAATTAGGGTTTTAATTAATCAATATTAATATTTACCCTAATATTATTATAATTAAACTTTTACCCCATATAATATAATTAATTCAAAATTAATTCATATTATATTTTGAAATAGAACTTGTAACTTTTAATAAATTAATTCATAATTAATTTATACCAAAGTCACTAAGAATTGGATTCAATACCTCTTATAAAATTAATTAAATAATTATTAATTCATAATTAATAATTAAATAATTTGAATAATCAATATTATTCAAATACTAAGTGAACACAAATTTTTGTTACTTATGTAATGCTTGTAATTGGACGGTCCAATTACAATATTATATATACATGTTTCTTATAGTAAAATGAGCTATCAAGGGGACCCGATGGACCTACAATTTTGAGCTCCAATAATATTAGAATTATTAATTAAACTCTTTAATTAAATAATTTACTATTATTAATCTTAAAGTTACTCTACTAAAAACTTAAGATTGCACTCTTAAAATTGTAGATGTTTTTTATACAATCTGAAATTTTCAGTGTCCATTTATTTAATCACTACATATGATTTGACCCTCCACAAATAGTTCATAATTAGAGTAAGGTCAAATGTCCGTTTTACCTCTCTAATTATTTTTTGATCCTTAAGTACCATTGATTCTCTAATGAACAATATATTCATAACAACTTATGAATTTATCTTTTTGTTTACATATAAACATAAAGTTGAGCGCTCTTATTGTTCAAGACCTGAATCAACCCTTAAGGGAACTACTTTTCTACTTCTCGCAAGAAGAAGTTGATTCCACTATTGTATAGAATGTTCCCAGCTACTTACTAAATCATATCCCTAAAGTACGAAGTTATTGATCGGGTATCTACACCGATCTCACCCATGTAAATTAAAGGAAATAACTTAACAAGCAGGAGTTCATAATACACTCAGAATTAAGATCAATTCATATATGATCATCTAGTTGATAAATATAAATCTCTAAGATTAACAGATATTATTTAGAGACTTATATTTATCGTGGCCCAGACCTATATAATCTTTATTAGATAAGGTGCCTCCATTTCCATGTCACCACATGAACAGTCTTAGATAAAACTATCGTATCAAATACGAAAAGGACCGCAGCTGTAGATTTACCACAAATGAAGTACCCAGCTTCGTTTGTTTTCTACGGACTCTTTAAATTACTTATCTCAAACTAAATCTACCTGTATATAACACTTATACACTTAAGTTTGAAATTACATCAGTAATCAAAGATGTTTCTCATGATATATACGATTTTTGCAAAATATATAAATTGAATGAAATGAATATTTTATTAAAATTTACAAAACCGTTTACAATATTACAAGCTCTTAAGGCAGAAACCCCAATAGAGAATTTGGTCCAGTTCCAGCCAAACGAAATGAAATTAGTAATCAACTAAAAGTCCGGTGGGCCTCATTAAATAAATTGAATTCTAGTTGTATTGCAAATGTTAAGTATCCAAATTTTTACTCTACATCTAAATCAAATTGTGAGAGGTAATGCACAAATATAAGTATAATTAAATGCCTACCTATAATAACAATTTTATTGGTCCTTAAAAGTACAATTTGGCCAACCTTCTCAGGTTCTAGTCTCCAGTCACTATTTTCTTCTTCATGAATTATTTTGAGCTTCTATGTCCCCGGCTGCCTGCCTGGACCTTTCAAATTAATTTCCTCACTCTTTTAGTGGTTGGCACAAGTATGTTGTTTATGAACTATTATCGAGTTTGATTCCGGTGGAATTTATCTAAATCAAAGACTATAAAATTGAGGTCAAAGTAATTACTCCCATAAGAAGAGAGTCTTCCTATGCGTATTATTATTATTATATTATTATTATGATCAAATTTATCATTATTTTTATATAAATAAAAGTGAGGAGAGAGGAAGTAAGAATCATGTGCTGATTGGTAAAAGCAGTAATGATCTCGACAATTTTATGCTAATAGACAGAGAAAAAACGAAGGGGAAAAAAATCGTCTTAACGTGTCTTAACTTGAGGCCAGTATAAGAATAATATAAATTGTATTTCTTGGAGATATGTACAAAATTACTTTTATTTAAACAATTCATAAATCTTAATCTTGTCTACTACAACAGTCATGCCTTATCTAGGAGTACAACTATACCTATTGCTTAGATTTAGTCCCGATTTATCAGAATCGATACTAGATCGTGTGGACTGAGGTTCCAACTTTGTTTAATGAGTAATCTGTAAATGCATGCAGCATATGTAATAACTTATAAATGAGTTTCGATATTATTGCACACAAATATGATTTATATAATTACTTTATAATTAAATAAATTATTATTTAAAATTAAAATATAATTTAAATATATTTCCAAAAAAAAAACTATAATTAAAATACACAAACTAATACCAATAGTATCCTTATTAATAACAATTTATCCATTTTTATATATTTTATTTATACTCCGATTTAAATAATTAATTACGCCCATTTTAATCCCAACATTATCGTGTTAGTTTACTATACATAATTATGTCGATCAAAACATTCTCACCATCCGCCACCTTCAGGAAATATCCTAGCTAGCTTTGAAACGACCAGACCTGGTTGATCCTTTTGCTCTAATAAACTTCCTACGGTCCGGTCACGTTGGTCTATACAAGAAGAAAAGAAATTTCAGTTCAGGGTCCATATCAATCTCTTGAACTCCAGAGAGTGTTTGGAGAGATCAAATTTTCAATCATTTTCATGGAATGATTAGTCATTATCCCATCAACATGAATAGGATTTTTTTTTTTTTCCTCTTGAAATTCCATGAAATTCTTGATTATCAGTATCTTTCCAATGGAATTTAGTTGGCATTTAACTTGCGGTCGAATTTTTTTTCAAAATATACATCGGTCCTGTAATCCTTTCATGGTAATGTTTCCGCCCATCTGTTATTTTCCTATGATTTCCGACATATCACATCAGGTCCCCAAGCCATTAAAGCAAAGAATATGTTGTACAGATTCTCAATCATACTTTGTTTAATCAATTAAACTTGAGGGGTATGTATGCTAGCACATAGATTCCTTAGATATACAAATGAGTTATTTAACTTATTTGGATTCATTAGATTATAATGCAATGGTTCAAATACATGGTAATTAATTAATTTATTTGAACCATAGCATTATATAATCTAATTATAAATAGTAAAACTGTATATTAATTAGTTAAACCCAAACCTAATCAGTGACTCTTTGTTACCTTGAGAACCATGACATACATCATAGGTTGGGGTCCAGCTTTGTTCAGCAGCACAGATCACTCGACCAACACGTCCCATAAAGTTACGTATACTATCGTTTTATGTTGCTGCTAAATCAAGAAACAGATTTAATACAGCAATCAAATTAAAAAAGAAGTGCAATTTAATTACTTATGATTAGGCTATATGATAATTTTTAAAAAATAAAAAATAAAAAGTATGAAACTTTTAAGTAATATGGATGAAATTAATGAATGTATACAGTAATTGATTTATTTTTAATTAAAATACTTGTCTTTATCAATTATTTTGTGTCCTTTTTTTGGTAAATAAAATTTTTAATATATTTGACTGTGCAATCATGTTTATGGTGTCCCTTGTAAATCAAATTTGTTTGTTTGTTTGCCTTTATCAAATGTGTTTATAATTGTTTACACATTTTAAACTTTTAGAAAATGCATAAAAAAATTATATTTATTTTCTGAATACACTGAAAATTCTGATTAATGTGTTATGAAAAAATAAAAATTATTCAATTGGTTTTTAAATTATTAACACAAAGATACCCTGTCGAGAAGAATGCATTTTTCCTGTTGATTAGACATTTACCACATTCTCCAATTGACAGAAAGCGAAGAATAATATCTGCTTTAAAGTTTCTGACATCTAAATTCATGAGTTTGGTACTAATAAAAATAAAAATAAAATAAAGGAATTGTAATATAGACATGTTTAAATCGTGATTGTGAATTCGTAATTTTGATCAGTTTTTATAAATAATTTAAAAACACTTCAATTGCACTATATAATTTGAAAATCCTTGCGATGTATGGTCCAAACTTTCATAATTTCTATATATGATGCAACAGATATTTTATTGGATAATAATAACAATTATGAAATAAATAATATTAAAGTTTCTAAATATTAGTGCTACAAAATTTCTTGCTCGGAATGATATGGCAATAATAAATTAATCACTACATCATTGACGAGAAACTACGTAATTGAGGTATAAATTTTCTTAAAAGTGTGCTCTTATTTTTAACAAACTAAATCATATATAGGTGTATTAACCATGCTGAGCAAGGACAAGATTGTGCAGCTATATTCCAGTAAAAGCAGTATTATTTGCAGGTACTAATACAGAGTTGCTCCCCCCTTAATAGGCCTGGAAGAGTCAAGCCTGTGAGACTGAGTGTTTGTTTACTGCCAAGGTTATATATATATACATACATACACGTGCTTCTATATATTTCTACGAACTAAGACAAAGGAAACGATATTGTCTATTCAAATTGTGTTCCTTGGAGTTTTAGTACAAATAATCAAAGCAGTTGAATTGAATCTATTTAAGTTTTTTTCTCAATTATTTAATTAATAATCAATAATAAACTTAACCTGTTTATCAAAGAATGGTGATCTCCCTGACAAATAAGAAGGAAAAAAATAAATGGAAGCCAGCTCAGTAGTATATTAGTTAATTTGTTGACGGTGACAAAATCACAAAACCACCGGAAAGAATATAATTAATTAATTAGTAATGGATAGATACATACAGCTTTAGCTCAAAATGAGTCCGGTCCCCGATCAAATTGGTGTTGATAGGGGAGAAAAATAAATAGTTGATAGTGTGGAGTGTGGTGACAATATATATATTGATATTATAAATATATTTATAAGTACTGTTTTAACTGTGGGGATCTTTAGATTTCTATTACACATTTTGGATCTCTCTGCTCCCGATTAGGTTGGAGGGGCTATGCACATAAAATACAAAAATTGTTTACCTTTTAATTAGATTTATGACCCCACGACTTTTGAAAGGTAACGGTGGATAGGCTTTGATTTTACTCATACAGCAAGACCATTTTCTCATGCGGTGATAACACTGAGCACGTGCACGCAAGTACAAGTGCATGCATGCATGCTTGTATATGGCCAGGCGCACGTGCTATGATAAGATTCGATACCACATCACCACTTGAACAGCTTTTGGAATCATAGATTATAAACACAAACGACAATAGCATGTTGACTTGAGAGAAAATGATCCAGCTAAGTAGCCAATCCACAAATGAAAATACTGCAAAGACACCCGTAACCGGTTTGGTTTTATGTACATGTAAATTAGTAAACCCTAGAACCAGAAGGTACGTACATTCTGGTAGCTAGCAAGAAGATGGAATATATAATATGCGATTCAATAATTGGCGTGAGTTTGCCACTTGAACAGCTTTTGTAATCATAGATTATAAACACAAACGACAATAGCATGTTGACTTGAGAGAAAATGATCCAGCTAAGTAGCCAACCCACAAATGAAAATACTGCAAAGACACCCGTAACTGGTTTGGTTTTATGTACATGTAAATTAGCAAACCCTCGAACCAGAAGGTACGTACATTCTGGTAGCTAGCAAGAAGATGGAATATATAATATGCGATTCAATAATTGGCGTGAGTTTGCCACTTGAACAGCTTTTGTAATCATAGATTATAAACACAAACGACAATAGCATGTTGACTTGAGAGAAAATGATCCAGCTAAGTAGCCAACCCACAAATGAAAATACTGCAAAGACACCCGTAACTGGTTTGGTTTTATGTACATGTAAATTAGTAAACCCTCGAACCAGAAGGTACGTACATTCTGGTAGCTAGCAAGAAGATGGAATATATAATATGCGATTCAATAATTGGCGTGAGTTTGTTAACATACAGAGAATTCTTAGATAATTGATCATCAATTTTTTCATAGGATATCAGATGCATCTAAGAGGGTTAATTGTCACAAAATTTAGTGACGTTAGGTTGGTTCTGTTTGTCTGATCAGACTTTATTAAAACATAAAATATATCAAAAGCACCAAAACTTAGATGTATCATGTTTTCAGTTGGTCAAAACATAAAGTTTTATCTTTAGTTGATTTATAACTCACCCACTCCACTTAAAATGTCTGATTATATGTGTAGAGTTAAAACTTTGGGTTGGAAATATTGGCAAATCTCAGCAACACCAAAGCCAAAACCCTGGTGCAAGATACTGTGTGTATGTTTTTTTTTTTTTTTTTTCAAATGAAGATATTGTGTTTTTTGTTCCCAAGGTGATTTTAATTGGTGAAGTAAACAGTATTTATATGGGAGAGAACTAAAAGAATAAAATTTAAAAAATATATGTTAATTAATTAGAAGTAAGAAAAATGCTATAAGTAGAAAAACTAAATCAAATAGAAATAATTAAAAAGGAAGGGAGTTAATTATTTTAAAAATAAGAAGACTACATAGCAGAGTTAAAAAAATTTATAATAAATAATTGGAAAGGCCAAAAATAGGACACGAGATTAAAAAAAAAAATGGAGCAGGGCACGACAACTTTCAAACCAACTTTTAAAATCAAACACTAATAATAATAATAAAATAACAGATTTTAATAATGAAAGCTGACAGCTTCCATTAAAATAAATAAAGCGGAAAGATGTACTGTACAAGTACAGCACTCCATCAGCACATCTACAGACTGCATGATTATTTATTTTTTTTTTGAAAAATAGAAAACTTAATAATTTTTTTTTTTTTTTTTTAAATTCCATGTCCCCCCGTCCAATTGTGGATCGGCCTTTGTATATAAATGTAGGGGTCAATTTATAATTATAATTTTCCTACCAACCATTTCGTGAACAAAGAAAATCAAAACAAGGAGCGTCAAACAAAAAAAAATAAATAAATAAAAACATGCAATTGAATAGAGATTTGCTCCTATTAATGCATATGCAACACAAGTATGTTATGTTCAAAAAAAAAAAAAAAAAAAAGCAGAAGAAGAAACACAAGTATGTTAATGTTTTCTTTTTTTTTTTTTGATATACGAGTATGTTAATGTTAAATGAATCAAATTAATTTGTGTTCTTTTAGACAACAAGTCCATTGGGGACGTAGTTGATATATTTCCGAATCTTGGCACGTTTATTTTTCTTTCTAGTTTTGTCGTCTTTTAACTTCGTTTATTGCTACTCTCTAGGGTTAGGTGGGATTTTTGCTTTATATAGATTTGGCATATCTTTCCTTTTTGTTTCTAACTATTTTTAATGTAAACTTAAAAGAAGACTGACTACACTATGACCATCATGTTGCAGCTGGTTATCTATTTATTAATTTTTTCTGTTTACTTGAGCAGACGAATTTAAACCTTGGGGCATGGTTGGCATCATGTTGCGGCTGCAACTACGCTACAGTTACCTATTTTGAGCAAATAATAACGCTACAACAACCCAATAGTACGAGGATTAAATATCAAGCCAAATGATATGAGATATGACACATGATATGATAAACATAGCATTATTGTTTCGATAAATATCCAAACCAATGAATTTGCCACAGATTTTGTGTATTCATTCATTTTATTAATTTTTACACCCACTTTGAACATTCACAATTTGATTAAGTATTATATATCTACACTCCATCTAAAATACCCAAACTGTATGATCTTAAATATTAATCAGTTTAATTAGATCATTTAATTTTTTCCTCTAAACCTGCAGAAGTAGTATAGAAAGTATAGTGTATAGAACACATGAAATTATGATAATGTAAATAGTTTTCGTTGTTTTATTACAAGCCTTTGAGTGCAGCTTTATGCGAAGAAAGATATATGGATACATGCTAAATTACTTACTGTGCAATTTTTTATTTTGAGGATAATTAATAATATCAGTAGATAATCTTGAATTTTAATTTTCATTTGAACCAAGACTACAATATTTTGTGGAATTGGGAAGCCATAAAACCAGTTACAATCAACTTTATTCAAACAGTGCTCTCTTTAACAATCCATAAAAGTTGTCCGAAGCCGTACTTTAATGTGAAAGCCTTCAAACAATCGGAGTGGCCATAGAATTCTTCATGGCTGTTGAACTACCTATTCATGACTTCTCTCAAAAGCACGTTTTAATGTTCAAGATAAATTCAACCAAAATTACGAGTGGAAGAATAGTAGGGTCATAGTGCCATAGTGCCATAGTGGATCGTACCTATATGTCATATGTACATGGATGTAGATCGAGTACAATATTTATTCGTGAATGAGAGAATAATGTCCTTTTGTACTGCATCTCACGCACAGATACGGAGAAATTAATAAAATTCATTTCAAGTTGGTCAAAGTATTGATTCATGTATAAATTATAATCGATGGTGCAAGGACCATCTTCTCGTGTACAAATACAGAAAGACATAAATAAAATTCATGTCACTTAGAAAGGACCATCTTTTAGGGACAGATTAACATAATTGAATATCAAATGATGTCCTGGTCAAAGTTTTTGGCACTTAGTGGACAGGGGGGTGATGATCATAAATGGGCCTACGAAACTTATTATTTTGGGGAAACTTCATTTTAGTCCCTAAGGTTTCGCGAAATATCAAAATTTTAAACATCTATTGAAAACAGCTCTTTTAATCCCTAACTTATCCAAAACTCTTCAAAATAGTCCACACCGTCGGTCAACTAACGGTCAACAGTGACAGATAGTTTTGATATGAAGGGCAAGATAGTCTTTTCGTATGAAATGTTGACGTCATGACACGTGTATGGTTATATTTTTAAAATATTTAAAAAATTGATAAATAAAAAGATTTTAATAAATAACTTAATTTAAAAAAAAAAATCATTTTCTTCACTAACAAAATCACCATTCATCATCAACCTTCATCATCAACACAAATCCAGTCCTGAATCATGAATATCAACACAAACAAAAACTCTTCTTCATCACCAAAACAACCAAAGAAAACAACAGCCACCATCTAATCACACCCAAAAATCCAAACAATCTGGTTCGTCGATCTGGTTGGCACCATCTAATCGACGATCGGGTGCGAACCAGATCGTCGATCAACCAGATCGACGATCTGGGTGCGAACCAGGTCGATCTGGTGCGTCGACTTGGTTCGCACTAGATCGTCACCAGATCGTCGATCTGGTGACGATCTGGTGCGACGATCTCGTTCGTCGCACATCGTCGCCTAGATCGACAGACGATCTGTCGATCTGGTGTCGCACCAGGTGCGACGTTGGTGCAACGATCGTTGCACTTGGTGCAACACCAGATCGACTGATCGTCGCACCAGATTGTTTGTCGATCTGGTTCGTCGCACCAGATTGACAGTGGTGCGACACCAGATCGACTGTCGATCTGGTGTGACGACAGTCGCACCAGATCGTCTGTCGATCTGGTTCGTCGCACTAGATCAACAGTCGATCTGGTGCGACGATCTGGTTCCAACCAGATCGTCACCAGATCTGGAAGTGCGACGATCTGGTTCGAACCAGATCATCACCAGATCTGGTGCATCGATCGAACCAGATCGACGCACCAGATCGTCGATCGTTGCCCCTGTCATTGGTTTTTTTTTTTTTTTTCTTACAATCTCAGGGAAGAGAGAATGAAAAGAAAAATATTTTTCTGCCATTTGTTTTTTTTTTTTTATTCTTATTTAATTAAAAAAATGATCATATTTAAAAAAATAATAATTATATACACGTATCGATTTTTTATTGGATGAAAAAGATATAATATTGTGATTTTATTGGGGGTAAAACGATTATTTTAAGTGATGAGGGTAATTAAGTCTTTTGAATTTTTCTGTTTGGTTTGACCATTAGTTGACTGACGGTTTGGACTATTTTGAAGAGTTTTGAAAAAGTTAGAGATTAAAAGAACTGTTTCCAATAAATGTTTAAAATTTTGATATTTCGTAAAACCTTAGGGACTAAAATGAAGTTTCCCCTTATTTTTGTCAATTTTCAGTAGTTTATTGGTTTTGTCCTTTATAGGACAAAAATACCCGCGAAATAATTTCACATTACATTCATATAATTTGCATAAAATATATATTTTTTTTCAGAAAATAAATTTCATCATCCATCTTTTCCGGTGTCCTCCATCTTTGTTGGCACTGTGCTCCTATGTCTGGCAACATTCTTCTACTCTCCTCCTCCTTTTTATCTTTTGCTCCTCCTGTTCTTCTTTTCTTCTTCTCTCCAGTAGATCTGCAAAATTGGGGATCTTCAAATTTTGGTCATGAGTCACGATAATAGAAATTGTTGTGAATTGGGATAACAGAAATTGTCTGTTATCATTACTCATGATAATTTTCAATATTGTGACTCATCATGAGTCACGACCATATCTATTGTCATGAGAATTAACATGAGTTACAACAATATCTATTGTCATCAATTACAATAATTTTTATTCTCAAAAATCTCGATAATTTCAATTGTCATTAATTACAACCGTTTTCATTGTGCACTCATGATCAAATTGTAGATTTGCAATTAAGGAGGAGGTGAAAAAGAAGAGGATGATAATTAATGACGAAGAAGAAGAAGAAGGGGAAGAAGAAGAGGATAAGGAAAACCGGCAAGAAGATGGTTGGAGAAAATGATCAGGGAAAGAGTTGTCGAAAGATGGATGAATTTTTTTTAATAATCTATTATAATATAATAAAGGGATGTTTTGGTCCTCATGGCACATTTGTTAGTAAAAACAATAAAATTATTGAGAAAATCGATGGATTTCTAAATAATTTGTAATAATGTAATAAAAGGATATTTTGGTTCTCATGGTGGCATTTGTTAAGAAAACAAACAAAATTATTGAAAAAAATACAAAACCAATAAGGATGTGTTTGATTATGTTTTTAAAATTGTATTTTTAAAAAGTATTTTAAAAAAAAAAAAATATGTTTTGAAAATAACGTTTAAAAAAATGATAATACGTTTGATAGTATTTTTAAAAATGTATTTTAAAAACGAAAAATAATAAAAAATTATTTGACATCAATTTAAAAAATAGGTAAAAATTGAAAATATGTTTGGATGAAAACTGTTTTTAAAAATAATAATGTGATTGTTAAAAATGAATGTTTTTACTTTTTTAAGTTTTATTATATAAAAAAAATAAATTTTAAAAATAATAGAAAATGAAAAAAAAAATCATTTTCTTATTTTTATCTTAATTTTTGCTATATACTTTTAAAATTATATTTTTAAAAACGATTGATTAACATAGTTTTAAACGCCTTTTGTTTTTAAAAATAAAAAATAATTTTAAAAATCAATGTCAAACACCGCTGGCACCACCTAGGGTCTCTAACTGTGACAATTTTGGACCATTTTCTCTATTATATAATAGCAGCAGAACTCTCCTGCAATATTCAACATCAGCAAAACAAAGTGAGATCTAATATACTTTGCTTTTTACAATCATGCCGAAAGTTGAGCCAATCAAACTCTCCACTTGTACTGTCCCAACGACTCCACCCTTGCAATGATGCTCTGCCTAAATACTTGCAAGAAGATGAGATGACCCAAGAACGCCAGGATTTAGTTTTCTCTCTTCCTACTGAAATGGGTTGGGTTGTTACTCATCTTCATCAATACCAGGGTTTCTGGTACGCAACCAGGCAGTTAAATGGAGTTCTAACATGCCAAAAACACTTCCAGGCTCAGGATTCTGATATCCTCCTTGTCACCACTCCTAAGTCAGGAACCACCTGGTTAAAATCTTTGACATTTGCCTTGCTGAACCGTTTTGATCATTTTGAAAACCACCCTTTGCTCACAACCAACCCTCATGAACTTGTACCCTTCTTGGAGACCAGCGTTATACGTCGAAAACCAGGTTCCTGACCTGACCACCCTCAAATCTCCCAGGATCTTTTCAACCCATATACCACTTGTTTCCTTGCCAGAGTCTGTGAAAAACTCAGCTTGCAAACTTGTGTACTTGTGCAGGAATCCCAAGGACACTTTTGTTTCACTTTGGCACTTCACAAACAAGTTAAGACCCAAAGAGAAAGGTGCCCACTCTCTTGAAGAGGCTTTTGAGAAGTTCTGTAGGGGAGTGTCTCTGTCAGGGCCATACTGGGATCATGTCTTGGACTACTGGAAGGCGAGCTTGGAGAAACCTGAAAGGGTGCTTTTCTTCAAGTATGAAGAAATGAAACAAGAGCCGGCACCTCATTTGAGGAAGCTAGCTGAGTTCTTGGGTTGCCCATTTTCGCCAGAAGAAGAGGCCAGTGGCTCGTTTGAGAGTATCCTGAAGCTATGTAGCTTTGATAATCTGAGCACTTTGGAGGTCAACAAAACCGGAAAATTGGCCTCCGGAGAAGAGAAAAGCTTATTTTTCCGAAGAGGAGAGGTCGGAGACTGGATGGATCATCTGACTTCTGAGATGATACAAAAGATGGACAAGATCACTGAAGAAAAGTTGCATGCTTTTGGGTTAAAATTTTAATCTTGTCCTATCCTTCGCCTTTCCCTCTCTTCTGTTTTGCTTTTTGACTCTTTATTATTATGTTAATTATTTGTCGTTGAACAATGTTGTTGGTTTCCAGTAGTCTTGATGTGTCTTGTATATCCTTCGTTTTAAAAAAAACATTGCACCTTGTTTCATAGATGTCTTCCTCAATTGAATATATATATTAACTTCAGGGGCAATGGACCCCACACATAAAATATAAAATTAATTTTAAAATTAAAGAAAATTTGTTTGGTTTTTTTGAAAGAATTAAAAAGAGTTAGAGGTAAAAGTGTAAAATCAAAAGTATAAAGGTGAGAAAAGAACTAAAAAGGAGATAAAATTAAAATATATTATATATGTATGTACATACGTAAATATATACATACATTCATATATAATAATAATAATAATAATAACAATAATAATTTTGGCCTCATTATGCATTAAATTTAATTAAATTAGTATATTGATTGTGAAAGGACGAAGATTTTATAATTTTACATTATATAGATTCCTTTTGAATGTAATTAATGAAATATTGTAATTATTAAAATATATATTACTTTACAATTTCAAGTTTTGTTGCAATAGTAATTCAACTTAAAAACATTTTGTTTATTTTTATTTAAATATATGAATTCAATTTACTTTACTATAATAATTTATTTGTGTATATATAATTTTAAAAAATACTTTATTATAATAATTAATTATATTTTAATTATGAACAAAAATTTATTAATAGATACATAAACATATTTTAGTATTTGTTAAATAATTTATTATAATTTTTTATATTATATTAAATGAAATTACATAATAATTAATAACAAAAAGATATAAATATTAAATTATCAATTTTCAGATAATTTAAATTTTTTTTTAAAAAAAAACAAGTTTATTATATATTTAGAGGTAAGGAAAAAATATATATATGTCATTTAAATTTCATGTTTCAGTCACTATTCAGTCTTCAATTTTTAGCAGTACTATTCAGTTTTCAAATAAAAATATAAATGACTTCTAAGTAACCTTTTTCGAAAAAAAAATTCTTTAAATATATAGCACCTTTCGTCCCCTTTTCCCTTTTTCATCACATTAGCAATAGACTATTAATGAGTACTAATTACACTTAAATTGGATTTGAGATCAAAGTAACTTAATTTATGAGATTTGTGGATAAAAAGTATTCTTTCAACTCTCCAAAAAGTCAGTTTCTAAAAAAAAAAAAAAAATAAAAAAAAAGCACTCTCCGTAAAGTCAGAAATTGTGTTTTTCAAATTTGAGAAAGAGAACGATTGACACAGTTATTTCGAAACTTAAATTGTTTGATGGAGATTTAATTTTATCGAGAGTTATTTGTAGGTTATTGACAGTTATTATATTTATAGGTTATCAGGAGAAAGCGTAAAATAAAAAAGTTTAAAACCTGAGAAAAGGAACACAAACCATTAAATATTTTGGTTGTGGGGTTATCTACTGCCCCTGAAGATTCATAAAATGTTAATTTTGTCTCTTTCTTAGGTTTTTTTTTTTTCTTACCTTTAGACTTTTAGATTTTACTAGATGAAAGGTTAATAAAACACGCGATGATTATCGTACAATATTGGATGAGTATATATATGAAATTCCAACATCCTTCTCTTCACACTCATCTACTGCATAATATTTTTGTTATGTTTGCTTGTGAATTTGTGATTTGTCATGCACTTGGTTCCCGGTCCTGGAAATCCACAGAAGTTAATTGACAGTATTTCGAATTTGCTTATTGGTTAGATCATTGGTGGTACCGCATCCGCTTGTCAAAAAAGCGAACGTTTATTATCCACGTTCTACAGCTTTTCAGCAAATGAAATCTCTGGTGGAATCTACTCGGGAACCACGACCAAAACATGTCTACGATCACTTGTGTAAGTATGGGAGAGATGAACTGAAATATATTTTTAAAAAATTAAAATGAGAAGCTGATCCTGATTGGCTAGTTTAATCATATAACAAATGCCACCTATAATTGGCACGGCATATGATAACGAGGAACTCCAAAAATAAGATAGAAGGTATAAAAAGAAGAGCTATATTATGTCCTCTTTTACGTGTATAATGTTTTACTCATCTCCAAAAATTAGATAGAAACAAAAATGGCATGAGAAGAAGAGCTATGTTACGTGCCTTACATAATGTTTTACTAATGTTGTCATAATCGATTATTCATATTATATGTAACAACAATAGACAAAACATATTTTGCATTAAGTATTTTCCTTGCATGACACCCAGTCACCCACCAAGTTAGCATTGCCTTTAGTACCTACAGTACCTTGATTTACAGCTGTAGTAAAAATTTCAATTTTAGATCCTAAAATGTCGGTAAGGTATAAATATAATTTGATGTTCTGGACGACAACAAAAAATTCAACATGTGTATGGCCTCTAAAATGCAAGTAACTTGGGCCTTGTCAAGAAACAGAAAGGGCCTAAACAAAAAACAATTTATTGGGTGCCACTCCCATCTTAGATATTAGCCCAATTACTCGATGTTAGACTTCAAATGCCATTTGGATTTTGTTGCTTCTATGGTCAACAAGTGCCCCTTTATTTTAATTTTTTTATTATTTTATTTTATTTTTATTCTTGAACAGATCGTCTATGCTTGATAATACATAGTTTTTATTCTTCTCCTATTCCTCATTTAAAACTTTAAATACATCCAAATGCACATGCATGTCTCCCTTGGCTCTTGGTCTGCCACCCCTTGGGCCATCAAGGCCTCAACATGTTACCATGGGGCCGCAGTGCACCTTCTTGAGACATATCCCCCTAAGCTTGCGGCCGGTCTTCTAAGGGATATTTTCTTTGGGGCTAATTATCCTTTGCCTCAAATTTGACCATTAACTCATTGGTCGAATTTTTTTTGCTAGCAACAAATTTCTCCGCAGACAACTTATAAGTTGGAAGTTTAGTTAATTTGTTTGTTTTGTATGTGATACAAAACAAACAAATAAACTACATTTAGTGAGGAAAATATGTTTGGTCACGGGGAAGATATGTCTAAGGTTATGGTGATACAAAGTGATGATTGAGAAAATAGGATACTCGAAAGAAATGGTATAGTTAATTTGTTTGTTTTGTATGTGTATTAACTTACATTTATTTCGTTTGATTTAAGTTTTCTTCTCTTTTTCATTTCAAGTGTCAGTGAGGAATTCATTAAGAACTGGATTTTAGATTATAGTTCAAACAGTGCACTAACATTTCCTTGAATGTTAAAAACTATGTCGACAAAAGGGCTAATTTTTTGCAGTGAATATCTTGGCATCAGTCACTGATGTTAATAACTAGATAGGGTTTAGGTTCAATCGGAACTTAGACGACAGGTCAAAATTGCAACCAAACAAATGTGCCAAGCTACAAAAATACAAAACGTAGTAGTTTTGCTGGGCGAGACAAAGAGCCTTCTGCCGTGATTGACAATTAATCCCAACCCACTAAAGTCATTGGACTTTTCCCTTCCTTCAGTCCATGTTATCATGGTATATGACAGATGGATCTAAGGCTACTTGGGCTCTGATTTCTTGGATTGTTCATACTTAAAGTGGGTCTAATTAATTATTTCCAAGAGTGGCGTGGAATGTAATCCCTTTATCGCCTTTGTTTACCATTCGGGCCACCACGAATATATCCCCCCTTTTTTTCACTTTTTAAGGCAGAATATATCCCGTTTTAGACACGAAAATGTGAGTTTTAAAATTAGTAACGAAAAATAAAAATTAAAATGAATTTTTTAGCAATAAAATGTTTATGAATTATAGCTAGTGAAGTAAAAAAAAAAAAATAGTTTACGAATATAGAATAAAAATATACCATAGTTCGAGTCTTTCATGTATGAATTATTATCTTTATGATGATGTTAAAAAAATTCATTTTAGTTTTTGGATGATGTTTTAAATACTTACGGTTTTTTTCTGTCTATTTTTTGGAATTTTGACATACACTTTTGTGTCAGCTGAACCGTAACCAAGAATAGTTATCTAACACTTTTGCTATTTATGTTACTTTTTTTAAAAAAAAAAAAAACCAAAAAAGAGGTCGTATTTATGTTACCTTTGACCTCTGTCTTCTTGAGAGTACAGCGCATGACTTTAACAATAAATGAGTATACTTCGGAGATAATTGAAGTGACAATGTTAGGAAATAAACTGAATTGCAAATATAAATCAGGCGCACACAACATAGAAAAATAAAGAAGATGCAAGTCTTCCATGTGATTCGGAAAATTCCTACATCCAACAAGTATACCAGCACTTTTTTCACCGTAGAAACGACATTTACAAACGAAAGTTTTGTCTCTCTCCCTCTCTCTAACTGGTGACTCTCATATACAATATTGTAAATATCGTTACACGCCAGACAGCCGACGCTTGAGGCCTAGCGCCTAAACGGTTTGTGTTAAACTTGAAAAAATAGAGAGCATATCCAGGCGGTATCTTGTAAAAAAACGAGAGTGAAGCGAATGTACACATGTCAATGGCGAAATTGTAATTATTTCTAAATGAGTGTAGAATTATGATGCGTAAAGTGAGCCTAAAGTGTTGTCGAGAACAGAGAACTTTTATCGCAAGTCGCAACGCCCAGTGAACTCCCACACGTCGACCTTGCTTTTACTGATCTCTCTCTCTTTCTGTGTAAAGACAAAACCCCTTCTTCTTTTCTCGTCCCACCATTTTCACATGTTCTTCTTCTTCTCTCTCTCTCTCTCTCTCTCTCTCTCTCTCTCTCTCACTTAAAGTTGTTGATGGCCGGGACCAGATCGCACCACACACTGGTGGTGTACACGCGAACTCAAGTTGTGGTGCCAGGTCGCACCACATACTAACATACTAGAGGCTTGAAAATTTTTTTTTCCGAAGCTCTGTGGCGAGCTCGACCGCTGCGAGTTCTACAGAGAGCTCGACCCTGATGCTTTTGCGTGACGTCAGACTTCATACTTCGACAGACACAGATGTGTAAAACAGAGACGCGAATAACAAGAAAACAAAAGAATTTGTCGCTTACACCATTGATTACTTTGACCGTTAGACGGTGTCTGGCACCATTTTTTTTTTAAATCATTTTTCATTTTTAAACACGGAAGCTTGAAAATGTATTTAATAATCATTTTTAAAAATACAGTTTTAAAAAATATATTAATTTTTAAAAAATGTTAAGATAGAAATAAAAACTAATATTTTTTTCGTTTTTTTTAATTTTTAAAAATCATTTTTATTTATATAGTAAAGTGTAAAACACAAAAAAGATAATTTTTATCAATTATATCACCATTTTAAAACAACAATTTTTATCTGCATATATTTTCATTTTTTTTATCTATTTTTAAAATAATATCAAATAATTTTTGTTATCTTTTGTTTTCGAAGTATATTTTTAAAAATACTATCAAATGTATTATTATTTTTTAAAATATTATTTTGAATATATATTTTTTAATTTTAAAAATATCATTTTAAAAATGTATCTAAACGTATTTTTATAATATTTTTTTTATCTAAAAACAACTTGAGAGTTCTTTATTTATTTTTTTTAAACAAAGCAAATCTAGATCATACAGTTTTGATTAAAGCCACATGTACTCGGATTCAAAAGTGCAGTGTAAAATTCAATAAAAGTTCGACAATGGATCCAAAAATGTAGTATAAAATAGGCTATAACCTGTACTTGGATCTTTTTTCTAAAAAAAAGAAAAAAAAGTAACCGCACTTAAATCTAGTGAAAGTAAAGTTTAAGCTTTGAATTGACCGTGGGAAATGATAAGTTTTGTTTACAATTGTAATTACAGGGTAAAACTTGTCTGCAATTTCTTCTGATCCTATTATGCCTTTTCTCTAAGTAAATTACTTGGAAATTTTTTGAAGGTGTAGACTATTTAAGTGCAAATGCTATCAAATTGCACCTTTTAAATTAAATATCGTGACTCCATCATTACATACATATTTTAAGTTTTAATGTCACTAAAACAAACACAGCCCAAAAGCACCATTCTATCTATAGAATCCAACTATTTAAAGATAAATTAATCGACCGACTTATCATAAAATCTTTTACAATATTTTCTCCCTAAAGTAAAACAAAAGGTCAGTCATTGGCTGTTAAATGCAGAAAATGTTTGCATAGCCAATAGCCAATAGCCAAATCCTGGCTGTCAATCATATAAACCCAACTACATAATTGAATGTTCTTTTTAACATGTTTAGCTTTCTTATGGCCCTCTGGCACTTAAAATATCTGACCGCAGCAGCGACATATATGTTTCATTAAGTAAGCCTAGCTAACTATCAATATACACAATACTCTTTCAACGGTATTGGCCAACCAAGTTCATTATCACATAGCTGGTGCCCAATTTCTATCCGGAATGGCTACTTCTCATGTTCTCTTGATCCTTTTGCCCCTCTGATGAGAACGTCTTGATGGGGCAGTTTAACTATTTCGTGTCAATAGAGAGCTAATTAATTCAATAAAATTGATTGATCACGCTATCAGACGTGATAATATATATTAAGGTTGAATGTATATGTCTAGCTATGACATACGCTGTGGAGTTCCTTCTTCTTCTAATGGAGCAAGACCCCCCTTTTGTTAATGTAGAAATGCCAACAAATTTAATTAATCACACGGTCCATATCCGATTGGCTGGTAGCAGCTGACAGCAACAGCGTACATTGAGGAAATCAATCATTTTAATGCTACATCATGATCAGCCTCTTGACTCTTATGCGCATTTAAGTATTATTTTGAAAGATATAGCTGATGATTTACAACGTTCTTTCCGTTGGAAAAAAGCAAAATTGTGGTGGTTGAGCGTGGCGCATATGCATACGTAGTTTTGCAACGTGTAGATCATGCTCCAATTTGTTCTTCTGCTTTGTTCTGGTTAAGTGGTGGTGACAACTATACAGTATATACCGAACCCCATTGATTATTCTTCATTGACATTAATAAACCAAAAGTGATGGCTGTTAGATATTTGTAGTAATTAGCAAGTACGCACCAATTGGGCACTTTAAATTTGCTCGAAATAATTTGGGTACTTGATGGTACCTATCATCTTCTTTCAGTTAAGTTTTTCCTCCACGTGATGAAAAATGCATGCCAAATGCCTAAAACCAAATTGTTAATGCCTATAACCATGAAGAGGTTGGTTAGACACTTATTTATTTGCCTTTCGAATTATGGGGAATTAACTACAAGAAGATCTCATCCTACCCACCTCTCAACTAACGAATCTTACTAGCCTTAAAAAGAGCCTATTAGCACAGTTTTTATATCGAAATATATCTATGATATCTTTTATACAAAGAAAAGGAAAGTTAGCTTTGCATGATATAGGTTGTGTTAAGTTAGGTAGCACCAAATTTTCATAAATATATATTTAGTGATCGATCGATGCTCGTTTATTATTACCTATTGGGTTTTGGTTGTCGCTGTCTTGCTGATATATGCACGGTTTCTCGTGGCTGTTGCTTTTTTAATTGTTCCTTTTATATAACGTGTTCTCTACACTACCTCAGGTGTTGTACCATCATATATACATACTACCATATTGTATTCATGATTTTAGATTTATAAGGCCATGTGTGATGCTGTGTATCAAATTTCATACCATTTTGATATCAAAAAGGCATGTACACCTAATTCTTTTACATCAAATTTTATTATATCCCAACGTATTTTACACCAAATTGATGTACAAGACATCTTTAAAGAATATTGTATGCATTGTTCTTTAACCAAATTGAATTTTTGCATTAAAAATATTATTCTTTGTATCAAATAATTATTGAAATAATAAAGTTTCATATGCATTAAAATTTTAATTTATTTTATATTAATAAACTATTTATATTATATATTAAAAATTTAAAAAGTATATTAAATATATTCAATATTATACTCATTTTAAAGATCTCAATGAAATATTTTCAACGTTATATATTTTTTATAATAATTTAATTTATATTTCTAATTAAATTAATTTATATTCCAATACCATTTTTGGTGATGATGAATAGTTCAACACCAAATTTAGTGTTGAACTATTCATCAACACAAAAAAATTATCTTGAAATAATGCAAATGGTTTATTAATTGGAGAGCATTTGGGCACCAAAATAGGTGCAAACCACTGGAGATGGCCTAATAAGAAGTCCAACCAAAATAAATAAAAGTTTAATTCCAATTATATACACCTGCTCATAGGGAGAACCCTAAACTCTAATGCTAAAAATAATAATCGAAGAGTGGAAGTTGGGTTTGCCAAAATTTTGGATTAACAATTTGTCATTGCCACCGCAACCCAAAACCCTAGATTTAGACGTGGTTTTGACTGGAATGTAGAGACTAGTAAGGGTGTGAAAACAAGTACTCCCGAGGAACCAAACGAGTGTGAAAAGAAAAGATTTTCTTCTTTAGATTTCAGTTTCACAGGCAGCGGACAACAAAATCAGCCGTCAAATAAAACGACTTGAAAAACTGGATTTACGGGCCAGCTGTGGCTGGACCAAACCAACTTGCATGTTGTCTTGCGTTTAATTAAACCTGAGTATCTATCAATCAAGTCACTGTTTGAGAGGATCTAAGAGAATCCGAGATCAGTGCGGGGACCAGTGTATTGCCTGGCTAACGTGCCCGATTTGTCGTTTCATCTATTGTTTCGGCTTTGAAATGCGTGTCGAGTCTAGCAGAGAGCACCTCCCTGCTAGGGACCACCCTCGGCCTTTTGGGCTGCCTTCAATTCATAGCCCCTCCCTGCACGAAATTCACATCTCTTAGGATGATTAAACTTGGTGTGGGAAATTTTATTAAGTCGGTAAAACTGACTTTACTAACAATATGTTTTCTGTATTATTAATCAGTAATAATGAAAATGCATTATTTTCTTTATTTTTTTAAATACATAATTTTTATATATTTAATTAGAGTCTAATTTTTAGATTTCATTTATACAAATCATATATAGTAGAAGAGGAGAACAAGGAGAGTATTTTTATTTTTTATATTTTTAAGCCAGCATTAAATATGTTAGAAATTTATCATAATTCATCCAAATCAATTACAACTATTTGAATATTTACTCACATGACAAAAAAATTTAATTCACAAAAAAGAGAAAACTTTATATACGTAATTGTAAAGTGTACATAATGAGACTTGAATTTTAACATTAAAATAGAAGAGGGATGTACAATCATCTAAATTAAGAAGAGATGTGTAGATGACAAAGACAGTGAAACTTTATAAATCACGGTTTTTCTATTACGTTTCCATGCTAACTAAACTTTTGGCAAATATCCATATTTACCAAAACTTGTAAAGAATTTTATTCATTTATTTTAGAAAATATTTTATCATTTCTGTTTTATGTTAGGAGAGAGGGGATTAAATTCGGAAAAAATTATCTACATCTTATGATAATGTGAAACTTGAACCATTAACCGATTGAATTCTTAAAATCAAAAGAGGTATTCAATCATTTTTATTAAAGGGTGATGTATATTTTAAAAGAATAATTGATATTTGTATTTTTAACTTTTAAGATTAAAAAAAATATTCAATTATCATTACTAAGATGATGTGTTGAATGTATATGATTTTATACATATTAAAAATTGAAAAATGTTTTGGGTATTTCGTATAATTGATGGGTCCACGCTCCCAACATGGACCATAGAAACGGGGTTTCAGCCTAAGATTTGCTCAAATTGATGAAAATAAAAAATAAAATAAAAATAAAAACACATGGAAAAGTAATTAATATTAAATAACAAAAAAGGCGACCAGTTGCCGACGTCAAAATCGCACCCCATATCTGCTTTTCCAGCTTTATCTGACGTGGATGATGAACTGGCAACGAACCAAACGACCTTTCGTGTTCTTGAAGAGACCCCTTTTTTAAAATTTATTACCCAAAAAAAAAAAACGAACAAACAAAAGAAAAGAATATTATGACCCACACGTGTTGCGTGCGTGACTGCCATGCTGGCTCCACATGCAAATCTACTCACAGGGGTCCAACTCTTGTCACGTGCACCTTTGCTTTTCCCCAAAAACAAAATTAATAAAAATAATAATTATAAGTTTCAAAAAAATAATAATAATATATTATTATAATACCTTGCCAGGTGCATATATGATCAGTCTAGTGTGTTTGACCGTTGACTGAACGGTTAACTAAGTTCAATAAATGAGTTTACGTAGAGCTAACTATGGTTGGATGTTCGATTAATTAATAGATTAATGCTGCTTGGAAGACAGTTAAGTAGTTAGTGGTTTTTTGTTTTTGAAACTTAGTTTTTAGTAGTTTTGTCAAAGATGATTCCTCAATTTTAGGATTATGTCACGTGGTTAACTGTTAATTTATCAAATTTTAATTCAATTAAATTAATTAGCTTAACATGTGTTAACATGCATTAAGAGTTAAAAACTGTATGTATTTCTTTTCAAAAAAGCAATGTATGTGTTTTGTTTCAAGATACATATAAAAGTATAAGTTAATATATAGATAATACTAAATTATATTTATATATATTTCATTTCTTAGGTAAAAGGGATAATAATAATTACTTCAAAAAAAAAGGATAAATAATAATTGATTAATTATAGATAGACAAATTCAAGTGTAACAAATTATATTTGAGATTTTTGTTCATTTATCTAAAAAACCGTAAATCCACCTTTTATTACAAAGATGAAGGAGATTAGTAGAAAAATATAAAATAAAGGTTAGGTATAAGAAGAAAAAGATTGAAATGACATGAAACAGTTCGAAAATTAAAAAGGAGATCGTTGAAATAAAATAATACATAAAATGTCAATTTCTGATAATAGTAAAACCTATAAAAAATTTTAAAAATTATAGAGCGCATCCAAGAATTTCACCGGCTTCCTCTAACCTTCTTTACAAGAAGTTGCCCATCCTTGGCATACCATGTGGGCCTCTAGTTTTATATCATTCTTTATTATTTTATTAATTTTAGGATTTATCCAAGTATTTGAGAATACTTGTCAAAATACCATATATTTGTACTTTCCAAGAACAAATACGCGTAACTGTTTGTACTAGTAATTGAACCATTCAAGGAATTTTATGTATGTTGAAAATCTTAAGAAGCAAAGAAGTTAATAGAGTAATTATAAGTTCTAAAAAAAGTTATATTTCACAATAATTTAGGATTAAATTATGTACTATTGTCTGATGGGATTCCATGACTACTAGCATTTTAAGAGTAGTGTTAAAACATGCAAATTCTTTTTTTTTTTTTTTTGAAATAAAATTCTTTTTTAATAAATGTAGATGATTGTGTATATTTTTATCCATCTTAAGGGTGGAGGTAATGAAAGTAAATGTGTATTTGAGTTGCGTAAATAAATATCAATCTCGTTAGATTTCAATAGAGATTTATTGTTCGTTTTATAGACTTCATAAGAAAATGAGTAGTGTTAAAACATAAAATGAAAATTTCTAAATTTAGAATATTTTACGACATAATACTATTATGATTATTATATATAAATTGTAAAGTAGTCATGAAATATTGTTTTCAAACAAAAATAGACAGGAGAGATATTACAATAATAAATTAATAACATAATAATTGTAAGTCTGATATTGCTTCATTTTTTTTTTTTAAATAATATGATGTGATAAAATTTTCTATGATCAATGATCATGACTCTATCAGACATTACTGATATTAAATATTATACGGAGCTCGAAAAGCTACTTTCATACCATGAATACATACTCTCATACTAAAAAGAAAAAAATACTCTCATAATAATGACAGAACCCCTTCATTACAAATGTTGGTAAATGTAAATAATAGGATTTGAATATTTATTACAAATGTGAAGATAAAGAATTATGAGCATATAAGAGACACTATATTTGAATTACATTTTTTGGTTTTGTCATCTTTATTTGTAGTATTGGCAGCATCAGGTGTTTTCAAACTTAAGACAAATGATGACACGCACTTGATACCTATACGAAGGCAGTATCATAAAAATCGTAAGAGGAAACAGAAGAAAAGTTGCAATTTTGGTATGTATGTTCGGGCACTAGTTGGCAAAATCATTGACTCAATTTCAAATTATAACGTGTCTGCCTTCCCTTGAAAAAAAAGAAAAAAGGCTGATTAGGAGGGCACTTGAATGGTTGGATATATATGTACATCCATGAAATTGGGAAGCAATTATACATGCTAATGTGTCAACAGGCACGGTGAGACAAATTCCGAAACTTGAGTTCTCTGCCTCATCTTATTTGTGCTGATTGCAAATGTTAATATGTCGAATGGTGGTCGCCGTGACGTTTTGGTGTATTTCTTCAAGTGGCTGTCGCATAGACGTAGCACCATCACCATCGCAATTAAATCACTCCATCGCCACTCTTGAGGTGGAAGACACCCAATTCCAATATCAATGCACTGGACCATCCCTTGCGAATAATTTCGTTTGGTAGTAATAACATACAGGAACGGCAATGGATACTTAAGCAAGAAAAAACAAAAATAACTTCCATAACTGAAATCATATTGCTAAGAGGCATAAAAGTTAAACGTGACTGAAAAATCGTGGCACTTAATTTTGTTGTGTGCTCTACATATACGAAATTAATTGATTGGGATACCTAAGTATGAGATTAGCTCTAGGTATATAACTCATTGGATACCCTTTCCTTACAAGCAGCTGATTAAAATCAGTTCTACCCCATATGTTTATATCAATTGGTATAAGAGTCTACAACATTGGACATGAGGTCATTTAGTTGGGAACGATGACCAAGTAAGTGGGCTTGTACTAAAAACCGTTGCAATAGCTTTATAAAAAAAAAACACAAAAAAACCTATACAATAGCCTATACAATAAGGGACTTATCACGGATGGGGTCACCTAGTTGGGAATGATGGCCAAGCAGTGGCTTGTTGTGAATGGGGCAACCTAGGCTTGTTACCAAGAAGGTGCGATCCGTGAAGTCACTTAGTTGAGAATGATTGGTCGATCGATTAGTCTCTCCTTACGAGCAAAAGGTTGCCGGATCTGTTTTACTTAGATTAGTTATGAACATATATTTTAGGCTCCCCAAATTTTTTACCTAAACTCATGTCAAAATAACATTGTATGTGAACTGTTAATATTATGTTAAGGGGAATTTATCACTTTTATCCAAATAAAAAGGAAATTTTTGTTTTTACCTATTTTTTTTAAAAAAAATTGTTTCTAACCTTTCAAACAAATTATTTCCATTGTATATTCAAGATGACTAAATTACCCTTAAGTTAAAATCACCCAATTGCCATAACCCGAAATTACCAAAATAGTCTTCTTTTTCTTCCTCCTAACATTCTAACCTCTTTTCTCTTATTTTATTCGTGGTTTTTCTTATTCCATTCACTATTGTAGCGGAAAGTCAAACCTCCTAATAAGGGATTTTTCATTGAAACTTCTTTATCCATTCAAGGTTTTTATTCATTCAAGTGCGATCCATTAAAGGTTTTGAAGCTTCTTCTTCCATTTAAGTAATTTGAGTTTTGAAGATAATATATATGTTTTTGTTGGTTGGTTTTTAGGGTGTTTTGTTCATATTGCAAGCTAAAGGCTTTAAGAGTGATTTGATTGTGATATATGACATCTGTAAGGTAGATTTGTAGTTTATGCAAAATCCGCGACGAAATCGGTTTTTAATTTGACTAAAAAACCAATTTCGATTTTTACGAAGATGTAAAACTAATTCAATCAGGAGATCGGTTTTTCATGACAATGAAAAACCGATTTAAGTAATTTTTCATGTTTTAATATTTGTTGTGTTTTGGATGCTGTGTATCAAATTTTAGTGTTATATAGATATGATCGTATTTTATTCTATTTGATTGGATTTGTTTGGAGAGTGTTGTGAGTATATAATAAATTCATTAAACGGTTTTTTGATCCACTTAAAAATCGAGTTAGGCAGTGTTAGCATCATTTTGATATATCTTGTGTGTTTTTATGGTGGGTATTGATTTATAGTGTTAGATTTTTTTCTATATGATTGTACTTTATAATATTAACCCATTAGAGTGAGACTAATTAAACATTCATTGAATGTTATAAGAATGACTCAAGAGACGATCGTAATTAATTTTGACAGAGAGTTGAATGGATCTAATTACATTGGAAGTGAGTCGATCATGGGTAGGGTCTCTAAAGATAATAGTTTTCCATCGTTGGTGGATGTTATGTACAGAGATGCTAGCATAGATAGAAAAGGTGGGATATCCATATTTATTATTTACTATAAAGTGTAGTAAATGGTCAAGTTAAAAAGATATGTATCATGTCCGATCGTGGTGTGACTGGTTTGATGGCAGTGAAAAATGTTGATGTTAGAGAGACTTATATTGATAAGGTTGCAAGAGATTTTGGAGGTGGAGTTAGTAGGCGTATTGTTCGTCCAACTGTCACCGACTCAATACCAGACACAAGACATGACGTGCCATATATGAATAGACCTGTAGATCTGCATATGCTTCAAAGTCAATGTTATCTTACTTTAAGTGTTGGTAGCAATCAGGGTTAGGATCCTCTTTTTCCTAACAACAGTGGGAGAGAAAATTAGGATCCTCTTTTTGCTAGGGACATTTTCCTTTTGTAATAAAGGGATGAAGCCCTTGATGAGTTATGGAGCAGAGGAAATCTAGGGATCGTTTCCTTGATTCAAACCGTAAGTTTTTATTGTCTTGTTCCACACTACTCATAATGAGGATCTTCTGGTCAAGCGTTACACCCCGGCTACTCAGCTTGTTACTTTGAGGATATAGCTGGCACGTTACACAAAGCTTGGTCCTTTAGATATGGGTTTGGATTGGGTCTCTTTGTTGGCTCAACTTACAGGCTGGGTTATCCTATAGGCTTCATCGGTTGGGCTACTTCTTTTAGGCCCAACTCCTTTCCAATTATTGAGCTTGCATATTTTTTCCATTACAACAATTTACATGACGTATCATTTGAACATAGATTTAGATAAAAAATTTTATAAAACTTAGTATTACCCATATTTTATGGGACATTGTTTCTTACTTGCCGAAAGAATTAGTAATATCATCGTGACATGATTCCGTTAGAACTCACCAAATCGGAATTAATGTACAAGGACACATTTAAATAATAGATACAAAGAGACTGATAGGCTTATTGTTAGACCATTATAAGAGGAGTTTGTAAAAGCCAATGAAGGAGTGACAGCTGAATGGCCTTGGGAAGAGAAAGACAAGAAAGGAGGAGAAGGTAGAAGATGGGGCCACGTGTGAAGGACATGAGGCCGGCATCCACCGAAAGACACGCATGTGTGTGCGCACACCAAATGCTGACCCAGAGAGCAAGCATTCTTGCTCATCCATGTGCTCCCATTAGTACACAATTTCTTATCCTTACAACAGACCATACATATACATGTATATTTTATTATACACTACTATTTAGTAAACAAAACCGGTTGTCTCTTTTTCCTACTATAAACCCTAGTGCCACTGGTCAAATTATCTTCAAATATTCCTATTTATAGCCTTCATTTATGAGTTTGTGAGACTTTTATAATTTATTTTATTAGATAATATTTCATGATCTTTTTTAATAATTGTTAATAGCACTCCATAGGTTAAGGCAGACTAGTAACATTTCGAGATTAAATAAAAACAAATTAGGCTTTAAATAATAATAATAATAATAATAATAACAAATTTGTACAGTCTCCTGATATCTTGAGACAATAACAGGAAAGAATCTGCTGGATATGGTGAACCCCTTCCAGTCTTCCACCGTATTTGAGATATATAGAATGAATAATAATATATATATATTATTATTTTATGCCATTTCTGAAAATGAAACCCTAGTTGGGATGCATATATAAAAATTAAATATAAACTGAAGTTTCCATGATTTCATCCGTACTGGGGTTCATGAACCCTGCATTTAGATAAGAATAGTAACATTCGACAAAGCAAATTTTGGGGGATTTGATGGCTTGTAAAGGATTTGCTTATGTAACTGTCGCCAACCTTGTCTCATGCATTTCAAACCAGTCAGTGTATCATCTCTTGTAATTCAGTTCATTTTTATAAAAACATTTTAGATCTATCTGGCTCGAAGCTTTTGTAGATTTTCTTTCCTTTGTCATGGATGCTTGTACATAGCAATATGACCATTACACTATAGTTATAGACTCTGGGGAGCGGCTTTGCAATCTTTTTCTCTCGGAGAAACAAAAAATTGTTTTGATTTGAATAGCTTTGTGACACATAATCGTCAATCAGCCAAGGTGTAATTTATACATGTAGAATAGACATATCGTTTATGTATGATGTGCACATAAAAATTAATTAATTAAACGTTTATTATATATTCACATAATTACCTAACTCTCTCTAGTATTGGACAGAAATCAAATCTATCTACCTAATTAATTTGGTGGCTATGACCAACTGTAGCATCCATGTATTTGATTTTTTTTTTAATTATATATATATAAATATATATAATCAATAAGTGTCTTTTGTCATCAAAACACATTGAGTAATCACTTAAAAATATGATAATACTTGATATGTTTGTCTGGCTAAAAGAATAATTATTAGTATAAGGACACGTTTACTAATTCAGAATAAAAATCAAAATGAATCAAATTCTATTAGAAGAGGACCGAGAAAGAGAACTTAATTCTTTATATGAGATGAAGAAATTAATTTTTCTTTCTAAAAGAAACTTAATTTTTTATTTTAACGAGGGATGCACATAAAATGATTTCCAATAATTTTTTATAAATTTTTTAATCGCAAGGAAATTAAGTTATATTTTTCTTTCAATTATCAATATAATGGTTTGAAACCTCTATGCATAACCACATCATAATTAATTTTGTGATTGTGGGAGGGCATTTATGATATTGCCTTCATTAGGAAATAAGAGAAAATCGACATAATCATAGGATCATATCTTCAAAACCACATTTTAGGTATAAAAATGGGGACAATGATTGTGATTTGTGATGATAATAAAATCTTAATATTGCCGCAAAAATCATAATTTCTTTTCTTTCTTTTTTTTTTTTTATAAAAAAAGAACTAATAGCTTGGAAATAAATATTTAAACCTTTCTATTTTTAATAATGTTTATGTAAAAAGATTATGGTCTATACAGAACTCGTGCCTGGCAATAACCAAGCAAAATCAATTTCCTAGCTATTATATTCTTGCAACATATTCATATAGAATTTATGAAATCAATGATTCGTCAAGAAAATATCTTTAAGTAAACGGAAATAAAGAAAACAAAAATAACTAAAATTACTCATCTGATAATTAACATATTTGAGGCGCACAACTAGCATTTATACATTTTTGTCATTTTTCTTCTTTTCTTGACGTTTATAGCTTGCTTAAAGTTTACTTGATATGCAAATTAAAAAACAAGCCGACTAAAATAAAATTTAAATAACATTTATATATATATAAATCACGATTCGTTATACAATATAGATATGTGATATACTTACAATTATATTATTAAGAAAACTTATTTTTTTTTTAGTCTATTACGACGAGTTATATAACAAAAAATTGACATCACATTTTAAACATAATTTTACAAAAAGATAGATGATGCATCTTTTGCAATTTGTAAAATCTCAATAGTTAGTTTTTATTTTTTAGCAAAAAAAACCTATGGTGTACACAATTTTAATCAAAGACATTTTTGTAACTTATAATTGATCAATTTCAATTCTAAAATAAAGTAAACAGCTCAATGAGAATATTGCTGATTTCAATTTCGACTTCGATTTCTACAATTGAAGTAAGCAACTTATTCTGATTCCGATATATCATTCCGATTTCAATCATTCCGATTCCAGACTATTTCGATTTCATTCCGATTCTTACAATTGAAGTAAATGTAATCTAAAATTTCTCTATCAATCATTCTTCTTTTAACAAAGAAGCTAAATGGTTGTTTGTACGACATTACTTTTTTGTAAACAAGAAAATAAAATTTGGTGTTATATATGTGTGTTTGTGTGTATAAAGGTTGACTATAGAAAAGATGTCAGGTATATCAATTCATTCCTACCCAGCTCATTTCTCTTCAAGCAAGTGGCAGGGTTCGAGTACTATCATCCGCAAAATGTAGGCAATTTTCTAACACGTGTATGGGTAAATTCCTAACAAGTCTTTTCAATTAATGGACAGTTTTCCAGCTTAGTGTGGGTCTTTCTCTCTCACCTAGTTGAGAGTGGAGAGTAGCGATCCGAATTGTACCATAGAGTTCCCGTAGTCATAAATATACTTGTAATATATAAAAAACAAAAAAATTGCATATTGGAAAACAAATTAAGATAAAAATAATTTACTAATAATCGAAAAATCTTTTAGTTTATAATTGACTTTATATATTTTTGTCAAACGACAAAAATGTATTATTATTTATTTGTCAAGCACATTTATTTACTTATCTATATTAATATTATTTCTTATTCTGACTTAATTGTTTAAGTGTCTATAATCATTATCCTATAGGTGTCAAGATCACTCACTTTTTTTTTTGGTTTAATTTATGTCAGACACAAATTACTAGGTTTTAAGTAAATTGATTGACGAGATCTATTTAAGGTCAACATACTATGCTTTGACTTCATTACAATGTACATTTTTATTCATTCATCATGTGTATTTTATAAATATGTATGAGTACTTTTTTCCTCTCCTAATTATGTGAGTGAATATTCGAACCTGTATATAAGTAGTGTTGATTTGGCACATTTCGTCACACTCTAACATGGTAGGTGTTAGCATTTCTTTTAAAGAAATCCTAATTAACTATTCCACACGTTGCTATTTAGCAAACACATGGAAAATTTTCTCTATATAATTTAAATTAATACTCAAAATTCTTCTTTTTTAGTTAGTTCCTTTTTTCCTTTATAATTTGGATTAATATTTAAAATATCTCTATTTTTACTAGTAAAATGATAATTTTGACTTTTTCTCGTAAAAAAAAAAAACTGACTATTAATTTAAATTGCATGGGAAAAACACTATTTTTCCTAAATGAAATTCTACACGGTGCACTCTAGCAGTCAAACTAGGTCCGTAGCTAAAATACGCCTGACATATTTTAGAACCAGCGTTCCACACACATTCTTTCCTATTTCAGGAACTCCATTTCTACCAAAGTATATAATACTACTTAAGAGAATTACAATAGAAACCCAAATAAATAAAATACACAATTTTAATTTCCGTTAAGAAAAAAAAAAATCATGTATGTGCGTATGTGTCGCTCCGTACTTGTATATTTTCTATATTTTAAGAAGTTGCGGGTTTTGGAGTATCGTGTCTGGTGTCCGACTTAGAAACTAATGTGTTTTCGGGTTATTTTATTTGGTTTGTGGCAAATTTAATTATTATAAAAATATTTGTTTCCTAACGGGACCGGGATCTAAGAGAGCTCGGTAGTAACATCTCTGCACAGCCACCCTTTCTATTTATATATATAGTCTTTCTTTGTTGGTGTTGTTCTTGATTCATTATACAAAATACAGCAAGTCTTGTGTGTGTATTCAGAGAATTAAACAAACCTTTTTAAGGGCGTAGAAGATAATCAATTCTCACGAATTGTGATGGGTAGGTGCTATGTTTTCTTTTCTTTTCTTTTTTTTTTTTTTTAGTTTTCCGTGCTCTGTTTTGGTTATGGGACTTTTCATGAGTTTCAGTGTTTTCTTTTGTTTCTTTTTCTGGTCCGTTCCTGCTAAGGTCATCATTGGTTTGTGTGTTTTATGTTTTCTCTTGGTTACTGTAGTATGGTTGTGAGTTGGGTGGTGGGCAGGCAGTTGTGAGCAACTTGGTGTTCATTGTAGTACTAGTTTGTAGTTTGTAGCTGTTTTTTTTTTTGAGGATTTGGTGTTTATGTTGTGTAGTGTCTTTCTTCTTTAATTGAGAATCTGTGCTTTGGTTTTGGTTTCAACTTTTTAATTGGTGTTGTTTGGTATCTGGGTTTAAACCAGTTTTTACAAGCACTTGATGAGTGGTCTGTTTTTCTCCAATTCCTAAAATTAGTTTTCTAACAACTCCTTTTGAATCTTCTCTTTTCAGTTGTGAGTATCTTTCTCTTGATTGGTCTGATTTTGTTCTCTCTTTTGTTTTTGTTTATTTAACCAATCTTTTTTTTAAATCGTCTTCAGACGTCAACATGAGCTTTTCACCTGACAGTGATGATGAATATGAGAAACTCATCCGGAGAATGAATCCACCCAGGTAACCATTTCCACCTTCTTCATTGCTTTTTTGATTGCAGTGGTGGTGGTGGTGTTGATATTTGAACCGCTTTGTTGTTCACTTGCCTTTTTTGTCAGGGTTGTGATTGATAATGAGGCCTGCAAGAATGCAACTGTGATAAGGGTATGGATGGCCTTGGTTCTTTTCTTTGTGTGCACTCTTTGACTATCACTTTTGGCCTTTGTGACATTTTTCATTCTTTCTATCTTTATGGGCCCTTTTGATGTATATTCTCATCTGTGAATGCTGCAGGTTGATAGTGCAAATAAACATGGAATACTTCTCGAAGTCGTACAAATCCTTACTGATCTTAATCTTATCATAACTAAAGCCTATATATCCTCGGACGGTGGCTGGTTTATGGATGGTAACATTGTCTTTTTTCTTTTTTATCACTGTGGAGATATTTTAATTTGGTGTAGAATTTGATTTATTTGAGGTTTTGTTGTTGTTTTACCAGTTTTTAATGTCATTGATCAAGATAGAAACAAGATTACTGATGAAGGGATTCTAGATTATATTAGAAAGGTAAAGGTTATTTATTTATTTATTTTATTTTCACTGTGTTGTTCTTGTTGGTGGACATTTGATGATCTGGGTTTATGTTTTTCAGTCTCTTGGACCAGAAGCTTGTTTTTCCTCTTCAATGAGGTCTGTTGGGGTTAAACCGGCTCTGGACCACACAGCAATTGAGTTAACGGGAAGTGATAGACCAGGTCTACTATCTGAAGTGAGTGCTGTTCTCACTCACCTTAAATGTAATGTAGTAAATGCTGAGGTAGTGGACTCACAACACAAGGGCTGCAGCTGTGATGCAAGTGACCGATGAGGAAACTGGTGGTCCTATCGCTGATCCAGATAGGCTATCTGGGATCAAGGCAACTTTTATGTAATGTACTTAAGGGAAGTAACAGAGCTGGGGGAGCTAAGACCGTTGTTGCTCATGGTGTTATCCATACTGATAGGAGGCTTCACCAAATGATGTTTGCCGATAGGGATTATGAGCGTGCTGATGACAATTCGTTGGATGCTAGACAAAGGCCAGATGTTAATGTTGTTAATTGGTATGACATAGACTACTCAGTGGTTACCATTAAGAGCAAAGATAGGCCAAAACTTCTCTTCGATACAGTATGCACTTTGACAGATATGCAATATGTGGTTTTTCATGCAAATGTAGATGCTGAGGGATCAGAAGCTTATCAGGTATGCCATTTGTTTCCTTGCCTCTATTTACTTGTGATTTGGGGAAAATATAAAGTTTGTTTAGTTTCATTTGGATTGGTCTGGTGTCGTTGCTTATGATATTCGTTTATGTTTCTGTGTGCAGGAATATTATATCAGGCATATAGATGGATCCCCTGTGAAATCAGATGCGGAGAGAGAGAGAGTGATACAGTGCCTAGAAGCTGCTATTAAGAGAAGAGTATCGGAGGTGAGTTTACTATAGTATATCTGAATTTTGGATTTTCTGCTTGATTTTTATTTAGAGAACCTTCATGGATGTACTTAACTGACCTATGTGAGGATATTGATTGGTACATGTGTTGGGGATTGCTCTATATGTCTAGATATATACTTATTATTAGCTTCTTTTAGAGTATGAAATTAGATGGAGACAATGTTTGTGCTCTATATGCTTTTGTTTGATTCCAGATTCAAAGAATAAGTTACAAGGCAGGTGTCTTATGTGTTTTGCAGTTATCTGGTCCTGTTTCTAATTAAAATTTAAAGTGCCATTCAAGTGGAAATATGGTGATTTTGACAGGTGTTTAATAAAGATAAAATTTTTGTAATCTCACAATTACAAATTATCGGTCGGTCACCTCTTAGACCTGCTCCAGTCAAAGAAGAAACTCTTGTTTTTCCGTAGTCCATTATTTTTTTCAGATTTTGCTTTATTATATATAGTTGTCTGTTGATTGTATGACCTACCTTCTTGTTGTTTGAACGGATTCTACTTAGAGATGTTTACACCAAAAGAATCTTTGTTCAACATACAAATCAAAGAAAACAGCTGAAACAGTACAAATTTGTTAACACATCGTCTGTTGTTTTATTGTTCCTTTAATAGGATACATTATTTTGTGTATTGATTCATTTGTACCTCTTTCAGGGTTTGAAGCTAGAATTGTGCACTACAGACAGAGTTGGCCTGCTATCTGATGTTACTCGCATCTTCCGTGAGAATAGCCTCACTGTCACTAGAGCAGAGGTCTCAACTAAATCGGGTAAAGCTCTAAATACGTTCTATGTTCGTGATGCATCAGGCTATCCTGTTGATGCCAAAACAATCGAGTCCATCCGGCAAACGATTGGCCAGACTATACTTCGAGTGAAGGGCAATCCTGAAGACCTAAAACCAGCATCACAGGAATCTCCAACTAGATTCCTATTTGGCAATCTCTTCAAATCCCGTTCTTTCGTCAATTTTGGCTTGGTTAGATCCTATCCCTGAGAAATGGACTTTTAGCTCACTTCCCTTTGTACATTCAAAAACCCCCCGACACAGAATTCTACCGCGGATTGTAGCCTTCAAAATTTTAGTCAGAAGTGTAACTTAGATTTAGGAACGCAGCCATTTCTCATATAAAGAAAAGCCATAGAGAGAGTTTGAAGTTCTTGTAAATTTCCACCAAATTTGTCCCCACTTTTAGCATTTATTTCTTTACTGTGGATCCAATCAGACGTTGGAGCCAAGAAAGCAAAAAAGGAAATTTAATGTGTAATGACATGGAACACTCATTTTTAACTTTTTGTACATAATTTACTGTTCTCTTGTCATCTCGGTTGGTTTGTAGTTCATTTTCTTCATATGAAACTTTTTTCAAACGTCAGTGGGAGACCAAGAGCTGTGTTTATACTGCCGTCCAAAATAAACAAGGTCGATTTAGAAACCGGAAAGCAGTTGGCTCCTGATGTAATAGAAAATGTTGTTAACTGTTTGTTTGATTAGATCAATCAGTTTGATTGGTTGGTGAGGCTACCAACCTTGACCAATAAATATAAAAATCCCCTCTATTTCTGCAGCAGGATGCGCTTATATTGATGTCGGCTAATGTGTAGGCAATCATGACTTGCAACTTCCACAGTTGGCCAATATTCTGAATGGAAATCTAAACATTGATAGAGATGTATTTGGACTAAGGTTTGGTTTGTAGAAACCCCATCACAATATGGTGGCTTCTCAAGTCAGACAACGCGTTCACATTTTTGAGAGAAACTTCTAGGGGATTCTCCATCCGGCTTATGGTCCCATTCTGGCCAAACCCAGAAGGTTAATACTCTACTTTTGTATTTATATCAAACAAGTTTGATTTGGTTTTTGGTGTTTAGAGAAGTCCTTCGCTCAACAATATGTTTTTCTTGTGAACTTCACTTAAACATCTAGACAATGAACTTGTAAACCGGGTTATTAATTAGTTTAGGGGATTCTCCATCCGGCTTATGGTCCCATTTTGGCCAAACCCAGAAGGTTAACACTCTACTTTTGTATTTATATCAAACAAGTTTGATTTGGTTTTTGGCGTTTAGAGAAGTCCTTCGCTCAACAATATGTTTTTCTTGTGAACTTCACTTAAACATCTAGACAATGAACTTGTAAACCAGGTTATTAATTAGTTTTAAAAGTATACTTCTTACTAGCATTATGAGATGTGACAATTTCCAATTAAAAATAGATTTATCCATTAAAATTGGTTCTTTTTTCGAAGTGAAAGCCAATTCAATATGTCAAGCCAATCCACCAACTTCTTTATCTATTGAAATGGTCCAACCAAATCCCTGGGAGTCCAATTGAAAGTGATTTGATCCATCTTTTTGACCAAATTCTCTTACAGGATGGTGCGGTGTAAAAGCTTGAGGCAAACAACCCAACCAAAACGGAAAGAAGAAAAGGCGGAGAAAATGCTTCTTTTCTTACACAGTGTCTGCTTAGACAGTCATGATTCTACATCATTTTCAACACCTTCAGTGATTGGCATTATCATTATTGGTTGGTGTACAACAGTTATTCGGGGTACTGCCACGTGGCTTTCTCTGATATGCTTACCTCAAGATGAGGTGAGAATGGGCTGGACAATCAATAAAGCAGCTTCATTGTTTTCCTGATTAAATCAACTACCAATGTGGTTGTCTTTTTCTTCAATTAATCTTTGTACTGGATTGTGAAGATGTCAAGATTCGCATGCTTGTGTTTCTCTTTCACTAAATACGACATATTAAAACATACATTCATATTTCTTCGAAATCTATATTATATATATATACACACACACACATTCATGTAGATGTTATTTTGTTTATAGATGTCATTTTGTTCAACTAATAAAATTATTGATACAAAAATTACGAAAAATAGACGATTTAGTTATATTTAAAGATTAGCTACTTTTCTACTTCTTGCCCTTATCTATATTAATAATCTTTCAAATAAAATCAGATCAAAAACCAGGTCATACGTTAACCATTGAATCGATTACATTTTCACATGTGCATGCATCTTGATGACATTATAGGAAAACAAAAACCTCAAAATAGAGAGACGTGCTCAGGACTGATGCACGCCGATCAGTGACTTGTCTTCAGCTTGGACTGGTCAATGGTCAATCTAATGCTGGCTCTTAAACATGTCGAATACATTGGAATATTGATGGAGATTCATCATACACATGTATATATATTATAATATATAAATACAGAGAAAAAGAAAAATAATGCACTTGTTTAGTTTTACCAAAGCCAAAGCATTAAATTTAGTGGACTGACAAGTTGGCAGGACTATCATAACATAATCATGACCTAGCATTTCAAATAAAATATAAGCAATGGGTTACCATAACATAATAAAAAAAAAAATGAAACTAAACCTTGGTCTTAAGGTAATTGCCTTGTATAACTTAATGGGTAAGAATTAAAAAGTTAAAATAAAATAAAATAAAAAATATTGCTCTAGGAGATATTCACTGATTTACATTAAACTATTAAAAGTGTCATGTGATTCTGAAAATGTTGTCACTGAAAACTTTCATAAATGTATGCAGTGATAGTGATTCCCTCCTCACATGGAGGAAGATCAGGATCAGCATTGCAGGCTTACTTATAGAAACAGCAACCGGTTGCATCCTCATCTCTTCATATGAATCCCTTGCTTGGACTTGAGCATATCCTATATTTTATTTCAGTTTTTTAATATTTATTCTGCTTATGACGTGTTGTTCTCCCATTGGCTAATCATGGGGAAGTTGGGGTGCGTCATGTAGCCAGGCAATTAACGCTTTAGAAGTACATAAATGGAGATGATATGAAGTTATGAACATTTTTTTATGAAAAAAAAAATAGAAAGAATAAAGAATGGAGCAGTGTGGTGGTGGTGAGTTTCCAGGGTTCCAAACAATTAATGTTCACAAAGAAGAATATCAAAACGTGTTTAGAAGACCGAATGAGCAGATTGCAGAGCAGAGCTCCATGCCCTCTTCAGCTAATAAAGCCTATTGGTTCTTCCTCTCTTGAATGCAAAGGTGCTTCAAAATCATCATCAGCGCCACCATCTTCAAATTCATCTTCTTCTTCATTTATTTCATGTTATAATCAAACTAATGTTCCCATTCCTTTGCTTTCTCCTCTCGTGTTGCCTTCTTTGCTTGACTCTTCCTTCATTGAAGAAGGAAATACTAATACTGCTAGATCTCATTAATCTTTTTTTTTTTTTTTCCCTTCTATGTATCAAATGTGCATTGTCTATGTAAATCATCACTCTATATATATCTTTATTTTTTTTTCCTGTTTTTATCTCTAAAATGCGATAAGATGTGTGCAAGTTACTTTCAATTACCACATAACATTTGTAAAGGTATAATAGTTCGGAATTTTTAAGATCTAATTATAACACTAGATTCTATTCCAGTCCAAATAGATAATAATAAAAAATTTAAATTACACTTAATGGTAAATATATATAGCTACTAATTTATCATAATGAAATTAAAAATGATGCAAATATGAAATAATTTTAGATGGTAGATTTTGATATTATTCATGAACGGGTTTGTGTAAGTGAAATAAAAATTAAAAATATCGTAAAAGAAGACAATAACACGATTTAAGGGTTAAGTGTTTACTTGACCCACAATATGATACAATCTTTTTTTGAGACAACGCAAGATGATACAGTTACAAGACAAAGTATCTAGCCATTCTTTTATTATACAATACAATTTCATGTAACATGAGAATACGAAATCAGACACTATACATACTAGATAAAAGGCAATAGACTATAGTTGGTGCAGCTCCGCTTAGATTTGAAACTCTGCGGAATTAATAATTGGAGTTAGGGGCTCGAGGGTGACACTTATCATTGCTAATATTCCTGACTCCTAATTGCCGTACTCGACACAAAGTCGTGATGGTTGTGACTTGTGAGATGGACTGACCAACCAAGTCAGACTGAGTTAGCTCAGTCAAATTAATTGAAATATAACACAAAAACGTTTGGTTTGAACGCATGGAAATCTTAGAGAGATGTCGAATACCTTCAAAAAAAAGAAGCACATTTAATTTAATGTGGTCTAAGTTTTTAGCTGGACCTTTTTTTTATTTATTTAAATCTTATGGGACATAAATTTAAACAGAAGACTTAAAAAAAAAAATTGATAATTTTATCTGAAAGAAAAGCTGGCTCACTTGCAAAACGGGGTGATGATGGCAAGGTCGGTTTTGTTAATGCCGAAAATGGGCCTCACGCCCTGCCACATGAAGGTTTGAAAAACACGGCCCAATAAGTCGTCTCTTGCTAAATGGGGTATTTTACTTGTTTGCTAAGGTCTGCCACAGCGCTCCTAAGTCCTATCTTATAGTAATCGATATTGATTGAGGTTTGTCCAATGAAACGAAGATAAGATAAGACTTTTAATGAGGATTATCTTTGACCTTATAATCGATTTTGAATGTCTTCTCCAATCAATAATATGACGAAAGGGTGACAGAAATATAATTGGTCCAATCGTATATCCCTCTTTATATTTAAGAATTTATTAGTTCAAGTCATACCCTCTTTTTTTCAAATACCAAAATGTTGATGAGGAATTGGAGACTTGGAGAACCAAGGAACTACATATACCTTTAGGATCTAATTTGTTTATATGGTTTAGACGAGAAGAGAGTAGTATGCAATAAATCCGTTCTTCCTGGCTAAATTTCATTTGATATGCAATAAAATCAGAAGAAATACAATCAATTTAGAAGAACAATCAACCTTCTTTTCAATAAAAAAGGAACATTTGAGAGGTAAATCTTGAAATATTGAAATAAAATGGAAGGATAATCCTAATTTACCTTATATAGTTTGATATAATGTCAAAATCTACCGATATTTTTAAAAATTATTAATGTCCTTCATCAATTTATAAAATAGATCAAATATCTCATTTAATTTATAAAAATATTTACAAAATCTCTTACCGTTAAAGTTATTTTTGAAAATTAAAGTTTAACCGTTAATATAGAAAAGTAAAACTATAAGAGCACTTTGGTCATTTCGATAATTTTAATAACGGTAATAATGATAGGGGATAAAATAGAATTTTCTAAAATCATGGGGTATAATTAATGATTATATCAAATTATGGGAACCAGTGTGATTATCCCTAAAATAAATTCCCAATTGCTGTTGCTCAGCGTACGGTGTCGTTTAGAGAAGATTCCAACGCAAGCTTTCGCGGAAACTCAATAAGGACCCAATTCCAATCTATTGACTGCAAATTAAAAAAACACCACACTGAATTAAGACGTAAACGTCAACCGCACCCCAAAACGACAACGACGGGCTGTCACTAAATCGCAGTCACAGACCACTCATTTACGCGTAACTCCACGTTCTCAAATATCAATACGTATCTCTGTGCAAGCCTGTCCGTCTCCCAATGTCTCTCAGTCGTGTACCGGTTACACATCAGTACATAGAATCAGTTTTCAGATCTCTTTATTTAATTAATTATTAGTACCAATTTTATTTTGGTACCAATTTTTTTTTTTTTTTTCAATTTTTCAAAGCCCTTACTCTGTATATATATAGAGGCCTCCACCGTCTCCCTGTCAAAACCTTGATTCGATCGCTAATTGTCAAAAGTCGTCAAAAGGTAACTTCTCTTTCTTGATTTTAACTTATATTTATTGATGTATTTTTTTTTTTTAAAATTAATTTTAGGCTGTGATTGTTTTGATTATCAGTTTCAATCTTAGTATCCGAATTGTTTGTGTTCAATTGTGGTTATTGTTTGAGCTTTATGGTTTGAAATTAGGGTTTTGCGGTTATGCGATTGGTAATTGTTAAGAAATTGGGAGGTTTTATTATTTGTGAAATGCTAGGTATTTAGTTTAGGAATTGTGTTGTGAAGCGTGAATTAGAAGTACAAGATTTGATTTTTCAATGGAGTGATATGCGTGTGGCAACGTCTGTAATGATGCTGATGAAGTGTTTGTATCGAGAACTTCGATTTTAGGAAGCTTGGTGTGTTTGTTTTTCTGGGTTAGTGGCTTAATTTTAGAAACTCAGTAGTCGTAGCACACCTCAAGATTTGATTTTCAGTTATTATTCTCGGTCTACTTATGTGAGAACTAGATATGGAAAACTCGTGTGTGTATATATATATATATATATATATAGACTTTTTGGCTGTGACATGGGGAATTCGAATTTCGTTAGATACACTACTGTAGCTAAAATTTTGGGATTTAACTGGCTTTAGACCGTAAGGTAGTTAAAATGACATTATATGGTGTGCATTTGCTTATTATTCGCAAGTAATTTCAGCTAATAATTTGATTTGTTGTGATCCGTTGAATTTGGATTCTATTAATGTATAGACTTGTTGATGGTAGAGGTTGAGATATCACTTTCCCTTGTTGATATTGTGTTTTATTCGGCTCCTAAATTTGGTATGGTTTTTGGTCTGCAGAAGAGTGAGAGTAAATGGCTGGGGAAAAAGTTTTGAGAAAATGTTCTCAACCTAAAACATGGTCTAGGAAGCAAAATATAAAAAGCTGTGAGATGAAAGAGGGTCTTGATAATGTTGTTATCATCGATGTTGATAGTGAGAATGTTATTTTCATTGATGATCCGGAATCCATTCCGCAAAATTTAGTGAGTTCAAGTGTTTCACGGAAAGGCAAAAAAATCGAGTTTCGAGGTGTAATTAGCATTGACGATGACGAAACCAATAATGTGGACTCCACTGCCCCTGACTATGTGCATAGGCCTGAGAATTTAGATGATGATGAATGTCGGGTTGTCCGGGAAGAAGCTTCTGCATTCAAATTATCAAAGCGCAAACAAGCCTACTCTGGGAAAAATTCTCATAGAAATCGTTATGGGTTGTATCGGGAGCCTGAGAGTGGTTCGTCAGATGGCGATTGTTCTGATTGTGAAGTTATGGAAGGTTCTTTTGGCAAGCTTCATGAAGAGTGGAAAAAAGCTTTCCTAAAGAGAAAATCTAATGTCTGCAAGGGTAAATCTGGTTTAGAGGATCTGGCTAGTCCCTCCTTTATGAATGTCAATACTCAAACAGATGTTACTAGCAAAGTTGGAAAAAAGAATGAACAATGTTCAGAAACTGCTTTTTGCTCTAGTTCAAACAGTGGGAATTACAAGAAGCAAAAGTTTTCTGCCTTTGATCCGACAGAGAATGGGCACTGGGGCACCACATCCCAAAATCCTGGAAAGGAAAGTTCATTTTGGGATTTTCATCAGAATGACAATTTTTTGTGGCCTCCGGATTTAACAGCGAGTGGGGAATCTTTTTTTAAGAAGGATGATCTCCATTTCAGCAGAGAGACAAATGCCGAAGATCCTTCTTCAAGCTCATCTTGGTGGCAGAGTAATAAATATGTGAATGATGGTGGTGGTACTGTCTGCATGGAAAAGCATGGTTCTCAAGAGCCTCCTTCGTGCTCCACTCAAGGACACAGTGCTAAACATTGTGATCATATAAAACCCTGTTGCACTGATAAGGAAAAAAATGTTAGAGGTCATTCTAATTGTCAAGGGTTTAACAGGCATTTTGTTCATGGGAAAACTACTTTTGATAATGAAGATGCTTCTTTGGGCAAGAGCCAGAAATCTTGTCATGCACATGTCAACAATGAGCGTATTGTTCCAAATGGCAAAGGTGAAGAGGTTTATCAGGCAACACCTAGTTGCAGTGCTTCTCCAAGAAGATCACATCATCAAAGTAGTAAATCGGAAGAAGAAAAACCTAGTTCTGGGGAGTCAGTTGTGGTGGCAAATCCTCAGCCATCTGAGGAAACAGGAGTTGAGTGTGGTGTAAGTCCTTCTGAGTTTAAAGTTGGGCATGCTTTTGAAGAATCATTTTTATGCAAGACTCCCTCACCAGGCATATTGGAAGAATGTATTGAGAAAGCCGGTCGACCAGATCCACAAAAACCAAATTCTGAGGGAGCTTCTTTGTCTAAAACACATTGTGCTAAAACACAAGGTAAGCAGGAGAGTTCACACTTGGCAGAAATAAAGGAGCAAGTTACTTGTACAACATCAAACAATCTACGACATGAAGGAAAGGATCCGTTGCATGCTCAAGGTGTTATTATTGCCCATTCTGTTCAAGGAGATATAATTAATGAACGAGAAAAGCTCAAGGAGACTGATGAGTACAAACGAGCAATGGAAGAAGAATGGGCCTCCAGGCAACAGCAGTTAAAGATTCAGGTTAGGACGTTTGGTACATGTGCCCAATGTCGTTGTTGGTAGAGATACAATTTGATTTTATTCCCACCCTTATAATAATTTAGCTGTTGCAGTCGTAGGTTTTATATTCAATTGCATAAATTTATGACTAATAATTGGCTTTACCACCAGCAGTCATAGTTTTTTCTTAGGGGTAAGTTTTGGTGCTGTTATTTATAAATATTGACATAGAAACTTTTACAGTAGACAGTCATCTGCTATAAATTGTTTATAATTGAAACTGAAACAGTTATTTATATTGAATGATTGACAATAATATGCTATTTGAATTTATGCTGTTCGTTTTCATTAAGTTTTTAATTGTTATTTCTTTGTATGGCTTTGAAAATGGCTGTCTGATTTTGTAATCTTGCCTTATTTTTAATTAAGTTTTACAATGCACGTATAACTCTTTTAGTCACTATTTGAGTACTGACTTTATTCTCTGATACATTTAGTCACTATTTGAGTGCTGGCTTTATTCTTTTTGTTTTATGCGCTTTTATGCATGGTTGAATGATTTTGGCTGTGTGAATGCTTAGTTTCTTCATATCCTAATATACATGCAGCCACAGAAAATTTAGTCATAAGTGGACTTTTCAGATTTGCTTTTACTATTTTGGACTTGAGGACTAATATAATTTCAACTGGAACAAACCTTATGTTTTGACACTTAGACACATGATTATTGTTTTTCTCACATGACATCATTATGTTTGGGAATTTCATTTTTTTTTTTTTCAATTTTCTTATATATTCTATTCATGTTTGTTGCATGCAGAAGAACCATTTTGGTTATGGGTAAAAAAACTGAGGGGAAGTTACTTGACAGAAATGCATTGATCTCTTACTCTCTGAAGATTTTCTTTTATGTGAATGCGCATATTGAAGTAAATCCATTCGTATTGATGTTGAGAGCCTGTGGTCATGACTGTTGTGTCATTAAGTGTTAGACAAGTCATACTTTTAATAGAAATCATAGTTGTTGCTCTTCTTGTACACTGCTGGCTTATGCTGTTTAGGTTTTATGTTATCTGCATGTTATCTTGATATGTATTGCATCTGGATTGTGCACAGCAAAGAAATTTGAGATGAAAGTGACGTTTGCTGAATGACCATATTTTTTAAACACTCTTATGCAGGCAGAAGAGGTTCAGCGTTTGCGTAAGAAAAAAAGAGCAGAAAGTATGCGTTTATTAGACATGGAGAGAAGGCAAAAACAACGGCTGGAAGAAATGAGGGAGACCCAGAAGAAGGTTTGGCCTCACATTTGTCTACTTTACAGGTGTTTGTTTTCAATGCTACACTTTGGGGTTATTTCCTTAACTATTCATCTGTTAAATGATGCTAAATTCAGGACGAGGAAAATATGAACTTGAAGGAGCAACTCCGTGTTGAAGTGAGGAAGGAGCTTCATAAATTGGAAACAACATGCGTTGACATGGCTTCATTACTTCGTGGTTTGGGAATCCATGTGGGAAGCAGTCCTTTCTCAGATGAGGTACGTCATGTTCAGGGGTGAACCATGACCTGGGCTATAATCCGGTTTGCCCTTTAAGAAGAAATTAATCTTTGTATGAAAACGCCACTAATACTAAATGTTATAATTTATCCTCTATTATATACAATTCTCTAAGTGCCATATAATTACCAATTTCCATTTTTCTTTTTCTCATCTACCCCACCATAAATTTTATAAGATTTACAAAAGTGTCACAGTTTTCTACCATGGGAAAGAGAGTTGCCAACTCTATATATTGATGTAGATTCCATGTTAGATGAGTTTGATGAGATTAAGGGGTGGAATCAGAAAACTCAAGTTTGGGGGTCCAAAGATATAATTTAATAAACTGTCTATATGATGTACGAGTACTATAATGAATTAAACAAGTGAAGTTTTATAATTGATAGATTTTAGTGGCTGAACTACAATGTTAGCTATAATGTTCAAGATTGTGTTACATATCACAAACTTGTTAAAACTGTAAACATGTTCATATAAATTTCCTATGACAATAAAGGTGATTAAGCTATTAGAGAAAATCAACGCCTCATAAAAATTATAAGATAAATGGCGCTGAAGCTTTTATTTCCTGAGCTCATAGTAGTAACGTAACCAAATCAAAATAACAATAGCAGCTACATGTTAAAAAGGTAACATTATATGTTTTTGCTGCCATTTCATTGGACTTTTGGCAGACAGAAGATGCCTATTACAGAATCCACACTATATATTTATCTTTTTTCTTTTTTTTCATAATTTTCTAACAAGTCTGACAGTGTTTAATTGTACCTTTGTGGTATACTTTAAAAACTTAGACCTGGTATTTAGTTCTGCTATTCTCGATGTAAAATCCTGGTTTGCCCCTGGTTATTATTTTTGTCCTGTCTATTAGGATTTTTCTTAAATGATGGTCATATGCTGCAGTTTGAGGAAAGTCTTAGTTATTATTTTAGCCTAATTGATTTACGTAACTCATATACTGTGCAGCATGTGAATTTCTTTGGTATTACATAGTGTAACATGTTGCTTCTCTTCATGTATTACAGAAATGAAATTGTGCTTTTTGTTTAATTAGCCTATGGTAAATTTCTTAATAGTGCTGTAACATTCTTTTTTGGATCAGAATTATGAGGAATGTGTTTGAGCATTGTGTAGATTAGCCATGGGAATGTGGTTAAAACCTTAATTTATGTAAATCATCTATCTTTTTTTCTTAAACTATTGATTTCATCTTTATTGACATTTAACAAGCCTGATCCACTTTCAGGTTCATGCAGCTTATAAACGAGCATTGCTGCGGTTTCATCCTGACCGAGCGTCAAAGACTGACATTAGACAACAAGTTGAAGCTGAGGAAAAATTTAAGCTTATTTCTCGCATGAAGGAGAAATTTTTATTGACTTCATGTCACTGAATGCCATCCAAATTCAGTATACCTCCATTCTTTTTGTTGGTAATTAATCGAACATGTTCATGGTTTGTGCATTGATTTTCTACCTTTTGGTTTCTGTTAGCATGTCTTTGGTCGGCTCTAACCTGTTGGCCAATTTATATTTTGCAAATTAGTCAGAATTATATTCTACAATTTAGGATAAGAAATCATAGTTTTGAAGTTGGCCTGTGCAATTTTTTGGTGATAAGCCAAAAAAGGAGGTTATATCCCTTACCTTTAGATTTTAGTGCATATCTTCTGCAACTTATTGTTAGTGTAACTAGATCAGTTGACCTTGTTGGAAATATTCAATGTCAATTATGCTTTTACAGCAGAATTTTACTGATAGTTCCTTCTTGTTCTGCTTTCCGTGTGTTCTCAGCTTGAAGCATTTGAGAGATGGACTGGAGAATATTGAATGTTTGGTGTCTAATATAAAAAAGCATGCACTTTTAATTGAAGTAGGCACTTTATGTATGGCGTATATATGACATGGCCTTGTTATGGTTGGTAGCTTCAGATTAGATTCTACAAATTTTTCCAGTCTGAAAATTTAAAATGATAATACTGTGATTCTGAGAGTAAGCTACAAGTTTTTTCATGTCTGCCGATGTGAAAATGCCGCACACACCAGTTGTCTCATCTCGTCCTCGTAAACATCAAATTTAGAATGGCGACTGGTGAGGAGCCAATCCAATTTGTAGAGTCCCTGGTTGGCAGTTAATGTATTAATTTAAACCTAACGTTTGTCTGTTTCTTATGCTGTTGTTAACATTAAGTTATTAGCAATGCAATTCATCATCAATAAACATTATCTGAATTAGAGTTTTGACATATTCGAACCTGAACGAACGAAATGTAATGTTGGATTGAATTGTCCCAGTCTCTGCTATGGCCTTGAACCCGTTGTTTTATTTTCCAATTGTATCTTCAATTAAGAGAATAAAAGAGTAGTTATCCTGGTAATCAAGCTTTTCTATCAGGCCGATTAGAAAAGCCGAGGTTTTAAATTCCTTCCCTATGTTGTGGAAAATTTTTCATTTTTTAAACGTGAATTGGTTTATGATCTTGTTGTTTTTAAATTATGAGGAGACTGATCATTTTAATCCCTGATGCAAATCAATTGTTAGTCAAGCCTAATGGTGGTGAGGGTATTTTCATCTTTAAACGTTAGGAGTAGAGTTTTCATAGTCCAGAAGTTGCTATAGAGCTTAGGGCCCCATTTCTCTTATTTGTTTATGAATGTTGTAAACATTACTTGTATGTATACTTTCACAGCATAAAAGCAATTCTGGTTTACAATGAGTGAAGCATGATTTGGAGTCCATGTTGAGGGCAGATTGTGATAAGCTGAATGGGTGAGTGGACATAGCTTGGCGACAGATTGAACTTGTATCGTTGCAGAATCATTGAGAGTGCAATCTTTGCTTCTGTGGTTGCAAAATTCAAGCCCACGCAGTTCCTCAATCCCATACCAAAAGGAAGAAATGCTGTTGTGCGGTTGTTGGTAGCTTTAGCTACCCCTTCAGAAAATCTCTGTGGCTTGAAAAGAACATCTTCTCCCCATATATCAGGGTTATGATGAAGTGCCAAAGTAGGAATATTAAACTCCATGTCAGCAGGAAGACTGAGCTTTCCCAATCTGACTTCCCTCCTGATTCTCCTTGTTATGTTTGCAACAGGTGAATATAGTCGTAGAGCAATATTTACTTAACATGGCAGACAATATATATACATATTTAAGCATTTGTTTCAGTGATTTGATTATTAGAGGATGAGTTCTGCTAACAATTTTCAATCTCCCTATGCTGTCTGGTTTCGGATTTTGTTTGCCAAATATGTCAAGCACCTCCTTCCTCACTTTGTCTTGCCAATCAGCATAAATTGCTAAAAGTAAAATGGTCCAAGTGAGAAAGCTTGAAGTTGTTTCATGTCCTGCAATGTAAAATACCTTGCACTCATGAAACACATCATTTTGAGAAATTTTCCTAGTCTTGTCAGGATCGTGATAAGCCTGAACAAGCGAGCCCAAAAAATCATTCGTGTAGCTGTCTAGGTTTCCCATTTTCACCTTCTCTTCTCTCTTCTTTATCATCTTGATGATGCAGTCTCGTGTCCCTTGCTCAAGTTTGTCTGATTCAACAATCAACATCATCGGATGTTTTTACTGACTTCCTGCAATGAGAGAGATGATGATGCTTGTAGAATTGAAGAATCATGTTTAAGTCAAGAACTTGCAACATTAGAGAGAAGAAACTTGCCCTATAAGAGGAATTCTAATTTTATAATCATTTCTGCTGGTGATAGCAATCATCTTCATCAGCATATAAAATATGTTTTGCCCTTCCAAGTAACTACTTCCAAAAGCTGTCCTGGAAATAATTTCTGATGTCAAAACCTTGAACTCTTGAAAAACTTCAATCCACCTGCCATCATGCAGTCTCCATCTTTCTAACATCATCTGCACGCTTGCAATCATTGCCGGAATCATGCCCTACAAACAGAAATTAACAAATTCTTGAGTACTGCTGCCATTTGAAACTCTTCAATATCTTTTTGTATCGCAAAACAGAAATTATATAACAATAAACAACCAAAAGAAGAACTTACTTTCAAGCTCTCTCCATGGAAAGCATGGTTGGCTAGTTTCCGTAGCTTGAACCATTTTTCACCTTCAGACGTTACAAGGCCATCACCTAAGAGCTTCTTTATGTAACCTTGGAGCTGTGATCTCGGATATGATCCGTCTTTATTGTTTAGAATTTCTTTTATCAGCTCGGTTTCTGTGACCACAAATTGAGCCTTATGACCATACCCAGTCATGAAGTTCTTCCCTACAACCACAAATAAAATAAAATAAAATAAAAAATGATCAATAATAACTCCCTGTAAAAGAAAATCATTATTATTATTATTATTTTTTGAGTTTATTGAGACTAGTCTAATAGACAATCGGGATCCAAACTGGTAGGATTTTGATGGCATGACCCAAAAAGCAGCTCTCATACGGTTAGGAGCCATAAACACTTGTGTGGGAGATAATTCATATATATGGGAGAAAATCCCCCCCTTTTATTAATGGAGGTGGGATGCGCAGTTTTGACCCTTGACCTGCAAGTCAAGGGAGTGGACGCCGCTTTTTACCACTTCACTGACCCCTTTTGCGCAAAGAAAATCATTACTTAAATTGTATAACTAGCAGCTAATTATGTACCATATAACTTGATCCATGAGTACATGTGAGGGAGAATCCTGGGTAATTTGTGATGTGATAACTCCATGGGACTGCTCATGGCTACCTTTCTCATGCTAATGATCTCTTTGGTGTTTCCATGAACAAATCTGTAACGAGGACCTCTGATACCTTGTGAACTCATCATACCTTGTATGTGTATTGGAATCCACCATAGTTTGTAAAATAAATTGATGAGAAATAATAATAGTGATAAACAGAGACAACTTGAAAGATAGATTATCAATAATCCCATTTCAATCAGACTTGTAACGGACTGACTGATTATTGTCTCAATGTATATAAGAGCTTCAGAATATTCTGTTTGAGTGAATGATAGAACCTCTGTTTGTCTGTTTCTTATTCTGTTGTTAATATTAAGTTATTAGTAATTTAATTTATCATCAATAAACGTTATTTGAATTTGAGTTTTGACACGATCGAATTTGAACGAATGAAATGTAATGTTGAATTGAATAATAACAGTATCTGCTATGGCTTTAAACCTGTTGTTTTATTTTTCAATTATATATTCAATTAAGAGAATAAAAGAGAAGTGGTAATCCTGGTAATCACACCTATTAGGAAAGTAAATCGAGGAAATTTTAATTCCATCTTTGTGTTTTGGAAAACTTTTCCTTTTTTTAACGGGAATTGATTTATGAGATCTCATCATTTCTTAATTATTAAGAACTCATCATTTTAGTCTGTGACACAAGTGATTAGTCAAACCTAAGGATGGTTAGGGTATTTTCGCCTTTAAATATTAGGATTACTGAATTGACAAGCATGAACAATCGGTCCAGAAGTTGCCATGGACTTCAGGGCCCAATTTCTCATATTTGTTTATGAAAGTTGCAAACATTACTTGCATGTATACTATTTTTTTTTGAAATAAACTTTTATGTATACTTGTGTCATAGATAGAAAGCTTTGAAATTTTCTACATATATATATATATATATATATATTTTGAAAAATGAAATTTTCTGCATTAATGTCAGTCAGTAGCTGCCATTGGCTTCTAACAAAAACATCGTAATGGCATGACTGGCATTACATTTTTTTTTTTTTTTTTTTTTTGAAATGGATTGGCATTACAATTTACACATCAGGAAAGAAGCTATAATCTGAAACATACTATTTTTTTTTTCTTTTCTGAAAAAAAATAAGAATACTTGCCAATTATTACTTTTTCAAGGATTTCAGTAACAGCATCATAATGAAATGTTATGAGAAAGGGATCTTTTGTCTGCATGAAAATCATGGCATACATTTATGTCTTGTGCAGTAAACAATCGCCAGATATGACAAAATTTATGCATACTTTTAGCGCTTTCTTGCACGTTAGTGCAACATCTGCCTCATTCGTGTTCGGCCGCTATAGAAATTGACAAATGATTAGGTCCATTACAATGAGAATGGATTTATTGGCTAGACGGTCATCAGCAGAACTTTGCATTGTTCAAGTTATTTTTTTGTGGTACGTATTATATCAGAATATGAGTGGATGGGCACTACAATGTACCAGCCAAATTGCTGAGCCAAATATGTTTTTTCCCTGTAAAGTACTGAAGATTTTTGAGCTGACTTTTACATTCTCAATAATTCTACAATGAGAACGTTGTTAGATTCATACATTAGAAACTCCTTCTAACTTCTATCTTCTTGAAATAAGGAACCACTTTTAATCTGTCAAAACTAACTGAGATTAAGTAACCATCTACCATTAACCTCTTTATTCACCTAGATTAACAACTTACAGCACTAACTTAATTTCAATCCCCCCCCCCTCGAGCTGGGTCATAGATGTTGTGCATGTCCAGCTTGGAATTCATGTTCTCGTAATTAATTCTAGGAATAGCTTTAGTAAGTATATCTGCTGCTTGATTGGTTGTAGGAATGTAGATTAAGTTGAGTGATCCCTGTTCCAATATTTCTCTGATAAAATGTCGACATGTTTTGTCCTATCATGATGAGCTGGATCCTTTGTCATGCCTAATGACAGCTTGATCATCACATAACAGCTTTGTAGGACCCTTCATAGTCATCTTCAACTCTTCTAATATCCGTTTCAGCCAAATTCCTTCATACAAACCATGCGCGATTACCCTCAGTTCAGTCCCTGCACTGCTCCTTGATACACCTGATTGCTTTTTGCTCCTCCATGTCACCAGATTAACCCATACATAGGTACAATATCCAGTGGTCGACCTGCGGTCAATAGGAGACCCAGCCCAATCTGCATCCGCAAATATTTCCAAGCTTCTATCTATCCCTTTTCTCAAAAACAGCTCCTTACCTGGTGACATTTTTAAATGCCTCAAAATTCAATACACTCCGTTCATATGCTCCTCTGTTGGATTGTTCATAAATTGACTAATATAACTTATGGAGAAGCTGATGTCAGGCCTTATGTGGGAGAGATAGATCAACTTACCAACCAACCGCTGGAATCTACCTTTGTCTACTAGTAAGTACACTGTCTTTTAATGTCTCCAACTTTGCGGTATGACCTGCAGGGGTCTCTACCGGCTTACATCCAAGCATTCCAGTTTCTCTCAGAAGATCTAAAATATACTTTTGTCGTACTTGATCATGCGACTTCCATGCCAAGGAAGTACTGTTTGTGTTGGATTGTTCATCTTCCTAAAAGAACTTCCTGGACGTTATTTGTCCAAAACAGTTATCTTTGAATTTAGTAACAATTTTGGTCATTAATAGAAGATCAAGATTGCCATTCTTAAAACAAGTCCACAAATCAATCATTTATCATTGTTTAATATTTAATAAAGGCTGATATCATTAGTGAGAGCACATTAGTGAATACTGAATAACCTCTCTCAATGATCGATAATTTGATCCTGCACTTTATATATATAGCCAAGTCCTTATTTTTCGGTTGTTGTCAACCAAAGCCAAAATACAGTTAGCATAAATAGAACCATTCTGCTGTATAGTGTGACGTTGCTTTAGAGGAAAAACATTAGGAATATAGAATTGACAAGCATGAACAGTCGGTCCAGAAGTTGCCATAGGACCTAATTTCTCTTATTTGTTTATGAAAGTTGTAAACATTATTACTTGAATGTATACTTTCACTGTTTCACAGCATAAAAGCAATTCTGGTTTACAATGAGTGAAGCATGATTTGAAGTCCATGTTGAGGGCAGATTGTGAGAAGCTGAACGGGTGAGTGGACATAGTTTGGTGACAGATTGAACTTGTATCGTTGCAGAATCATTGAGAGTGCAATCTTTGCTTCTGTGGTTGCAAAATTCAAGCCCACACAGTTCCTCATTCCCATACCAAAAGGAAGAAATGCTGTTGTGTTGTTGTTGGTAGCTTGAGCCACCCCTTGAGAAAATCTCTCTGGCTTGAAAAGGTGAGCATCTTCTCCCCATATATCAGGGTCATGATGAAGTGCCAAAGTAGGAATATTAAACTCCATGTCAGCTGGAAGACTGAGCTTTCCCAGTCTGACTTCCCTACTGATTCTCCTGGTTATGTTTGCAACAGGTGTATATAGTCGTAGAGTTTCATTAATAACCATGCTCATCTACAACAAAAGTCGAGAGCAATATTTACTTAACATATCGGACAATACAGATATAGATATATTAGTATTTGTTTCAGTGATTTGATTATTATAGGCTGAGTTTTGCTTACAATTTTCAATCTCCCTATGCTGTCTGGTTTCGGATTTTGTTTGCCAAATATTTCAAGCACCTCCTTCCTCACTTTGTCTTGCCAATCAGCATGAATTGCTAGAAGTAAAATGGTCCAAGTGAGCAAGCTAGCAGTTGTTTCATGTCCTCCAATGTAAAATACCTTGCACTCATCAACCACATCATCTATAGAAATTTTCTTAGTCTTGTCAGGATCGTGATAAACCTGAACAAGCGATCCCAAAAAATCATTCATGTCGCTGTCTAGCTTTCCCACTTTTCACCTTCTCTTTTCTCTTCTTTATCATCTTGATGATGCAGTCTCGTATCCCTTGCTCAAGTTTGTCTGATTCAACATCATCAGATGTTTTCACCAACTTCCTGAAATGAGAGAGATTATGATACTTGTGGAATCGAAGAATCATGTTTAGGTAGTTAAGAACTTGAAATATTAGAGAGAAGAAACTTGCCCTATAAGAGGAATTCTAATTTTATAACCGTTTCTGCCGATGATATCAACCATCTTCATCAGCATATCAAATATGTTTTGCCCTTCCAAGTAACTACTTCCAAAAGCTGTCCTGGAAATAACTTCTGATGTCAAAACCTTGAACTCTCGGAAAACTTCAATCTCCCTGCCATCATGCAGTCCCCATCTTTCTAACATCATCTCCGCACTTGCAATCATTGCGGGAATCATGCCCTACAAACAGAATTAACAAATTCTTGAGTACTGCTGTCATTTGAACGTCTTCAATATGTATCTGTATCGCAAAACAGAAATTATATAACAATAAACAACCCAAAAGGAGAACTTACTTTCAAGCTCTCTCCATGGAAAGCATGGTTGGCTAGTTTCCGTAGCTTGAACCATTTTTCACCTTCAGACGTTACAAGACCATCACCTAAGAGCTTCTTTATGTAACCTTGGAGCTTTGCTTTCGGATATGATCCATCTTTATTGTTTAGAATTTCTTTTATCAGCTCGGTTTCTGTGACCACAAATTGAGCCTTATGACCATACCAAGTCACGAAGTTCTTCCCTACACCCATAAAAATATAAAATAAAATAAAAATGACCGATAATAATTCCCTATCAAGAAAATCATTACTTGAATTGTATAACTAGCAACTAATTATATACCATATAACTGGATCCATGAGTACATGTGAGGGTGAATCCTGGGGAATATGTGATGTGATAACTCCATGGGACTGCTCATGGCTACCTTTCTCATGCTAATGATCTCTTTGGTGTTCCCATGAACAAGTCTGTAAGGAGGACCTCCGATTCCTTGTGAACTCATCATACTTTGTACGTGTATTGGAGTCCACCATAGTTTGTAAAATAAATTGATGAGAAATAATAGTAGTGATAATAAACAGAGACAACTTGAAAGATAGATTATCAATGATCCCATTTCAATCAGACTTGTAATGGACTGACTGATTATTATGTCAATATGTAGATAGGAGCTTCAGAATATTCTGGTTGAGTGGATGATAGAACCGATGTTGTACTAATGGCTGAGTCTGCAGTAGTAGCAACGAATGCACCAACTGTAAGAGGGGTCAATTATAGATAGAAAGCTTTGAAATTTTCTATATTAATGCAGTCAGTAGCTACCATTGGCTTCCAACAAAAACAATCTTGTAATGGCATGTTTGGCATTACAATTTTATACATCAGGAAGAAGCTATGATCTGAAAAATACTAGCTTTTATTTTATTTCTTCCTGAAATTATAAGAATACTCGCTAATTATTATTTTTTCAAGGATTTTATGACACATCATTGTGAAAGGTTAGATGGGGATAGGATCTTTTGTCTACGTGAAAATCATGGCACCATTCATCTCGTGTAGTAAATAATCGCCAAATATGACAAAAATTATGAACACTGTGCAACATCTGCCTCATTTGTGTTCGGCCGGCATAGAAATTGACAAACAATTAGGTCCATTATAATAAGAATGGATTTATTGGCTAGACGGTCATTATCAGAACTTTGCATTGTTCAAGTTATTTTTCTGCTATATATATTATATTAGAATACGAGTGAGTGGGCATTACAATTTACCAACCAAATTGCTGAGCAAATATGATTTTTCCCAGTAAAATACATACTGCATGAAGGTGTTTTTTTTTTTTTCCAGAAAGCTTCATTTTAATTTTTGAGGTTTAAGAAAATATCAATTTTTTAATATTTTTTTTAAAATAGCTTTTTTCATCCCTAACTTTTTCAAAACTCTTCAAAAAAATTCCAAAACGTAGGTTAACTAACAGTTCAAAATAGAAGAAAAAAAGCAAAATGACTCATTTACCCTTCATCTAGGTTATAATGTATTAAATTACCATTTTATCCCTACTTAAATAAAAATATTAAAATTAAATAAATAAATATATAATTAAAAGTTTTTTACTTAATTTAAAAAAGAAAAATAATTAACTATAATAATAATAAAAATCACTATCATTAACAAACTACTAAAAGCTCTCTCTCTCTCTTCAGAAACTGTTCCTTCTCTAATCTCTCCTATCTTCTTCTTTTTCTTCTTCATCTCCTTTTTATATCCTCCAACCTCAAGTTTTGGCTTCGATAGAACCCAGAACCAAAGCTCTGGTTATGGGTTTCATCGAACCCAGAACCTAAGTTCTTAGGAGATGGAACGCAGAACCATCTGGTTCTAGGTTCAATGGAACTCAGAACTCTCTAGTTCTGGGTTTGAACTCAAAACCTAGATTACAACGGTATAATAAAAAAAAATTGAAGAATTTGGGGATGAAGATGAAGGTGGTGAGAGAAAGATGTTTGGGGTTGGTATTTGATGTTTGAGATTGATGTTTGTGGTTGGTATTTGATGTTTGGGGTTTTTTGGGGGTGGTGTTATGGTCTGATGGATGTTTGCTAGATTGGTATTTGAGGTTGCTAGGTGTATTTTAATTTAGATCAATTTGGAGAGGTAGGGTTAAAGATGAATTTATTGGATTTTTTTTATTTTAATTAAAAAAATTGTTTTGAAGAACATTTGGATTTAGATGTTTGAATCCAAGGTTTTTTTTTTAATTTTCTTATTTTTTCATAATTAATTTTAATTAACTAATTAATTAATTTTTATTTTTTATTTGTTTAAAATTCTAATAATTCATGTGTCATAATCTTAGTCTCTTACATGAAAATGTCATTTTAACTTTTGTGTCCAAACTATTTGTAATCATTGATCATTAGTTGATTGACAGGTTTAGACTTTTTTAAAGAGTTTTCAAAAATTAAGGATGAAAAAAACTGTTTCTTAAAAAGTTTTAAAAAATTAATATTTTTTAAAAACTCAAGGACTACCAGGAAGTTTCTCAATTTTTGCTTTTTCGGCAAAATACAATTTATGTTCCTTACTGTTCCAGACAAAACAAAAACAAAGTTGGAGGCTTGATATTTTGAAACCATACACACTGTTAATATTTAAGCTAGTGATTGGTACAGCATCTTTGTCTTGTATTCTGTTTGCCTAAAACACGTCGCACAAACTGCTCAATTCTTCAAGTCTAAACTCTCTGGAGCATTACCTGAACATCGTGTTGAGGCTGAACTGTAAGAAACACATATGGTGAGTGGATGTAAGATGGAGAGAGAGTGAAGCTGTAGCGTTGTAGAATCATTGAGAGAACAATCTTTGCTTCTGTAACTGCAGAGTTAGATCCCACACAAGTTCGAGGTCCCAAGCCAAAGGGCAAAAAGGCAGCAGGGTGGTTGTTGGTAGCTTTAGCAACAACTTCCGAGAATCTCTCTGGTTTAAACAAATTAACATCTTCTCCCCATATTTGAGGGTCATGATGAAGTCCCATATTTGCAATATACAATGTCATACCGGCTGGCAGAATTAGCTTTCCCAACTGGACTTCTCTTGCAACTTTTCTATGCGTGGTAATGACTGGAGGATATAACCTTAGAGATTCACTGATGATCGTGGTCATCTACAAGTAGTACAATGTACGTTACTTAATGCTTGAGAGCAATATAAAATTATCAGAGTTTGATTGTAAGAGTTTCTTACTGTCTTCAGCTTCGCAATGCCATCTGAATGTGGATTTTGGCTGCCAAATACATCAAACACTTCTTTTCTTGCTGCTTCCTGCCAATCAGTATGTATCGCTAAAAGTAACGCAGTCCAGCTGAGCATATTGTTGCTGGTTTCTTGTCCAGCAATGTAAAATGTCTTACACTCATCTGCTAAATCTTCAATAGAAATCCTATTTTTCTCATCAGTATAATGATAAGCCTTCAGAAGTGATCCAAGAAAATCAGTCCCGAAACTGTCCGCTTCTTTTGTCGATACTTTACATTCTCTTTTCGTAGTTATCTCTACCACAGAATCCCATATTCCTTTCACTAATTTCTCAGCTTCTTTTTCATCAGCCGTTTTCCAAACTTTACTGCAAAAGTAATAAATGATTGAACAATAAAGAAAATCCAGCAATGACCATAGTCAAAAGAGTGAAGAGTTATCTACTTTAGCTGAGACCAACAGAAATTTACCTGATGCCTGGAAACCTAAGATTAAAAGCACTGCAGTTAGCTGTCACACTCAACTTCTTTAACAATTCGAAAACATTCGTCCCTTCGAAGTAACTACTCCCGAAAGCATTCCTGGATATTACTTCTGAAGTTGTTAACCTAAATTCTTCGGACACATTGATCTCTCTGCCTTGATGATGTTCCCATCTTTCTAGCATCATTTCAATACTAGAAATCATGACTGGGATCATGCCCTGCAAAAATCAATCCTCAACACAACATAACAATAATTCTAACTTGATTTCATATTTCTTCTATTCTGCTAATAACATTTCCTGGCCAACCAACTTACATAAATTATGTCCGAAAAGGAGAGTGGCAAATGGTTATAGAGGTAGCATAGGTACTTACTTTTAAGCTCTCCCCATGAAAAGCATGGTTGGCCAATTTCCTTTGCCTTGCCCATTTATTACCTTCGGCAGCGACAAGTCCGTCCCCCAGCAGCTTCTTTACATAGGGTGTGTTCTCTGGCTTTGTATAAGCTCTACCTTTATTATTCAGAATTTCTTTTGGATTAATTTGGTTTTAGAGAAGGGATCTGGAATCAATCAGATTGGCATGGTCATTGACACCAATTGGTTTCCTGGTTTTGGCTCCTTAATGTTGTGGGAAAGTCGGCATTTAGTAACTTCACTGATTAAGAGTTAAATATCTACAAATGTCGACACCCTGGTAGATGTATCGCTTAATATTTAATAGTAATGACGTAAACATGTATTCCTGAGTTCCGAAGTGAAGAGAAGAAGAAGGGAAAAAAAAAAAAAAACCTTTTACAGATTCTCTAAGACCAATTCACATTTGTTATCTAACATCTGCTTCAGCCACTCTATTATCGACCAAGATGTGAAGATAATCAAACCCGTTTCAATATACAAGACTGAGTAAAAAAATTGACTATCATCTAAAAAAATTATAAAATTCCACATCTGCGATTCTTACAAATCAGGGGAAACAAAAATGGGAATTAAGGATACAACATATATCAAACTTACAAATCAAATCAAGGTAAAATGTTAAAAGAGGAACAGGCGAGCAAAAAAATCGTCATACTGTGTATCTCATCTCCTTCTCTTTCTGCCTTTTCCTAGCTGTCCAGATTTGAAAGCATGTTCCTGTTCTTGGAGGAAAGCTCTTGCTTTGCCATATTTCTCTGCTGTTTCTTCCTGTAACCTTTGATTTTCTTTTTCCTTTACTTGAGATAAGAAATAGTTATCCTTGCGCAATTCACGAGCTGCACCTTTAGCTTCACGTTGTACAAGTTTCTTCAACTTTCTTCTCTCAGCCCGTTCACGGTCTGGATCATAATCTCTACCCTTAACAAAGCTGCAGAATAACATCATTGTTAGATACCTACGCCAAGTCTTTTACACAATCAACCAAAACAAATACTAAGACATCCGCAAAGTGAAAGTGCGGGGGAACAGAGTTAGTTACTTCTCCTCAAATTTTGGGTTTAGAAGTTTGATGGGCACTGGCTTCTTCTTCTGCATTTGGAGTGGTCGCCGCAGCATGTGATAATCATCAGTTTTCTTCTTAATAAGTTGAGCAACATTTTTCAATTTTTCTTGTAATGCAGCTGGCATGTTCTGCTGTTGTGCCAACTCAAGTAACAATGTTGCAATAGGCACGAAGATTTCAGGAAAGGAATTCAATCCTTCATATATATCAACGACTCCTCGAAGAGTTTCAATCAGAGTCATCAGCACACTAGACCTGTGTAGAAAAATTCAATTTTGATCTATTAGTAATTAACATTAAATACATAAATTTATGGAGAATCCATGTGACTTGAAATCTAAGTGACATTTAAGACAAGAGCCCAACACATAACCATAAACTTCCCAAACATCTAACCAGCAAATTAGAAAGGCAAAATGTGTGGGTAAGGGGACTGATCTATGATCAAAAGCTACAGTGAGATAGGTTCCAAAAATTACGAACCTAAAATCATCAGAGCTGAAAAAAGAAGAGTTCTCCGGCATGTTCATTACTGTGAGGAAATTCATAGGCCTAATGTCGTTTACACTATTATGCATACACAGTAGGGGGCTGAGTGCCTTTATTTCCATAAGATGATAAAACTGCAACATGATAAAAATGAAATCAGTCATTTCATCATGCATCAATAAAAGTTAAAATAAAAAATTCATTAAGTACATCGTCTGAAAAAGACCTATGACAAACATCAGAAATGCGCCACCCAAATTTGGGAAAAGAATACAAAAGAAAACAAAACAAGAGACGGGGAATGAAAATATTGGAGTTAAAATTTCAACCACCAAACAATGTACTAAGTAAAATTTCTAATTCTGAATTTTCAATCTCTAAATCCATCGATTACAAGATCATAGGCAGCCATCATAGTTTACACCTTTTAATCCAATGTTTACATTTTAAATCATGATTTTCCGCTTGATACAAAACCCTAAAATCTGAACTTTATAAAAATGCTAGGCTCAGATATAAATCCATAAACAATTCTAAAAAATTTACCTCTTTGATTTTGACTCTTCCTGAAATTTCATTGTCTAGAATTCTGAAGCAACACAGTCTAAACTAAGAGGGCAGGCTCGAAAGGCACTTTAGAAATTTTAGAAGCGTGTATATAAACAACATAGGAACCGTATTTCTTACAAACGCACTAATATTTCTGTCCTTACTTCTTTCTTTTTTTTTTCCCATTCCATATGCTTCATCATATCTTATATTCTTTTGTTATTCTTTTTCAATTTTTGGGTGGTACATGATATGTAAATTTTTCTATAGAATAGTAAAATGGCATGAAGGAGTTATATACCTCAGACTCCTCATATGATGTTGGTTTTCTGTCCTTAGCTGCCATCAGCAGAGTGCGGAGAAACATAATCACCTCTGGACAGAACTTTTTCGATTGTCTACTAACCTGCAATATAGAGTTCACCACAAAAACAACCAGATATAGCAATTCTAGAAGACAAAAAAGAGGTAACATACACGTTCAATGAGGAATATACTGATATTGAACACTATATTAAAATTTCAGAGCTAATGTAATGGCAACTGTAACACTGAACATTAGACCGCAGAGAGCCCAACAAATAATATTATAACAACTAATACTTGACATCGCTGAAAATGTACTGAAGATGCACTAGGGCACCTAACCTTCCATCATCAACTACAAGTTATAGACCAGTTCCTAGATGGACTATGAACAGACTATTTCTGTAATTTATTGAAGCATTTCACATTTAACCTTGCTAAGTGGGGGAAAACGTGTGGGCTAAAGTGTACATACATTAAGGACCATGGAGCATAAGAAAGAACCAACTGCAATATCCCGGCCAGACATGATAGGACAACGCATCAGATATTCACACATCAACAATATTGCTGGAGTCATTACAACGTGACGGAAGTCAGAACATGGGAAAATCATGGACCACAGCCTCAAGAGCAATAATGTCTTCAATGAAGGCCAACAGCCATGTTCTGCAAATAGTAAAGTTTTTGGTTAGAAACCTCCATAACACCAAGAAACACATTATATGATTGTAAGAAACAACTATTCTCTCTAACTTAACCACAAACCTGGGTTCTTGATCTCCTCACAAAATTGTGTTCGGGTCCGTAAGATTCGCTGACGAGCACATATTGCAGCGAAGTACGGGATTTCCACACTCATTTCCATTAGTGGCTTGACCAACAAATTTAGCAACTCAAAATTTAGGGGCATTTTGTTTGCTGAGACAGCAAAATACTGCAGCAGTACTCCATAGAACACCTGTGGAAAGGCCAGGTACATTACTTTCACATCTAAGATAGTGTCAAAAATAGAAGCACAATTTGACAGCATAATAAGAGACTTCCCATAATTGAAGGGTGCAGTAGTAAACTCAGAAACAGTGCCCAAGAATATATAGCAGCTCTTTTAGACATGAAGACCGAGAAAAAAAAATTTACAAAAAATAAAATGGTTCATTATATCACATAGCAAGTTATATCTGACATGTAGACTAATGTCTGCTTTAACACGTCAAATTTTATTGCTTCTTTTCGCAACACCACAAAATTATTGTTTTATTTTTCACAAAGATTTGTTTTGTTTTTTTTTTTTTTTTAAATTTTCAAATGCACTCTAAGCTTATGCCATGATGAAATTTACAATTAATCCAATGCGAAAAACCAAAAATAAAAAAAAACAACCTACCAATATATACTAATGCAACCATCTTCCTTAATTAATAAATAATCTCTTCATTGATCCACATATGTATACCTAGCTGTTTTGCTTTAATTGACTATACATTTTAAGAAACATCACATGCTCATCTACCTTGACTAACTAGCAACGCATTTTTAACACACTTATGAACCTAGCCAAGTCCAACTCCTCAATAAAATAAATGACTTTAGAAAAGATAGGGCATCACCACTCAGAAATGAGCGTGCACACACACACACACACACATACACAGAAAGAAAGAAGACAGTACAGTGAAAGATAAAAGCGAGAGAAAGCAAACAAAACGAAGCAGAAGTTTCCATACTTGCATTTTCTTGCGATTTTCTGCTGCAAGCTTAATTGCATTGCTTGCCCTTATTCGATTAATAACCTCAATAGTGTCAGAATTAGAACAATTCTCCACTAATGCACAAAATTCTTCCAAGCTCGTAGGAACTTCAATTAGAAAAGGAATGTTTCGCTGAGCCTGGTTTTTATTGTTCTTCTTCACATCTAACAATTCTCTATCCTTTTTTCTAATTTCCACAGTAGCATTGTCCTTCAACATTTTGCTACCTCTTGATTGCGTTTCCTTACCATCATCAGCAGAGTCATCATTCTCCTCATCCAACTCATTTTGTTCCTCTTCTTCCTCTTCTTCTTCCAAATCTGTGCCGAGATTGTCATCATCACTCTGCTCCCAATCCTTTGTAGTTACAGTTTTCTCATCAGCATCATCATCTTCATCAGATCCTTCGTCATTTTCTGCGTCATCTGAATTCTCAGAAGAATCCTCATCTTCACTCTCAGTAGTATCTTTTCTTTCAAGAACCTCATCTACCCAGCCCCTTTTAGCCTTAGGCTCTCCATCAAGTGAGAAAGAATCACCAAGATCATCCCCAGAAATTGATTTCGACCTGTGGGCTGACAGTTTCTCAGTATCCTCATTTTCTTCATCACTACTTTCATCGGGAGCAAGCATCCTCTTCTGACGCTCTTCCTGAAATTGAGCAGTCATTGAAATTAAGGAAACTATCATAATTTGAGATAAAATGTTCAATTTTGAGAATAAAATTTCATATCTCCATAAAGAAATGAAAATCCTGACATCTAATTTTTGAGTTTCATGTCAACTACAAATATTTTTGGTTTATTTTAAAGATTTTTGAATTACAATGCAACCATGCAGTGAATATTGAGAGGTAAAATGAAAAACAAACAGTAGTGGTTTAATATGACGCTTGAAAATATATATATATACAGCTAAATAAAACAGTGACCAACATTCTCAAAGCCACAGGTTCATGATACACATCACAACATTCTGCTTTCTGTACCACACAGGATTGTTAACACTTGAACATTACAGTAACACACTAAAACACTCCTGGAAATTAAAGAGTCCTTTGTTACTGTTTTAGAACTTTGTATTTTAGTTTCACAAATTCAAAATTGTGTGAAATATGCAATTGAACAACAGTTTAGACAAAAAAATTGGAAAATGCCGAATTTATTTTCGAAGTGTGTGTGAGTGTGCATTTACATATATATTTAAACAAATTCCTAACACATATAATAGGTAAATTGTAAACCTACAAGAATGAAGTTCCAAATCATAATAGAACTCCAGTAACAGTAATGACAAAATGTAATTGAACATATAGCAACTTTAAATAACATCAGCATCGATGCAACAGCCCACACAGACAATTGAAAGAGATGCAAACTGACCTCTAATCTTTCCAATCGTTCTCTCTCCTCTTGAGCAATCTCTTCAGCGGTCTTTGTCCTGTCTGATGGTCGGGCACGCATGTCAAGTGCCATCTCTTTGACAAGTTTGTCATAAGAATCAGGTTGTTCCTGCAAATCAACAAATCAACAGTTAAAGCTACAAATTAATATCTAATAGAAAAGGTAACTAAAGTGCCAGGGTTTACAAAAGTATAAAGCTTTCCTATTCATTTTAATGTCATGTTAATTCCATTAGATGATACTTCATTACGGCCCTATCTGTTAGACAGAACTGGAAGGATTGGACTAATTTTTTGTCCAATCCCTTGTCTGATTAGGCAGGACTAGACAAAAAACAATACTGTTTTTAATCCAATTCCATACTACAACAAGCAAAAGACACTGCTAATTTTAATCCAATCTCAATTGCTCCAAACACATCAATTTAATCTAATTCTATCGAATCCCATGAAAACAGTCCGATATAATCTCATTCGGCGAGTGGGCTCTAATAGAAAAAAAGATGGCTAGCCAAGGAGGAAATCAATACTGAAGTAGAATTCAAAGCCCAAGATAATTCAAAATAAAACCTTTTGCAGTACCTAGAATCATCATAAAAGTATACCTGCTTCACAGTTTCTAGTTGTTTTCCATCATTTTTCAAATGCTCTTTAGAAATGTCCTTGTTGACCAGAGCCTTCAAAGCATTCATCTTGCCAGGTTCAGTCAATGATATTAATGCCTGAGATTGCACTAAAGACGAAAAGGTTTTATCCAACTCTTCCATCAACTGTTCATTTTCTTCTTTATCTTTTGCCTTTTGTGCCTGTTAAGAGAAATGAGAAAAAAATATAAAGAACGTTCAAATATCAGGAAGTACAGCTCTTTTATAAATAACATGAAATAAATCAACACCTTGAAATATTTGCTCTTCAAAATAACCTCCTCCATAATTTCCTTCTTGCTTTTATGCTTCTGCAATGGGAAAGCAATCTCTTAATCAAATTTAAGGCATCATCTGTTATTCAATCAGAAATAACAATCTCACATATTAATAAAATTAAGGTCTCACATTTTCTTCTCCTTCCATCATATCTTTTTCAGCTGGATTATATGCATTATAAGCATTAAGTTGCTTTAAGACATTAGACCTCTCTACAAAAAGTAGCAAAAGACCATCAATGCTATTGACAAAATCAAATTGTTTCCGGAGTCAAAACATAAACAATTGCAAACCCTGTAAAAAAATAATAATAATAATGAGAATAATTATAATAATAATAATAATAGAAAGTAGTCTGTCGTCATAACTTATAAGCATCAGAGCCATTGAAGTACAGCCTTCAGAATATACACAAAACAAATAGACCCACATCTACTGTCTGATTTAATCAAGTTACAGCCAAAATGAAGAACACTAAGAAAATGTTAAAGACAATCTAGACTGATAATCGGGGGACAGGATGGATTGGATGGGTCATCCACAAAAGAATTCACCTATAAATATGACAAGAAAAGAAAGACATCAAAATTGAACTAAACATCTATTACATGGAGAACAAAGACTAATTCATTTCAAAGTAATATCACATAAATTAACAACAAACTAGCAGCTTTGATTGGACTATGCTCATACTCAAAATCAGTTGTAATCAAAATCAGCTCTCGTGTTCTCAACTCTAATTCTATCCATTTGAGTGAGTCCTTTTTTCCCAAGTAAAGGCACTTGTAAGAAGATGAGCCAAAATGCTGCATCTCTGGCTATTCGTCAATCTATAATGTACTTATGTCCAACCACCAAAGACTAATAAAACAAAAAAAATACAACAAATTGCAGAGAGACTTATTAATTAAACAGAGCCTAGTACTGCAACAATACAAAGTGATACATACTCTGACTTCCTTCTGCTTCATCATTATCGTCGTTATCACCATCAGACAACATGTCATCCTCAAAATCATCTCTTTCTGAAAACGGACTTACACCTGGAATTTCAAGCTCATCATCTTCTCCATCCGATAAGTTATACTTGCTTTTCTTGTTCAATTTCAACTATTTAACACAAAAGAAATAAAAAAAAAAGGTAAAATTAATAAACAAAAACAAAGAAAATAGTGAAAGAAACAAGAAAGCATACTATATCAAAACAACTTCCTCCCTCAATACTCACAAAACCTAACAATTGAATTCGAATTCGAATGCATTCACACAAAGCAACACAAAATCTAACTCTTGACTTTCAACAAGATAGTAAAGAGAATAGAAAACCTGACGCTGGCGCTGAGAACGCATAATAGCCTTATCAAATTCTCCTAAAGTATCATTGCGTTCACCGATTCGGTTATCGATAAACACGGACGACTTGCCACTCTGCTCGTACTCCTTGAGCAAAGTCTTGGTCCTCTGTTCAACAACAAACGAACACACACATTGATTGTCGATGTTTGAGAAAGTTAAAATGATTAAAGAAGCGAGCGATAGAAAAAGACCTTCTGGATGGCGAGAGAGCGAGAGAGTCCAATGCGGACCTCCTCACCCTTGCGTTTCTTGCCGAGGATGTCGAATTTGCGTCGGGACCAGATGGTCTCGAACGGATTGGCGGCTTTCGACGCCTTGCTTTTCATGGCCACTGTCTTCGGCCCTGACTTATTCTTCTTCTTCGACTTCGACTTCCTCTTGCTGCTGCTCGCCATCTCTGTTTTAGTCATGCTTCTGCTTTGCAACTCCAACGTGTTAGGGTTTTGGAGAAGTTTATGGCTTTGTTTTGTCAAGTATTCAAGTGTTACGTGTCGGGTTGAATTTGGGCCCCATTAAAGACGGATCCATTTTTCATTACGCCAAAAAAGAAAGTTGAGGGCAGTCAGAAAATACTGCAAGTGTTTCAAGTAGCATTTTGATTTAGGCCCAAATAATTGAACCAAATAATTATGTCAGGCCCAGAGCTTTTTCTATTCGTTTCTTTTAAATTTCTCTCTTTTTTTTTTTTTTTTTGGTTTGTTTTATATAGTGTTTCTACTTTCTAGAGACATTACAAACTTTTCCAAATGCATTTTTATTTGAAATTTTTCTGTTATTTTAATGTAATTTATGAGAAAGGACAAGTCATAAATGCGATTATAGGTTACAATTTTTTATGAAAAGGTCATTTTTATGCAAGAGAATTTATAAAACGATAGTAGGAAAAATTGAAAGGACAAGTCATAAATCCGATTATTGGTTACAATTTTTTGTTATAAAAGAAGTCATTTTTATGCAAGATAAATTATAAAATGATAGTAGAAAAAATTGAAGAACAAGACATTTGATAATTTACATTTCAGAAAAAAAAAAAAGACATTTGGTAATTTGAAAAGAAAAAGATAAAAATTACAATTTTGTTTATTTTTGAAGGTTAATCTAAATTACCAAGCAAATTTACTCTTTATACTTATCCCTTGATATTAATTTTTTTTTGAAAAAAAAATCATTAATTTGCCTAATATTATTACATGAAATTATAGTATTAATATTAATTTGAGAAAAGAAAAGGAACTTTTTAATGTCACTTGCTTTTACAATTAGGAATCAGAATAATTATGATTCTTATAAAACAAATATAGCATGGTATATATTTCTGGTTAAAGTACCTAAAATAAATCAGGCAGTGCCAACAGTGAAGTTGAACATTACCTCCGAACAAGGGTGACATGCCTATCTCATTTTTGAATAATTAAAATTTAACCATCCATTAGTAATTATATATGTATAATTAGATTATTAAAAAGCGATATAAATAAGAGATGAGAAGAAGATCCAAATTATGCCTGTAGGGACCCTATTGAAGGATCAATGGTATGCTATATCTTTAAGCCAAGGTCGCCATAATCTATGCCCACGTCGACTAAAAATTCTATATCAGTTTCAGCCTCCAGATAGATCTGAGCTGTGTGAAGTGTCCCCCACCACCCTCCCTTGATTGCTCTAAAACTGGAGCTTCTTTGCCACAAAAAGGGCCTGAACCATGTGCACTAATAAGGCACTGTAGCTCCCGGAAGAGACCCTAAAGTGGTCAAGTGACCCCATTTGTCTCTCGCCTCATTCATCATATATATTCCAATGCCTTAAATTATGACATTACACACTTTTTCATTCACACTCCAATCTCCTTTTTATGATTTTTTTTTTCCACTTTTATCATTTACAAACAATATTACACAAGAACAATCACATGTTTCTCTAGAAGATTAGACTCACGGTCCTAATGATCATCACATTAATGCACAGCTTAGATTAATAATACTAATAGTGTATAATTACTCAAGCCAAGAGCCAGAAATCTTTGTGACGTTTGGTGGTGATCAAATAACCTCCTTGTTTCTTGCTTTTTCTTCGGACAGCAATGGCCATGCAATCGGCGTTTTGGATACAGTATTCGACAACACCGCCGGCCACCCGATTCCCTGCCCACATCATAATGAGACGCCATGTCATGGACCGCTTTTTCTGCCCTAAAACTAGAAGTGCCACCCCTTGTTTTCTTGCTTCTTCGACTATTGCTGGACCCTTTTCCTTCCCTTCCACCACTGCAACTTCAAGTTCCACCTGCAAGCTCCACATGTGCACAAACAGTTTATCTGTCATATAAATAGGAAAAAAAAAAAGTAACCATAATTTTATCTAGTGAGACCAACGAGCTGGTCAAACTAAATATACCCACCTCAGGCCTCTTCTGCTGACACATTTTTTTCAACGAATGAACAAGTTCACAACCCCTTGGAGCTCTCTCTTTCGTGGATTCTTCACCTGTAGCTGCAATATATGTATATCTTAATTTAAGCTAATCAAGTTATTTCAGTTATTATATATCTAAAGACTAGGAGGGCATATAAAGAAAAATATATATACCTTGTTTAGAAGGTTTGATGACATAAAGAAGAACAACTTTATCTTGACTCTGGACCGTGTGAGATAGTGACCATTGTAGAGCTCCCTTTGCTTGATTGCTGGAATCAACCACGATCATGATTTTCCTACCAACCGCCAACCCGGCTTTCACTCCATTATCACTAGACTTCACAGCTTCTGCATTATTAACAATATTGCTAGTACGATCGCACTTGTTAACAGTTTCATTAGCAGAATCAACATCGGACTTGGATGGTATGGGAGGTGAACGGACTCTAACAAGAGGCCTGATCCTGTTTAGACAGAAGTTTGGCAACCTTCTACCTGTCTTGCCCATTGATCTCTTGAATTATAGGTAGTAAGTATAGAAGACACTAAAATTATAATTATGACAAGAAGAAGAAGAAGAGGAATATAAGAGAGAGCAGGGACCCTAGGAGTTGTCCTGTAAGTGTAAGGACTCAAATTTCAAGATGTTGAACTGGGGGACCAATATTATTGTTGTTGATGGTTTGCTTTTTCTCTTTTATCTTTAGTTTGTTGGATAATCATGTACAACAGTACAAGTTTCTTTGTTTCTTTTATTTTGTGTTGTGTGGGGCTGTTCCTCAACGTGCTTGTCATGAAGAGCTCGTAGGCCCATCTTTCTTAGACCAGCCGCTCGATTTTAATTTGGGTAATTTGGCAAGTTAGTGTTATCATAACCAATCTAATATTTTCCTGCATGCTAAAGGTGAAGTCATTTTATTGGCTAAAGAAGGGTGGCCTGTTAATGAAGCCATATTTGATTTGCAAAGCCGTGGATCATTTAATGGAGCCAAGTTTGTTGACTAGAAGTTCGTCGACATTTAATGAGAAGAAACAGTTATACTATAAGTAAATATTTATAGTGAAGAAGGCTTGATCACCGTCATTGATTGCCTACATAAAGGCCTGGTCATTAGTTGATTTAGCATTCCAATCTCAATTAAATTGGTAGTTTCTCTTTTCACTCTTGTAGTTCTCTCCTAAATTTTTTTTTAAAAGGATTGTAATTTTATTAATTTAATAAAATTTTTCTAGTGTTGATCCGTGAATTTTTTTTTTATATTGAGGATTTATTAAATAATTTATATCCATTATTTTTATATTTTATTATTTTCATTTTCTTTTAATATTATTTTTAATTTTAGAATTACATTGAGAGTATAATACTATCGGTTGTTATAATACTACACATACATTATCCTCCTGATTTCGATAATGCAAGTCATTATTTGATGAATTATAAGTTTTGCTTCGTTGTTTTTAAGGAAAAAAGTTAATTATACATTTATTGACGAAAGAGAAGCCATGTCCATGTATGTTATGCTTAGGGAGAAGAAAACAATGAATTACTACTAAAGAAGTGACTATTTTGTAGCTTTATTAGTTCTTGTAAGTTAAAGATATCCTGATATCTATCTTCATAATTTTGAAATTATTTGCCTAAAAGCATAGAGAATATTCACTCTATAAATTCTTAAATTACTCATCATGAGATTGAACTCCAACCACAAATGTAAAAGGAGAAAATAGACTATCTGAATTAAGTATTTCAATTTGGTAACTTATAATGTGTTAATTTTATTTGGTTGAGATGTAAATTTATATATGTTAATTAGAAATATCATTTCACTTGTCAAATCATAGGTTCGTTCTTAGTCGAGATACAAATGGAAATAACTAGTATTACTAATATAAAAATGTTGTTTGTTTCACCAAACTGATAACTAATTAATTATTACCCTCCCTATATATATCAAAGGAAAAGATCCTTAACAAGCCAGTCATGTCTCACCAACTTTAGAGTAAAAAAAAAAGTTACAATTTGCTAATTGGTAGTTTAATCATGTGCATGACTTATTCTAATTCGAAAACTAATTAATGCAAGAAACAAAAAATGAAAAGAGGCCGGCATGATCAGCCTGCAATAGCAATTCATCCTGCAAGGTCGCCCACTTTCTAGTTCACTGCCGACACCTCTACAGCAATGATCACTATAAGATTGAAATTTATATAAGCATATCATCCTTATTTTATCAAGCGTAGGTCACACGCTACTTCATCATCATTTATTAAAAATAAATAAAAATAAATAAAAGAAAAGAAAAGAATAACGCATTATTTGATTGACAAATTAATAAGTCCATGAGTGATGGGTGCTAATTTCTAACACAAAAAGAAGTCAACTTTATGACCTGAATTAGAAAAGTAAACAGGGAATATAAAAGGGAAAAAATGATATTAAGTGATGGCTTAATTAATTGGGGTCAGGATTCAGGAACTGACTTTTCAAAATAATAATAATCATCCATCACTTTTGAAAAAACCGGACAGGTAGGAGGTCCTTTCATGCCTTTATTTGCCCTCTTCCATGTAAATAATGATATATGTTTAAGGTGCCAATGTTTCAATTGGTCACGTTAATTTTTTATTTTCGATAATAATTTGCCTTTAATCAAATGCTTAAACTGATCATCTGTCCAACTGAAAGAAATTTGATTGGCTCGCTTTGTGGTCCTGGCTGTCTTCTAATTCGTCCATTACCATAACAAAGTTTTGCCTTGGATTCCAAATCCTAGGCAATCTAATGTTCCTTTGAATAGCACAACAGTAGCGAATATCCATTTACGTTAATAACCCAATAACTCAAAACTAATTCTATACTCTCAAAAAAATAATAATAATAATGTATAAAATATCTTACTAATTAATTAATGGATCTAACTATTATATTTTCAATATAGTTAACATGTAGTTAATTATAAGAGGGGTAAAAATTGTTTTAATTTCTTTTCTTTATATCTTAGTTTTTCTTTAACTCTTATTTTAACAAAAAATCACTAAAGCTACGAATGATTACAAGTTATGACCCTAGATATCCATACAACCCTAAAATTACATCTTAGCAATTTAAAAACCTTATCACTTGAACTAAATAGTGTTTATATTGCACATTCATTGCTATTAATAATGGTGGTTGAACACTTGAATTCTCTCTTTCCCTACGTGATAAGAGTTTGAATCTAACCATTGTCCATTAAATTTTAAAGTATAGGAAGATAAATCACAAAGTATTGAGAGATTTCTGTCATGAAGTACGAGTTGTATTCAAAACTGTAGTTTAGATTTCAAATAGAGTGAGAGTACAATAACTTATAATGTTTTGGTAGTTGTAAATCACCTCTTAATTCTCATGCATAGTTTCCAGTTATCCATACAATCCTAAAATTACATCTCAGCAATTTAAAAACCTTATCGCTTGACCTAAAATGTGTTTATACTGCACATTCATTGCTATTAATAATGGTGATTGAACACTTGAATTCCCTCTTTCCCTATGTGATAAGAGTTCGAACTTACCATTGTCCATTAAATTTTAAAGTATACATAGATAAATCACAAAATATTAAGAGACTTTTGTCATGATGTACGAGTTGTATTCGAGATTGTAGTTTAAATTTCAAATAAAGTGAGAGTATAGTAACTTATAATGTTTTGGTAGTTGTAAATCACCTTTTAATTCTCATGGAATAATTCTTTTTTAATGTAAAATAGAAAATCGTAGTTTCACCCAGTAACTCAATTAGCTTTTTAATGCAAAATAAAAAATCATAGTTTCATCCAGCAACTCAATTAGTTTTAAAAATTAGAACCTCACTAGTTGTCAAAAAAAGATAATGCGTATGTTACTGCTTTCGGATTGTAATTTGCGACGACTATTGTGAAATGTGAATTGCTACTTGAGGACACGAGTGGCGGCTGAAGAGTTAATTGACCAACATACGCTATAGCTTGACAAGCTACATAAATAGACTGGTTTTGGTCCAGTGAGGTCCATTTACAGTTTCTTTGATTTGCAAACTTAAGAAAATGAATAAAAAAATGATAGTAAATCGTGAGAATAAGAATTTTGGTTCTCAAATAATAGACATAATTTTCATATCTCCTCATAGCACTAATGGTTGTGGACATTTCTATCAATCTTAGTGGTGGCAATTAAAGTCTCCTTAAGAGTATTTTACAAGTTTTATATAGATAGTTTTCTTTCTTAGGCTACATTTGACATTTAGAATAAACAGTGGAATTAAGAAAAATTTTGGCTCACCATAACCCATGTTTGGTGAAAAAAAATAAATAGTAAAAAACTTCTCGAGCCATCCGCTACTTATCACTTTTCAAATCTCAAATGAATGAGATCTGAAAACCTTCTAACATGATGGGTTTTTCAAATCTCATTCTTTTGAGATTTTTTATATTTATATATATTTATATTAAAAAATAAATATTAATGTTTATTTATATTTATATTAAATATATTTAAAGAATAATTTATTATATTTTATTCATAAATAAGTTTACAAAAATATTATATTAATTTAGTCAAATACAATATACTCCAATCTCATCTCATCAAATCAAATTCCAAGCGCTAAACGGAGCCTTATTATGGAAGTATTATGGATAGTTTTCTCTCATATTATGGAAAGTTTCTTCTCTTATGGGACTATTGTAGATAGTTTTCTATCTTATTATTGGTAGTTTTCTCCTTTATATGAGATTTAGGAGTAATTATCTCCCCACTTAAGAGTAGTGGAGGGCATAAGATGAGTTGGATCGGTTTTGGTCATAATTGACCGAAAACCGACTATTTAAAGCAAAACATTTAAAGTTTATATAAGTTTTAAATAAAATATTGTTATAGCTTATCATTATTGAAACAAAATTTCAATGTGGAAGATTAAACTGCAGTGCAATTTTAAAATACCAAAATTCTCAACTTTTATATAATTAAAATTAAAATCAATCAATGAATTGATAACAATATTATAACATTGAAAGATCCAGTTTTATTGGTATAAATTCTTTAAAAAAAAAATAAAAATTAGTGTCTATCTTTTACAATTGGTATATGCTTTCTTTAAAATAATCTATATTTGAATATGTACTCATTATCATGATTCACTAAACTATATAAATGCATTTGGACTAAATTAAGTGTATTCAAAATGGGACTATTGAAATTTTAATGGGTTTATATATATAATTTGTTATGGTTACTTTTGGTATCATCATGGGTGCTTATAGTAATACTTAAAATTTATAATTTTAATAATGAACTTATTTATAATTTAGATGTGTAAATCATAATTATAGGTAACAATATCATCACCGTTAATTTTACCCTAGACTATTTATTAAATAATTAGAGTAATTATTTTAAAAGATACTATAATATCATAATGGTCTAGTAGATTGTGAATCTCACCATAATTTGATAAATTCAATTCCAAAATCTCTTTTGTAGCTTCATCAATTAATATGATATTGAATGGTTTTTTTTTTTTTTTTTTCATTGTAATATTATATATATATATATATATATATATATTGTTGTAATATCGAATGGTTACCATAAAAGGATTTTCTATTTTCGAGACTTCAGATTTCTTCATTATCACTTCCTAAAGCATATTTTCTCTAACTTGTTTCCTAAACTAGAAAAGCAAGTCAGCCTCGCATAATCAATAATGGGAACTACCGGATCAGGATGCCATTAAAATTAATCAATTCCATACCTTTTTTATTTCATTTTTCTGGTCTGTGTACTTATCAATTAAGGCTTTGGATTCTTAAGAATCCCAATTTTATCACAAATCCATATATCATTTATGATTTTCAAAAGGTCTTATAATTTGCAATTTATCAAAAGTGCAATATAGTTTAAAGCTCGAAATTACTACTCTGAAGATTGCTAAAATGCAGAATATCGTTTTGAGAGAAAAACTTATTTGTAATATGAAGTAGCTAAGCATCCCAAAGATTTTATATAATTTTAATTAAATGATTGGGCATGTAGATCCAAATGATTTGCTTCGTCACTTCAACAACTAAGAATACTTTGTTTTATCCTCCTACTGATGTTGGTGATTTGAGTCTTTAAGATCGACAAGAATGAGTTCATGTTCATCTATATCTTAATTTAATTTAAAAGCACAACCATCTTATCTTTATTTTTATAAAATTAATTAAGAAACTAAAAGAGTTTTTTTTTTTTTTTTCGAAAGAGAAACTAAAAGAGTTAAAACTAGTTTTAAATACTCCAAATTTGCAGTAGTTTTAAAAAATAGATTTAATAATAATAAATAATAAATAATAAAAAAAAATAAAAACCCACGAAGAAATAGGTCCCACCAAATCTTTTTTTTTTTTTTTTGAAGAACTTTTAATTTTTTTGAAACTACCAAATCTTATAATTGTTCGGCGAAGAATCCTACGTCGTAAGGACAACTGGGCATGCATAAACTTTCCAAATTTAGAATCTCTTTATTTTGTTTTATATTTCACAGTTTTATATTACTTAAAAGTCTATTTGCTCTATATTTCCTACTTTAAATAATTTTTTTTTTCTCTTCTTTCCACTTTTAATTTCCTTCTTCTTTATGAACAATAGAACCCTAAATACTTTTTACTCTCAAGTTTCTATGGTGGCTGAGTTTCCTCTGTCAAGGTCAGTATTTTTGTTAACCTTATTTTGTTATATTTGTTTGGGGTTTGGCTACTGTACAAAAAGCTTACTCATCAATGAGAACCTTGGATATTTTCAATAAAAATTCTTATAACTAATCTAAGGATTGTTATTGATAAATAAGTTTACCTAACCAGTAAAATAGTCAAATCCAATTGTGTTAATGCAATATTATTATTCTGATGAACTGATTATGGATGAAGTTGTATAATAATTTTTGGCTGCAGGGAAAGCAGACATGGGCTGGTTTTGTTGCTTTAATGTTAGGGATCCTGAAAATGATTTAAATAGTTCCAATGGTGGATGCTGCATCTGTCTCGACTCCTTGATTCACACCATATTAATCCAGGTAACTTTCCGGATTCCATTCATGGACTTTTCCTTTGTTCATAGAGTCCTCATATCTTAAGGACATCAAATTCGATAAAATTTTCATTTTCGTTGAAATTGATAATTATGAATGTGTCACAGTATGCATCTTTATTTAGAGACAATCAAATAAGCACACTTCCTCCGACCAATCAGGCCGGTCAACAGGCCATCCCATCCACGTCTAAGGTGCCACCGAACAATATTACATCTTCTAAGAGAAGTTTCGGGTTGAATCCGAATTCAGAATCCCAAATTAAGGATGGGATTGCGGCAAAGGCTGGGAAGGGTGGAGCAGCTTTGATGAGGATGGACAAAGATTCAGAACAATTTAGTGACAGTGGTTATATTAGCCTTGAACACGTCAAAGGTGAACTAGTACAAAATTGTCGGCGAGATTCCTCATTGAAATCATCAGAAGATGAGGATGTTTGTCCTACATGCCTCGAAGGTAACTTTTATCCAGTTCGATCGTCCATATATACGCTTCAAATTCTAAATCTTTCATAAAATCATGTTACATTGTTTTTCAAGTTCGTATTCGTTTTGATCATCACCATATCTTTTTTCTCGAATCACATATATATTTGCATTTACAGATATTAGTCTAATAATATTGTTGCTCTACAATTAATATCAAATTTAATATCAATGAATGAATAATCTTTAAATGAAATTGTTTATTTGTTTTTTTTTTTTTCCCTTAAAAAAAGTGATGGTCTCTCCTATATGAACTATGCAAAAATCTGTGCTTGTAGTACCTGAGCCTCACAATAAATCCTGCTAAATAAATTAGGCTTACATATGGTAATAGATATTAGTTATTATTGCTAACACTTGGAATTGAAATCTTGGCATCTAACTTTAGAAAAGTGGTTCTCTAATGTTGGAAAAACATTATTCCAAGGCTTAAAAGAAAAATTATTGGCTGGTTGGATAATGATGATAATATCTATATTGGGTTCGTGCATGTTACAGATTACACCTCCGACAATCCGAGGACAGTTATGCACTGTTCTCACCATTTCCACCTTAGCTGTATATATGAATGGATGGAACGAAGTGCAACCTGTCCTGTTTGTGGCAAGGTATATTCGTTGCTTCAATTCCTTACTAGTTACTACTGAGTGCTATAACGTCTTGTGATTTGTGTCTCTCTATCATTGAAAAATCGTAGCGGTACGTTCACCTAGTTATTTTTCAAAGCCTAATCTATGCTTCAACCTTTAGTTTTCAATCTTCTTGCCCATATATATATATATATATATATATATATAGGGCAATACCCACAACCTACCTGTAAATTCACAAGTGCGTACAACTTTTTGATTTTTTTTACAACGTCCTCCCCTGACTAACGGATTGACTGGATTTGACCGTTAAATGATCTCTTTGACCGTTTAAAAGGTGTTAAAAGACCAAATTACCCTTGAAAACTATCAAATTGTTATTGATTGATTTCGCAGCCAAATGAAATTACCAATATACCCTTGAAATCATATTCAACAAAAATCATCTTTAATCCCAGAAAACTTCTATTGAAAATCATCTTCAATCTCTCCTCCCTCTCATCTTGAACCAAAATCATCATCAATCCAGTAAAATCATTAACATCAATCACCAACCCAAATTTATCTTCATCAATCAATCAACAAAAATAAGTGTTCAATCACAAAAAATTCTCTAAAACAACCAATAATCAACCCCAAAACAACCCAACTGATTCAAACTCAAAACCTTTGAACCCAACCTAGAACCTTCAAACTGGTTCGAAAAGGATTCGAACCCAACCAAAACCCAGTTCTGGGTTCAAAGGGTTCAAATTCTGTTCGAACCCAGTTCTGGGTTCGAATCCTTCAAACCCAGAACCTAGAATTGGGTTCGAAGGATTCAAACTCAACCTAGTTCTAGGTTCGAAGATGATTCGAACCCAGTTCTAGGTTCGAATCCTTCGAACCCAGTTCTAGGTTCGAATCCTTCGAACCCAGACTAGGTTCGTTCTGGGTTCGAAGGATTCGAACCCAGTTTTAGTTGGGCTCAAAGGCTTCGAACCCAAATCTGGGTTCGATTAGAAGAAGAAGACGGAGAAGAAGAAGAAGAAAAAGAAGAAGAGAGAAGAAAGAGACAGTTACCAGTTAGAAGAAGATGAAGATGAAGAGAGAGAGGAGAGAGACGATGTACAATGAATGATAAAGAAGATGAAGAATAGAGAGAGAAATGAGAAAAATGAGAGAGAGAGATGCTAATATTGGATTTTGTGTTTTTATTTTAAATCATTTTTTAAGTTTATTTTTTTTCTCAAATTAATCTCCACCATCCATCTAAAGATGGATGGTGGAGATCTAATTAAAAAATATTTTAATTAAATTTTTCATTTTTTTAATTTTTAATTTTTTTTAAAGTAATCTCTATCGTCCATTTTTAAATGGACGGTAGAGATCTGATTAAATTTATTTTTAATTTATTTAAAGTTTTTAAAATTTATTTTAAAAGAAAATAAAAATAAATAAATTCGTTGAGGGGTAATTTCGTCTTTTAATATTTGTTATACAGTTAACCATATTTAGTGACAGTCAAACCAGTCAATCTGTTAATCAGGGAAAGACATTGTAAAAAAATTAAAAAGTTATATACGCCTGTAAATATTAAATTTACAGATAGGCTGTGGGTAATTTGCCTTATATATATATATATATAGATAGATAGATAGACAGATAGATAGACATACATACATTCATGCATACAAACATACATTTGGTTTTAAGGAATTAGGATCCTCTCCTATGTAATAAGTATAAAAGATGTTGTTGATAGCATGTGTCATCAATAATTGAGATAAGTATAATCCGTTTTTCATTTTTTTAAATAAAATTTATATAAAATTTACCCAAAATCGGAAGATCATACCACTTAAATGTGATAATATGATTTGCATACTTATCTAATTAATTTCTAACGTTAAATCACTTTGATAGGTCTCAAACCATGAATTTCCAACTTACTTTGTTAAAATTTAGTTTGATAATAAGTCAAAAATAATCGTGAAACTTTATCATTATTATTTAGTTAGATTTTCATGTCGTAATGAAAATTTTTTACATAAATTTTGAGTTATATATTAGTTATTGTATGAACTCATTTTCTTTCACCTTAATTACAATATATATTATTATTCAGTTGAGGAAATAAATGCTAACTTGACAATTATTTATTGAAGATTTGGCTTATTCTTATTTTTCACTCTATTGGCATTCTTCATGCACTGGTATGACTCTTTCTAGGTGATGTTATTTGACGAAACAACTTGATGTCAAACGTACACCAGAGGCCTGCAAACACTAGAAATGAACAGTTCACTGCCCAAAAGAAAACACATTTGAGTGCATGGTCCAGTTTGAGGAGCTTTCACAGTCAGATCTCTATTGGTAGGAAAGCACACAGGTTATTTTTATTGGCCACTCCATGATGTTAGTTAGACTCATTTGAAATTTATATCCTAATGAGCAGCTATTCTCTTGTGTACTAAGGACCTGACATTCTGCTTGTTCAACACTCGAGAATTTTTCTGTTGTTGACGTTTTCTAATTAATGCAGAATCCTACTTATAAAATACTACGCAACTGCTACTTCATCATAAGTGTAAATTTACAATCAAGGAGACCAATAATACTCAAATTTTAGGCACCAAATCCGTAAGTTAAAAACAATATTGAAAATGTTAGCACTAGAATCAAAGAACTAATATATTGACTCTTGGATCTAATAGAATTTTCAATTAGTTTGTATTTTGGTCAAAAATGAAGAAAACGAGTTGTCAGTTGTCACTACACAACAAGAGAAGAAAACAAACACCGAATATTTGTCTGAATTATATATAAATTCCACTGACTATGAAATTAAAGCTGGTGCCTGGCCGACACACAACCACACATGAAGTCAAGACTAATGAGGAAGTAATTATATACTTCCGAAATCAATTTGGTCAAGTCTTGTACAACTAAGTAATTCCTAATTTTCTGCCTGAAAACTGTCAAAACAGTTATCTATAATTATAAGATTATTTAAACTTATTCTAGTATTCAGTTGCATAAACTTAAAATCATAAATTTGTCTCCATGTACATGTTTATTAATACGGAATATTATATAACTTCCACCATACAGGTTTAATAAATAATATTTCAGTGATGAGTTTCAATATACATTTCTCATCAATATGGATACACCGTATATTAGTATCGGTTATATGATCATATAAAAGACATACAGCAAGATTAAAGAGAGTTGCATTTTTTTTCCTCTCTCAAGTCTCTTACCTTAATTGATACAAGCACAGACAGCTATAATAAAAGCGTCAACAAACTGGGTTTCTTGTTTGCATTCATGTAGCGAAACATCCAAGATTGCACGAATATATGGGTTCAAGAGTGAGGTCAAGCTCGTTCCTCCTTATCTCTGGAGCTTCTTCCTGATAAATGCCACTGCAAACATCACATCTAGCATCAAGTTAGTGAGATTCTGCCTTTGAGAGGATTCATATACAAGTAAAAGATATATTTATATGGATAATTTGAACATCAGACAAGTATTAGATCAAAACCAAGCACAAATATTATGTAATTATGCTCACCATTCACCGTATATACCACAACTCCAACAATATCCATACACATATGGTTCTGCTATATATAGAAGTATCCAAGATACTTTGGTGCTCACATATTATAGTTTATAAGAACACCTCTAATGTGTAAATGAATTGTGAAAAAATGAAATAACACATAAGACAAATAGACATTACATTAAAATAGATTTCTCCAATGCAACTATCACTCTCCCTTATGAAGCTAATGCGGCAAAAAAAAAAAAATAGACACTGTCAACATGACCCTCTACTTTCAAAGGTCTATTAGACAGTCATTTATTACTAACTAATCATATTAATTTTCTACATCAACCCACCATCTCTTACATTTTTCTTCTCCAACCCCTCCTCTACAACCATTTATTGCTTGTGATTAATAATTAAGAAAGTTTTATGGTTTAAAAAAAAAAATCAACACCTCATTAAAGTGTGTATTTCAAATGAAAGCATTAGAGAACACATTTTAACTTGATTGTCTATCAAATCATATTTATGTCATATAGAATGCACATTCCCTTAACATTGATGATATGATAACTTTTTTCTAAAACATAATTCATTTTTGCATTGGAGATGCTCTAAAAAGCAAAATTATCAAAATACTTTTAAAACTGAAACTAACTGTAAAACCACCTCATTTTTATATTTAAAAATAAATTCAATGATATTATTTTCTATATTAAAGTATCTTTCCTTTATATTATAAAATGATAGAAATATTTACCCCATTTTTAAGCAGGGAGGTGTCATTGGGACCAGGAAGGAGAGTGTGTTTGGGCCCTGATTTTGTTGCTCCCACCGCACTTGTTGAGCCATAATTTTCTCCTTCTCCTCGATCTAAAATTCATGTCTCAAAAAAGCGAATAAATATAAGTGAAAAACTAATTTATTCACCCTCATACTTCAATATATTGGCAATATATCATCCCATAAATTTTTTCAAGCTCTAAATCTTGATTTATAGGATTTATAGATACTTGTTTTCTGGTGAATCATTAAAGGTCTTGGTGAATTATGAGAGTCCAAATTCTGTTCTAGTCTAACATTTTGCTAGTTTTTTCCTACTCTAGTGATACCTAAACATAAGCAAACATGGTCAAGAGCTTTTTAGTCTTTCCTCTCATGTAAGTGTCTCATTTAAATTCAAGTATTCTTCTATTTATTTTTATTTTTTTTAAAAAATGAGGTCCTAACAAAAACCCAGACATCACCACCAATATGACAAAGAGCCATATTAAGAGGCAATGTCAGAGATTTGAGTTGCCTTGACCATAAGTGGTATATGGTAAAACAAAATGAAAAACTAAAATAAAATAAAATAACCACCATGAAAAGAGACTTCAAACTCAAATTATGAATTTTCTACCTGATCAAACTATTCTTCCAATAGTTATAACAAGTACAATAGATCCCTGACATTTGCAGGTCATGGCAAAGAAATAAAAAGTTTGCAATCATGAAAATAGCATAGTTCGAATCACCTGCTTTGCTAGCATATTGTTTTGCTCCAGTATTGCCTTTTCCTGTCACAGAACAGAACCAACTTAGATTCTCATTCTAAAATATCTACCTAATATTTAAGAAATATATCCATGCATCAAATATTTACTTTATCTATGTATTATTATTTACCAATGTTCAAGTTTTTATTGAACTAATTTATGAACAAGCTAAAAGGTCTGGCACACCTTTCTTTGAAGCTCAGAGATGGACTCATACATCAGTTGGTTCTGCAAAGAAGTACAAATTCAGTATTAACTAACTTAAAAAAAAAAAAAAAAAAATCTTATAAACGGGGTTATTATCAGGATAAGGCAACAATAAAAGTCCATAATACCTTTCTGGATCTAATGTGCTTAAGTGAAGTGTCAAGCTGCTGTTCCAAATTCTGGATCTCTTTTAGACTCAGAGAGTCTAAGTCTTCTCCCAAGTAGTGCCTGAAAATAGTTCAAGAATCAGTTTAACACTTCAGAATTGCGTGAAAACAACAATCACATTAAGTAATGTCTTGATCTCCCAAATAGTGCCTGAAAATAGTTCAAGTATCAGTTTAATACTTCAGAATTGCGTGAAAAGAACAACCACATTAAGTAATGTCTTGATTTGGATGCTTCAAATTGGAGGCAAGAATTCAAATCATAAACAAACTTGAAACACAAATAAAGTATATAAAATCTAAAATCAATCATACAAGGATATGTAAACTAGAGCCTCCTAATAAATAGCTGAAAGCTCAGATGGAATATTATCACAACCTAGAATTGAAAGCTTGCACATAGGGCCCCCTGAACTAATTCAGCTCTACACCCCAAACCTTGCCATCTTCAATAAGGGAATAATTAATCATATCTCCTTTACTTTTATACACATTCATGGATGATATGCAATCAGGAGACACAGTACCTTTGGTTTCTTTGTAGAAGCTCAATTTTGGCCTTCAGTCTGTTGTACTCCATGGCCCAGTTCACCTGTGCAATCAAACTCGGTTTAGAAAGCCCAATTTGATTAACCGCCAATACAAAAACAAATTATATCTACCTAATTTTTTAATAAAAAATTATTTTTCATGATAAAGTCCATATATGATCATAAGAGAATTTCCACCAAATGTGAAATAATTTTTTACCATTATTAGTGTTAGCAAGTGAAGGTCGCAAATTGTGGTCTTTTGTGGTCTTTGTTCACCAACTATAGTTTGTAAGCATTATAGTGCTAATAAAAATATTTCAATAGTTTAAGATTATTTTAAAATTTCTCATTAGTTTTAATACTGTAACAAAAAAATCCCTAATTATGATTGTGCTATGAAATAATAATTACTAACTAAGACCGATGACAAAGTAGTTAAAAATAAAATGATGACAAAGTATATATACCTGTGATTCAGGATCAGTTGCAACCAGCTGCCTCTCTGTATAATTGTGCCTCTCATAGCGTTCCAGGATCTTTTCCATGCTGTTGCACGATTAAGAACAAAAATTTATTTATAACATAATTATATATATTGAAGTTTATGATGTTCATAATGCTTTCAAGAATATCAAAGTATTATATTCATATGAACCATCCAGGAGTTTCTAATAGCATCAGTTTGGTTCTAAAAATGATAAATAATTAAATATAAAAAAATTCTTTTATAGGAAGTAACAGACTATAAAATTTTGATGTTGATTAGAGAAGTTATTAGTTGTCAATATAATCAAGTTGTTGGTATGATTTCATATTTAAAAAAACTGGCCCAAGGCTTAAATTAAATATCTTAGGCGAGGTTTGGGAACTTCAACCAGTTTTAATAGAACTTAAACCTCACCCAATTTTTTGTACTTTGGAAGTAGAGATTTGGAAAAAATTTATGTGTAAACCATTTATTTTTCTGGTGTTTTCCCCCTCCACCAGTCACAAGAAAACATATGACTTGCAGAAATGAGCCAAACATTATGCTCCTACAATTTTGTCTCGGCTGCATCAAAGCGGATTCACCCTTATAAAAACTTACCTTGGTGCATTATATCTTAGTGCAAAGCAAGAGATAAATTCAGTGATGTATTGCACAAAATTTGCCACTGGTTTGAGAACTAAATGTTAATAAGAAAGTATGTTAAGCACAGGCAACACACAAATTTGCAACTATTTAGAAAAATAAATAAATAAAACTACTGTAATAAATAAATGAAAGACTAAGCATTAGTAATTTAGATCAATGCCCCAAAGCTAATTGTGGGATCACCAAGCTTTCATGAATCCACAAATTACACTCAGAAATTAATTGAATAGAATGAAAGAATTATGCATATTGGAATAAGGAAAGATATTTATAGGCTGAGGGAAGAAACATATAAACTTAGAACGCATGAATGCTTAATTGTTTCAGCACATACAACATTAACTTCCCATCACATTTAACACAATATATTAGAAATCTTTAGAAACTGAGAAATCAACGAACTAAGTGTTCATAGAATTATTGTTTCAACCTCCTAGCACCTATGTTAGCATCCATAGGGCTTGATAGAACCCCAATTCCTGCTACAGGAATTGATACGTGCCAGATACATTTCACAGTAAAGAATTATTAGATGTCCAATATTTTTTGCCTTATCATAAGAAAATGATACGTGCCAGATACATTTCACAGTAAGGAACTATTACATGTCAAACATTTTTTGCCTTATCACAAGAAAATGACACGTGCCAGATACATTTCACAGCAAGGAACTATTACATGTCAAACATTTTTGCCTTATCACAAGAAAATGCAGTTGTTAAAATCAGCAGAAATACTTACTAAAACTACTTCCAAAGAAAAAGAAACACTTACTAAAACTACTTATTAAGACAATACAAGAACCTGCACTAACTAGTTTATATGCAATGTAATCAAAGAATAGGAAATTGAATTCTATGCAAAGTGGATAGAAAATCCAAAGAAAAGGAAGAGCGTTGTCAAACTCAAGACCTCATGAATTGTACAACATGTCAAGAGTTATGCACCAAAGAATTTACGCTATAGGTAAAGCAAAAGTACAATAGTATTAAATGGTCAGACTAATTCATTTAATTTTTTTTACTTAAATTATGTTATTTCAACATTTATAAATTGTTGGAGTCAAAAGTAAATAGATGGATTATTATTAGAATAAAAAATTTAAATAAAAATTTTAAGTTGAATTAGGGTAACCCTTCAAAAAATTTGAGATTTAAAATGATAACAATATAAATAATAAATCTATGTCATGAGCTGCATAACTGAGATTTGATCTCATAAGTTAAATGGAATGTCTGCTCCTATATGTTGGATTTTCATAATCTTTTCTGATTGGTAGCTTAAATTATTCATTTCAATATAAACTTTAACCTCCAATGTTAAAACTATACCCTAAGCATGAGGTGACATAGTATTTTAAAGTAAATGAATGATTTAATATTGAAACATGTATCTAAGTAAAAAATTATATTAACATAATCCTACCACTTTTTAATTATGTCCTCATTGAACTTTAAATAAACATCATGTCCTCATCTAACTTCAAATAAAAGTTAAATCCTCATTTAAATTATGTCCATGTAATTCAACCGACTCCGGTTAAAAATGAAGAAAGCTGGGTGAGATGCCTTTTCCAGGTAAGCAAGTCGTCTCCATATCAGACCTCTATTGTCACACTTACTTTAGTAGCTGTAGCAAAAGTACATAATTTATAATATTGTTTTCCATCGGTAAAAAATTTGAGTTCTTTTAACTAATGGGTTCAGAAACATATATACATGCATTCAACTTCTTCTTCTCATTTTAATCTCTTAGGCACACCAGATTATATTGGACTATTTTAATTTGAATTACAGATTTTCTAACTTATGTTAGCACAAATCTATTTTATTTTTCAGTTGCATTATATATATATATATATATATTCTCAGATTCTCAGTGCAGCAATCAATAATACTAACAAACTAGGCAAATACTAGATCAAGTATATGAGATGAGTTTATTAACAATTTTTGCAAGTTGTTTTGCATCTATTAATTTTGATATTATATTTATGTTCTTAAGTTAGAATTTAGAAATTTAATTAAAAGAAAAAAAAAAAGAAATGAAATAAAAAAAAAGAAAGAAAGAAAGAAAAGAGTCTTAAAACTGAACTTAGGAAGTCAAACAACGAACACAATCAAAAACTTAATAATCCTGACAAGATTAATAAGACATACTCCATGTGAAAATAGTCATTAGCTTAAAGGGTTTGCATGAATTCTCTCAAGAAGGCGAAAGGTTCACTGTCTAAAAACCATGTTTTGTCTAAAACGAAATCTGCATTAATTGCTCCCATATAATATTTCTTCTAAACCAAGAATATAAAGGATCTAATCGAAGAAAGCGTCTCAAAAACAAAAATAAACAGAAAAAAAGGGTTATAAAAATATGTTAAAGAAGAGTCTATATGACACTGACAAGATCTACAAGTCTAGGTATAATACCAAATGAAGAAAAATGAACACAAAGAAAAAAATGCATGTTTAGTCTGAAAAGAATTCCCATTGCTCATTGATTTTTTTTCCAAACTAAGGACTGCAAATTAGGAAAGATCTGATGCAAATCTATGCAAGAAAAAACAAAATTAAAAAAAAAAAGTTATACTGTCACAAAATAAAAAAGAGGGTCGTGTAAATAAGAATGAAGAGTGTAAGAGCAGTAAAAGAGATGTAACAGCAGTACAAGATCTAGAAGAAGAAGAAGAAGATGCACAAAGAAAAAGAAAAAGGAAAGAGATGGTTACCAAGAATCAGTGGCATACTCACAGAGCTTGCCTTTGTGAGAGAACACAATCAGAGCAACCTCAGCATCACACAACACAGAGATCTCATGAGCTTTCTTCAACAAACCAGCTCTCCTTTTGGAAAACGTCACCTGGCGATTGATCTTGTTCTCTATCCTCTTCAACTGAACCCTACCTCTCCCCATCTCTCTCTCTCTCTCTCTATTTTGTCCCTGAAAATACCCTACAACACCCACAAATGGAAAACCCGAAGAAGATTATTTTATTTTATAGAATCCAAACGGATTTTGTAGAGGTAGTTGTTGTTGCTGCAATATGTGAAGCCTGTCTAAGGAAGCATGCACACATATATAGAACTGGAAAATGAAAGAGTGAAGATGTAGGCTGAGATGTGTAGAGTTATAGATTTGGAGGAAAGTAGGGTTGATTACAAAAACCACCCTGGTTTTTGTAGATTGTGCTGTCGACTTCTCATTGGTTGTGTCTACTGTTCAGTCGTTACTGTCTGTTGTGGGAACCACGATTTTACATTTCGGACAGTAGAAGCTATCATTGTCAGGATTATTGTACGGACCATTCGAGTCTCTTTCTTCTGACGGCGGACTCTTTTTTTTTTTTTTTCCTACCTTTTTCTTTCTTTTATTAAATATTATTCGTTTCGAAAATTTTATTCAAATTCATACTCAAATACGATATATAGATTATCAAATTTTTATTAATTATCATATTATCTCATGATTTTTAAGATTTTAGTAATTTACATACCATATTATTTGATTATAAAATAGGATAAAATTTTTATAAAACTCAACATTACTCTTTATATAATGCATCCAGTTGAAATTTAATTCAATTATTTAAATTCTAAAAATATTAGAATAAAGAAGTTAAATATCTTTTATAAATCCTCTACGTCATGAAGTTAACCCTTTATACATGCATTCCAATTTTCTGTCTATTTGAACTTGACTTTTATCATTTTTTGTACTTTTAAATTAAATTGTATTCATTACGATACATGCTGTTATATATATTAGGGTATATTATGGATTATAATGATTATTTTCATTATAAAATTAATATTTTAATTTTTTATAGTGATGACTTATTTATTAATCGATAAATAGTTATTAAAATTCATATATTACATCATTTACTCATAATTTTGAACAAATAATTTAGTGGAATTAGCATTACTCTTAGGATTTTATTTTTAATATAATTACAATATAATAAAAAATCTTAACAATAATTGTTAGAGGTTTGTCGAGACTTGCTAAAACTAAACATTATATGTAACCTAAAAATCTATTCCTATAAAATTGTAAAAATCTATTTCCACAATAAAAGGTGAAAAGTTATTATATATATTAGTGAATGCACATAATGAGCTGGAGAAAACTCCCTATATTTGTTAATAATTTAATATGGTAGGATAAGAACTCAAATCCTCAGTCACAGATATAAAAGAAGAATGTATAACCATTTGAAATATGAGTGGTTGTATATTGTTACTCTTAGTTGACATAACATATCCATTGGAGATAAAATGAATATGATTAGACTCAACTCAATTCTTCTATAAGTGTGCTCCAATCTATGGGAATTAATCATGTTCTTCATCAATTTCAAATTACCAAAATTTATGTTACTATATAGTCCTTCTCTAGTAAGTATCTCTTTGAATAAAATTTTGGAAGATTTTGATAAAATTCAAGAAATTTTATTTTGCTAGCTTGCAAAAAGAGAAATTGAACAAATTAATTTAGGCAGTAAAACTATTTAAAAAAAAAAAAAATTATTCTAAGTGTCTACTATTTTTTAAATGCTTACTATGCAAAAGATTGGGGAAAATAAATAGTTTTGGTGTTCAAACATTATATAAAAACTTTTATAAGTATAATTCATTGTTCTTATTATTCTTATACTCATACTTTTATAACTATAAGTATATTGAAGTTCCTAACAAATATTAATGTAAACTCAAAGTTCATTATGTATGTGCATCTACAGTGGTTTCCAGTGAGAAATTATTTATATTTACATCCATTCGTACCTTGATATACTATATCTCTCTCTCTATATATATATGTACGTATGTATATAATGAATGATAAGCACAATGAATTTATGCCTTTTATAAAAAACTGAATTTTTTTAAAACATTAAAAATATTTTTTTAATTATTTTTCTTATGCTCCTTCCATTTTTTTTCTAATGGTTCATATTTAAAAGCCGGAAATAAATAATTATAGCACTAAAAAAAAGTTCAATAATTGTTCGCATATGTATTTCATTATTTTTATTATCCATGATTTTTGTTTTATCAAAATTGATTGAAATGTATTTGATCTTGTCCAAGTGTTCACATTAATCACTATAATTCTAGAAAAGAATCATTATGTGTATATATTCCCTAAGAGGTAATGTAATAGGTCAATAGTTCTGTTAGTGGCGTAATAAGGCAGTTGAATCATTTTTATGCTAATAACAAAACCATGCAAGTTTGCTTCAGTATCAATTTTTATATGAACTAAGTTAAGTATCCTTGCTTTGAGTACTGACAAATGATTTGGATACAGTCCCATAATTAACATGAAAAGACAATTTTCTAGTATTTTAGATTTTTAACTAATTTTTAAAATTATATCTTGAAGTAATTAATTATTGGATACAACCTTATCAAACAACAACTGAAACTTTGAACTCAAAAAAAAAAAAAAAAAAAAAAAAAAAAGGGAATAGCTTTTGGGTTGTTTGTCAAATCGGCATATCTGATCCGACAACTGTTATCCTATCACACAGAATATTATAACTTAGTGGCCTAAGCATTTTGTTATTGGGCCGGACCCATTAGCTACAGAAAGTGTTTTGAACTTTTGACCAAGTTTGCGAGCTTAACTCCAAATTGTAATTTCATTTTCTGGAGGTCCAAATTGCTATATATATATATATATATATAGAAAATGGTATATCATATTAAGGCTACCGAATTGCACTATTTGATGCATCAAAAATTGAACTCTACAACCACACCGTCCAATCTGACTTAAAGTCCTCGCTTAATATAATAATGACTCAGCTTCTCGTTACCTCAGATCCATGACATGTGTTTTTTTTTTTTTTTTTCAAATAAAAAAAAAGACGTACAGTTCCTTAGGGAAAAGAAAAATAGGCTCTATATAGTTTTCTAATCGTGTTGTGGATTTTCATAGAAAAAAGTTAAGATAATATGACTTTAAGACAAATTACACTAAGTTTTATTTTAGGAGAATTTTCATTATAGTCCATAAGATTTCGAAATATATCAAGTTTTTAAAACATTTTGGAAAACAACTTTTTTCATTTTTAACATTTTCAAAACTCTTCAAAAAAGTTCAAACCGTCAATTAACTGACGATTAACAGTAACTTTAAGCAATTTAAATTGTAATTTAATAACTTAAATTCAGATACATTTTGAGCAATTTAACTTATAAATTTATTATATTATAAGGATAATATAGTAATTTATGTGTCACTAACAACCATCAAAATAAAAATAATTTTTAACGCATTCTGTTGATATTGATCGTTAGCTAACTAACGATTTAGATTTTTTTGAAGAGCTTTCGAAAAGTTAGGATCAAAATATGTATTTCTAAAAGAGCTTTAAAAATATGATATTTTTAAAATCTCAATGACTAAAATAAAGCTTTTCTTTAAAAAAAAAAATTATATAAACATCCCTTCATTTTTGTTAGTTGTCATCTAGATCACAACTGACTCAATAATTCAAAAATAAAAAACAATTATTTTTATAGATAAAAAGTAAAAAATAAAAAATTATGAAACAAACCCTAATAATTTTATAGATATAAATCTATCCAAATAAAAATTTCAAAATCTCCAAAATTTTGAATAATTACATATCCACCATACAGGGTAAGTTTCGCATCATTATCTCCCTCCGCCTCTGCTTATGTTGTGAAGGCAACCTCACAGGTGGCATGACCGCATGAGGTTTACAGTCTCCTCATGCAAAGGAGGTTGTTGGTGGCTACCTCCATTCTGCTGATGGAGGTTGCTGCTAATGGTTTTTATTTGTTTATTTTTATATTAAATAATTAGTATTGTTATAATGTTAATAAATAGGGTAAATTGCATAAACTCTCTGAATTTAGGCTCAATTGTAGCTAATGAAGTCTTTTGATCAAAATTACACAAGCCTTCATATCGTTAGCTGACTTCCATTTGAATTCATTATTAACCAAATTTTTTGTTGGATGAAATATCCAAAATGTCATCATTTACCTTTTTTTCTTTTTAATTCATATATATACATATATATATAATGAAAATTTTATACCATCAAATGAGATCAGATGGTGCAGATCATATTAGATGTAACCATCTAATACGACCACATTTGATCCAATAAAGGTATGGTCCATTGAAGAAAACCTCCACGAAATCAGCCATGAAGGTCTGTTTTGATAAAGCAGACCTCTATCCATGGAGGAGTTTTGATGGATGGAGGAGCAATATGCTTCATCCATAGTGAAAGGATTTCCTCCATGATGGTAATGGTCTACTGTTGATGGGATGGCTCCACCAGTGATGAACTCCTCTCTTTTTTTTTAAGTTTTATTTTATTTTTTATTTTTTATTTAAAAAAAAAAAAAGAAAAGAAAGAAGAAACATGATCTCCCATATCCATTTGAGGAGATCTGTCCTTTTTTTTTTTTTGTTTTAAAATTAATTATTTTTAAATAATACCATTAATTTAATTTTAAATGTAAAAATATTATTTTACCTTTTTACTGTTAATTTTTAACGACCTTTTATTAGCAGTATAAGAGGTTTGTGCAATTTTGATAAAAAAACTTAGCTAATTGCAATTAAGCCCAAACTAAGGCTTTGCAATTTGCCTTAAATTTTGTTAGTTATTTCAATAGATTTTAAAATGATTATTTTATGGATAATATGGAATCACACTATTAGGACGATCGTGAATTTTTGTATGTGTTTATCAAATAAAATTATTAAAGTTTTAGAAAGTCAACATAGGTCAAGGGTGATTGTGTAACTAATGTAAAAGTTGTGCACCCTTACAATTTCACTTAACATCAAGCCAACATGGTGCAATTTGTCTTATGACTTTATTTTAAGTCACTAATTAAACTTAGGGTCAATATGGTATTATTGTAGCTTCTAAAATTATCATTAGTAGTTGTGCTAAAGAAATAATCTATTGTAAAATCAATCATGTTAGTATTTGGGTAATTTTGTTGTTAAAATAGTTATAAACATCAAAATCAGTATGCATATATGTAGTAAACTTTATATTAATCGTGTCGATTTATAAAGCATTAAAAATAGATATAAAAATAAAATATTATAATTTATATTTGATACAAATATAATTATATATAATTAAGGTTTGAATATAATTATTCTTTTCTTAAAATAATGAGGATGGTTAGGTCATTTAAAAGATTCATTAAATCCTATGACATATTATGCCATAGTTATTTACAAAATAAAAAAAAAAAAAAAAAAAAAGCCACCTTCTTTTTAAACTCGTTATCAAATCTATTTAGATGATTAAATTAATTATTTTTAAAAGTTTTACCACATATTTTTATACCAAAATTATTAAATAGCAAAGAATTCTTTAGTGTATAAAGGTTTACAACAAAAAGGGTAAAAGAATAAGAGACATTTGAAAAAAAAAAAAAGCCTTGAAGTTTAACTAATTTTTAAAAACAACCCATTTATTTAGAATTTAAATTAAAACTCCCTTATTGTATTCCAAAATCTCCTTGTACATTTAAATTTTAGTTGAAAACCTTCCTAGTTGTGTGCTAATCTTAAATTAATTAGAGGTAAGAGTTTCATTAGCTAAAATGAGTATTTTCCTAAAATATTATTAAATAAAATAATAATTTATTTATAATTATCAGTAAAAGAATTAATTTTTGAATATTATAAATATATAATTATTTATGAAATGTTATAAATATGTAGATATTTATGGTGTAGGATTTGTTAAATGATTTATTTTCAGTTATATATATAATTAGTAGTTATAAAGATATAAATATAAAATTATTTGTTTTCATGTTATTTTTGTTTTGAAAAGCAAATGATCAACACATATAATCAAACGTTTATGAAAAAATAAACAAGTCAGCAAATTTTCAAAGTTTCAATCATATTCATTTTTTTAGTAATTATCAAAAATATAAAATATATAGATTGACGAACAAACAAATACTAGTTCACCATATACTTAATTTATAAGTCACTTTATACTTAAATCGATGACTTTCAACAAGTTTTAGCTTGGTGACACTCTTCATTTTCGACCAAGTGTCGTGTATATATATTCTTTCTAAAAATATTAAATAAAATTATTTTTTTAGTGCGCCTAAGATAATTATTTTAGTTTCTTAATTATGAACCGTTATATTCACTTAGTTTAATTTACTTTAACTTAGTCAATACATATTAATGTTTAATCAATGATATACACATAATACACTAAATTATTTTCAATACTCTTTTAAGCAAAACTATTATGTATATAATTTCAGTTTTTTAATTATCAATCGTTAGATTCACTTATTTTTATTTGATTTACTTAGTCAATACTTAATTATATTTAATTAAACGATTTAGTTACAATGTATTGACTTAATTAAATTCAATACACATTGAGGTGAACTGTTTATATATATATATATATATACTTACGATTTATCGACTTTTCAAATTTTTTATTTAAATCAATACCCAAATAATCTGATATATAAATTGTCACCATCTTATAAATTATGAGATGATATGATAATTACTATGATATTGACAACTTATATATTATATCACTTAAACAAAAAAGTTGGGAAATCTAACATATATATATATATATATTCAGTTTTCAGTCAATAAATTTTAAATAATTATGAAAATTTAAAGCCACCATTAAATAAAATTAATTTAGAAGAGATATTATTTGTGAATTAGAACAATATACCAAAAATTATGTTCATTGCAAATAACAAATCAAATCATATTTTTATTATAGATAACAAACCAAATCATATGTTCCAATTCCATTTATTAAATACAAAACAGGGATGCTTACGTGGTATTTCTCCTTAATTCCACTTAACCTTGAGTCTAGGCACCCGCATGCAAAACATTAGTAAGCATGTCTTGCTTTTTACTAGTTTTTATTTCGAATTTATTCATATTTAATCAGTGATATTTCGGATTTATTCATTTATTTGTATTTCCTTGAGAGTTATTGAATTGACATTTATTTAAAACTTTTTTTTAAATAATAAAAACAATTAATGAAATGTTGAAATAAAAAAAGATTACGTCACCTTTTAATCAATTACATATTAAAGTTGCTTAAACTACGGCGTGATTGAGGAGTGCTTCTCCACATATAATGCTGAAAGTTCCAAGTTATTAGTTAAGGCTATGATTAACCTCATTGAATTAAGGACTAATAGTGTAGAAAAGTTGGATAAGTAGTGGCCCATCTGCTTCGTACAAAGAACTCGATGTTATTTCAAAAAAGAAAAAAAAAAAAATTCGACATTGCAATTGCTTCGAGTGGTTGACCATAAATTCTGTCTCTCTCCCTCTCTCTCCCCTCTCTGTCACATTCAAGTGAACCCACTCAACTGTGTCTCCGCTTCTTTAATGGTTTTGTCATGTTATATTCGACTAATAATGTTCAGTTCTTATATTTTATTATTGCAGCTTCTCTAGCTCTATCCAACGTTTATCAATCTTTTCTATCTTCTTTATTAATTTTTGTTTTTGATATATTACATTACAAATATTGATACAAGTAATATTTCTAGACTCTCTTAATCAAGTTATTGAGGTATAGCTCGAAACTAGATACTCTCATTAGTGGAAGGAAGACTTCCAAGAAGAGGAAGGAGGGGCAAACAAGGGAAAATCAGCCATAGTTTTGGCGGTTAGGAGTGTCGGACACCAGAACAAGGATGGTCGCAAGGGTGTCCAATAAATTGATTGTAACTGATATAAACTTGTTCAAAATGAGATCATGTATATTGTCTGGTTTTGGTCTAAGGTCTTGCTTTTGCCTCTTTTCAACTTGGGAAAAAAAAAATCTTCCTTTTTTTTTAAAAAAAAAAAAGTTGACAATAAATGGATATAAAAAATATGTTGGGACCTATCAAGATTAATCACTACAACTTATCCAATTTAAATATTTACTCTCAAAATAAATAAAAAAAAACCTTCTATAATAATGGAAAAAAATAATCCACAAAACTTGTAAGATGCACTTGGTAGGTTTTGAATATCCCTATCACTAAGGTAGATAGGTAAGTGAATATACACTTGCATTAGGAGGGAGTGTGCAACCCATTGCTTTCTTGACAAATATAATTTAGGAAGCAATTATGCTGGGTTAATTTGGTGAAGTGCCCTAATTTGATTACAATTAGGGATGATAACGGGTCAGGTAGGATCTAAGTCGATCCGCCCTAAACACGACTCAAAATTTTTGAGGGGTGCCCCAAATCCGACCCGTGTCCCAAACTGATTGCTATTTTTCGCCCAAATCCGAACTTGATTGGAGAGACTTATTTTGAGTCCGACCCATTGATCTGATTTAGTTTTTAACTAATAATATAATTGATATTAGAAAATAAATATATAAAAAAATAAACATTTAAACTTCTAATAGTTTAATTTAATAAAATATAACATTACATATATATAGTTATTAATATAAAATTCATAATATACACAAAATTATTAAATGTAAATACAAAATATTTGCTACCGTACAAATGTTTCATTACAAATATAAAAAACCTTGCTATATTCATAATAAAATTTCATTATACAATCTAAAATATTACTATTACATAGTCATAAATATTAAAATAATAACAATAATTAATTTTTTAAAAAGTGAAAGGTAAGACGAGATGAGACAAGATAATCAAGCTTTCGTAAGGTGAGACGGTCGTCTCGAGGCAATCAAGGTGGCCGCCTTAATTTGAAATGACGTCCAGGCTAACATGTCTCTAATCCCATCCATTTTCACGTATGGCAGCCTCATACACAACTTAGGGCCTCTTTGATTGGCGTGAGAGTGTGAGACAACGAACCCCTCTCTCGATTTAATAGTGGTGATGACTTGGTAGGATTCTTTTGTCAAAAACCAAAAACAAAAAAACAGAAAAAAAAAAAGTTTCTCTATCATCCACTATCCTGCTAATTGATGATGTGTTAGCATGCATGATCCACTCGGACCACTCATGCCAAAATCCCACATGTCACTCTATCTAACTCTTACAAACATATACCCATCATACACCTCCAAATGTCACCATGTCCTGCATCTTTCCTTTATGTTGTCTTGCTCTCATTGGTCAATATATGCACTTATAAAACCTCTCACACTACTACTGCTCCTCTGTCTCTCTCAAAACACATTTGCATCACCCCGTTGCTCTTTCCAGGCAAACTCCTTCACTCTGCTTGTTAACAATTAAAGCTTGTCTTCTATGTTATTACTTCCATTGAAGCAAAAGCTAGATGGGAAGCTTCTCTTATATGACATCGTCTACTGCAACACCCCCTCCTCCCTTCTCTCACCATGCTGTAACACCTATTTCATCGTCTCTTCATCCCTTCTCTCGCTCTCTCGTCTCTCTGTTTTTTTGTTTTTTTCCTTTTACTGCAACACCCATTGGTTTTAGTGATTTTAGTAGAGGATTTTAGTGATGGATGAAGAGAAAATGACACCAAAATGAGAGAATGGAGAAAAAGAGACAAAGGCAATGCGATTTAAGGGGAAAATGAGAGCAAATGCACCCAATCCTGCTAGCTTATATAGTAGATTTGGGGTTTAAAAAAATAAAAAGACATTTTTGCCTTTTGACATCTGTTGACTGCCTCTAAGTGTCTCACATCAAGGTGAGCACCTCGCCCTCAAGAGGCGTGCTTTTTCAGATCCACCATCCAAGGCGGTTGCCTTGAGGCCCCTCAGCCCTCCAGGCAGTGAGGCAGCATCTAGCCTCACCTTTTAAAACAATGACAACAATATAACCAAGTTTCATAATAAATACTAGATATATATGTATATGTATAATAAAAAGAGAGAGAACATTATAAAACTCCATACTAAGAATGGTAATGAGTTGATTGGGTCTGGGTCGACTCGCCTCAAACAAGACCGAAATTTTTTAGAGGTGCTTTAAACTCGACCCGCGCTTCAAAGAGGTAGCTATTTTCAGTTCTAAACCCGCACCGAATAGCCCTGATTCCCCCTATATTTGGATCGTATAGGGTATTTTTACCACCCTTAATTACAATAACATGTAGATAGTATTTGTGATTCTCAATTCTAAATATAAAATTATTAATTTGATTAACAAAAAAAAAAAAAGATTAACTTAGGAGATAGACAAAATTTGCTATAAATATATAGTTTGAATCATGACTCCTTGAAGTGGTTCATATTTTGTGATTTTACAAACGAATGCCACCCCTAATTACAATAACATGCAGATAGTATTTGTGATTCTCAATTCTAAATATAAAATTGCTAATTTGATAAAAAAAAAAAAAAAAAAAAAAGGAGTTTAACTTGGAAGATAGACAAAATTTGCTATAAATATATGGTTTGAATAATGACACCTTGACTTGGTCCATATTTTGTGATTTTACAAACAAAACTAACATTAAAACCTTATCATAATTGTAAACGGAAAAGTGATCATCCACTAAACCAAAAATGAATGTGCAATTCAGCGACAATAATTGAACGACTTTTTTGAATTTTGTTTACCATAAAAAGATACGCAAATTCAAAATAATTGGATACAACTGAACAAAAAAGGCGAAACCAAAAGAATCCATCCTCGTGGGCAAAATACGATAAGCTCAAATATTTTTCGACTCCATTTATATGTGTCATATACAAGGCACGTGCAGCTGCAGTGAGCATCCCTGTTTGAAGTCCTTCACATATAGACATGATCCACTATTTTTGGGTCCAAATAATAATAATAAAGCAGAGGATAAGTATCTCTATTTGATTTTTCAATGTTTGTCTATTTTACTGAGTAAATTGTTCTACTTGACACTTTTTGGAAAGTCTGATGGTTCATCATCAATTGTTTGCACATGCAATCTGCCATTCCACCACAAATAAAGTCGGGTGCAATGGTTCTTGATTCTTCATCCTCTTATACATCATACCATTTCTTGTACCTAATCAATCAGACGCATTTTAATTTATATTATATTATATGATATAAATGGATGGGACATTTAAGACCAATCAACCCAATTATCTATAAATTCGTAGTTTTATTAATTATTACAAAGATTAAAAATCGATTTAAAGAACCTATATATTTTTAGAGAAACATTTAATATATAAATAATATTTTAATATGTATACACAAATCTTTAAAACCTTATTAAAATTTATATAGTGTCATGTTACATAAAAGTACGTTTAATTAGTTGCAATAAATGTTCAATAAACTCATAAAAATTTAAGAACTAAATTTTGAATCTCATAATTTCCATCATGAGAATGGAGATTATCAAAGAAGAGCTAGCTTCTTTTGCGGACATTATCGTAGAAGGTGTTAGAAAATTAGCAAAAATAAAAGTGGAGTCAATCCCACATCGGAAACAAAAGCAAAAATAAAAGTGAAATCAATCCCATATCTGAAACAAAATAAAAGAGAATGAGTTCTGAAGGACTATAAAATAAGCTCAAAGTTTTGGTTTTAAATCGCCCCTAGTCAAAGACAGTTTAAACATTATTTTTTACTCTGCTTAAATTCCTTTTTTGTTCTTATTATTTTAGAGTGTAGGAATATGTGAATTGATATATGCTTTGGAAAGTGTGGGTGTATTGAGATCGTGATATGTGAGATAATAGTCTATATGATCGTAACAATTTTTTACATAGTGAATTTCTTTCCAGGGTCATGATTTTTTCTCCTGTTTTGGAGTTTTTCACGTAAATTCTTGTGTTATGGTAATTGTTATTATTTTCTATTTTATTTCTCTATTATTTATAATATTCTTACAGGAGACATATTTTTTTTTAAGAAGAGGTTTTGTGAGGTAAATTTTCCCAACAGAAGGTTGGGTCTTCTCCTATCGCCATTGCCGGTAATAAGTTAATGTAATTAAAAGTTAAACATACATTTATTTTTCAGTTCTTAATATTCAGACTGTTGAGTATATTATTTACTTGGTTGGATCAATGCTAGTCAAGCTAAAGTATGTTGTTAATAGTCTGTAACTGATTTATGTAGTAGTCACACGACACTCACATGGTACACTCTCTAGCTACCAATCGAAGTGACATGTTAGGCGAAATATTAGGAAAATTAGTTAAGGTCAGTACTTGAGCTAATTAGCTAGGTTTGTACATAAACCAGGTCCAAGCTTGTAATCTCTAGTCGAATTATTTTTAGTATAAATGCATAATCACTTTTTCAGTTTTTCTCTCATCCCATAAATTTGTTTCATTCTATTTAAAATTTTTCTCTTAGGTTTTTATAGTATCAAAGCCTTAGAATAAAATTCATTGCTTTTTCACATCGAACAGATGATGCTTCAAGCTTCTCTAGAAACAATTCATATTCTCAGCAAAAGAAATATCAGGTTTCGTTGATTTCTTTTAATATGAATTTCAAACTTCTGATTAAACTTGGTCAAAACAATTATAATTTCTAGAAATTTTAAGTTTTTTTCTGTGATTCATGCATTCGATTTAGAGATTTTATTTAGAACCTTAAAGAGGCGTCCTCCTAAGTTTGTTAGAAGTGAATCACACGAAAGTTTTTATGGGGAGAACATCTAGTTAGTGAAGGATTTTTGTGTTGGAAATAAATAAATCAACTGTTGATGTGATGGTTGTTAATTTTCAATCTTGAATGAGGTGATTTTCGGTCAAGTAACACATTGTACTACTTCATATGAGTTAGAGAGTTTGTGTGTTCAACAATCTAAGGCTCGGGTTTTGCAATTGAAGGCTTAAATGAAAGCAATGAGGAAGGCATCAATGATAATTAGTGAGTTTATTCTAAAAGCAAAGCCGTTTCATGAAAACTTTGCCATAACTGGACAACTTATATTTGAAGATGGGTTGATAATTGTATCTCAGATTCTTGGAGGGTTAGAATTTGGGACCAGAGTTTACCCATTTTGTAAGAGAAAGTAGAAGCTAATGAATTTGACATGAGTTATGTGCCTACAAAAGAGTAGACTGCAGACATCCTTATAAACTCATCTTGACAAGACCAAGTCTCGTTCGAAGGAGAAGGATTCTCTATCGTCCATTTTCTTATTAAGTTTTGATAAATTAGACCTAATTTGTATCCTCTACTTAGTACTTTCAGTAAAGTTGTAGAATCTCTTTTTCTTCGATTCCCGAGGTTTCTTTGACTCTCTTCAAAGCTTTTCCCTTGAGTTTCAACGGACTTCTTAGTTTTTTTACAATATAATAATCACAATGCATTAGCTCACTACAATCTTTTGTTTTGTCCCCCTTGTGGCTGTAGCCACTTTTTTATGTTATTTTACATTTTTATATCACTTGTGGATTTAGCCAATCAACTTGGTTCATTATTATACTGAATTAAAATTTTCCACCACCAATCAGATTGAATGATTATAACACATTATTATTATAATATTTAAATTGTTAATGAGATTATTATGAATATTTTATAAATAATGAGTTAGCTCATCCAATAATCAAGTTTTAAAAGTATAACCTCCAATCAAAATCTCAAAAAGTGACTATAGGATAAGAAGATTATTAAAAAAAAAAAAAAAAAAGGATTTTTACATGCTTTTATATATATATATATATATATATTCCAAACTTTTTTTTTTTTTTTTGAAATATTATTCCAAACTTATTAATATACACAATTATTTCTAAAACTAAAGTAATCGGGTCTTGCACCAGACAGTGACATTTTCACCCTTGCATTTCCTTTCTTGTCCTGATCATACTTTTCAGATGAGATTTGACAGGGGTTGGTAGGGCCTAAAATTGGTGTGGTGCTAAAATTGGTTTCGTGAAAGTGTTTAAGTCATTTGAGAGAAAAAGTGCATGCCGGTTTGATGAGGTTGCAAGAAATTGATTGAGGTCATTTTCTGGATAGCTAGCGAATGTAAATGCGATAATCTATTCTGTAAACACTGGGCCATTCACGTCTATTCTCATTTACATCGTCATTAATGATGCCAACTTTCAATAAAGAAAAGAAAAAGAGTCCATATATCTTTTCTTTGGTAGTTTTTTTTTTTTTTTTTTTGACAAACTTTTCTATGGTTGTTACTTGTTAGAGGAGGATTCTTTTTTTTTTTTTTGACATGGTAAGAGATGGATTCATGGACGGGGAGAAGTTGGGTCCTAGTGCTAGCCACATCAATTGTCACACCCATGTCCCCAACCTATAAAAGACATCATTGTCTTATCTCTTCTCAGATGAGCAATACCCTTCCATGCACCACACAGATATTTTTTTTGATAAAACCACAAATCTATAATATATAACCACGCCAATACATGTATCTGTAATAATTGCCATGGATAATATGTAACATCCACCGTATTAGACTATATATCCTCACACAATTAGTTTTTATGGTCACTACATTTCATCTTTGTGAGACGTGCATTTTGTTTCTGTCAGCTTTCTATATGTTAAGACTTAAGAGTAATGTTATAACACAATTAAAGAAAAATAATTTAAAAATCAATTCAAATAATATATAGTAAGTAATTTGTTTTTACTTTTTAAAAATATAGGGTGATGTAGTGAATAGTATGATTAAAACAAATTAAACCAGTTTTATCACAATATTTGGACTAATATTTTAGATTATATAATATTAATAATATATTAATGTTGGACAGTTTTATATTACGAGTTACTATATATAAACATAATATGATTTTGTTTTTCATTTTAAAATATATAATAAATGGGTGTAAACAATGCCTCCCAAAACCTCGTGCACTGGTTATTATTTCAATTTTATATTACAAGAAGATCCTTACTAGAATTATGGTTAAGGACATAATATGTGCATTTAAAAGAATTAAAATATTATTTATATTGTCCTAAATCTAATTTTAGCATCAAATTTACTACAAAGGAAAACAATGAAAAATTGTTGTGTGAAATGATTTGATCTTAAAATTACATCTTACTAATATTAAAATAAAACTATATATCTTATTTTGAAGGAACCCTAAGATGGTGCTATCCATAACTCCAACACTAGATCAACAGAAGTAATTTGATCTTCAACAGTAACGTAAGGTTAAAAACGATAATTTGATCATTGGTTCACTATATATTTACAGAATGATCAACTTTATAATCTTCATTAAAACTCTAAATATAAGGTTAAAACCCACCGCTAATAAACAGCCGCTGATAAAAATAGCAGCCGAGCTAAATACAATTCTTAGAAGGAAACAAAAACAATAGAAAGAAAATTAAGGAAGGAAAAAGAAGTAACAAAACAGGCAAACACACAATCAGTCACAAAACAAGATGATGGGTTCTGTCTCTGGATAATCAAAGAGGATGAAAAAAAAAAAAAAAGCTCACTATTTCCATCTAAAGAGAATCATGCTATGTGAGGATTAAAAAGCTGTATGGATAAACAAATTCAATTTCGATATTTGGTTTCCTGGTGAATTGGATGTATAAATAAAATTTTTGAGCACATTTAACGTCGTTTTTTTAAATGATATCTTTTAAAATTATCATTCAAAATGAAAATCATATTTTTTTTAAAAAAAATTATGTTTTAAGAAATACAATGTATTAAATATAAAAGATCGTTGTTTATAAATATATTAATTGTTTGGAGAGGAAAATAATATATATATTTTTTTGAAGAAAGATAGTTTGTTTTTAGAATCTATTAGAAAATGATGAAAAATATATATATATAAAAAAAAAGAAGTTAATTCCTACTTTTACATTGTGATTGGTGAAAATATAGTTTCTTTTTTTACAAATATAATTCACAAATCAGTTGACAAACATATTTACAAGCATTTTTTATTTTTAAAATTGGAAACTGTTATTTGAAATTGGTTCCAAACACAAGCTTACCTTTTAAAAAGACAAATATCCTTTGGGGTATATCCGAGAATAGTAGCTACTGTTGCGTGAAACTGAAAAGAGAGAGGAGCATTTATCAGGCCCCGGCAGAAAAGATAAGTGGGCTTGGGCCCCATTTCCATTGTTGAATAATGAGTCTTGCATTGTGGTTGGCCTTAGTACGCAAATAGCTGCGACCCCGTCATAATTCATAACCAAAAAGGAGATACAGTCTCGTCATCCAAACTCACACTTACATATAGAAATTTGAGTGTTTGATGGTTTCGCATTGCACTAATTCAACTTTTATATTCACTTTAATAAATTAGATGGCAATATATCTATAGATAAAAGCAAAAGTTTAAATTATTAAATAATTTTAATTAATAAAGATGAGATTGATCTAGTAGAATATCTTTAAAAACTTTAATATAATGTCTGTATTTAAGGATAAGCTAGAAGTCACGTTAAAGCTTTTGCTCCTAAGTATTTCATCTACATCTATATGAAATACTCAGTAGGAAAAACTTTAACGCAACTTATATCTTCATCTTACTATATAAACCTTTCATGTCAGAAATGATAAAGTCAACACACAGACAATTTTTGTTTTGAAAGATGAATGGTATGTAAATTATAATATATTTTCCAAAATTAAAATATTCTAATGTTGTACAACCATAGTATAATTGCTTTGTAGCATACAACTTAGTTTACGATAGAGTTTCCCCAGTGACCGGTTACCTTTATTTTAGACAAGCCTGTGTGGTACATGCAAGTATGTATGGTAAAACTTCTACTTATTATCTCCTCTTATTAGTTGCATGAAATTGTAACTCAAGTCATCCACCTTGGAATGAGTCCATTGACATTATTTTGTGCAGAAGTAGTAACAATTCTTGGATCTGTATCCACAGGTTCGTAACTGTAACAAATATTCACGCCAAAAAAAAAAAAAAAAAAAAAACAAAGTCAGCAAGAAGCTACCTAGCTAGCCCACTGCCAAGCCAAAACATAGAAGGATTCATGATAGTTTACATGAAATATGAATTTACCCCATCTGTAATGTAGTATTGTCACATTGCAAAGGCTCGAAAAATCCCTCTGACTGATCTGGTTGGCTGCTGTACGTTGCGCTTTGCTCCCCAGCTTCCCATGATCTAAAGGCTATGTTTGTTTCCTCCAACTGCCCAACATGTTAGTAGAAGAGCTCACAAAAACTGGGGAGAAAGTTCTATTGCATGTATGCATGTTGACTGGCAAAAATGATGTCTATATATTCCTTTACAGTAATCTATTTATTTAGTCCCATAAAAACTCATTTAATATTCTTGAAATAGTAACCAAGTCTTGCAAGATTGTTGTAACGGTGAAGTGGAGAGGAATTAATTAACTAACAGTACCTTTCTCCTCAAAGTGTTGTTGGTTTCGAGTAGCATTTCTTCCTGTACTTTCGAGTAGAGAAGGCAGCTGTTAGCTTTTACATATATTGGTTTATATTTTGTATCCAATGTGTGCGAAATGAGAATTCAGTTTTGTGAGAATATAGGTACTTACCTTTTCTCGAAGTTCGGATAGGCGATCAAGCATAAATTTGGTCTGCAAATCATTGTATATAGCCAATAGGAGTGTTTGGTATCATCTCATGCACCATCATATCAGTAAAACAAAAATTACAATCTAAACGGAAATAGATTTTTGATCATCTGATAATTAAAATTAAATGGATCCAGTGAAGTTCACGTAGGCCTTGATTGATGTGTTAAGTCTATTATTATGAATCAGACGACAGTTGAGAATCATTAAAACGAACACGGACAAAGGGATCGTTTTAGATTTTCAAGAAATATCAATGCCGAATACTACCAACTAAAGTGAACGAAAGTACTGAAAAGTACTTTCGAATGGAAGTACTTCTTTACAAATTGATAAAAATGCTTTTTAGAAAAGCACTTCTAAAGTGATTTCTGAAAATACTTCAAGTACTACTCTATTTAAAATTAACAAGCTGTTGTTTTCTAGAAGAGTACTTATTAAGTGATTATATAATATCACTCCAAGTTTTTTTGATAATAAAAAATACACAATTGATTTTGTCAAACATTCCAAAACAGTTGGGCTTTTGACTATAGCTAGAAATTTCCACAACTATTCATAAGATATTTATAAGAGTAAATTACATAACACCTGTCTGTTTATATAATTATACAGATATATGAGTTTATGGTGTCCAAACATTACTTGACATTTCCTAAGTGTTGCAATCACATCGAGTCATTGGTTATAGTTTAGTCACCGTAAATCAAAGATAATAAAAAGAATAAAATACCCTTTATTTTAAGGGCCAAATCTATAACAAAAAATAACTCATCTTTTTAAATTTAAAATTTAAAAGCTATAATAAAATTAAAAAAATAAAAAATAAAAGTACAAAAATAGAGAATTATTTTAATGTATTTATGTCTTTAACTAATAATCCATATATGACAATTAACAGCAAAGGGTGCAATTGCAACACTAACAAAACGTCAAGTAGTGTGTGTAATTATAACCTAAACTCACATATCCGTATAATTATGTCAAATGTTAGGAGACATTTGTGTAATTTGCTCTATTTATAATTACCTTACTAATTTGTAAATATTTACTAAAGCTAAATAAATTGTTAATTTTGCATTTTAGATATTAAATGGTGTTGTCAAGTCCTTAGCCGGTTTAAAAGTTTTGATCTGGTAATTGATTAACATGCTATCAAAGTCACATAAGAAAAATGTTACATGTACAGGTCCCTTCAAATTAAATCCTAGCAATCTAGGTTCTTTTTGAATAGAAGCTCATATTATTAGGACAAGGTGATATATAAGTGGACTATAAAACTTGGCAAGTGTTAAGGCCTAAAAAAGAATGTCCTCGTTTAAGCCTTTGGCTGAATGGCCTTGATGTTGTTAGTTTTCACCTCTATACTTCACTTCTGGAAAGAGAGTAAAACTAGGACACTCTGACCATGTCAGCAAATGACATAGTGGACTGTGTTATGTTATCTAACTTCTAAAATTTTAAAATCTAATTTTTACTTTCCCAATATAAATTAATTCATGTGACACAATATAATTAAACAATCTCACCAATGTTGTAAGTAGGGGTGGACACTCAAACCATTAATCTGATCAATCTGACCAAATCAAACCAATCAACCCAACCAAACTAAACCGATTCAAGCTGATTGGTTTGGGTTCATAAAATGAAGTAACTCATTGGGTTGGCTAAAAACAATTTGAATGATTTGGGTAGGTTTGTAGTTGTGTTTTATCAAACCGAATAACCCAACTCAAACCATTTTATATATATATGTACATATATATATAAACACTAAAATAGAGTTAACCTAATATTCTATTGAATATACTTTTCATTTCTACATCCATTACCATTTTCTCAAAACTACTATCATTTGTTACCACATCCATAAAGTTAGTAAAATATTTCATTCTACTTAATTTAATTAAATCACTAGTTTTGTTTTTTTATTTTTTAGTGTTCATAGGCCAATATGCTACATGATTTCACTTTGTTCATGACCTCATGTTGTATAATTTATTTTTAACTCATGTGAATTCAATTCACCATTTATCCTTCATATGACTTGTAGCTCTACACAAAATAATTTATCTTTTGTCAATTAGAATTTTGACGTATATTAACATATAATCATATCATAGACTACATATATTATCATGCCATTAAAATTATGATATATTATACTATTGTCTTTATACTCAAAGTTTTTATTATAATAACATCATATTACTTTCTCATAAGTCTATCCATTATTTTTATTATTTTCTTGTATATCAAACAATTGTAAGAAATCTAATTCTCGAGACACAACTCTACTGTCATAAATTGATGATGGTATAAAGAAAACAATTTTGGCAATGAAACAACTTGAAAACTTAAGCTATTTTAGTTGAATCCTAAACTGAACTATACACCAATTTTTATTGGTTTGGGTTGATTTGGTTTTTCCTTATGAGTGGTTTGGTTTGAGTTGTAACTGATTAGTTAATGCTTTGGTTTGGATAGAGTCAAACCCAATCCAAACCAACCCATGCCCACCCCTAGTTGTAAGAAGATTTCACTAGATTTTTTCATGAAATGAATTAAAGACTTTGGCTAGGCTAAAATTATCGGAGAAAATGAAAGACACAATACTAATCGTATGATTTATTTAAGTTTCTAACAAAAGTAGATAACCTCATTGATTCCAAAACAATATATAAAACTTTAGGGTTATTTAACTAATATAGGATACCTTAATTGACCTGATTTTCCCCAATGAACTGTCTAGCTGACGCTCAAGCCTTTCAAGATCCTTTGAGTCTAAGTCTCCCAAATCTTCCCCAAGATAATGTCTGCAGAATGTCAATCAAGTCTACAAATGAAGTCCACATTGCTATGTAATTTGTGATGCCAAGTCTAAGTGACAATTTAGTGTTCATTAAGTGTCAGTTTCACAGCATACAAGCGCGCAATTGTGGATTACCTCTGTGAGCGTTGTAGGGCTTCAACTTTTCCTTTGAGTTTCAAGTATTCCTGGTAATTGCTCTGCTTGAATCGCAACAGTTGAATTTGTCAATATACATTTCAACTCATCAATATTTTTGTTTATGTAATTATGTACAGTAGAAATTAATGCATTCAGTGATACATGAACATGATGTGATGATGAATTTGTATGATCACCTTTGCAGAAGAAAAGGCTCATTAACATCCATACAAAGGTGGACACCTAGAGGTTGGTGAAAAAACCATGTTATTAAAGAAAACAATTAGCACATCACCCCTTAGTAGAAGTGGTTGAGCATTTCCCTTAATCTTAAAAATTCAAGAATTCAAGTCTCACCTTTGTTCTAAAACACAAGGTGTAAATAGTTTCTTTTAATTTAATCTCTCATTCTCCAAAAAAGAAAGATAGAAGCAATTATATATATATAAAACTTGTAAGAGTGAAAGAAAAAGTAAGAAATGTGTAGGACAAAAAGTGTTGCCATAGATCAAATTACCAACGAGCTTTGTGGTATCCGTTTGACTTTAAATGAGCACCTTTGTAGCCACATCACATACACATTTCCGTTTGAAATATATATATATATATAAATATAGCATTCTATTTGCTACTTTGATACTCAAGAATCAAGACAAAGTCATTACCAAAAGAGTGATGCTATACACTATAATTTAGGTGGTATTTGACAAATGAGTGGTGAGATAATGTCATACTTAAAATGTATGCACACGTCAATGTAATTTAATAGTCATGTTAGCTGAGATACAAAATTTGGATAGATGCAATGTGTAATAGTAGAGAAACTTGCCTCTGTCTCTTTGACTGGTAAGTTCACTTCCTGTGCTGCAAAGCAACTGGAATGGTACCTCTCAATTGTCTCGGCCATGCTGGCAATGTAGACAGAAAATCAATGACAAACAGTGAGGACACCATATCCTATTAGAAAGATAACAATTATTTTGCTCTATAAAGTGATAGGCAAGATACTACCCAAAGCATTTAATTTAATTACTGAATGCTTTGTTTCAACGTACTTAATACTATATAACTGTTATTGAGATAGGCCTAAATAGACAATATTTGCATTAAATGTAGAGAGAGGAATTAAAAAATCCTGAGCTTTAATAACCAAAGAAAAAAATGAAAATCAGATGGTAAACCATATTTGATGAATTATAATGAGTAATACTAGGCTTTTAAAATATTTTACCCAAAATTTATGTCCAAATGAGGTGGTATATGAATTCTTATGATTTTGTAAATCATGAGATGATATAATAATTAATATGATTTTAACATCTCATATACCACATTATTTAAATAAAATATTTAGAAAGTCTAGCATTACTAAATTATAATTTATCAGAATTTTGGAATGGTGAGAGAAAAAGTTTCAGGCTTCCCTTGGACTTAATGACCAGCTAGGACATGGTGATGATGAAGGGAAATAAAAAACGCTAGAGCCAACGAGTGGCTTTTTTTTATGCATGCGAGGAAACATTCTACTACTGGAGGTGAGCTTCAATGACTTTTTTGGTTTGTAGTATTTGTACAATAAAATGGGTGTAAAGTCAAGTAAGTTTCAACTTTGACGGTAGGAGATGGCGTAGATTTTTTAATGCTGGTGATTTTATGTAGGGTACCCTTTTTTTTTTTTTTTAATGCTTATGTAGGGTACCTTGTTATATAAAAATTTAGTGAATTATGGGTGTGCAGATTAAATTTTTAGACGACAAAGTAGACACCCTAAAATGAGAAAAACAATAAAGGTTATAAATTTCTCTTCCCTATCTACCCTTTTCTCTGTCACTAGACACTAGTACATGTAAACACAGATTTTAAATCGTTGTACGTGGACTCTCATGACCGAGTTTTGGACTGTCCACAGCAAGAGTTTGGCATGATCTCCTCATCTCCCTAGGAGGAGATCGTTGCAATCTTCTCTAAAAGAATAGATTTTCAACCTCTTTCATGCAAAGGCGAAGGAGATGGACTTTTTTTTTAATTTTTTAATTTATTTTCTCATATGAATATATGATCTGTAAATAAAACTTTTAATCTAATATTAATAATTTTTTTATTTGTACTATGATAGTTTTTTCATTATTCATTTGTATTACTTGAAAAAAAAAAAAAAAAGTCAACAGAACTGGAATCTTAACATCTATAGTGACATTTGGGGAGGTATTTAAAACAAAGGGAAAGATATCTACCCATCGAATACGTTTGAAAGGTGGAGAAGAAATTTTGTATTTCACCTTATTTGTGCTTTCATAATTTATTGATATAAGTAAATTTTTTTTGAGAAAAATGAAAAAGTGATCTAAAAATTAGCATTAACCTCGTTTCTCTAGTTTCCATGTAATTTTTGTCTTCAGTAAGGTATAAATCAAAATTAGCATAATTTATACTTTCTTCTTCTACAACATGTTTATATTTCATGGAGTTAGGATTTGTATTTATGATGTGTGCATAATTACATTACATATACCATGCTATATTTAGTATTGTAAAACTCAGTGAGTAAATCCGATTACACTCCAAGTACTTGGTGATCAAGGTTCCGCCAATCGAAAAATCCCCAAATGGGGGTTTTTCTTGCCTCCCGCAAGTACTCATCAAGTTAGGCTAAGTGTTTTATCCAACTCAGTGAGTACTCAATCTAAACAGATTTTATGAGATAAATTTATTTAATGAGTACTGGACCTAGGTCAACTCGACGAATATTTTGCTAAAGTTGCTCTTGTGATTGTATGAAATATGTTTTATGATATTTTGTGGTCATATAATTATATTTTGACCCAATAAAAATTTTTTAATTTTTTTTTTACACTTTAATCATCGGTCAACAAATTCACGATTGACTAACTGTTAAACCAGATACTTGTCAAGTAGTTGAGTACTCATTACTCACTAAGTCGCCGGTCAAGAGTAAGTAGCAAATTCTTAAACATTTCTATGATTCGAACACTCGTGTCAGTTTTGATAAGTAAAATAATTTTCTCATTATTTCTTAATTTCTATCTATAGAGATTTAAGGTTGAAGTTAATAATTTCCTAAAAATTAAATGAACACAAAGAATCTATTTTTAAAAGTTTTTATTTGGGACCACGAGCATTACATTAAAGAAGTTAATCATGTTTTGCCAATTTTGTTCTCATGCGTTTAATAAATGAATTAGAAATTAATTTCTAATGTAATTAAGTCTACACAAGGGAACTCGTTGGTTATACATCTCCTTGAACGAGCAAGAAAAATAAAGACTGAATACTCCCAACATGACTAAACACAGGAAGCTTTTTTTTTTTTTTTATGTTTATTCATAAGGTAGGAATAATTACAATCTCTTTAGAGCAAAGTAATAATTAAAGCTTTTATCATTTTATTCTCAAAAATAAATAAATAAAGCTTTTATCATTTCTTTTTATACAAGAAGTTGAATTGCGGGTATTAGACAAGAGTTTGGAGTTGAAGTCTCAAAATCTGTGTTAAAGTTAAAATAGGACAACGCTACAACAAAAGGCCTCCGTTATTGCTTCCTAATGTTCCAAAGATTTGTTGTATATTTATATCCTAATGAGTTCATTTTTTACAACAGCACTCTTAATTGGGTAAGTTTTGGTCTTATCACCAAATCAATGCTTTGAGTTTTAATAACACCTATTATGGAATTTGGACAAAATTGCCCCTATGTATAAATTTCCCCAAATTCGAAAAGAACAAATGAAGCAAGGGAAAATGTGAAAATAGAAGTTGAAATGTTTGAATTTGAAAACATGATTAAAACAAATATTATTCTACTCATCAAGAAGATTTCAACGACATATTATGAACTCAATCTAATATTGTTTGCCCCCTCAAAAAAGGAAATAGATCCCGAACAAAATAATAGATCCTAACTAAAAGAATTAGACTCTGAAAAGTAAAAATAGATCCTACATAAAGAAATATAAATCCTAAACAACTGTAATGAAATGACGAAAAATATCAGTTTCAAATCCAAAACAAAGGAACTTCTGTTTAATGGCTTCTTTGCTCTCCGTTTTTATTCAACTTCAACAGCTAAACTTCTCTAACTGAAATCTATGTTATTTTACAGTTTCAAAATCAAAAAAAAAAATTCAAATGCTTTTAAAATTTTTCCTAAATCATTACCAATGGCGAAAATCTTTATGAGCTCTCGAAGTCTTGAACAAAAAGAAGTTTGTAAACAAGATGATAGCTTTAATGTGTTGAAATATAGAGAAATTTGTGAATCCTATAGAGAAAATGAGGGAGGAGATTATGTGAAAGAAGAGATGAAAAAGAGAGAAGAGACAGCTATCATTAAGCGTAAATTGGATTGTTTCTAATTTTGGTATTATTAAAACTCAAATTGCTAATTCAAATGAAAAAGTGAGTGTTTGAATGCCAGTCTGACTCATTTTCACTCTTCTTATATATGCAACAAATCTTAAATTCAGATAAACTGCACATTCTTAGTTTAACTAATAACCTAACGTATAAACCACAAAATCATGCACCAAATGATGAAAGAGGTGCATGTTTCAGCCTTCTGACCACACAAATTCAATGAAAATTTGATCGTCACATGCTTTTCTCCTCATAAACCTATGCTTGTGTTCATTGACTCCATTCTAATGACTAGTATGCTACTTAAAGTCAATAATAACGTAATTATCTTAATGATTTTTAAGGGGACAGTCTAATTGAGTAATATTATATCAAGTCCTCTTCACACCAATCTTGGAGTGAGATCACTTCACTTTTTGTTTTTGTGGAATAGATTGAGTTGGGGTGCATAATTTCATGAAAAAGAAAAAACAACCAAGCAACCTATTCATCTTAATGACATCATACAACAGCGTACTATATGAGATGGCAAATAAGAGTATTAATTCTTGCTTATAAAGTATATATTTGGCAAGACATCTAAAATCTAACAGACTTGATGAAAATGATTATCAGCTTATCGGTTAACTCCAACCTTGGCTAACTAGTTTATTAATGCAATAATGTCACGAGTCATGACAAGTAGAAAATATGCAGAACGCTAAGTTCTAGGGATAATCTCAAAAAATCCATTACAAAAATATTCATTTTACCACTTATGGTTTCATTTTTGTTCAAAATCTCCCCTAACGTTAATAAATTAATAGAAAAGATCTTTTCTAACCCTAATGACTTCACCATCAATTTGTGATTATTAAGAATATTGTCGTTATTTCACACGCCTCCAGGGGATATTTTGAATGTTTTGATAAACGTCAAGGAGAATTTGGGATAAAAATGAAACCATAGATGATAAAATAGATATTAGTCACAAACTACAATGAGTTTTTTAGGATTTTCCCTAAATTCTAAGTAAACAAGAATCCAAAGTTACATTACAATAATTAGTTGACATCGTAAACTGAGCATTATTCATGCAAAATTCTATATGCGGGCTAAAGAATGTATAGATACCGGGAGATAAATTAAGTTTTGTAAAAAGGCAACAGACAAATTATGTAATTTTTGAAATCTACTGACAATTACTAGTTAAACTTCTCGTATTATTTCAATATCTTATGATCAACACTGAATTCACTTAAATAGCTAGCATCAAGGGTTTAGCTTGACATTCTGAAAAATAGAAGGAAGAAAAGGAAAGAATAGAATTCAAATTTGTAATTACAGGATTTGATTACTTTACTGATTAGATAAACTTATCCATTACTAACAACTATTGGATTAATTGTAATGATAGCTATCAATAACAATCCAATGGTTGTTATTGATGAATAATTTTATCAACCAGTAAAGTAGTCAAACCTTTGCAATAATATTTTGAAAAGGAAATTTAAAAATTTGCAATTAAATATAAGAAATTATTTGTAAACCTTTTAGGACATCAAACACTATTCAATTAATTCTAACGCAGTGTTCAGCCTTAATTATAGAAAACAATATACATGCGCACCCGAATAGTTTCCTGTGATAATATATATGTGTGAACATTGTCTTTTATACTTAAAATATATATGTGTTTATCCTCTGATAATAATGCTGTACAAGCTTATAAGTAGATATAGCATTTATTATGTCTCTATAACTTACGTTTTCTGATATATCTCAGTAATATTGTTGAACTTTAAAGACATTAGTTTTAACCTACTGTGGTAGAACACTATCAGTGTTCAAAATGCAATATCATGGAAGCCAAATTGCAAATAGGGGTGGGCACTCAAATTGCTAAACTGATCAACCCGCCACCAACTAATTAAAGTGGATTGGTATAGTTCCATTGAGTAAAATAAACACATTAGGTTGCTTAAAATCAACCCAATTGGCTTGGGTTGGTTAGTGGGTGTTTTATCAAACCAAATAGCCCAACCCAACCTAAACCATTATACATTTAATATATAAATATATATCATTATTTATATTTTCAATATTAACATTAAGGTTTATTTCATATCATATGTCATTTCTCATTCCAATCTCCAATCTCTCTCTTTTTCTCGAAGTCACCATCTTTTGTTACGAAATTAATTTCAACAAATGAGTTTTATTTTATAGTTCTTAAAGTATTCTACAGTTGAGTTTAATGAAATATTATTATTTATCATATTTTTAATTGGTTTAGCTATTTATATAGATATTATATACATTTAAATAAAAATAATAATATAACTATGTTGTAACAATTTAAACCCATAAAATTTTTAGCAATGAATCTTAAACCAAACCAAATCGATTTTTATTAGTTTGGTTTGGTTTCGAGTTGGTTTGGTTTCACCTTATAATTGGTATGATTTGGGTCATAAATTACTAAACCAATATATAATGGTTTGGTTTGCGTATAGTCAAACCCAATCCAAACCAATCCATGCCCGCTCCGATGTGTGTGTATGCTTTTTTTTCCTCTGTCTTTTTTTTTTAGATAATATCCCTATGTGTGCTGATAGAATTCTTTAAAAAAAAAAACAAAATAAAACTATAATATATATCTCGTAGTAATCATAATAAATATCAAGTTTTCTAAGATTTTCATTAATATCTAACAATTCTAAAAAAAAAAAAAAACTACTTAAACAGCATATACTTCAGATTTTAAAAAAAACTTATTCATAATATAGTAACTACACAGTTCAATTCTTCAAAATTTGACTTATAGATTAAATATCACAACTCCTGTGCATGGTAATCTTTCCAATAATAGTTTGATCAATTCACTTCATTTAAATACAAGAGAGATTTTGCAAAAAGAACATACAAACAACAAAAAGATCACTGACACTCCCAAATCATGTTATTTTGCCAAAAAGAAAGTAATAATTTCCAGTACTCCTCAGCACATCTTAAAAATCAAATAGAAAAGCCAGATGTTAAAAAAAAAAACTATATAATTTTAATCATGTTAGAGAGAATAATTAATCAATAAATACTAAACATGTTGTAGCTTAATTAAAATTTTCAAGCTGAATAATAAGGTTTTTTTTTTTTTTGGAAAGTGAATAATAACATTTATTGATTGTAATATTTACAGAATATATCATTAAAAAGATTTATAAGGTACCAAATTAGCACACAACACAACACCTCGACACCCCCCAATGAGAAAAATGATATTTTAAGAAAGGAAACAACTACAGTATTGGATACGGCACCGTTGGAACCTTTTCTATTCTTTAAATATTTAATTTTCATGAATCCTTGGATTTGAATATAATAATTACTCTACATCCCAACAACGTTGATGGTTTCGAATCCAATAATTACGTTTCGTGCCAATAAGAATATTGTTGGTTTTAATGAATGTTCTAAAACTCGCTACTCGCTACTCGATCGGTGACCTAGCGAGTAACAAGTAATAGGTTATTTGACGAGTTACCGACGAGTACTCGAAGAATACTATTTAGGAGGAAAATTATTATTTTTAAAATTTTAAAATATAAACTGAAATTTATTTAATCATCAAGAACCATGATGAAATTATCTTCACTAGATATATAAACGCACCCACTCAAAAGTCAAAATCTTCATATTCTCTCTGTCCCCCTTCTCCTCTCTCATCACTCTTCTCTCCTAATATCATTATCGCGAACTTACCGTTGTCGTTCCAGTTCGCCGTCACCGTCGTTGCCCCTATTCCAATAAGTTGTTGCCATCGCCGAAGCCAAAGCCAATCCTTCTTCATCGTCGTCGGCCCTCTTTCTCTCTCCTATGCTTGGCTGTTCAAGTCTCCTTCTTTGTCGGTTCAAGTCTCATTCTCTTCCCCTCCATGTCGTCGATGTTGTTTGTTTAAAACCGTCACCGTCGCCGTTGTCTCTTTCCTTAAAGTCATCGTCATCGTCGAATGTTTGTGAGTAAGGCTGTGAGGGTTTCACTTGTTTGATACTTTGATTAAACTTTTATTTGTGATTATGTGTGATGTAACTTTTGTTTATGGTTGTTGATTTATTGTATATTTGTTGTGAGTGAATTTTGACCCATTTTCTTTATGGTTTTTGATATGATTTTTGGCCACAATTTTGTGACGGAGGACTCACCGAGTTCGAGCGAGTTAGATTGAGTGGGGCCGAGTTTGATCGAGTTAGACTGAGTATCCATTTCCGGAGAGTAGCACCTCCGATCTGGTGGTTCTCGGATCGGCGAAGTGCCGATCCGCGAGAACTCTGATCGGCGAAGTGCTGATCTGCGAGAACTCGGTGAAACTTGTTGAGTTTTTAAATCATGGTTTTAATAAGGTAGTAGGAGAAAATCTTATTACTAATTAAAATATGAATAGTTGATTTGCAAATCCAGAAAAAATATATATATAATATGAAATATAGATATTATACATGAAAAATGTGTTTATTACATATATATAATATATATTTCATATATTATATAATATATATATCATATTATATATAATATATGAAATGCAATTTTCCAGTAACTCAGATCTCACATAACATAGTCCGAAAAAAAAAACCATAAGGAACAAAACAGATACAGTGGAAAAATCCAAGCACTCGGCGTGAGAGCCCTCCCAAAAAAGAACCATCAAATTAACAGTAAAAATAAAATAATAAAAAGCAAAACAAACCCCACATCGCATCACATGAAATATTAAAAAAAAAAAATGAAATTAATCCGCATGAAATATATTTTCAAAAAAAATGAAGAGAAAAAGTACCTGGAGTTGCTGCAGAACTCATAGAGCTTGCCACGACTAGAGAAGATGATAAGAGCAACCTCAGCATCACATAAAACTGAGAGCTCATATGCCTTCTTCAGCAATCCATTCCTTCTCTTCGCAAATGTCACCTGCCTATTTATCTTGTTTTCTATTCTCTTCAGCTCCACTCTTCCCCTCCCCATCAATATTTTTTTGTCTTTAACTCTCTTCTATTCTTCACTATAATTATATTCCTTATATATATAAAAAAAAAAAAAGAAAAAGTACAAAGTCTTTCTTATTTAATATTTTTTAAAAGAAAAGGAAATATTGGATTTCTTGTTTTATAGGATAAGAAGCTGTTCTCTTTATGTGAGTAGGCAAGTAGATACTAGGATACTCTCCAACAGAGTACTGTAAAGACAGTTTTTCAGAGACAGAAATCTAAGAGGCTGACTGGATATTTCATATATTTGTGTTTTTGTGTATGTGTTTGTGTTTACTCCTTCCTTCGTGGGGGTTTCAGATACCAGATAAAAGATATTTCTGTCAACCACAATACTCGTTTTATCTTCTTTTGCTTTCAAAACAAGCATTTTTTTTTGAACTCATTTTAATTTGTTTTTAAGCTTTAATTTTCGGTTGTTATTATTATTTTTTTAAGCTTGCTTTGCTTTTCTCTGTTTCACTCGTACAGCTGAAGAAACGACTGCATTACGTCAACATCAACCTTAAAATTTCTCAGTTTAGGGTTTCTACGTCACTACGTGTCGATACCACACCGGTCCTCTGTCCTATGTTTGCTTGGCTTTACTGTTTCTTGACAATCTTGCCCCTGTTTTGATCATCAGATATCCAAAATAATCCCTGCTTCCTTTGCTTTCGTTTTTTAAATGATTAAAAAATAAAACTATTTTAAGTAGTGTTGTAAAAATGTTATTTTTAATAATTTAAACCTGATATTTCTTTCAAAAAAAAAGAGTTGAGAATAAAAAAAAAAAAGAAAAGAATTTAAACCTGATATTGACCATATGAACTATTGAATACGGCCTTATGATATGTTTTCGCAGCAATAATATAAGATTAAAAATTTGAGTTATATTCTTTTCTTTTAAATTTCAAATTATTTATAATAGATCAGGAAGAATAAAAACTCATTAATAATGTTTGTTTAGAGTATTTTTTATTTTTAACTGGAAACAGTTTATATACCTTAGGTATTGTGTTTTATAATGTGTAGAATAACTTTCAAATTGGTATTTGTTTCCAAAAAAATATTGAAAAAAACACATATTGAAATATGGAAACAGTCAAGTGATTTGTAATGCTACTAATAATTAAATAATTATAGAATAACATCTTAATATAATTAGTGTGTTATACAAACAAATTTCCATCAAAAGAAATCTTAAGGTGTTGTACTATATGATTTCACAAACCTGCAAAGCAATATCCATAGAGTAATTATCCTTAAATATTATTAATTTGATTCGATAAATTAATGCACTTATTATTGTTGTTGTTATATGTCTTTCGAGATATGTGAAGTGCTATAAATAAATATTGGTTTTGAAAATACCATACGGTAATAAGAATCTTCCATAGAAAGATTGAAAGCAAGACAAAGTAGCTAACTAGAAATCAAGTCAGAATATTTTAATTCAGATTTCATTCTAATGTATACTTTAATGTCACTTGAAAATTAAACAATTTGACAAATATGATTACTTTGACAAATTATGAACTTAGATTACTCTTACAAATTTTATCATCCTTTTTTAAAAAATAAAAAATAAAAAATAAAAAGCTTTTTTTTTAATCATCTTCTTAATATAAATTTAAGGTGGAAAGAAATAGCTTGAGTACTCTAGAAGAATAGAAAGTAATAGTTTCAGGAATTGTTTTATTAAACTGTGTTTTTTTTTTAAAAATAAAATAAAACTTTGCTTAATTAAACTCTTATCAAGGACAAGAAGGTCATAAAAGAAGGCGACAGGCGACCAGTAAATGTCAGTTGCAACTTGCAACCAACAAGGACGTTGAATTGGTATTTAAAAAAAAAAATTGACGTTAAATTGGTTATTGTATTCATTGAGTTGATTGAAAACTGATAACAAAAAATTAGACACGGGTTCGGAAGCAAAGTTGACAAAGATGGGACCTGAGCCGGTCAAGCTATATATGTAGATATAAGTGGGAAGAGAGTTTCAAAAACAGGCAGAAACAGTGGAATACGTTACTGTTTTAAGTTGAGCGATGAGTCAGCAATGACATGAGTGATGACAAATCAAAAAAGATAAACAACGACTAACACATTTTAATTACTGTGTGAAACTTGTTTAAACGAGAATCATATTTTTTATGATGGCGATGTACATCGACAGGAAGACAAGAAAGATAGAGAGCAGAAAGAAAAAGCATCTAGTCACTTTCATTGCATCACCACCACAAACGTTCTCCAGTCTCACTGAACGTGTCGATTTTTCATTAGCTATTTCTCACAAAGTCTCCCTTTTCTATTCACAGTCCAGGTCTTGCGTGTCGGTCTGTCATTGATGAGTGATGACCCTCCCCCAGGACGCTCTCTGTTGTTTGTTTGTCTTGATTCTTGCCCTTTTCTCTTTCCTATTTGAAGGGAGAACACTGGCTCTTAGCTTGAAGATATGTATGTTGCTTCAACATTGTCAACATATATCAATTTCTTATTTGAAAAATGGTTATTACCTGTTTCACATTTCTAAGATCTCACAACAATATGGAATTTATTACCTAAGTGTTTCAACGATCTTGCATTGTTTTGAATTCAAGTATGTATATTTTTATTATGGTTACTTTGATATTGTTGTTAATATGAGATTAATAACATTAACATCGGTTCAAAATTTTACTGTAATTAATTAATGTTGTTGTAGCTTTTGTAATAGTAACAATTATCTATACTAAAGCAACTACCAAATCAATCAGACAATAGAATATCTCAATAGAATTTAGATTATACCAATTTAAATTCATGACTTCAATAGTTATTTAATTATATTCACTGAATTCAAGATTTGTTATTAATCTTTAGTTTATGGATAATTTTTTACCTTTGGATTAAATAAACATAAATAAATAGATGTTGAAATAAAAATTTTAAGTTAATATATCATGACCTTATGGTTAATTATCTTTTGAATATATCATGAGACTTTAAAGTGACGTGGATATACATGATTTAACTTTTTTTCTATTTTAGAAGCGTTGGAGTTATGTTATAATAAAATAAAAATGATAATATTAGGCACGATCTTTCTCCTATTATTATTTAAAAATTCAAGACAAATTGATATTTAATCAAAATGTTTTGCTAAAAAATAAATATAATATATTGTGGAAGTATTTAAGACTTGTGATGGAATATGATTCAACTATAATATTGAAAGTTTGAGGTTATGATATATTGACACGTACTTTTACGTGTAACGTGAACAAATAACGGAAATATATTAAATGTTCTTTACTATATAACATTTGTAATAAGAATTTTAGATAAATGCGACAGAGGGAGTTTGAATCAAAAGTCTCCAAATTTTTATACTATTTTAGTTGCCATCAAACATAAAAACTTAAATTGATAAGAGTCCAGTTATAATATTTTAAACATGAGGTCCTGATACCTTAATTAACAATATTAGTGGATAATTTGATAGAAATTTGATGTTAGCACTATAATACTAAATTCTTAAATCATTTTGGACTAAGCAATATTGTAAAGTAGGGAAAAGGGGTTACAAAGGGTCACACTCGAATGGGAGGTTGCCGACAACTCAAAGAATTTGATGGATGGCATTCCACTTACATGCGTTGTCACGAAGATTCTTTAGCAAGGGGTTGATTAGTATTTACAACATAGCTTTAATAACAGTACAGTTATATAGATGAGAAATACCATCCATGTTTAATTTTCTAAATTTTAGTTTTTAAAACTTCTTATTTATTTAAATTATTGGAGTGATAATTACAACAATATTCATAGGCTTTGCGTTTCCAGTAGTGTATTTGGAGGCGTCCACTGCCTCCTCTCCTCCTTAAATCGTGTGCCTCCTCGTCAACACTGTCATACCTCCTAGCTAGTTTGTGGTGGCTGGTTCCAACTTGGTTTTATTTTGTACTTTTATATTTATTTTTAGGGTTAAAAATTATATTTCCTTAGAATTAGGATGATATTTGGCATGAGTTTATTCAAATGCTCTTCACTATCTTCCAATAGAAATACTACACGTGTCACATTAACAATTTACATTCAATCAAAATCAAACATATATCACCTATTTACAAATTAAAATATAAAATTAATAAAAAAGAAAATTAAATAATATCTTTTAAAAATTTAAAAAATATATTAAAAAAAATCACTCTCTTCTCCATCTTCATCTTCAAACTTGTTTCTTCATCTTCAACTTCTCATCTTCATTAATATTCATCTACAGTCAACCACATAGTCAACACAAATTTATCATCTATATGATATCAAACAACACTTCAATCAAAATCAATAAAAAAGTAAAATCATATAATAAAAAAAAAAAAAAAAAAAAAAAAAAAACTTATTTCTTCATCATCATCATCAACCTCAATGCTTATCAACATCAACCCTAAAAAAAAGTACAAAATAAGAAAAACCAAAAAAATAAAGCTGCTTCATCATCCAAAACTTTCTCAAAACATCGGTCAACAAAGCGACGGCACAATCAACGACATTCGTTTAAAGAAGACGTTACAGGCACTGGTTACAAGAATGCCACGTCAGCGACACTCTTGAAAGTTGACGTGGTCAGTGCTGGTTCTAGTGCGATTTGCAAAGCAGGGGGGATGGCGAGTGTTTGGGAAGTGACAAGGATGTGACCTACAAAGATGGGAGCTCGTACGCAGGTGGTGTGATGGCAAACGATGTACTAGGACAACAAAAAGCTTCTATTGTTCTGCATCGCCGTGCCATCGACGATGGAGCATCTAGTAGATCGCTGATGACTCCATCGTCGCTCCTGCGGTGATGCTGATGACTCCATCGTCGCTCCTGCGGTGATGCTGATGACTCCATCGTCGCTCCTACGGTGATGGAGCATCAAGCTCCATCGTCGATCCATCTTAGATGGATCTCCATCTCAGATGAATTTTTATTTATATATATTTTTTGTTATTTATATTTTGTTTATTTTAATTTTTCAAAATTTTTAATATTTTTAAATTTATTAATTAATTTTTACTTTTTTAATAATTAAATATATTTTAATTTGTCAAGTTTTTTGGTGTTGACACGTGGTGCATATGTATAAAGACAGAAATTCCCCTAGCACAGTTAGGTATGACTAACGTTAGAAACCAAAGTGTTGAGTTTCAAGATAATTTAAGAATAAAGCCATTATAAATCAATTCATGTTTAAAAAGGTGAAAATTTTCCAAAACATAGAGATAAATTGTCAATATATATAAAGACAAAAATTTCCCTACCACAATTAAATATGACTAACAATTGATTAAGGTTAAAGACTGAAATTATGAGTTCCAAGATAATTTAAGGATGAGAATATGGTAAACCAATTCACGTTTAAAAAAGTTAAAGTTTTCCAAAATACAGGGATGGAATTGAAATTTTTCGAATTTTTAAAGGAAGATTAAGATAAATTGTCAACATGTTAAAGTTATAAGAGTAATATCATGTGAAATTCAAAATTTTGTTACAGATTATTTTACAACCTTTTTTTCCGGAGAAGTAATCCTTTACTTATTTTGCAAAATCTACTGCAAAAAAGTTGAGTGTTTGGTGAGGTAATCCTTTTTATTTCCACCGCAAAATCTACCTTTTTAAGGAGAAGTAATACTTAACTTAATTTCTATCACTATTTTTAAAACATTTTACTAAACACTTTTACTGTCCAAATTTAAAAAATATTCAAATTTACTTATGCAATTAGCTCGTCATGTCTTTCTGAAAATATAATCTGCGGTATAACCACTCAAATAGAGTTTTTATAATCAAATATATTTGATTTTAAAAAATAAGGACCAACCAATCAAATTTATCTATTACATTCTCTCTCCTAAAACAAATTATCTCTTCTATTTAATTCAAATGCAATAGATAAATTGATTGATCATTGATTTTTAAAATCAAGTATACCTAATTATAAAAACCTCCACCACTCAAATATGAATTATTACTAGATTAAACGAGAGTTCTCTACCATCCAGTCATATTGGACAATAGTCAAAACTAGCTTTTGTTATGAATTACATATTGGATCAAGAAGTACTATAGTTTTCTTTTTCAATGTTAAATTCAAGTAAAAAAGAAAAAAGCAATTAACACACTTGTTTTGGAGCAATAATTATACTATTAATTGATGATTTTACAAAATGTTATTAATGATTGTTCAAAATCTTGATAAAATGAGATTCACGAAATAATTTGTGCCAACATTAATAAGTTTGAAGGTATAGATCATATTCCTTTCCTCAAGACTTCAAAAAATGTTTGTCAAAGAAAATTTTGTTAACAATGCATTAGTTAAAACCATTAGTTTTCATATTGTCTTCTACACTTTTGCTAAACTTGATTAGTTCAAATATTATTTGACATCATTTGTGGCATGCTCTCTTAGGTTTGCATACCAAAGGAATATATAGACTATAGTAACACTAACATCATTTTAGTTCTTAAAAGCTCAATTTTTTTCAACAGCAGTCTTTATGTTTTCTTGATTTTAATAACGAGTGATACTACTCATAATTATAAAATATCTATTTATACTCCTAACAATCTGAAAAATACATACTTACACTCCGATTTAATATTTGTTCATTAAAAACAAATATATTCTTGATTAAAATTAAATATAAAATAAAATAAATAATTCTAAAGACATACACATAAATCTTCATAATACCTAACATTCTATCTTTCGTCATCTCTTAATATTTTTTTAACTTAAAATCCTAAAATTTTAACATTTTTTAAAACTTTTTTGATGTTCTACTTGACTAGGAAGTGATGATAAATGTTATTAGATTGCTCAAAACAACATTGGAACTTAAAAAATAAGTTTCTGATTAGTTTCAAACTTACAATCTTTAAATTTTACTTTTTAACATAAAATATTTTTTTTTAAATGATTTTAATTTTTTAATCAAATATAGTGTATTATGAATAAAAAATAAAAGTTATCAAAACAAGTCACTTCCAATCTATTCTTTCAAGTAAAATATCCCTAGAAAAGGAATATGTATAAAAGAGTATTTTGGAATAAAATAAGTATCTTTAGAAATTTTATTATTTAATTTAATATCTTTAGAAAATAGATAATGGCAAGAAAAAAAAAAAAAAACAAAAACAAAAACAATAAAACCGGCAGAGGGAATCCTCCTGATAATTGTGTACTTCTTTAGCTACAATATTGTATGCCTTCAAGTAAATTGATTTTTTGCCCTTATGTTTTATTGTTTTCTTCTTAACTTGATCATTCTCTTTTCAAGACTAATCTTACAATTGTTTCCGACCAAATTTAATGTGCTGGTACAAATCATGTAAAACAAGATATACACGGTGCATACCGTAACTAGAATATATATATACATATATATATATGTATACACGGGGGGTGAGGAGGGCAAAATTGACAGGATACTCCTTTTATATTATTACAAAATCAAGATCGTGCAAGAAATTAATGCGTATTTGGTAATTTCACTCTACATATGAAAGAAAATTCAAAAAATTGTCATAGTGTATTTAGTTCCTATTAATCGTTGGAGCCCTAATATCAAAACTAGATGTAGCCTTCCGAATATTAGTAAGATCACTCAAATAAAGATACGGTCGTGATTCAATTGAAAGAGACAATCAATAGATGGTAGTGAACAAGACTTATCTAATGTTTTAATTAAGTTGTAATTAGGGGAAGTATGTGCAATGTTGACAAGACTCCTGGTGGAGATGGGAAAAAACAGATTATATATTGATGCTCTTATCCGTATTCTTGTAGACATATAATGCGATAGTGGTACAACAGAATATGGCATCACTCATCAATGCCACCGCCATCATTTTAGCTGTCTCATTTTAGGCCTGCAATTGAGATGCTTTATGTAATTTGAGCACAACACCTTCACCAATGACCCCCTACCTCGACGTGTCTGCCTTATATGAGGACACACATTTTCATGATTATAAAAATTTATGTTAAAAGTTGGATGCATCTTTATTAAAATTTTAAATTGAACCAATTCATAGATCACAGCCATGCACTGTATTTGCATCTTACTAAAGCTGTCGTAAATAACTCCATAGGCACAATACACATGCGGCCATATAAGAGAGCATAAGTTCAAGTGTCATTCGCAGTAATACGGATGATTTTCGCTAGACCTCTCCTGTGTGAGTGAGCAAATTGCAGAGAAGTCTTTTCAAAGTAATAAAGACAATTTTTCCCTTGAATGGGTGCCTGTGATCGAAACCGCACTATAATTACATCCTGGTAGATGTAATTAAGCTAAAAAAAAAAAATTAATAATACACCCCATTAAATATTATTTTAAAATTATAATTTATAATTATTATTCATTTAATTGAGTGAACTTATGGTAGGGATGTACATATAGGTTTAGAGAGGGTGCAAATGTCGATACATAACAGTGTACCGTGGCATCATTTGTCTTCACATGTTTCTTCCTTGTACTACCAATGTTGATGGGTTTGGGCTTGCCTTGGCTGGACTAGCTTGTTTGGATTTGGTTTAACCCCGAAAAGTGGATCAAATGCTGTGCCTGTAAAATTGGTCTTTGGGTATTAAATTTGGGCCCTTAGAGAACACGGGCAGAGACCAACAAAACTAAATGCAGATGTTTATTTTATTTTTAATATAATTATTTTTTGAAACTTTATTTATTTTTTATTATTATTATGTTTTAAAAAAACTATTATCATTATCTAAAATAGGAAGACACGACTTGAAACCATAATGTTAAAGTGTAGTAAAGAGGAATATACCACTCATCAACCTTATTTTGTTAACCAAATATAACTGTTAAATTGTCATATTAGTTTATTACAGAAATATAAAGTATTACATTCTTTAGCTTTTTATGTATGTATTAACACAAGTTAAATCGACTCTTTTTAAACTTTAACGTCGAGTTGGTGTTCTACACGTACTATGTTCTAGTTTGTAAGAGATATAATGAGGTAGGGATCCTATTAAGAACTACAAATATATCAATTATTAAGTCAGTGCATTTTAATTTGTACCGTGGGGCTGCTTTAACTTATTTTTCACTTTATATAGACTGAGAGAAAATTAAGAATTTCATATATACATTTTACTATCAATAGTATATTCATTCTTTTATATACACATTATATTACATTAACAGCTCAAACAAGAGAGAACAATAACAAAAATAACTATTTGCATATCCAACTCCAGAATTGATACTAACTTATAAATTGTTTGATGCCGACGCTGCACAACGGCCTATTAGCTCAGTTGGTTAGAGCGTCGTGCTAATAACGCGAAGGTCGCAGGTTCGAGACCTGCATGGGCCATCTGATTTTACATTTTTAAAGTTTCTCACTTTTGTGGTGGAATGAAAAATGTAAGGGATGGGAATTTGCTGGGATTTTATGGTCCCTTGGACCCTAAAACGTGTCAAGTCAAACCACTTCTATGCATCTCTATTTTTACTTTTATTTATTTAGGAAAGTCTTTATTTGTTTTCTTATTTTGCAATTGCATCGTTAATTAAGATTTTTACTTGTTTTATCATTCATTTAAACAACTAGAAATCTCCTTTTAATTAATTAATTAATATACTTACTTTATTATTCTTTTGTTTTAATTAAATTTCTATGATATATGAATTATATCATTGAGATAGTCACAATTATTCTCTCAAAAGGAAAAATTTTGGGACATCACAATTGCTCCCTAAAAGCAAGTAAAGATTTTTTGGTAAGTTCTTATTTTCGCTAATATTTTTATAAGAGTAGTTTAAGTTTTAATGATGTATGAAAGAAAGTAAAATATAATAATTTTGGTCATTTATTAATTTTTTATGTTGATATCATTAAATTATTAAAAATTTAATAAAAAAAATGTGAGAAAATTCTTGCTCCCTAAAATCCTAAATATGATATCCAATGCACGAAAGAAGGATACAAAATCAAGAGTCGTTTAGTTTCAAGTAATCGAGAAGCTGCAAGAGACCTTTTCCAGCGATATAAGACCAAGGAACAAAGCACAAGGCAACGTCGAAAAAGGCAACTCGGGAATCAATAAAAATCAGATTTTTATTTGCCTGATAAGTTAAGGCAGAGATGAGGTGTGATCATATCCATATTGATATAAGAGGCAAATATGCTAACTACATGCTTTTTAATCATATAAAATATAATCTTTGGAACTTGAAGATGTTTAAACAAAGCCATAAAAGGTAGCATTTCTTTACAAGAATTGGTAATAATACTAATAAAGCACTCTACTAAGCACTAATTGTGTGGTCAACCCAAGTTTAGTTTGATTATCTTTGGTCAAGAATATTCAGTACTTGGTTTATAGATTAGACAAAAATTATTAGACAAAAGTAGTGTTTTCTAAGACTTTAAGATTTTTTTTTCGTTTGGTTGTGCTTATAGTTTAAGCTCATCCCCATGTACCCACATATCTAAATCCTCTTCTTATCTTATCTCATCTTATTTCCTCTCAAAGAGAATTTGTAAACCAAAATTGAGGGCATCCTATTGGATATTGCATGCCAGCAATTAGGGTTAAAGTCACTACATTGGTGAGATAGGGGGACAATGTAGGGCAATGTCCCAAAATGTTGCAGCAAAAGACACAAGGGTTGGTTCTTGTGGGGCCTTTTGCACCCTGAAATCAACACCTTTGATGGGCTAAATTTACATCTAGGTAGGTCACCCATTTGCGATGTCGTGCCTTCAACAAATCCTTGATGAAATTAAATCAACACTTTTGATCTGTTCATTAAACATAAATTGTTGAGTCCACAACCACAACCAACTTTCTTCAAGTTCTAGAGAAAAACAAGGTACAAGACCTTAAATATAAGGCAAGAGATGAGATGCGACTGATGAAAAAACCATGGCCATGCAAGGTAACTTTAAAAATACATGGTGTACAATAAAAGAAAACAACAAATCATCATGTATCCAATATCCATCCAAATATCATATTAGAAACTGGCTAGAGGAGATGAAGACATTGGCTAGCCACGTCACGACAAGGCCTCATCGGCCATTGACACGGCATTCTGATCTTTACTAGCCGCCTAACGGGGGCCTAATTTTGTGGCCAACGTCCCATCGGTTCTCTGTGCCTTTCCTTGTTGTAGGTCCTTCATGGACCTTAGATTTCAAGCACAAGTTGCCTGAATAAAAGAGATTGCTCCTCCGAATTTATATCAACCCACTTGTGGTTTACAATAAATTTTGGCCTTGATCAGACTTATTAAACCACGCTTTATATATTCAAGTATTCAGGAGCTTCACATCATAACAGATATTGATCATCATTCAAACACATAAGTTGAAAGTTAGATTCAAGATGATGGATTTAAGGATTTCAAAATTCGTTAGATTCTTCTTAGATATTCGTCAGTTTGTTGAAAAATCTTATTAAGTTTCTAATGATTTGTAATTTATAAAAAAATGTTCATTACAAAAAACGTCACGTGAACATAAAAATAATCGAACAAAATCTATTTAGCTTAAATTAATTAAGTGAAGGTGAGATTCAAGTTGATGGAATTAAGGATCTCAAAATTCATTAGATTTTTTCTTAGATGTTCCTCAATTTGTTGAAAATATCTTATACGAAAAAGGTCACATGAACATAAAAATAATCCAACAAAGTCTCTTTAGCTTAAATTAATTAGCTGCTGCATACCTAACATCTAAATTTTAGAAAAGAATCCTAAGCTGTTGAGGTGATTGTTCACCTAACATATTCTTTGTATGAGAAAACGAGCTCTTATTGAAAATGGCGAGAGAAAGTGTTACTATCAAAAGCAAGATTATCACATATCTTGTTGAAGAAGGCGACAGACAACAGTCACAAGGCCAAGCACGTAGTGAAATTGTTTTTTTTTTTTTTTTTTTGGGTTTGTTGATAAAAGTATGTAGTGAAATTGTTGCTTTGTCGTGGTAGTGAAATTGAAACTGGACCAAACAACGTATTTTCGACAATATGATACAGCCTCATTACTCTTAACAAATTGACTATTTATTGTATGATCTCATTTAGGAGTTGTACGTGTCACGATCATCTAACTCAGTTTATTGGCATTGTTGAATGTTGATCTAGTATAAGTGCATTTGGACTCACCAAAATGTTGGAAATCGATAAATGACATCACGCATGTCACGTGTGCCCTTTCTGGTTTGCCATTCATGCACGTGTGCTCGTGCCCACACGCACGTCGTATGAGACCACTGTCCCCAACATCGAGGGATGGGGATTTGTGAATTAATGGGCCAAATCTATTGACTAACCCAACATCTTAAAACAAGAAAGTTGTTTACACTTCATTTATATCTCTTCTTTACACTTAAAAGCTCACTACACTATTTTTTTTTTCTTTTTTCCTTTGGTGGGACTTCACTATTTATTTTAGTATAATCTCGACCTGATTTTATATTCCAGCGTATCTAGATTGTATAACAAAGACAGTCGTAGGTTGGATAGAAAGCAAACTTTTGTGTAGTCATGTATGTGTTCAATGTGAACCACAAATATTTTTGCAATGATCTGAAGTTAAAATTTGAGATATTAAAATTAAGAAGGACCTCCTCGCAGATAATTCCAATTTGATAGGCCGGTCCCAAATCAAACAAATAATGTACAATGTGTGGGAGTGGATCATTGTGTTAAAGCTTTTAGATTGGTTGAAATTCCAATTATAATTATTTCATCAAGAGTAATGAAAAGACAGCAAGTTGGGGGGATTAATTTGGCTGAACCGAACCCTTGCCTAATCTCATTAAAGGCCCATGTGAGTTCTGATTATTGATTTCAACAGTGACTTCACTATTTATAGCAGAGTACATTTCTTTGATTAGTTATGTCATCATATATGTTGATAATGATATTTGCAAGATCCATTTATTCCCTAGCAGGAAGTGGGTTTGTGTCACATTCCACTTTTCTCTTTTGATGTCAAAATAGCTTTGAGTTGTCTATGTGAAGAGGCAGTGCAAGAGGCAATAAAATCCCAAGTAACGAAGAAATATGTTGCAAAAGAACATTTATCATTTCCCCACATAGGTATAGCCGAAATCACTGAAAGAATGTGTCTAAATACTAGAGTCATATTGGAATGTGACCCCTACCCTTTTAAGTTACTTGTCTATGTGAAGAGGTAATGCAAGAGGCAATAAAATCCCAAATGACCCAAGTAAAAGAAGAATATGTTGCAAAAGAAACATTTATCTTTTCCCCACATAGGCATAGCCCAATCACTGAAAGAATGTGTCTAAAACTAGAGTCATATTGGAATGTGACCCCTACCCTTTTAAGTTACTATCTCAATTCAAATACTCCAACCCAATAACTCCCCCAAAGAGGAGGCATTCGGATTTTACTGGGCCATGTTTGATTTATGACAGTCAAAGATATCTTAGGAAACAAATTAGCTTTCATGTAAATAAAGAATCCAATTTATTAAAGAGTGAGTTCCAAGCTCTCAAAAGAATTTTGTGTGGGATCTACCATATATCTAACCCTATAATGACACATACAAGTAAAGTTAATGTAGTATATAGTACATGATGATCATATATAACACCATAGCCAACACCCACTCGAAAGCCAATCCCACTAAAATTTAGTTGAATCCTAGAATCCAAGGAAACACAGCTCTTTGCCCCCCACCATACCCAGCACAAGTCTGGTTTTCACAGTATGAGAAGGATAAAAGCTTGTTGCCCTTGTACCCCACTTCACTTCTACAAACTAAAGCACAAATTCACATCAAGTGGGTCTCTCCAAAAACCTCCAAAAACATTCTCCATCATATAATATTGTTGACAGGGCAATTGATTATTTTAAGCTAGCTACCTCCCACTACTCTCAATCATTTCATAGTCCAAACTTATTTCTCTCTCTCTCTCTTATAACAATCTCACAAATTCCTCCTTTGACTCTTCCCTCTCTCATATATACCTTCTACACCTGTGACAAAACTTCCAAACACAACTTTCCCACCCCCATAACAGAAACTTTCAAGTTTCCAACCATGTCCATCACTCTTTCAGACACAGACAAAATTTACAAGAAATCATTCCACCACAGGAATGATTCTGGTGAGCTTGATGTGTTTGAGGCTGCCCGGTATTTCTCGGGGTACAACGAGGCTGCTGGCTATCATTGTGGAACATTTTCTCAGAAGATCATGAGAGAAGACAGGCAAGCATGGAGGGGAGGTAGAATCAGCTTGGATGTGCCAATGAGAGAATCACTTCCTCAACATGCTAATACAGTTAATAATTACCAAAAACAGTCTCATACTATAGAGAAGCAACTGATCAAAGAGAAGAAATACAAGCAACCAAGCTCTCCAGGTGGTAGACTTGCTAGTTTCTTGAACTCTCTCTTCAATCAATCAAGTTCTAAGAAAAAGAAATCCAAGTCCACCACACAATCCATGAAAGATGAAGAAGAGAGCCCTGGTGGGAGGCGAAAAAGGAGGAGCAGCATTAGTCATTTTCGAAGCTCGAGCACCACTGATTCAAAGTCCTTGTATTCTTCTTCGAGTTCTGGTTTTAGAACACCACCACCGTACGCACACACACCTACAAAGAGCTACAAGGATTTTAGAAGCTACTCGGATCACAAGCACGCGGTGTCTTTGACAAAGCACAATAACGGACAAGTAGTGAAACCTGCAGCAGCCATGCAAAATGAGGTAATATCGGACGAGAAACGGAAAACAGACTTATCATGGCTTGATGAGAAATTCAAGATCATTGATGCATACTCAGAGAAACACAAGAGTTTTGGTAACCGGTTTCTAGAGAAAGAGAGGATATGGATTGATCAGTATTCAAATGAAGAAAAAGATTATAGAAAGTTCAATGAGATTGATGATGGTGCAGAGAGTGATTCAAGCTCAGATCTCTTTGAGTTGCAAAATTATGACTTGGGAATATACTCAAGTGGCCTGCCTGTGTATGAGACTACACATATGGACAGCATCAAGAGAGGAGCACCAATTTCCAATGGAGCTCTATGAACTGTACATTTTCCATAAATGTTGATGGTCTCTTTGTTCTTATTACTGTTAGAAGATCATGTGGGAAGAAAAATTTGATGTCGTTAGATTTTGGTTTCTATCCCTATTATTACCTTCTTTGAAACTTCTTTAATGCTTTTTTCTCGGTTTGTACAGTTTGGAATATTTGCTTGTCTTGCCTTTTTTTCTTTTATGGAGTGCAAGAACATGAAAAAAAGCCCACTGCTGGAGTGATTGATTGATTCAATTCTGCCTTTAATAGGGATTTAATTTTTACTCAATCATAATAACACCATGTGCACTTCATCTTTTATTTAATTTTCTTATTTTGGACAATATCGAAAATATTCTATACACGTGTTAGTGACTTAGTGTTGCACATAACATATATATATTCCTTAATTTTTCATTCTCTTTTTTAGATAAATGAAAATTTAACATGACATAATGTAAGGCAATCTTAAAATGTATACATATTCAATATCTAGTTCAATATGTATCATGATATATAACTAGTTAGATGCATGCAAGGAATGTGTTGGGACCTCAATCCAATCTTTCGCTCATTTGTCTTTGTATGGTTTTGGCTTTTACCCTGTAGGGTAGGTAGTATTTTAGAGGTTTGCTCCATGGATTTGAAATATCTTTTGGTTGCAGCCCTCTGCCACCAAGGCAAGTAAGGCAGTCTTAAAATGTGTGCATATTCAATATCCATTTTAATATGTATCATGACATATAACCTAGCTAGTTGCATGCAAGGAATAGATCGTTGAGCTTTTGATGCAAATTCAAGAGGGTTTAGACATTTCAATTTCGATTTTCTTCCTTGCATGTTGTAAAGCACCAAGACGTCCCAATATTGCACTTCATTTTCAGATAAACTCTGAAATTATAACAAGTTTGTTTACAGTGTGACGCACATAGGTGTATCTAATCAAAAGATCAACATCCAAAAGGCAAGTAAGCTTAATTCATTATTTCTCTGTATTGATATTTGATATAAAGCCCAACAGTTTGCCTTTTCTTTTTCTTTTTTAATTCAAAGGCACAACCTTTTGAAGTTACATGAGTAAGTTAAGGTGGCAAAAAGACGTGATGATAGAACCACTCTTTTAATTTTGTGAATATTAGGGACAAAATCTTAGATAAAGCCAAGTTAGACTAGGTTGATTAAAGATTAATTAGTTTGTGATAATTAAATTATGGCCCAACTTTTCAAGCTACATTATTAAGCCGAGGCAAAAAGGAAATCTAATAATGTAATGTTAGAATCATACCCTGCAATAGTACTTAAATAAACGACAACATTTGCATTAAATATTTCTTATAATTTTCTATTAACATAAGCTCTCAAAGTGTTTATCTCTGGTGGGCTTCTCATCCGTGACCCGTGCATCAAAACATATTATTTAGTTGAAATATAAGACATGATATGATAGATGCCTAGATAAATTACTGTTCAAGATGTTAAAATTTAATTTCAAATGTGGTAATTGTGTGCGTGTGCGCGTATAAACATGCGTAAAAAGGTTAAAGCAAAGGGCTTTGATGATTAAACCTTAGGATAGCCTTTAGAAAGAATGATAAGAGAGAAATGATGCATGGGGCACCAAAATTATAAGCCCGTAAGACGGCATGACACACGCAAATGAAGGGTGGGGCACACGAAAGCATGTAAGGATTGAGTGGTGGAGGGCCCTATTCCCTAACATGTAATTATTCGAAATCAATTTAATCACCAAATCTTGATGAAAGAGGAGTAAAAACCTAGCTTTTCTAATGGACAATCAAATCTTTCTTTCTTTTGTTAGAAGCTAATTAATACAAACCCACCAAATTTTACTGTTACACAACTAACTTCACCCATGATACTTTAATTTATAAAAAACATCTAATCATCAACTTTGATTCGCACGGTCATATTATTATTATTTATACTATTTATGATTTATGCTTTTATTAAATATATATACATATAATTTTATTAAAAAACATATAAACGACGTGATATGTTCATTCTATTGAAATATTTCTCTAATTCTAAAATATTTAGAATAATTTAGAGATTCAAGTAAGCTAGCCTAACCATAAAAATGGTAACATATTAATATGATATTGCATTGTCAATGTAGTAACTTGCAAGTAAAGGAGATCTAAAGTGATCAAATCATCCACCTGTATATTCAAGTGATTATAGCGAAGAGGGTGATACAAGCTTGGAACTTAAGGTAAATAATCAACATAACAGCCTTAAGCTGATACAACCTTCAAATTAAGCAGCCAATGAATATTTAATAAAAAAAAAAAAAAAGTAAAAAGATCACAATTTTTACCTGACAGACACTTTAAAAGCTGATTGCAGAGTTGTTCTTTAACCTGCAAGTTGGTACAAGAAACCGTAAAGTTTGTACATACATAGGACCAAAAAAAAAAAAACAATTTTTGGTCTTCCTGACGTCTATACGTAAAAACACAAGTATAAAGGCCAATTTTACAATTCATTATGAAGTTTCACTGGCATCATAGTAGCCGACATCCACTACATTAAACAGTAGAATCATGGACATTGAATTGTAAAAATTGAAACAATTCACAAACTAGAAATTAATTCATTTATTTTTAGTCGGATTATTATTGCGTATTAAAGTTAAGTCAAGTCATAGTAAATTAATAACTTTTACTTTTTGCCCAATATAAAGTTTGTATCACTTTCATTTTTTAAATGATTTGGATTTCAAGGACAATCATAACATATTCCTTTTAAGAAAGAGTGATCATACTTGAAACCTTTAAATTGTATGTACACCCCAAATTTTTGTTTTTTTAAATTTTCAATATCAACCTAAGGTAAAACTATTAAAAAGTACAAGATAGCGGTAAACACAACCGCAAAATCTTAAAGAGACATCCTCTAACTTGTAAATGAAAGCATTGCATCCTTAAATGTATATGAAGATTTTATCCATTTGGGAGTCAAACAATCAAGGTTCATCTCGGCCTGCTGAATTCAACAAGTGGAGGTCTTGACGGGCAAGAACAATAACTCAATGGATTTCATGCAGATGAACACTCAAGGCTTTACAATTAATGTGGGGGAATCTGTTTCTCCAGAAAAAAAAAAAAAAAAGAAAAAGAAAAAGTGGAGGAATCTGAACTAGCTAGTTTGAAGTCCATAATAGTGCTCAACGTTCTTTTTTAAAGATCTCAATATTTTATCAGTCATTGAATATTGTGTTATTGGCAAAGGTTGAGAAATATGAAAATATGTTTTACTTTTGAATGTTCAGTATTTATGCACATTCACAACTAGCTACAACCTAACACACCATCTAGAAAAACAATCCATGAATGATTCATCTAAAACTCGCTTAGTCAAATCTCCACTCAAGCCGCTCCTCTTGCAACCTGAAGCTTCTTTTCCTTTTTCTCAAGTATGCAGCAAATTCCTTCTTTCTCATTGTTCTCTATGAAACTTCTAAAACAATGATCAAAAGTTAAATTATCTAGCAAAACAGATCTTACAAAGTGGGTGTATTTGTTTTTTAATGCTACTAAATGGGTGTTTAATTACAGAATTTTCAGATGAAAAAAATAAAAATAAAAATGAGGGTATTTTTAGTATTAGATGGATATTCTTTATATTATATATTTTTTAAGCTTTATTAAGGAGATATGCTAAAAGGGTGTGCAAACAATTTTTCTTAGGGGCAAATTTGGCTACTCTTCTAGACAAAATACATTCAACATTCTCAACCGAGATAACCATACCCAATAAATTAGGTGGGGTGCCGTTAGAATCAGTCAAAGTTGAGTCTATACCTGTCAATCTAATCATAAAACATGTCCATTCATGACCCAATGTGTAGACATCAGAGGTAACGATCTCGAAAGGCCCAAACACAGAGAAGCAGGCAGCTCAAAATTTCAGGACAATTACATGCCATTAACTCGTCAATTATATATGAGGGTCAAAAACAGTGATAATAATAGTATAAACAACCAATGAGGTGAAATTGCCTATCACATATGTATTGATAAAGTTGTGAGTTTAAATTATATTTTCATTCATGTAACTCAACGTCACAATAACAAAAAAACAAAACCAGAACTAATATCACGAAACTACGTACATGGTAGAGTTAAGATTGTAACTCAAAGAGGGCTTAAGAGTAAAATTAGATTGACAAGTTATGTTTTAGTTAGAAGAAAGTAGGTGATGGAGATTGGAGATTGTGAAAGAAATTGATAGGATGTAGTGGCAGTTTCTAAATATATAATACTAAAAATGTTGTAGATCGTGTGATTCATGTGGAGTTAATTTATTGTAATTATATAGATATCTTTCCCTTTGAGTTTTTGGTTTTTTCTGGAGTCATGGTGATCTTGTAATCTGTCGAGGACTTTGAGGTTGCTTTCAATAAATGGACTGGCCAAAGTAGCATTCACACCACTCACCGCTCGCTATTGCATGATTTTAATGCCAAAATTTGAAAAATCATAGCGTTTGGTCCCCGCAGCCCGCAAACCCACGTACGATGACACGCACTGTGGCCGCTGCCGAGTGGAGCAAATTTGTAGCGTTTTTGGCGTGGCCGCGTGGGAGTAGGCCTTCCCATTAGATCCATCTTCGCAACCAAACGGCTCTTTCGGCATTTGGGATCTATTTATGGGTAATTTTCTCTCCAAGAAATGGAGTAGAAACTTTGTTCTAATTTGGTGACATAAATTCACAAAGACACCAACACCGTCATTTCCTTTTTCATTATTCTTGTCTTATCCTCAGCATCCTCCATTTTTTTTTTTCTTTTAATTAAAAAATATAATAATAATTGATAGTCTTATATTTCTCTTGGTTACACGGGAAGTAAAAAGATTAAAAAAACCAAAAAAGGAAAAAGACAGAAAGAGGGAAAACTGCAGCTTTTCGGTGACAACCAAGTTGAGTCAGGAATTTTTTTTTTTCTTTTAAAATAGTTGAGTCAGGATTTTATTTTAGGTGGGTTAAAAAAATATTTAAATTAATATAAAAAATTTAATTATATTAAAATATTAAGTTATTAAAAAATTAAATATAATATTTATTAAACTTATTATCGTGGATAGAACTCATCGGTATTTTAAGTTATAAAAATTATTTAAAATATTGAAACTATCTTTCGCGTAATCAAAAAATAATTCGTTGAGAAATCATATTCTATCTTGGTGCGAGTTTAACCTTTAATAAGTTAATAAAATAACAAACATAAATAACACAAAGTTTCAGAAAATATATAAAATATTTATTAATTTAGAAACTCAAACTTGACAAGTTTAGATATAATAATCAAGATGAGTATTCAAGATATAGAGTAAAATTTATTGCAACTACATAAATAATATTGCATAATGTGTTTGGATTTAAAATGATGTTTTTGAAAAGTATTTTCATAAATGAAAAATATGTTTTGAAAATAACGTTTTTAAAAGCGATAATGCATTTAGTAACATTTTTTAAAATACATTTCAAAAAAAAAAAGAAGTTATTTTTACTTCGTGCGTTTGGAATCGTTTTGAAAATTGTGTTTTTGAAAACTATTTTCAAGAATGAAAAACATGTTTTAAAAATAATGTTTTTGAAAATATAATGTGTTTGGTAAGATTTCTTAAAAATTATTTTTAAAAATGGAAAATGATGTTAATGTTTTTGATATTGTTTTTGAAAATGAATAAAATAATTGTTTGGAGGGAAACATAATGATTGTTTTTGAAAACCTGTTTCAAAAATTGTGAAAAACATTAAACAAAAAGTTATTTTTCACTTTTTAGTTATCATTTTAAAAAATGTGTTTTCTATTTTTAAAAACATATTTTAGGAAACAAATTTTTAAAAATGGTCTACCAAACACTTTTCAGCTTTTTTTTTTTTTTTTTTTGTTGAAAATGAAAAAAATATTTTTCAAAGTGAATCAAAACACACTTTTCAAAACCTATTTTTCATTTTCCAAAAACAAGTTTTTTATTTCCAAAAACATGTTTTTGAAAACAAACTACCAAACATATTTTCATCCTTTTTTTTCCTTTAAAAAATGAAAAAACATTTTTAAAAATGGAACCAAACACCACCTAAAATTTTTCTATTTAAGATAGGAATGATAAAACCATTTAAATATCATCAAATACTGAGAGGAAAGTATTTTATATTTTTAGATAAAATCTAATTTAATATTGGTGGCTTTAATTATAATAACAATAATTAATTTGATAAATTAATTGATTTAATGAGATGGATATTTTTTTTTTGAAAGATTTATGGGATGGATATTTGATTTAATTTATATACTTTGTATTTAAAAAAATATAAATAAAATATTGAAAACTGGCTGCCGCTCATGCCGCCTGCGGGCACAATCCCACAGTCCTGGCTCTGGTGACAGCCACTCGTGAGTCGTGACAACCATTTTGACCGTGAACGATGGAGACAAATGCACCGTGTGAGTTGTCCTTTTGCTTATACAGATAGACTTGATTGCACACTAAAAACATGAATACTGAACACTCAAATTGATCACTTCAAATATAGTCAAAAAGAAAGGAAGGAGACGGTGTTATAATATCACGCTTGCAATGTGTGGTGCGGAGTTGCATAATAACTGAACAACTTTTGAACAGACTAGAGAGGCATGGCTGGCCTTTAATCAGTTGTCACTCATGTAAATTATGCAATTCCAATAGCTGGTTCTTAAAAAACAAAAGCAAAAAGGTACCTGGTGTCAGGAGCAGAGCAGGTTTCCAGGTTCACTGCCCACCACCACCACTCGTACATTTGCCTCTTTTCTTTTTATTTTCAAAAGACACGTGTTTCCTCACCCACTTCTACAGGTGGCACTCAGGGGTCTTGTCATTCCATAGCAATCATTTCTTTATTCTCGCATTTTCCAAATTAAGCCTCACCTTTTACTTTTTTTTACAAAAACAACACCTATAGTATTTGAATTGCATAAAAGCCCTGTTACTAACTTCTTTTCCAAAAAAAAAAATTTCTTCTGCTTTATCTCAAAAAATTTAATGTACAAAATAGGAATTTCACATTATTTAAAAAAATAAAAAAAGTAAACAAAAGACCTGGACAACATACTTTTGAGAAGCAGAGTATACTAGTACCAGTGGTAGTGGAAATCATGTTGACTCACACTCACTGGCTCTGTCTCTCCTTCTTCCACCATCTCTAAATACAACTCGCTCTCCCTCGCTCTCTGTCTCTATCCATCTATCTATTTATCTATCCATCGCTGGTAAGAAAAAAGTACGCCTTTATTTTTATCCTTATTTGTTGTTCTGATTTTTTTGTTTGTATTGGTTTCCCGGAAGGTGCAGTTAGAAGAAGAGAAAACTTGGATTCTTACAATTGCTATTATGTTTTCCTGCAAATATTTTCGACATACTACTTGAATCAGTTTGTCTTTTTGACTTCTCAAATAGTCTTTCTTTTTTTTATTTTTTTCTTTTGTGTTTTGTGTTTTCTTCTTCATATAGCTTTTTGTGAGCAGAGGTCTGAGTTTTGAGTGTTTTACTCTGTTTCTTGTGATTTTGAAGGTCAAAGTAGTTGAAACTAGTGGTTCTGTGAACTGGGTATGTTTTATTTCGAGCATTGAAGACTTTTGTGGTTGTGTGTTGGATATTTTCCTCATAACATATTGTTTTTTGAAAAAAAAAAAAAAAAAAGAGAAGGAGATGGAAGAAATTTGAAGGTCATGTTTTGTTGGGTTGGTTTGCTGGGTAAGATTTTTGTACAAAATTGGTTTGAGTCGATTCCTTGATTTTTCTCTAAACAACACTGATTGAGCATTTGTATGTTCTTTTGTTTCCCTTTTTCAACGAAACACTGTTTGAGTTTTGTCAAGTGTAAATTTTATGCAGTGTGTCTTTGGTAGAATTAGTTTGATTTATTTTTATGTCTTTGATGCTGTTGCTTATATAATGGCTGCTAAGTATTATACAGAGCATGATGTGGTTGTTTGTGTTTGTTTAGGCATCTTTTATGGTTACTTGTTTTGTGGAATATTGAGTGTTTTTACTTTTTATTTATTTACTTGTTTATTTTTATATGTGTAGGCAATTTACATTATTGCACAGCTTTTGCAACTTTGATGCTATTCTATGATGGAGTCTTGGAGCTATGACTCTGAAGGAAAAGGCCTTTTGTTTTCTGGTGAAGTTGACTTACATGTTGACTCTTTTGCAAGAAGTACAAAGACATTGGTGGGCTGGGAAAATAAACCCTCTTGCAATTTTGATATCAATAGGCTTATTTCTGAAAGAGATGCTCATGAGAATATAGAATTTATGGATCATGGTTATACTGACTTGACAAGAAAACCTGTCCATAGTAAGCCAAGTGCAGGTACACTTAATGCGGAAGTTGGTTGGGATGTTACTAAAAGGGTAACTAGGCCTAGTTGTTTGGTTACTTCAAATTCATTTTATGGGGAAGTGGAATCAGGGTCAAAGATTTCAAGTTCCTGTATGGAGTCTAGTCAGGATTCAACACTCATTGATTTGAAGCTAGGGAGATTCATTGATTGTAGAGATATACAGAATGGTGAATTTTTTCAGGAAAGATCAATTGTATCTTCTGTGCATCCATCATTGACGACAAAGAGAGCTCGTGCGACAAGTTCGTGCTCTCAAACTCCCCTTTGCCAAGTTTATGGCTGTAACAAGGATCTTAGCTCCTCTAAGGACTACCACAAACGGCATAAAGTTTGTGAGGTTCACACAAAGACTCCTAAAGTTATCGTTAACGGCAATGAACAAAGGTTTTGTCAGCAGTGTAGCAGGTTGGCTTCTCTTTTTCCCCCCTTTGGTCTTCAAATTTGCTTTGCTTTTATTGTATTTATTACCTGATAAATATCAAAGCAATTTCTTATTTAACATCACATGATTATTCTGCTGTTGCATTTAGAATTGGCTCATAGAAATGCCTGTAATTTCATTTTGAAAATTCTGCGTGAACCACTATGTTGAAGTCATAGTTCATTTGAGAAACAAAACTTATATCAAGTGATAGAAAGAAATATTATTTAGAAACAAAAGGAAAAGGTTTTCTTTATGCACACAGGATGTACCCAAATGTTATTCAGAATTTAGCCTAAAAGGCAAACAGACCCTAGAATGAGCAAATGGCACTGCCATATCTCATGAGTGAGCAAGGGCAAAGTGAAGACAGTTGACAGATTGGCACGCTGCTCAAGCAATTTCTTGCTTAATTGTGTTAGTTTAGTGCTTACAACTGCTAGAACTGTGGTCACAAGTTAGCTATATTTCTCAAAATCCATCTGCATGTTGCTAAATGGGCATCAGTGAATGGTCATAGGAGTTAGGACCCTCTGTAGAAGAAGGAAGTTTGAGCTTTATGTGTAGTAGTACTGATCATGAATGAAAAGAACATAATTTGAACATCCCAATGCTATAAATCTTAAGTTGCCAATTCACTGCCTCAGGCACTCAAATGAGCTCAAACTAGATGTAAAACCGTGAGAGATGAAGATTTATTGTATAGTCATGTGTTAGTACCATGGTCTTGGGTTTGATATGGCTGTTGCTTTGTGTTAACACTTCGTTCAACAATTGTGCATCCTTTTTATGGTTAATCTAACTACACATAATCTTGTCGATCCGTAACTATCATGAATGAAGAATCTTTGATTATTTTCCTTTGCTCTGTTCATCGTTCTCCTTGCCTCTCTATTATTGTTGGTTCATTTCCTTTGTTAAGTCAACTTTCTCATTTGTCTTGGCAGTATGACAGCAGTTTTTTTTTTTTTTTTTTCCCTAAACAGGTTTCATTTACTGGCTGAATTTGATGACAGTAAGCGCAGTTGTCGCAGGCGCTTGGCTGGACACAATGAGCGCAGAAGAAAACCTCAATTCAATATCCTATCTGGTAAACAACATAAGTTGCTGCAGTCATATCAAGGTATGAACAATATGTGTTCTCTAATATGCTAAGGAATTGTGGCTCACTTACATACTCAAATTCAATTAAATATACATGCCTCATTAGTAAACATTCTGATCTGCTATAAAATTCTATGGTAGTTGATCATCTCATGATGCGTGCTCCTTGCTTGAGAAACCGTTGTTGACATCTTTTACATCTTTTTCGGTTGTGGGTTACATTTAAACCCGTATTTCTTTGAGACTTACAAAGCTTGCTGAATGTAAGGATGATATACCTCGACAGTAATTTTGAACAGATCAAAATTTTTTTTTGGTCTGCGGCCGTTCTTAGTGATTGAAGTCTTTGAAACAGCAACCAAGCGAATGCATTACAGATATGGACTTTGATTTAACTCATATAAAAGGATGAAGCCATCCTATTTTAAAGACTAATATGCACGTTGGGCATGTTTCACGCACTGATGATAGTACTGTTTAATTTATTGTTAGTACTTCGTCACAATGATGGAAAAGCCACTCATGGCAATAATATAGTTAAGCAGAATATAACCTTGCAATAAATAACTTAGTTTAAGGAGTTAGAAGGATTTTGAGAAAGTATAGTTGAATAGTAAGTGTTAATTTTTTCTGCGGACTGTAAGATCTTCAGTATAATTATGACTTGCATACATAAGTTTTACAATTAAATATTCCCCCTGCTGCGGATTTTGTCTGGTAGCACTTAACTATTAGAGGATGATAACTTATATTAATTCCCACTAATGGTGTACTTAGCCCTTGGTTTTGAAGTTTTGACCTGGTCAGGATTTACGGCTCTATAAAAAGAAAACTTTCCATCTTAGGAGATTTCCTTATTCCACATATAAAACAAAAGAGTGGCCAAGGGAGAACCCATAATGGTTCCTTTTATTGTGCTTTTATTTAATTATCTTTTGTACAAACACTTTGAAGTTTTTAAAAAGAAGGTAATCATCCTCACTTGACATCGATCTGATTGGCAAGTCACTTATAGTGCAACAAAAAAAGAAAAAAAATAATATAGTTTTAAAAATATTATGGCATGACAATGATTTGTGTATAACAATCTAATTGTCCGTGATAGTAGTCTAGGAGAATGATATTATCCTCTTCACATATGATTGTAAAATAAATAATGATACGTGCAAAAAGATAAGCTATCTGACCCAAGGAAAGCGACTATTCTTTTGGGGTCATTCAGTGACTAGAACTCAAATTTGAAGCAGTAATTGCGTTCTCAGAAACAGATTGTAAAGCAAATTATGCTCACAGGTCTTTGGACACTAGGATCAATGTTGAGTATGAAGGCCTTTGGAGGCAACTTTAAGGTAGCATGAATTCATTTGAAATAAGATACATGCATGAAACGGTTGCATAGGTTTCTAAAATGACACACAAGTTCAAGGCAATAATTACAACTGTAAGCAAACTGAGAAGTTGAAAGAAAAACACAGCACTGTAACATTCTAATTTTGTCTTCACTTTTCTCCACCAATTGTAAATAGGTTACTGTGCAAATTCCGGTAGTTACTAAAAGTTATTCAAGCTTAAAAGTTTTTTAAGTATCCTTATATCCTTCATTATGTCTCTGTGGATTGTGGTTCATCAGGTAACCTTTATTCATCAATTATTCATTGTGTTTGGATGTTTAATAAAGTTAAAGATTTTCTTAGAGTATCCAAATCAAATCCTACGTCTCTGTGGAACTTGTTCAAGTTCATCAAATAGCATATTTTTATAATCAATTATGTTCACAAAACTTTTCATTTTATTTATTCAATAGAGATTATATTAATTGCTTACTGTCTAATATGGATACAGGTTCAGCAGGCACCAAGTTTTTGGGGACCTCCTTAGCAAAGGGAGCATCTTTAGTTTTTCCTGACATCCTTCCATCTGGTATTATTTTCCCAGAAATATGTGAACAAGCTTATCCATGTAATCATCTTAAGTCTGAATGAAAAACATTCTATAATCGTCTTACTCTACTACCGACTATGTGCAGTTGCTAACAAAATATTTCTCCATGTACAAGGTAATGGGAAACGCTCTGGTACCGAAATTCTTCCATCGGCAACTAAAGGCTGGGATTTTTCTAATACTGTATCAGCTGTTCAAGGATCATCTGGGATTTTAAGCTCTAGCTGTGCTCTCTCTCTTCTGTCAGCCCAATCACAGAACGTGTCAAGCCATTCAACAGGAATGCTCATGGCTAAGCCCTTGATCAATCAAGTTAGTTATACCCATCAGCGTCCAGATCAAATTTTTGATAAAACTTCAGGTGTAATGTCTTTGGAAAAATACACAACAAATGGATTGTATTTATCTGGAATGAACTCCATGGATAATTCTCAGACAGGATCCATTTTTGTTCCTAATGCTAGTCATGTTGTTAACCTGAAAGTCGAAGCAGATGAAATTTGTCAAGAGTCGGATCTCTTGAATGCCAAGTATTCGCTTTCTCCTGAACGTGGATCTACTGTCGATTTGCTTCAATTGTCTTCTCATCTTAGAAGAGTGGAGCGACAAAGGAATTCCCAGCAATTTAATCAGCAGAATGAAGATTGCTGTTTCCTGACCTCATAAGTGGTGTGAGATGAGCAGGGTGTGTAGGCATAATCTTTGAAACATACTAACGATAACTGTCACATGACTGTACGACATATGTTATTATATTCTATCTGTCTTGATGACTGAACTAATTGATTTTCGTTGGTGCAGTTTAAACGAAAGCGATTGAAGATGCTTTTAACTAATTGAATTGTGCATTCAGTGAAGCAGACTTCCAGATACAATCAACAGTTCCTTCTTTGAGTAGGTAAATAGCAGGAAACCAACCTATGTGCATTTGTTCTTGTAAAGTCCATTGGTTTCTTTTTTTTCCCCTCAACTTTATTGTCAGATATCATGGCGATTTAAGGATTTAATTACTGAACTATACAGCTACTACATCATTGAAGGACATATGTTTTTGTAAATTGTCGCCGATCATTCCTTTGCTATACTGTTAAACGCCTTTGATTTGTGAATATAAGATCTGCCAGTTTAAAGATTGAATTATCAATTCTTGAACTACTGTATCTTGAAGACTTGTAGAGATGTGGGTATGCTAATCTAAGGATTGAATTATCAATTCTTGAACTGCTGTATCTTTGTAGACATGTAGAGGTGTAGATGTTCTTTGACTTAAAAAATTCAGTGTCCCAGTCACTTTGGTTGCGGTGAAGAGGCCGGTTTCAAAGGACAAACTAAAAGCGAATTTGACAAAGGAATCTTGTGACACTAATTCAGTATTTTATGCAAAATCTTTTACATCGGATGTTCATGGGGCTTTCAAAGATATGTTTCAACAATAGGCTATCTTTCATGGTGTCTATTTTGAAGTGTGATGCAGCCTTTGCTGTTTGTGGATGACAATTTGGTCCAGGGAACATTCTCTTACAGCCACTACTTTTTGGATCAACCATCCCAAATTAGGCCAAGTTTGAAGATTTCCATCTAAAAGATATTAATAATTCTTGGAATGGAATCTGAGATTTCTGTACATTTATTCAATAACAAATTTGTAAACAGGGAATTTTATTTTACTTCCTATGGTTTGGAAAATATCAGGTATTTAAAGTTCTTTTGAAAATAGTTCATTTTGTTTATAATTTTTTCAAAACTTTTAAAAGATGTTTAAATCGTTGGTTAACTGATGATCAACGATAATTTTAAGTAATTTAAATTATAATTTGACAATTAAATTTATAAATTTATTGTTTTATGAGAGTAATAAGATAATTTATGTGTCGTTAACGATCATCAAAAGTAAAATTGTCTTTAAACTTATTTTGTTAATGTTGGTTGTTAGTTGATTGACGGTTTGGGCTTTTGAAGAGTTTTGAAAAAGTTAAGGATAAAAATAATTATTTTTTTAAAAATTTTAAAAATCTGATATTTTTTAAAATTTTAAAAACTAAAATAGAATTGTTCCATATATAAACTGAATCGTCAAGGGTTTAGAGCTATCAAGAGTTTGTTGTAAACGAAAAAAATATTGTAATATGAAATATTGAGATTCTACGTATAAAGAAAATAATATTTTAAGGTATTTTAGTAAAAGTGGGAGGGCGCATCTCTTATACTTTATCGGAAATCATTTTTTTTTTTTTTTTTTTTTGTTTTTTGAAAGCTATCGGAAATCATTTTGTTGTTCAAATTCTAAGGGTGAGTTGGTAAAGGCACCATCAGACATCAGAAAAGTTCCAAGAATGAAGTCAACAATCCCCATGACAACATTATTTTATAATATTGCAAAAGATTACAAGTTGATGATAAAAGTAATGAGATCCTCTGATTCACCAAATCTTTGCTGCCAAATAAATTTATGATTAAAGCCAGCAATCAAGGGGGAGAAGGTTGGCTATTGGCATGTGTGTGGCCATGTGCTTCCAACTTGTGACTCACCTGATACATGGGCACCAATAATTTAATGGAACACATTTCTAAACTTTTCAACTATTATTCAACTTAATAAGCCATTTCATGGTTTTGAGCTTGGCAGGATCTGCAAGATTATTCTGCATTGCAATCAAGTCTGTACTTGCACTTAATAATAATAATAATAATAATAATAATAATACAATTTATATATCACTATCATTTGAAATGAAGTTAGATAAATAATTTAATCAATCTAGTATTAATTTAATTATTTTGTGTCCTCTAAAAGCTTTTTTTTAATTTATATTTTAGGATGTTAGTCAAATGAGAGTGTTGAACAGAATGGACAAATGCCTACAAACTAGAAAGCAAATTCAAATATGGTTATGTGAATATAAAAAGAGACTTTACTATTCATTCTCGTTTTAAATTCATATTTGTTATCCATGATTAAGTCAGATAAGTAGTTACAGTAAGATATATAGTAATCGTATGTTTATTATTATTAATATTAATTTGTTATTAGTTGAACAATGTCTTTATTAAGTGTAGATACATTTTATTAGTATGCAGGTTCTTTTTATTATAATAATCATACTCAAGTTAATTTACTATGGAATATTATTGTACAAAATAGAATATTACTAGCACATTACCTCTTAATTACAAATGTGTAGAATCAATATTTTGTAATGGGCTAAATTCTAAACCAAAATATTTTTTGGACGTTGAAGGCTACAAGCAAGAATTTGAGTAGTGGGTCTGGCTTGTCTAGTCAGTTCTGTAACATGAGCATAAGTTGTTGCTGAACTTTTTGCAGCTCTACCTTGCTAGGCTTCTATGTTTGGCCAAGACAGAGATGCTCCAATTTTGGTCATTGTTTCTAGTGTCTGATGGTCAAGAGATCTGAATAGTACATCTTTTTTAGAACCGATCGAGTCTTTTGCACCAACAACATTTTCATTCTAGCTATTACTGCGTATTAATATTACTACTTCATCTGACAATGAGGTTGTTTCTAACATTTAAATGCGTGTATAAAGTAAAATTCTATTTTTAAATTACAATATTATGAGTTATGAGTAAATGGGTGTCAGGTGAATTTTTTTGGGTGGCAATAGCTTCACCCTTATTATTTTATTATTTTTTCTTTTACAAAAAATTAAGAGAGCTAATAGTTAGATTTTTGTATCCTTTGAGTTTTTCTCTTTGTTTGTTTGTTTGTTTCTTTAATCTTTGTCTTTTTTTTTTTATAATTTTTTCTTTTTATTTTTAGGTTAGATTTTTTGCTTGTCTGCTCGTTTTGATCTTACATTATATTTATTTGTCCATGCATTTATGAGCACATAGATCATCTTTCAATTTATTAAGATCTTATTTTCCTAGAGGGAGTCTAGGAAGACATGAAGATTGCTTGTTTATGAAATACAAGGAAGGCAAACTAAAATAAGCTGAGATCACTAGTTAAAGGCCTACGGATAGACAGATAAGAGGATCACATCAATAGGAGTATAAGTTAAAAGATAGCTTGAGAATATATGCTTAATCTTACAGTAGATCATTGTGAGATCATTAAGAAAAGACCTAGGGATAGATTAATAGAATAATAGTTCAAGAGAAGTGAGTTCTTGTTCATCAACTTAAGGGTGTACTTATTTATTTAGTGAAAGTTTGTGACAAAATGACCAAAGGTGTCAATTCTCATGGTTTTTGCCTATTTGAGTTTTTCATATAAAATCTATGATTTAATTTTTTCTTCTCTTCTCTTTTAATTTTAAATTGTGAATAAATTTTGATGAGAACTACTTCAACTGTCTCACACCTAGCCTTTTTTTTTTTCTCAATTTTATTAATAATTGGTGATGTTCAAGGTGGTTGAGCATATCTCTATTCACTAAAGTGTTGAAGATTTGAATTCCCAACAAGTGTATTTTAAAGTAGGGTTCAATCCTCATCAAGCATATTTCAAAGCTTGTGTGGATAATTTTCTCCTTTTATTATAAAATCAATCGTCTTTATCTATAAAATAAATATCTGAATCTCAAAAGTTTTATTTAATTTCAATAGCTCTGTGATCCATTTGATGTCAATTTTAATGAAAAAAAATACAATATTATTATTGTAATTATTCTATGCAATTCTTATTTTGGTTGTTTCTGTTAATGTTTGGTTCGCTATGCACTTTCTATGCTTGTTGGTTTTTCTAGTAAGTAGTACCCAAACTCCTTTTCAATTTCTTCTTGAGTATTATTTTGATTCCCTCGTAATTATTTTTGCTTCTTTAATAATATTCTATAATGTGGCATCAAATGTTTTATAGAGAAAAAATCCCATAAAATGCTACCCAAAAGCTTGGGAGTTTCTAAACCAGCACTTAAAAACAGAATTAAGTATAATATCTAAGTGAATTTACAAGTTAATTTGCTCTGCTCTTTCGTTAATTCAATTTAGTGTTTCTTTCTTTCTTCACTTCTTCACTCCTTTTTAGTTAACGTATCTTCACTTTAACAACAGAAACTTATAAATCGATGCTTCTTCTTCTTAAATCTCTAGAGCTCACTCAAATTTACTAAATCTAACTCCTTTTTCCTGTAGACTCACTCTCCTTTCACTTAAACATTGATCTCTATATAGAACAACATCTCTTAAACATTGATCTATATATAGAACAACATGACCAGATAAAAAAGACAAATTTCAATTCCTCTAAAGATAAATATTAGATTGTACATCATTTCAAAAAAATCAGTCTCAAACATTGCCAATGCCTAACAACTTATGTAAACACACCAACAACTTTCACTAAATTAGCAACAAGGTGATAGAGAAATCCGGATAAAATATTTTATGAAAAATAGTCATAGTTTGCATAAATATGATATAATTTGCGATGGCTAAAAATAGTTGGTGAAAGAATAATGATGCAAAGCTGAAGGATAGCTTGTTTGGTGGAAGTTCATATTGTTTCCTCGTCATCCAAGTTTGATTCTTGTGAAGCATAAACACTTTATTATTATTATTTTTCCCTTTTGACAGAGTAAAATAAATTTGTAAACTAGTATTGAACTTGGTAACAATTCAAAGCGTAATCCCCTACCACCAGATCAATTATTGTTCATTTTTCACCATATTGATTTACGAATTATTTGTAGTTATCATAACTATGATCAGACTTCATAAACTAATAAATTTTCATAATCTAGAATTCAAACCTTGGTTGCACAGAACTATGCAATTTACTACCAAACTATCTATCTTTGTTTTTAAGTTATATTCACTTTGCTATACACACGCACTATCGCAGACTATGATAAAAAAAAAAAGCTTAAAACTATTTGACTTCTTAATAAGAGTGAATCAGGGTCAATTTTACCTAAAAAAAATAGCAAATGGTGAAATCGTACTATTAAAACTTGTTCTAATTTTTAATGTTATTTTTTTTTTTAAATATTCGTGAACTCATGTTTACATGCAAAGAACTAAAAGAATATTTTTTTCAACATAAATATGTAATAGTTTATAGGAATATATTTATATATACAATAGATTATTGAGTGACACAATTGTCATGAGTCTATGACATTTGTTATCAACTTATCATTGATGTACTTTTTACAGCTATATATGCAAAGTTGTTGTATGTATTAGTCATGGTTTACCTAGCAAATAAAAAATGTTAATGAAATAATTAAAACTACAAATTGTTTGAATGATTAATGGGATGAAACATCTTATCTGTTTAATGGTCCTTATCGTGCCAAAGACAGGACAATAATTAAGCTTGGCTAGGTGAAAAATGTGTATCTCTAGGTAAGCAAATAGGAGGATTTCAAAATAATTTTTTATGAATTGTGTTAAATATTTTTAGAATACACATTAATAACATATTTACTAATCATGAATTCAAGATATGAAAATAGAACTTAATTAAAAATTTTGAATTCCATTGTTTACTAATTTTTTGGGGAATTATATTACCTAGATACTATATTAAAATCAAGAAGGTTGAAATCAAGTTCTGTTTACTGATTAAAAAATGCAATTCAAGTAATTTTACTAATATACCTTTAATTAATATTTTTATATGTGATATACACGACCCTTTTTGTAAGTATCTTTGTTTTATCCCTATTTTTAAATTTAATAAACGTTGAAAAAAAAATTAATTTGATTCAAATTTTAATTCCTAAAAATTAATAAACAAAGAGATATAATATCGTAATTTAATTCTAATTCATTTTCATTCCCTATTGACTAGAACTTATTTTCCTTTTTCTTTTTCTTTTTTTATTCCTCATCAGTAAAGGCTCCCTAAAAGATATATTTAATATTTTAAATTAGATAAAAGTAAAATTATGAATTTTAAAATTTTGAAAAATTATAAACATCTTATTTTTATCTGATTTAGAATATTAGATATTTCACATGTGTCATTTATAAAAGAGAAAATAGGACATCTTTCTAAAATGAAACACTAGCTTTATGGATGTAATAAAAAAGTAGGAAGCTAATTTACAAGGATTAGCCTAAAACATAGTCATAATAAAAAATAATACAGGGTGTTCCAGCTCTCGCGCATTAATTAAGAAAAAGAAATTAAAACCATCAAACATGACATGAAGCACTGATATATAGGAAGACAAATATGTTTCGAGACGTGAAGCAAAATCCATCCACCTGCTCATGATGTTTCAAGTACTTTAGGCCATGTTTCAGCATATTCTTGGTTAAGACGAACATTACTTCATTCCTACAATATCCAAACCCTAAAAATCAACTCATCAAAACAAATACTTAACCATTTCAATTGAGGGGGAAAAAATTTCTTTTTAATAGAGGATTGCCTCTTACATTGTTGTTGCTCCCGGAAGATGACCCGTTAAGGGAATTCGGAATGTACCTAGCCCACTTTGTATGTATAACAAGTTATTAAATCACATATGGAAAAGACCAATATTTCGTTTTAAGAGGAAATAGATAGACTAATTCAAACATGAGCTGAAACTGTAACTTACATTTTTGGCTGCTGTGCTAAAAGCTTCTCGATGTGGTATCTCAGGATTAGCCGCTTTGATGCGTTGTATCTCTTCCCTTGCAAATGTGAAAGATAGATAAAATTTTATATTTCTTGCCCCTTTTTATTTTTATTTTTGGTAATATATGTGTTGAATCATATAAAGTTGTAGCAAAAACTAGCAAGTCAGAAATGTAACATCTTGATAGTTCTTTAATTGAAAGATAACACTTAAGCATGAAGAAAATGCATCAAATTCCAACTAAAATAATTTTTATTAAAAAAAAAAGGCCAAAACTTTAAGCAATAGTGCAAAAGGTCTTCTCCCTTACTTCATGAAACGGTTGTAAGCAGATGGAAGCCTGTGTTTCTTCTCAGGTGCTGCGAAGAAAAAGGAGATAAAACTGTTGAAAGGTAGATTCAATAATTTTAACTACCATGTATATAACAGAATAAGAGTTCATACGTTTGACAACAAATGGTGCTTTGGGGGATAATGGCTCACTAGAAGTGGATGATGACGATGATGAAGAATTTCCCAATTTGAAATCATTGCAAAAGCTTTGCTTCTCCTAAAACAAGAAACAACCACACGCCTTCCATCAGTAGACAATAGTATACAGCTTAATTTATTTAATATTTTCTATGATACCCATTTATAGAACATACTATGTTTATAAAAAGCCAATATGAATTGGAAAATTTAGTTCTCTTTTTTTTTTGTCGCTATTGTCCTGTATTATTTTCAAGGGTTTGACTACCTTATTGGTAATATAATCTTACCCATTAATTACATTGATTGAATTAATTGTAAGAGTGATTATTAAAACCAATCCAATGATTGTAATTATTGGGTAAAGTCACCCGACTAATAAATAGAAATGAGGTATAACATCAATGTTATTAACTTATTTAAAAGGTTACCATAGAAAAGATATTAATCACTGTTAACTTTCAGGGCCAAACAGTATTGTTAATATGTTATAACTATCATTTATACATTGAATATATAATATTATCGCGCATTGTTTTAATCACCACCTTAATGAATTACTAAACAATGCACCATGTTGAAAGAAAGCTAAGCAGTAGCTATTCTAGTTTTCCCTTTTCTTCCTTTTCTACTTCTTATCTGTGATTGTTGTGAGTGTGTACAAGTTTGGAAATTTCTTTCTTTCTTTTTAATTGTTATTGTTTAATAATGTTCTAGTTTTTCTCTTCGTTGTGGATCTTTTTTTTTTTTTTTTTTTTCTTTTAATAATCTTTTTGGATCGATTTATATATGGAGCCATACCTGAAAAGTGAGGCTCATTTGGCATTGACCTTGCTGTGGAGGTTTTGTGCTGAGAAAGGAGAGGTTACTGCAGTGGCCACATTTCACAGTCACCGTGTCCAACAACCGTTTGCATGGAATCCCAACCTACAAACAATCAAAGCAAATACAAAGATGATGAAGAAGAACAACAACAACAAAATTTGTTGAAGAATACATATGATCATCAAAAGTCCATCCATATCCCTCTCAACATATAAATCATATTTAGTTTGTCTCTAATCTTTCATTAGGCAAAAAGAACAAATATAAAATACGAACAAAAAATGCAATTATCTCATGATAGAATATATATACCTTGTTTTTTCTTGGTGGGTTAAATATCTTTATTATTTGCATGAGACATATAACGGTAGATATACAAAGAAGAAATAATGATCATATATGTTGCTTTCTATGGCTCTATAACCTTGTATCAAACAATAATAGCAAAGGCAGATGTAATTGAGTACGTAAAAATACCGCAAGAACAGTGTTGCAGAAGTTGCAGCGGACATAGCAGAGATGCTCAGAGGGAGGAACTTGGAGGTCCATCGGAGACGTTCTCTTCTAGATTCATTTTCAAATGAATGAACAAGTTATTAGGTTTTGAGAGGTAAGAAGAGAGAAGCTTTAGGGTTTGTGTGATTTGATAAGAGAAAAATGTGAGTAGTAAATAGAGGCCAGTGTGTTGGAGAAATATGAGAACAGGTAGCGTCAAAAAGAGAAAGATAGGGTTACTATACTAGTCAAATTGTACATGTACCACCTTTTCGCAGAGCTGATGTGTTTGCATTCCACGGGTGCTTTTGTTGCTTAGCCTCTACTAATCCCTACATACTGGTGCAAATTTCACCCTATTATTTATATAGTTTTTTTTTTTTTATATATATATAGAAAAAAAAAAATAAGAACTCTAAAAAGAGTACTAAAAGAATTTTTAACATCACTAATTTGTGGACATACCCTTCGCAAACTAAAAATAGTTGACGAAGGTATGCTTGTGAATTAGTGTGCTAAAAATGTTACATTTTATTCCTAAATATTATTGTTAAAATTAGCACTTTTTTGTTTACTATTTATTATAATTTTTACTTATTTGTATATCTTTTTCTATATATACTTCGTAAATTTTTTATTTACATGGTCTTTTTATTTCCATTGCATTGTAGATTTATATACTACATCCATTAATTTATAATAAAATTCAAAGAATAAAAGATTCCATTTAATAAAAGAAAATAAGTTAATCTGAAATCTATATCTATAAATAAAGAAAACTGTGTTATTGTTATTATTACTATTAGTGGATCGTATCTTAATAACTTTTCAAACTTCAAAAGTGGTTTTTTTTTATTTTATTTTTATAAAATAATTTATACAAAACGTATAGATAGTTCTATAAATCAATTTCTATTTTTTTCCTCCTGAAGAAACTTCAATAAATCATCTTATTAATCAACTTCAATCCTTTCAATATTTATTGTGGGTTAACATAATTAATATATTTTATGACCCTTTAATATATTGTATATTGAGTGATTTTGAGAAGGCAATTATTGCATATGAAAATTTAAGAAAAAGGTATGAACCTAATTGTGGGAGTTATACAAGCAGTCCAACATATGTCACAAATTTCTACAGTAATGATTTCAACCGATTCCATTTCATTCAAATCATAGAACCATAATTCAGAACGAATATACTAGTAATAATTATCTTAATTACATGTCAAGGCAGCTTATTAGTTTACTAATTTCTCAAAAAAGGCTTATTAATTTACTAATTATTCGGCTAATAATTTATTGTTCTCTGCTTCATCCTCATTTTCTTCCCTTACGGCTCTATTGGCAGAGTTTCCGAACTTTAAATCCTTCCTTTGTAATATGGATATGCTTTGGACTTCTTAAAGTTTTTAAATCTGATTAAATCCAAGCAATCATAATATTTGATAACTAAAATATTTTAGCACAAATTTTAAAATTAGTATCAAATTTTTAAAATAATTTTGTAACACTATTAACATTCTCACAATAGTTTTAATATTTTTTCAGTACTTATTATTTATTACATATTTGATAGGAAAATCTGATCACCACTGTTTTATTGGCGATCGAGTGAGTGATGGTAACGACGGCTCCACATAAATGACAAGAGACATTAGAGGCTGGACACATTGCAGAGCTTGAGAACATGTCAAACATGTATTGGACATGGAGACAAAGTACGAAGTACAGTTAGTTCCGAACTTTATTGGTTTGATCAATGAATTGTTATCATTCAGCTCTTAGATATTGGTTCCTTTTGCAAACGACAAAACCACATTAAAGAAAAGAAAGAAACTATTTATATACATATAGTGATTTTATATGTAAGGATATATGTACAAAATTTATTGGGTTAGGTAGTAGCTTTTGTTACATCCATTTAATTCCCCTTAATTCAAACCGTCCAGTCCATGATTTAGTTTCATCTTTTGGCCGATTATTGAATGTTGCGTGAGAGTACGAAGTTCCTGCTTCACTCCTTAAATTCTCCTCTTAATTTGGAGCCTTACACAAATCATATGTATATCTGAATACACTACTTTAGCTTTGGTTATAAAAATGGATTAACACTGCAAAACATATAGACAATTAAGGTTCAATATTATTTTCTAAACCGGACCAACCTCTCTCAAGGGTGTAAACAGAATGCACGAAAGTAGTACTAACCTACATCGGGTATGACCTTTATATAAATGACAAAACCTAGCTATAGAAATCATGTTTTAACCCTACCAGTTGGTTAGAAATAGGGGTGCCCATTTGTGTTATTGTGCTGTGGGTGATAACATCGATCGTGTTGTATTCACAAGATGGGGAGAAAATTACATCCCAGTAATTAATTCAAAACTGTATTAATATTGAAATATAAATATCTATGTACGTATGCGTGCATGGAATAATTTAACACAAACACTAGGCTACATAGACAATTATAGTAATATAGATATCTTAATTCTTCTTAATTGCCACGCTAAAAATAATTGTGATTTGTGATTTGGGAACATGGTAGACAGAATAGATTAAAAAAACGTGATTGGAAATTTAAAAATAAATAAATAAATAAAGAGGAGTTGAATAAGGGATGAAAAGATAGTGAAGAGAAGAGCACCTGTGGGTGCAACCCATCTTTTGTGGGTGCAACGTTAAAGAAGGAAATTTGAAAGAGACAGGAGCTGAAATCACACGTCAAAATCAGTAGTAGCTAGCGAGAGAAAGAGAGATGGGTTTTGTGTCTTTTTAGTGACGGGATGGGACGATTGATGAATTTCCATAGATGGAAAGCAAGCTATATAGAGACTTGGTTTCCTAACCTTTCTTTGCTGGTATAAATCGACTTTCCCAAGGTGATGACCTATTATACAGTCCGATGTAATGTTGTTGCTTTTATTTACATACATTTTACTTTTATTTTATATATAGGGAGGCATGCAATTTCTTGCCCACGAGATTCCCATGTCTTCTCTTCCACCTTGTCTGACCTCTTCACACTTACAGTCTCTCTTTATTAACAGATTTGGACACAATCATTTGATCTATGCTCATCCCCATCTCTTATCCATATCAGGTAACTATGATTAGACATCTCTCTCTCTCTCTCTGCAAATAAACAGTTTGCTTTTCTCAACAGAGGAATATATAGATACTAACACCAAGAAATGGATTCTATTTATTATAAGTTTACAGTAAATAACGTTACTTATCCTGTTTTTACTCTGTAAATGGTCTAATTTAAGTGAGTTTTGTTATCTCTAATCTGTTGTATGTATATAGCTTGACCTCCCATTTTGTTTCCCCTCCTCTTTGCGGAGAGCTTTCTCTTAATTACTTATTATAATTTAAAGTTAAAACATTCTCCGGTTATCGATGAGTTCTTTGTAGGTTGAATTATCATTTAGTATTGCCTCATATTCTAGGAGATCTAAACATCTTATAATATCACTAACACGGGAGGCTGCATCAATTAGTATATAAGTTTTGGATTTACTAAATTTTTTACAAATATCATATATGGTGCAATGTCCCAAATATTATAAGCTATAGTCGGACTAATCAATTAGCTCTCTACAATTAAATAATATTGAACCTTTTTAATTAAGTACAAATGTTTTAGGTTTACGTATGAATGATTTTTGGATGAATTTCTCTCTTTTTTTTGACATATTATAATTTATAAATAGATATTAATCAGTATTCATCGGATCCTCGTGAAAGGAGCGTTAAGGCACGACAACCGAAAATTACTCACAAATTTTTTAGTGGGAGGATGCGCTGGTTGAACCCAAGACAATGTAAGGGGAGTGGGGCGGCTTACCACTGAGCACCCCACCAAGCGCGACTTTTGGATGAATTTCATGAGCTGAAATAGATCTTGTCAGAGTGAAGCTTGTGGACATTTGCGTAAAATCAAAAGCAAACATATTTATTGGTCCAGTTAAATAATTATATATTATAAATGTTATTGTAGAGGACGCAGTGTACGATGTGAGCGGGGATTGTAATTGTGGTTGCCTCGCAAGGAAATTGTGAGATATGAAGCCATTTCATTGGCTAAGTGGGCAGCTCATTTTATTGGTTTCAATGGAAGGTGAATTATTAAAGCCGAAGTCTTTGATTAGCTTAAATTGATATTATCTTAACTTTAAAAAAATGATTTATATATTAAAAATTAATATTTTATGATGAAATATTTATAACCGTTATTAGTCCATCGTCATTGCTCTAGCATTTCATCGTCATACAATTGCCTATATAAAGGCATGACCACTGGTCTTTCAAGCATCCCAATTCTCAATATATAATTCTCTTTTCTATTGCATAGTTATCTCTTAAAATTTTAGAGAGATTAGTTGTAGTTATGTTGATTTAATAAAATCCTTTCAGTGTTGATTACGTAAATGTTTTTCTCATATTAAGAGTTATACCATATAAATTTTGTGTTTCATATTTGTATATTTGATTATTCCTATTTCCATTCAATATTATTTTTTATTTTAATTATTTGCTGAAAGTAAAATAGTATCAGTTTTTATAGCAAAATGAACTCCTAATTAGCAGCCCAGGAGTTTGTCTGATTTTACTTATATCATTAGCAAATGAGATCCTGAAATATATGATTCTCAAACTACCTTAATGAAATAGAAGCCTTTGGTTTGGGGATTCTCTGTTTAATATATATATATATGTGTGTGTGTGTGTTTTGTTTTTTTCGCTTGAAGCTCATTGCCTCAAACAAATTTATAAATAAAAATGAATAATTAACATTTGTTGAAATCTCCAAATTGAAAGCATGGACATATTTGGCTGTCCTGATAAAAGAACTGTGAGGTTTAAATAAATTTATATTGTGATGGAATAATAATATATTAATATGGAGCGTCAATATTATCACCCAAAAAACTGATTTTAACATCCACATTTTATTAACCTTTTTTATCACAAAAATAACCCTAAATAAAGTGATTATTATAGACAATAGGATTTCAATAAATGAATCAGAACACTTTCCATGCTCATCAAACCTACAATAGTATGTTACCCTATTTTATATTTTACTACTTTAGAACTACATGATTATTCTACATAGAACTCAAAAAAAGAAGAAGAAAGATTTCAAAAACGATGCTGGCTTGATTATGGCAACAGACGCTTTGTGGTGTGGAAACGAATGCTTTAATTTAAGGGTGGGCAGATGTCGTGCCAAACAGCGCTTTTCCTGAGATTGAGATTGGATCAGTTATTCAGGTTGTTGCTTTTGCTCGAGAGTGTCATGCAGGGGCAGGTGCAGGGTTCAGTTTATTCATAGGGAGGTGAACTCTGTAGAGCAGTACTCTTGAGCTAATTTCAGTTCTATTTATCTTAAATTATTCTACAGAACTTTTCTCTTTGTTTAATTGATTCCGGAAGAGTCAATCATTGTAATGAAGGAAAAAAATAATAATAATTGAGTAAATTGATAAATTCTTAAAAACATTCAATCTTTCTGAAGTGGTTTAGAGTTGAAGGTTCCAGTGAAATAAAAAGACATTACAATTACATTTGTATAAGCTAGTCGACTTTGACTAATCAATATATGAATGTTGCGAACCAAAGTGGTGGTAATTCGATATGTAAATTAGTGTTTAAGAAATATGGATTAGAGTTTTTTTGTAAATAAATAATAAAGATTATTCATGAAGAGTTGTTCGAATCAAAAAGTTATTAAAACTTAAACTTGGATGTAATAATTATTTAATTGGTGCTTTTAGTAAATAAATAAATTTATTTTTACAAAATTATTTTTGGCACTAGATGGAGTTTTTACAGTAAAGTTTATTTTTAAATTCTCCAATGGTGGATGCACTTATTCTGTATCACCTACTGCTGCTTCATCTGACTTCCGTTATTGTTGATTTGCAAATTCCACCAACTACAGTCTCAAGACTTTAATAATCAGATTTTGTATTCCTAATCGAGCAGCTTCATCTCATCCTTCGACACCACGACATCCGTTCTTCAACATCCAATCTTGTATCTAAATCTAAAACTGTAGTTTCTAACCATCTTATGATCACAAGGATCTTGAGTTAAAACTTCTGTTTTGTTTAAAGGAGTTATAAATATAATTCTAATTAAAAAATATATTTTTTTAAAAAACACACATTGAGGCACTGAGGGTCAATTTAGGTCGGTGTCGGGGTGCCAATAGTACTACTTCTTTTGGAAAAGCCTAACCAATATACAAGCCCAAGGAATCCAAAGTCTACAATGGAGTCCATTTTGATGAAACTCAATCATAAAGAAAAAAAAAAAAGTTGTTCAAACATTCAACTAATAGTATGCGGTTTTTTTTTTTTTTTTTAGTTTCAGTAGTTTACATTTAATTCATTGACTGAATGAAGTAAGTAATATAGATAAAAATTGATTTAAAAAATAATTAGACAGGTGTTACTTTTATCAAAATATAATCACAATTTAATAAAAAGTTACCTATACTATAGTTTTCACTTTTTATCATAAAATAGATAAATCCTAATAATTTTTTGACCAATTCATACGTTATAAGAAGAAGAAGAATGAGAAGAAGAAGAGATCCTTAAAAAGAAGAAGAAGAAGAAGATAACCATAATATATTTTTTTTTTTTAAACAAAGAGAATCATACTATTTGTTATGTTATCATTGTTTTGAGAAGAATACATGTTTTGTTTTCTTTTCAATTGGTGAAAAATAATAGTTGAAAGGAAAAAGAAATAAATCAAATTGTTTCTCTAGAATTTGAATGTAATCACTTATACGTAATGTGATATAGTGGTTTAACCACCTCCATTTGTTACTTCAAGTAGTAAGTTCTAGTTTTCCTAGTCTCATCATTTGTATTAATATTTACAAAGATTTTGTAGACCTCTTTCAATGTTTAAAATTAGTTATTCGAGCTATGCTAATAGAGTTTTCGGATTGATTTCGGTAATCCTTTGACCTGTATAAAATATCAACTAATTAAAAAAAAAAAATCTAGTACATCCATCAGCCAATCATATTCGAAATCCATGGACAATGATTTTTATAATTTATCGAATAAAATAATAAAATAAATCGCCGCCCGTGGAGGGAACCCGCAGTATGATGTTCATTCCCATTTCCCGCCACTTTAACCCCCTGGCCCTCTCTCTCTTTCTCTCTATTTATCTCTCTCTTTTTTTTTGTTTTTTTTTTAAAAAAAAAAGATTAAAAAAAAAAACCAGAGCACTTGTTTTGTTACTTCAATGGCGAAACCTAAACAAGCAGCGGTAGAAGAAGAAGAAGAAGTGAAAGCGGAAGGTCTGGAAATAATCTCGATTGGATCTCTATACAATGGCTTCTGGGAGAAGAAGTACTGGAGCTCCTCTAGGGTTCGATTTTCACCTCTCTACGTCCATTTCAACTTTCCTCTTATGCTTCCATTCTATACATTATTTTTATTTCTTCAAATCGATAAAACTGTTTATATATAATTGCACTTCAAATATTTTTTATCTGCGATATTGTCGAGGTTTTCGAGTCGCGATTCGCAGCTGGATACTGTAATTGGTGAAAAGGTGTATAGTGTATATCAAACTATTACGGCTAGTAATTTTGGATTATATTGAAGAACTAACGGACTTAATTAGGTTAATTACAGAAGAGAAATTCAAAAAATGGAAAAATATGAATTTGATGAGGATATTTTAGTACTTTTAAATGCTTCCTGAGTTCCCCAAACGTTTTTAAATCAAATTGCTTGTATAGGAGGTGAGGTGAGGAGCAAGACAAGTGCTTGATGTGAATATAAATGCAAACGCTATGTTGAAGTGTGCCGGATAGTTGTGGGGATTGTTTATATGTCTTGTTTTCTGTTGGTTTTGAAAATTTGAAAATCCTTGGAGAGGTTTGAGAGTCCTAAACAAACTTCAACATTTTGGTTTTGCGATTAGAAATTTAGAACGGGTCTTTAAGCTGATTAAGCTTTTCAAGGTTCTTACTGCTAAGTTTAGAAGTCACTAGTTTATCAAGATTTGTATAATTATTCTAAGAAGGGAAAAGGGTTTGTGTCATTTTCTTTAGCAATAAATATTTTTAGGTGCTTAAATAAGTCCATTAGATGATCTACGTTTTAATGATTTATGATTGAGATGATAATAGTTGTGATACTGAATAAGCTTAAGATAGGTAAAGTAAAATTGAAGAACAAAACAACTACTGACTAAAGCTTGTCTGTACATTTGTCGTTCAGGCTGCTGCCTGAAGATTTGGACCCATTGTCCTCATAAGATATGGAGTTGTAGATATTATTATATGCAATATGTGGTCTGCTATGTATCATTTAATGTAACACTTGCAGTTGTCTGAATCTTCCTGTTTTGTAGGGTAAAGATCGTTATCCCTTACCCAGTGGGATACCATGCTGTTCGAGCTCATAATGGGAGCTCTTGTAAGGTTGAAATCCATGATGGTCCAAAAGGGCCCTTTATTTATGGTGTGTAAGCAGACCTTGCAGCTTTTGGTTTAATGCTGCCTTTTGATTTTTGGCTGCATTGTCTTCCAAGGAAATTACTGAAATATATAAGCTCCGATATTTTCATGCAGATTACTTCTGCTGATGGACATTCATGCTCTGGACAAACTCCAGATATGGCTTGGGAGAAGTTTCAGAAGAAACATTGCCCTCGCACGAAGACATGGCATGGCAAGAGACTTTCATGCAAGATAGATGGTGTTGAGGTAGATATTAGTGCATTTCATCTGCATTGTGTTTTGATTTTGCATCTAGCATGGATGATCATGGTTATGTTGTTCCCTTCCTCACAGGTGTTTGTCATATAATCTGAAATGAAATTGGATACCTAATCCTCTATGGGCTTTTATCTTGAGATGCTTCTGTGCTTCCTTTTATTCTACTATGATTATTGTATATCATTTTTTATGTGATATCTTTTAATTGTAAGATCCTCATCTTCACTGCTGTCATGGCTGTGAATATTGTATTTCTCGACAGTGTTTTGATACTACTCTTCATAAAATAAAAGGTTAATATCACTCAGAACCCTAAATCTAGGTAGTCCAAAAACATTCTTGATCACAATTCTCTTGCTGTTGGCTGACAATTGTTGACTACTGGTGTGAGACTATATGTTGAAAGGTTCAGATATGAGAGTATGTTTTTAGTTTTAATACCATTCTTCTTTTGTTCTTGTAGTACAGTCATATTGGTGTATTTTTTGGTTTTGATATTACTTACTTGAGAAGGGATCATAATGTAATTGCCTTCAGGCTTCAACAGGTCAGACAGAGAGGTATGTGTTGAACTGAAATTGATGATCCTCATATGGAAATATGATGCAGTTATTTCATTTTAGATGTATATAATTGTTTTTGTAGCCTCATGATGCTTTGGCTTCAGTGCCCTCGATGATTATCCCAGTGATGCTTACCTGGAGGTGAAAAATATGAAGATATCTAACGATACCACTGGGGTTTCAGTTACCGTCATAAAACTGAACATTCGGATAAGAATTTTTTTAGAGTTTTTGTCTAAGTAGCTCCTATTGAAGCATTTTCTATAACTTACTCACTGAATGTTTGTTAATATGTTTTTTCCTTGTCTTGTCATGGCTAATTTCTTGGCCTGCACTTGACTATTGGATACGCACTTCTTGGGACTAATTATAAATCTGCATCTGGTTGATTTTTTCCTCTACTATCAAATGGATCCCATTTAATTCCATTATTATTTCCAAACCAGTCAGTTCCAAAATTATATGAACCGGTTAACAAAGGAAAAAAAAATTCAATATCTTGTGCTAACTGGAACTTTTCTTTGATTGATTGTGCAGTTTTTTGGGTTCAAAAATTCATTTGTCCAGAGGTTACTTCGAGAATTGGTAGCAAATGTCAATGGCACTGCAGAAAAGAGTTTGTTATCGTCCAGCTTCTGCAATGAGGTTTCCAGCGCAAAGCACGATAATCAACATCCAGATACATGTATATATTCAGATCTTCAGGCACACTTGGAGAAACCAAAGATTACAAAGAAGAGAAGTAGGAAAAGTGAAATTACAAATACGAAGCAAGTAGATAGAAATGGCTCTAAAAAACCTCGATCTCAAGGTTTGACATCTAATGCTAACGCTTCAAACTCTTTACCTGAAAATCAGAGGAGTCATAAACATTTGAGTTCCATGCCTCTGTCTGCTTCAGAACAAGAGAATAACTTCCATGAACATCAAGGATCAGTGCAGGCATCAGTGTGCTTAAAATCTAAAACAGTCGAGGAGAAAGATGGTAACTTGCAGTCCAAAGATGGTTTTCCTTTGGAATTTGATCTAGAAGAGAGCAAGTTTGCTGGTTCTGAGATCTGTAAATCCATTAAGATGGTCAACAATATTGCTGAAGAGGGAAACCCTGTGAGCATATTTCCCCATTCTCTGTCTCTCTCTCTCTCTCTCTAGTCTCTCCTTTTGCTCTAGAAGCTAACCAGTTTAAGCAAATGTTGATGCTTTTGTGATCTGTGCGTTTTCCATCTACCACTTTATAAAATTAGGAACTTGCATTGATTATAACACTTTCATTCTGATGCTTAAGCACATTTGTTATTTTCCTTTTCTGGGCAAATTTGCATAAAATTATGGTTTTGTAGTTGGTCTGCACAATGTTATGAGAAACATTCTTAACTTCTCACAGCCTGATAGGTCAAAGAATTTCAGGTTTTCTGGGGGCAGCAAAAGATGAAGCTAGAGGTGCACAAGTCTCGAGAGACTCCCTGGGTGTAGAAAATGTCGATCTTTGTGCCCCTGATACATTAGATTTTGTGCAAGGTAATCCTTATTCACTGTTATCTTTTAGTTTGGCTGCTGAGTTTAATTATTTTTCATTTCACAATTAACTGTACTGTGATTTTCCTTTTCATTGACTCCTTAGTTAGTGCAGATAACACCTCATGTTCCTCTCTAGCCATCCTAGATAAAAGTACTTACAATTTGAGAGAAGACTCAGCTACAGCGAACATTGTCATTTCTGAGGAGATGGTGACTGATTCACATATAGAAGAAGAAATAGGCACGTCTGCTTCAAATGCAAGTTCTGAAAAGACTGAACTCAATTCACTTGGTCAGGAAATCACCAAGGCTATGATGACTGTTCTACTTCCACAGGCAATACCTCTACTCAGTAAGGTCTCAAGGAAGAAAGAGGCTACTGTTAATAGGGTTTCGGAAGCTTTGTTTTGTGGGGTGGATCAGAAGGAGGAAAATAAAAAGACTAGCCATTCTGTGGAAGCTTCATTTCCTGGTAAAGTTGAATGTTTAAGTCCTTTTTATTCGTTGGTGAATATATTGCTAATCTCTGGTAGAATGGCTTTGCATTTGTATGTAAAAAATTCTCTCAGTACATCCTGGTGTAGTTTTTTCTTTTCTTTTTTTTCCTTTTTTATATACTGGGGTCATAGTTACTTCTGTTAAATTTACAGCTGCAATGATAATAGAGAAGACAAATGGGGAAATGGATGGAAAGACTGCAAAGCCAGAACATAAATCTTAGTACAGTAGTTCTAAGTTCTGAACATTCCAAGTCTGTTATTCCTGACAGTTATGAAGATGATTTATGTGGGGATTATACAACTAAACAATTAACATTGTCTTCTAATATGGTGGAAACCGATCAATGTAGTGTTGAGAAAGATACAAATCTTTCCAATACTAGGAAAGAACTTGATGTCTTGGATGTGAGGAATGAATCATCAGTTTGTCATGTTGAGACTGACAAGAGCAAACATATCTTGTGCCATGATGAAGTACGCATGATTTCTGATAATAAGCTTCAGGAAGATAGGGTGTGCATATCTGAGTCTGGTTTAAGTTGCAGGTCTTCTAGCAAAAAAGTTCTCTCTGAGAAATTAAAGGATGTCTGTGCAAATCTGGATCAAAACTCAGTAGGCAGTGTCCATCTTCTGCAGAAAGACCTCAAAGCACTTGATTGCAGTTGCACTGAAGGTCCTGAAGGTACTATCTCTTAACCAACCTTCCAACCTTCTTCTGTAGATTTTGAAATTAGTGCTTGATGTTAGCTTGAATTTGTTTATTGGATCTTTACCTATGAACTTAAACTTTTGGGTTTAGTGATAATTTGACATGGTAACAAACTAGGCTAACCAAGAGGTTTTGTATTGGATTTGACCCTCCCCTCCTGTGTTTGCATTTTTCACTACTCTACCATGTTTGCTCTTATATTTGTTTTCATATGAAAGTGTTTAAATTTTAAAACACATAACAACCCGTTGGCTTTGCATGGGAGGGGTGCATTAGGGCTTTTTGTAATTGTTCAGCCTGGACACATAAGCTTAGGCTTCTAGATGTAGTGGTGACCTTGATATTCACATGCTCAGAATAAGTCATAGCTGATGTATCCAACAAGATTTTGGCAAAGGAAGCAAGAAAGCAATTTCTTATCACCCTCCAAATTAATGGATACATCAGTTTAGTTTTATACCTTCGTCTTAAAAAGCAGCTTGTCCACGAAAGGAACTTATAACAAGCTCTGGAAGCTGTAAATGGTCAAAAGCACATGAAATTATCTGATATTAGCATATGAACCATTTAAAATACATGTGGATCAATTTTCTTATTCTTTTAGATCATTATGAAGTTAATCCTTATGGTGTTCAATTGACCAAACGCTTCTGATATTTTTATTATGTAGATGGAAATGATGCTAATCAAAGAAGCATGAGTAGTTGTGTACAAATATCATGGAAGGACGTTCCTGCTAAAACAGCAGCTGCTGAGACTAGCTCTTCTGCTCAAGAACCTAATAAAGTATACTCCAGAAAGAAGGTCTCAAAGCCAGTTCCTTCAGCAGAAAAATTTAAGGGTCCTCTCTCAGAAAGTATCATATGCAGAAACTTTGGAGATAATGTTGTTCCCAAAACACATTGTGCTACAGAAACTATGGTTGCCTCTAAGACTAGTCAAATGAGTTCTGATGACAAACCCCAGAAAAATTTTTGTGATGCTGAAGCTAGGATTGCGGGACAATCCCATGGTTTGTCGGTTATATCTCAAAATGCAACAGTGTTTTGTGACCCTGGAGGCAAGGACGGTCATAACTCCTGATGATCCATGCACCTTACAAATTGAGAAATCTGAAGTCTGTTCTGACAAGGAACTGGTTGGGCAAATGAACCTTGCGGAGTTTAATTGTTCTGTATCATCTCAAAAACAGAAGGCTAAAATCTGTGAATATAGCACTTGTAATGCTAAGAAACTTAATGTTAGTTCAGATTTGAAGCTGCAAAAGCAGATGGAGCTTAGGATAATGAGCTGGGGGGCACTGCTGAGCTTGTGGGATGCTATATACACCCCTTGCCAGTTTCATCAGTAAAGTTAAGCACGATAGGAAACGAAATCTACATTTGTGTTTCATGTGGTCTTCTGGTTGATAAGAACAGAACCCTATTCATCTACAAGTTAGCAATTCAAGAACCAAGGATAGGATGCCCTTCGTTTGTTGGGTACACGTCAGTCATATTGCCTTATTCAAAAGATGATTTTGGTAGAGATGTAAGTTTTCATATGATTATTTTGCAGCTCTTTGCTAGCATTATCTTTTTATTCCTTTGGTAAACTTGCCTGTTCATCACTGAAATATGTGATAATTGTTTTCCTCTTTACTAGATTGCACTTGAAAGTTCTTGTTTGCTATTCACTCCAGATGGTCAGTCCCTTGTTTTACTTGACAGCATGAAGACACCCTATTGCAGGTTGATTTTCTCAGTAGTCAAATAGTTATGAATTAAGAGTAGGATTATGGGAATTGATTTCCTTTACATGGTCTCAGGGAAGGGAGAAGTTGATTGTTTGTGTTCTACATGTACATCGAATCGCTTTGAGGAGAATGCGCTGAAGATTGTGCAAGTTAAACCTGGTTATGTTTCTCTTGTGGCAAAATTGAAAACAGTTGATTCCATGCAGTGCATATTGGTTTGTGAACCTAACCATCTTGTTGCTGTTGGAGGCAGTGGAAAATTGCATCTCTGGGAAATGAATTCAACATGGAGGTGGATTTTATCGTTAACTTTTGCTTCTATTCTATTCCCTGAGCAATTGCTATACATTGTTTCTTTTGTTTTCTTCATGACTTAAATTTTCATATGATAGCAGTGAACTTCTTGCATCGAAAAAATATTTGGTTGCATTCTGGATTTTACTCCTTGTTTACTTGAAATCAGATGGTGGAAAGCTATTTTAAATTTCATATGCACATGAAATGCTTGTACTCGAATAAATCTTAAAATATCCTACCCTCTTTTCTCTTTTCAATCACTCTACTTTTAAACCATGACATTTTGTAGGAATGTTCTTTATACCAGGGAAAACTTGTGTGGAGTCCTGGACTTCTGATAGCTGCTTCAGATTCTAAACCTACTTTGATCAATGTGAATAAACCTGTAAAAGAATGGCTTCAACTGCTTATTAGTGTAAACCTACTTCTAGTATTTTATATATATATATATATATAAAGCTATTACAATCAATTTGGGGTTTGGAGTGGAACAGTGATTCAAACCAGCAACCTCAATAATGTAGATGTGAGGGTCGTACCACAGGACCAACCTCATTTCGTGAAGAGTGCATAATTGCATATTAACACATTCATCATTCAACAAGCTGATGATGTACACTATTTGAATGGGCTTTTATTTCTTCCCTCATATTAGTGGAGATTGGAGAAAGTCTTTAGTGGAGTAGACATTCTATGTTACCATGTTTAAGCGGTATGCCCATCCAATGAAATATTGTTATGTACGCATCTTTTTGAAAATATCATCAATCATGGTGGGTTGAGGTTTTTCAACATATTTTGAATAAAGATTCATGTGTCAAACTTTTATTGATATGATATTTCAAAACTTTCTTATTAGTTACTAGATCTTGCGCGTAATTCATGGCCTCCTTGAGATATGCGGTGGGACACTTGGCACATTAGTCAACAGCAGGTGTTTTTCATTGGATTTTTTTTGGGTGTGTTTCTTATTTGATATTGTATCGGCTGGTGTTTCTTGTTTAATATGTACGTATTGAGGGGTTGTTTCTTGTTTGTTTTGCTCTTCATCATGTGACCAGTATCATTCCACTGGGTAATACAATTAAAATGTCTCCGATTTTTACCATTTGCAGTGCACACATGACAGAATTTGTTATACCAGTTAATGATCTCATATATCCTTGCATAGTGGAGTTGAAGAGAATAATTAAATGTGCACCTTTGGTGGTTGGCCACAATGGTTTTGGAGAATTTGGTGTATGGTAAGTGTGGTATGTGTGGAGAACTTGTTGATTTGGTAATCACTGGGTGTTTTCCCTATCTTTGCATTACGGTCACAATTGTAGTCCTTCATATACTCGCATATTTTTCTATTAATTGATCATCAATACTAATTACATATACTGTATTTATGCTATTTACTTTAATCTTTCTGACTTGATAATGCTATAATAGATTCATGTAGAACACACTTCATACTCAGGTTTTATCTCCATTTCATGCCAGCTTGAGGTTTTCCATTACACAAAATTGATTACGCAAGGTTTTAGGTTTTAGTCTCACTACCAATTTTATCCTGGTTAAACATAGCAGTTAGCTTCTGGGGCTTTTTGGATTCCTTACAAGTGTGTTCTCAGTTTTGGATTCATCTTGATTGGGACCAAATGTTTGTGTGCTCTATTCAGTATTTCAATCAGTTGATCCATATGGATTGTACTGAGAACTTGAATGCTTAGTAGAATGAGTTCTACATCATTTTTTATTTTTTTTCCATATTCGTTTGTATTTGATGAGAAGTTTTAGTTTCTCATCTATCACCAGATATGGAGCTCTATCCAGTGTCCAAGTGCTCCATATCTTCTATTTTAAAGCTACTTGGTACCATGCAGGTGCTATATGATTACTATAATTTAACATCAGAACAACTTTCAATATTTGATTTTGTTAAAAATCTAAAATCAACGTACTAACAGATTGAAGCCTCCAATGTTGAGGTAAAAAAATTTAAAAGCACCGCAATCCTGATCCTGTAAATCACTATTCTTCATTGAAGTGGTTTCCAAGTTAAACATTTAGCTGTCTTAAGGTTTTTAAAATACAATTCAATGGGATAACAATTGTCATCCCTGAGGTTTATAGTCCAGAATCTCGAGATTTAAGTTCCTCTCCCCTGTTATCAACCAATCAAAAGTTTTGAGCACTAAATATGACCATTCTGTTTTGGTATTTGCATATCAGAGTTTTCGCTGAAATTTGTTTGATACTTAATTAAAATTGATCATGATGCTTAAACTTAGAAGCTTGTATACAGATGAAATTATTTAGTATTCTAAAAATAAGAGACTCTGGCAGTTTGCTTGTCTTCACATTATCGAAAACTTTTCTTGCTATTGGTTATGCAGTAGTACAAGAACAGTGTCAGTATTTAAATTTATGGGGGTGTCAAAATATAAGACAACTTTTAATTTCAAGCTATTGGTAATGCAATATGTTAGTCTCCTTTATTGTTTGATCATTTTCTTGAGCTGTATCTTGTTATCTGTGCTTTTATTGCCACACTTTTTAAATTAGTTAATCAGTTTATCGGGTGTTTCTTTTCTCCATCTTCTTTCTTTTCTAAAATGAGAGTCCTTGAGTATGAGTTCTTTTCCTGTCATGCTCAACTCAACAAATTAAGCTTTTTTATCCTTAAATGGTCGCAGCCAGGTTCTTTTCCTTTTTAAGATGGTGCTGGTGTCTCACGCAACATGCTCCTTTTTCATTCTTTCTTGACAAAAATCATCCAAGTGATGGCATATTTACTTTTTCAGGGATATTTCAAGGCGAGTATTTTTGTCAAGGTTCTCTGCTCCTGGCACTTCAACTTATCAGTTTTTTCCTATCAACATCTTCAGTTGGCAAAGACATGGTTCTGCTTTCATGGATTCTGATGTGCAGGAGCACATCAATGGAATTGTTGATGTGACAAAACGTTTATTCTTAGAGCACAATGGGAACAACTTCTTTCTTCCATCAAAGGGGGAAGATATCGCCATTTGGCTTCTTGTCCAGTCTGTGTCTAAATCTGATGCTCAACATGATTATACATCAAGTGATCACCAAATAAATCCAGTCAGATTGTGGAGGCTAGCCCTTCTGGTAAAAAATATGGTGATAATGGGAAGTCCACTAGATCCAAGGTATAAAGTTTTATTTCCTATATTACAAACTAGAATCCTATTTCCTGATGTTCAGTCAATGGGGGTCTTTAGAGGCTCTATGAAATTACATAATTGTTCCATTTTGATTTACTTAGCATTGTGTTTGATTTCATTTTGGAATTAGTTAATAGAATCATAGTTTGATGCATGCAACAAATATCATATGATTTTGGGTATGATGTTGCTTGTGTTTCTGTACCACTGATATTAATTTGATTTTTGGTCACAATGACCAACAGAAGGTAGAAGCATATATTTGGTTAAAACTCGGGAGTATCTTAAGTACTACCATTAACCATTCATTACATGAGTGCAAGATAAATTGCCAAAGCAATAAGACAAGTTGATTCCTGCTTTCTCAGGAATACTAGTTTGGTAGATTGTACTTCAGGAATGGTGAACATAAGAAGACACTTCTTCAATGCATGATCCCTAAAATTAGTCACGTGCGAGAAGTCTTAAACTTAGTAAGAGTCTTAATTGTCTATGCTGGAGTCTTGAAATAAAAATATTTAAGAGTATTTGAATGTGCACAAGTTCTTTCTTATTTTTGAGACTTCACCCTAAATGTGTCAGCAGTTTGAATCATAGAACTCACTGTGCAGGGCTGCTGCCATTAACACATCAGCTGGTCATGGGATTCTTGGTACGCATGATGGACTTGTGTATCTGTGGGAATTGTCTACAGGAATTAAACTTGGTACTCTGCATGATTTTAAAGGTATGTCTCAATCACAACTTGATTCATGTTTTATTGTTATAGATGAATGAGCTAGTGATTGACATGTAAATGCCGAAAAAATGTGATTCTGGTAGTATTGTAATAGTGAAGTTGGCACTTTTTCCTTGTCATTTAGCAGCATCTTATACTACTATTTTTTATGTTTGTATTTGAGGTGGTAGGGCTTTCTGCTGACCGCTAGAATCTAGTTTGCAATTCTGTTTAGTAATTACAGCCAATGTTTGAAGTGATTGATTAAAATAGCCAGTACCTTCTGGTGGAATATAAGAAAGAACCCATTTCAATCAAAAAGTATTGTCTAGAATTTAGAACCACAAACATCAAATGTTAAATTTACGCATTTCAAATTTTAGTAAAGTAGTTATCTTGTAATTGTAAGTTATTGCTTGATCCAAAAATTTAAACTTAGAGATATTTGCTTAATACATGGTAGTTACCATGATAAAGAGTCACATTGCACCCAATTGTATCAACACCTTTTCAGAAAACGGTATTTACGTCATCAGACATAAATTAGTTGAGATTGCAATAAGTGGACATTGACATAAATTTAAAATTCTTTATTTATCTTAACTGTTGTATAAATAATTGCTCAGTTCTGACATTTAGAGCATAACAATTTCTGTTTTGAAATGTTATCAGGTGGCACCATCTCATGTATTGCCACAGATGATTCAAGACCGCGAGTTTTAGCTGTAGCTGGTGATGGAGGGCAGTTGCTGGTTTATTTGCATGGCCAAAACAACTCTGCAGATCAATTAGGTGGAGACAGATGAATAAGCTTTGGTCTCTCCATGGTTCTCTCATGTTTCAAACATGGACACCGGTACAGAGATTCTAATATTTACTTCACAAGCTTGAAGAGGTGATGCTGAATCCTTACAAGGTTTGCTATTATAGTTGTCAAAAAATGTATAGATATTCACATTCTATTTGGCGAATAGTGTGAAGTGGCCGGTGTAATGTGCATAATTTGGGATGGTAAGTACAAGTATATTCATCAATTCTGATACCGAAATAGTGATTTAAAATGAAGAATAAAGCAGTTCCTAATCCAATTCTGTTACAAATTCATTTATGTTATTTTTGTGGGTAATATGGTCAATTTAGATATAATGTATTATATGTGACGGTATAATGGTCTTTTGCATAAAAATCAATGAAAATGTTTTTAATAATAGTTTACAAGGATTGGTTTGTAAAAAATTTAAATAATATGGATTATTATGACTGTAAATGAAACAAGCAAATCTCCTTCCCGTGGAACTAAATTGATAATTTTTCTAACAATGATGATGATTCTTATATTCTTTAAAAATATAAGAAAAAATGCATTTTATTTCTTTTAGGCCATGTTTGTTGCTTGGAATAGGACTGGGATTGGATAAATTTTTTGTCCAATCTCATATTTGGTCCAACAAAAACCTTTCACTAAATTATCCTAACTTTTCCCAACAGTTAATTTATCCCACTCCAGTGGGTTAAATCAATCCCAACCAAATACATGGGTTAATTTTATCCCACCACCGTCTGCTTTCGCTCCGCCAACTCCGCCGTCGTCGTTGTCGTCGCCGTTACCGCTTGCTTTTACTGGTCGTTCTCTTTCTTCTCCAATCGAATCGTCGTTCTTCTCTGATCGTCGCTTTCTTCTTCGATCGTCTTTTTCTTCTCTGTTCTTCTCTTTCGTTTCCTTCTCTTTCGCCTGCCGACGAGATCGAGATCCGATTGATTACCAACTGAGTTTTGCGTCTTTTTTCATCACCGATCCAGGGACATCGACGCCTTCGTCTTCTGCATCGTTCGTCACGTTGCTCAGTTGAGTTTTACGACGCCTTCGTCGCCGTTCCAGGGCATCGACGCCTTCGTCGTCTGCTTCCGGTCGTCGCGTCGCTCAGCTGAGCTTTGCGTCTTTTTCGTCGCCGTTCCAGGGCATCGATCTTCCGTCGTCTGCATCATTCGTCGCGCCGCTGGAAGCGGCGTGGGTTTTGGATGGGTTTAGTGTGGGATGGGTGATGAGAGAGGGAGGGATGCAGTGGTGTGCAGGCTGAGACGGCGGAGGAAATAAAAAAACTTTTTCAAATATCTGAAAATTTTCATTTCAGTCATTGACAAATTTCATTTAAATCCTATCCTATCCTAGTGTCACCAAACATGAGATAACAATTAAATCCAATCCAATCTCATCCAATCCAATTCAATCTAATCCCATATAAATAATCCAATCCTATCTCGCGTAACAAACGAGGCCTTAAGGTTTTTCTTTCTTTTCACTTGTTTAGTTCTTATTATCTATTTCAATTTTATTCTAAATTTTAATATCTATTTCAATTTTCACAAAGAAATGGTCCTTTCAACTGTTTGCAATTTATATACAGAAGTTTGGTTTAGTGGTCGAAGTGCTTGTACGGTAATATTTCGATTCAAGGTCTTATTTTATTTATTTATTATTATTATTTTTTATTTTAGCATTTTTTATTGGGCGAGTTTTAAAAATGAAACCAAATTAGTGATTTAAGGTTCCATGACATCTATTTCATGTTTTGGACAAGATTACTCTTATATCAAAGGGAAGCAAAAAGTCAACAAGCTTAAGAGAATGAGAATGAGAGAGAGATAAGCAAAAAGATGAAGAGAGAGATGGAGAAGACGACCAAGAAAAGTCACAAACGGTCGATCGTGATGGTGGAAGACAGGCAATGAAAGGGCAATCAATGACAACAATGAGGAAGTTCGGTGTCATGAGATGAACTGATTAACTTGATTGACTGAAATTGAGGTTATTATGTTAGAATTTATGAAATGGAAAATAGGAATTGAAATGGGTAATGTTCGGAACCAATAATATATTGTTTGAGACATATACCAATAGATTATTCACATTGAATTTAATGAATAAGTCATTTATGTTAAATCTAACGATGACAACTCATCTTTTTGTCACTGATAGAATGGCCAGTATCCTTCATCAAATTCAAAGGAAGAGGATCGCTTCTATGATGATGTTGTCAGGGAGGCAAGTACTCCAACAATCATAAGCGATGCAGGCGAGGCTTTTTCATACTTGGTTATTTTTCAAAAAATTTAATTTATTAATTTATATATTTATATATATAATTATTATTTTATACATTTACATATAAGTTACTTTTTAATTATAATTTTAAAACAAATTTGAGAAAAAATGAAAACAAAATCAAGTATGATAATATAAACTTGAAACGTGGTATCCATCAATTGTCTGCCTGCTATTTTAGTCATTTTCATAATCTAAGTTAATTTGACCGAGAACATCCTTTTTGCTTTTTGGTTAAGTCGGTTGTTCCTGAAACTAATTTACCAATTACTTGCCTTCGTGATTGTCGCGACAGGCAAAGTACATAAGAGGGTCCTTCCAGCCGGAAGTAGGTGAGCTGATTGCCTTGCGGGAGGGTCTGTTGCTAGCTCAGTCTGTTGGTGTTAGGATCGCGGAGGTGGAAGTCGATGCTACAAACGTGGCGTCGCAGGTCTACTCAGCTGTTTGTTTTCGTGGGGATTCAGATATTCTGATTAGTGATGTAAAGGCTTTGTGTAGAGTGGCTAATGTTCGGTCGTGTCAAGCCATTTCGCTGTCTGTGAACCGTTTGACACATGATTTAGCCGCTTTGGCCTTGTTCCTCTTTGGAGGATCTTACTCGGCACCACGTTGATGCCACTTGTATCTTTCCTGCTTCCGTCGCGTGGTGTCGGTAGGTTTCGGTGTTAATGATATTGTCATTTTCAAAAAAAAAAAAAAAATTACTTGCCCACTGATTCAAATTTAAAGTTGATACCTCCTCTTATTCAAAACGTATAAATGCTTTGCATTTAATAAAGTTGAAAAGTCTGGGAAGCTATAGGATAAAATCCAAATACGTATGATAGTGCAGAAACAAAAACAATGTAACTCGAAAGCTTCTACTTTGAAGTGCCTTTGGGTGTCTGAGAACGGTTGAACTCATCCCAAAAGTTCAATCCAGGTGACCATGGCATCGGCCGACTTGAAGAAGCACGGATCCCACTTGGCAAGCTCAGCCTTGAATTTGATCTGCTTGGCCAGTTCAAGAGAACACTTTTGAGCATGTAGTGCATTAATTCCTTTGGAAAAACATTGATTGAAAGAATAGATGAGATCCTCTTGCCAGAAGAGACCATTGTACTCCTTTTCCAAGCTAACAAATGGGCAAGTTGCTAGCTTTGTTGTGACATATGTAACGCAAACCTGTCGTCACCCCCCATCCCATGTGATCCCGCTTATAACCTGAAAGTTGATAGATCAAATAAAAAATCATCATGACAACATTAGTGTTTACTTTTGCAGATTCGTAGTCATTCTACGCAATAACGGGAATATAAATACAACACAAAACAAATACGTTCATGCACCAGCCACAAATTAAACATATCATCATAACGTACAATAGGTTTCTATATATATATATATATGGACGTACCTCGTATTTCTCTCAAGAGGCTTGACAAGCTGAGTGGGAGCATCATATATAGTCAGGGATGTTGAGCCAGAGACCATGGCAAACAACTGTGATGACACCTTCACGGAGACTGAAAGGGTGTCCACCGACAAAGTCAGCTCCTTCTGTGCTGGGATCATGGAGAATGTTGAAGAAATATGGAGTGGATGGTGATAATAGGTTCTTCAACAGCATTGATCTCTTCGCCAGATGGTTCTTTGGCAACCTGCACGTCAAATGCAAACATGTTGATGTTAATTCCTTTAAAAAATTCATATAGCTAGATGGAGAGAGAGAGAGAGAGTTACAAAGCAATCATCGTCAATAGTGAAGATATATTTTCTTCTTGGAAATCAAGAAAGCAAAGCAACGGCAAGCAGCTTCCAAAAAGGAAATGCATGAACCTCTAGGACCCAAAACGCTGTTGATGTCGTCTCTATTGTAGAGCTCGTAGTCAAAGCCTTCAGGAACCTTGATGGTTATTGATGGGTCACCATCTTGGATGATGATCAAATGATATGGCTCGAATTAAGGCCTCCACATCTCTAAGAGATTCAGGTTCGTATCACTATATATCTTGCTCATCTTTCAAGAGCGGGGTGGGTTTTGTTCAAGGTGCTGCCATGTTCAAAGATGTGGAGACACAACACAACCCAACAGAGAAGACCAATTGGGAGATGGGTTTCCAACCTCACAAAGCAGAAATTTGTCTTTGTGCATGCATGTATAGAGTTTTACTAGGGGTAAAAATATCTGCTTAGTCCTTGGGTTTGGTAAATTATCGTTTGATTATATATCATTCAAATGAGACATTTATTAGTCATATATTGAAGATGTTTTCGATAAATATAATGATAAAATCCAAGTGTGATCTCCTCCAAATCTCCAATGGAGGAGAGATGACCTCTTAAGTTTTTTCTTTTTCAATTTTACTATTTTCATAATAAATAATACTAGGGTGTAGCTACTGAAAGTGTCAAAGGTGGAAGTGAATGCGGCGAAGGTAGCTTCTGAAATCAATTCTTGTAGCAACTCTTCTAGGAAACTAGTTTTATAATTGATGATGTAAAGACCTTGTATAGTGAGATTGATATGTGTAAGTGTTAAGTCATTCCTCAAAATGATAACCACTTGGCATATAAATTAGCTTCCTTGGTTTGTCTTCTATTGGGGACCTTACTTGGCATAATGTCAATATTTCTTGTATTTTTTCGAATGCCTTTGATTTATAGGGGCTCTCTTTTAATGAGTATTTGCTTATTTTAATAATAATAATATTATTATTATTATGATATATTCAATCTAGAGTTCATTGAAATTTCAAAACATTTTAAAATTTGAGTATTCAAATTTGTATAAAATCTATTAAAGTTAGCACTGATTTTATTTAGATAAATTTCATTAATAGTTGGGGATCTATTCGAATCTCAAAACTAAATACTATAAATGTTGCCTAAAAACTATTCTTAATATTGAAATATATCTATTTTTTTTAATAAAAGTGAAAATCATATCGGTAAATACAACGCTTACAGCTCGCTAATATTATGCTTGGTATTTTTTTCTTTGACAAACTCCTCTTGAGTACTTGACCCCTTTAACCTTTTATGCACCACATGGTCACATTCTGTTTTTTTTCGGGGTTGCTTTTGTGTCTTTTTCCATCCATATTTTCCCTCTCATGAGTTCTGGGTTAGATCTCATCCATCTCCCACTAATTATGGATAGTTTTTCCACTCTATATAGATAGCCCTCTCCTGCTTCCTGAAGTAGAATTTCAGCTTATATTTCAGAAGTCTCATTTCAGTTAGTCCTTAACAATATTCTGACCTTAGTGTCAGTAGTTCAAAAAAAAAAATCTCATCCATTTTTATCAAGTCACAACCTCTAGAAAATGATAAAAATATGAGACATTCCTTGGATTTGGGGATTCATTTTAGAGGACCCAAAAGAGTTGCAAAAGTTAATCAAGTTGGGCCAGGGGCCCTTCTGGTACGACCCGCTATTTGAGCCTGTTACCTTTGATTAAGGTCACATTCTCAGAGTCCAAGCCCCATCTGCCATTCTCCCAAATTGTTGTAGTTGTCATGTGAGGCGTGCCTTTATGTGCATAACAAACACGTTGTTGGCCCGGGATGGTCTGATGCGATTATTAAAATTTTATTGAAAACAAGAGCATATGATATATTATATTTTTTATTTTATTTTATAATTATAAGTTAATAAAAAATTGGCAGGATTTTAATGGTTGATGGAAACAATAACAAATGCTGTAAAATTATTTTATATTTAAATCTATAGAATATATAATAAGCTTAAAGTTTGTTACAATGAACTGGAATATATGAGATTATCATGAATCCCATAACAGATGTAAACTTTCTCATGTTTTTCTCAACTATGATAGTTGTTATTCAATATCTCTATGCTTTGCTAATCTTTATCTATCTCTGTTGTTATCTTTTGAAAAATCAGTACTTTGACACCCTTATATGCAGTCCATTAGGTGCTTCAACTCTGGGAAACTGCACAAGTTTCTCTCCCCCAACTTCTTCCCACCTACAAGCAAAATAATAATAATAATAATAAGCTACGGCCTGTGGTCATGACTCTTGACTCTTATCTAGATTGAACAATTAACATGAGAGTACATGTTGTCAAAAAAAGAAAAAAAAAAAAAGAAAAAAGAGAGAGAGAGAGAGGACAGTGTAGCCAACCTGTATCTTGTTACAAAATGGTGTAGGAACATAGAGATTTTGACTATGCCCAATTCTTTGCCAGGACATAGCCTGGTTCCACCACCAAATATGAAGCAGTAGTTGTGAGACTCCAAGTTCTTATTCTCCTATATGCCATTGCATTAAAAAGTTCATGGGAACTGCAATTTGTGGACTTAAAAATGAGCAGACACTAACTAGAACAGTTAAAAGTGACTGACCAGCCATCTCCATGGATTAAAGGTGAAAGGCTCTGGATAGAGGAACGGATCATAGTTGATCTCCCTTGTGTAAACATATATTCTCCATCCTTTAGGAATAACAAATCCTGAAAAGCACACATTACACAAAATGTTACAAGCTTACTACTTCACATCATTTCAAACTATGGTTGTTTAAGCATATAAAAAATGAGTGCAATGTGAGGAAAAACTTGCAATACCATCCAATTCAACATCTTTGGTTGTTTTCCTCAGAACCCCATTAACAATTGTAGCCAACCTTGAGGTCTCATATATGACCTACAATGTAAAACAAAAATTATCCACAGACTAATATTTACTTGAAAGAGAAAATAGGCTTGTGTTGGATTCAAATTGCTCACAGCTCGGGTAAAGCTCATGGACTTGTAGTCATCCCAGTCAATTGGCTCCTCCGGCTTTTTCCTCTGTTGAATTGTGAAATGCTCATCCTATATGAGTTAAACAAAGCATAAGCATACATAGTTTCTAGATAAAACAAACTTGGGAGAATAATTAAAGAGCGCTCACTCACTCTAAGTTCTTGAAGAGCCCTTGGATGATCTTGAAGATACTTGAGGGCCATCATAGAAGTTGTTGAAACAGTCTCATAACCAGAATATAAAATTGTAATAACTTGATCAATTATCTCCACATCACTGAGGCTGTAGTTAGAGTCTTCATTTCTTAAAAGATCATCAAGCATGTCATTGTGTGTCACTGAAGAAGCTCTTCTCTCCTTCATAATTTGACTCAAGAGTTTGATTATGCGCTTCCTTCCCTGTAAAAGGCCTCGGTTATCAATCTTTTGAGATATCTCATATCATAATTATCTCGCAAAAATGGTGAAAGATACAAATTAAGTCTTCAATGATATACCTGTAACCCATGATGGTAACTTGACCCCGGAACGTTGATAGGCAGTGACAATGTTCCTACAACCAGCTTATCAAATTCTGTTTTGAAAGTCTCATACATCTGTCTTGATTCAACTTCTATTATCTGCTTGAAGGAGATCAATAGTGCCATCTGAACAAAAAATATGACAAGAAAATAAAAATTAAAATATCTGCAATTGTTCATACTCTCTTTTTATATTGAAAGTTAGTAAAAACAAATGTACATTACACAAGTAGGGACTAACAACTTTAGAGGTGTTTATATAAAGTTGGTCTAATTAGTGCATGTGAACTTTATTTTCAGCTTTTAAAAAATAGTGTAAAAGCTAAATCTAACTTTAATTGTAAATAATGAGGTGACCTCATGTGATTGAAATATCCTCCTAATGATGAATGATCTTAGTTAGAGATTGAAACAACCTAACTACAAAAGAAAGAAAAATGACAACGGATTGAGACTCATGAACTATATGCATGACAATTAACATAGGCAAGTGCATCTTTATGTTTTGTTTAATTATATGCAAACCTCATTGGTTTTTTCTTGGATATCAATGGTTTTGCCATCCCAATTGTCAAGAAAGGATCGCATGAGCATATCAATATTAGCCAGAAGACGCAGTCTGACCGAGGCAGGGCCAATAAGTGACAGCATTGATCCTCTAATGCGCTTGTGATTAGCACCATGGACAGCCGCGATGTTGTTTTTGCCCACTATTTCTTGCATGGACCGTGGATAACCAGGAACAAGTCCTTTTGCTTCATTCAAAAGGATGTACCTGTTAAGCTCCGGATCCATTGAAACAACTGTAGGGCATCCCAATATGTGTGACTTGAAAAAACTTCCATACCTGTCACACATTTTCTCCTCCATGAATAAATCTGATTATGAACAAACAATGACATGTTTATACAAAAGACAATTCAATAAAATTGCGTTGATTTTGGGGTAAAACAATGCTCAAAGATGAACTTTTGGTGAAATATGGTCTCTACTCTCTAGCAATATTTGGAACGGATATCTTTGACTTTTGCTATAAACTAAAATGATAAATAACATCACTGCTGTCTATTTTTTCACCAAAATGATCAGAGTGTGGACAGATTGTGCAAGTGTATTAGTGGATGCATGGATGGCAACCAAATTGGAGACTAAAAACAGTGGTGGCAATAAGAGAGAATGATTAATTCTATCACAAGACAAAACTGTTCTCTGCTTACCCTTTTATGCAGATAGAATCTACTAACAACTTGGAAAGATCCAACTTATCATTTCAAGGCTGTACCCATTTGGGATCAAGAAAAAAAGAAAGTAAACTTTTTTTTGGTTAACAAATTATGAACTGATTGAAGCTAATGTTTTTAAGTAGTCTGCTTTTTGCCAGGCTACCTTTAGAGTGAAACAATCATAAACCACTTGCTATAGTAAGAGAGAGGTCGCTTTACAGGTCAATCAACTTTCTTGTGTGAGAGAGAGAGAGAGAGAGAATGAGAGAGAAGGAAAACAAACCAAATAGACACATAAACACTCCAACAAACGTAAATAAATATGGTTGAAAATGAAAGAAAACTTGAACCAAAAAACAGAAGGCATCATATACATGGAAAATTACCTTGCTCTCTGGTTTTTCATGAAATTTGGTCCTTGCTTGAGAAACTCAGTGGTCTCACCAAAAAAAGGCCATCCCATAGTTCCAGGAGGCAACCCGTTACTTGCATACCTTATCTCATTCCATTTCAACAAGGCAAAGCAGAGACCGAACACCATACAAACTGCCAATAACAACAAGACTGCCATTGTTGATGTACAAAGATACCTCAACAAATGAGAGTGGCTCGTTCTGGTTCAATCGTCGGAGGTGTCTGTGACTCTGTATATTCTGAGTCTCTCTAGACCACAACTACAACATGTAGAGAGAGACAGAAGAGATATGTTATATAGGCCAAACCATGCACCTACCTAGTCACCTCATCATCACATCTCAGTAATGTAATAAATAACACAATCTGGCAAACTTCTTCTTCTTAAACTAACAATTTTCTATTTCTTTACATTATTTGCAGAATGCCTTCTTTATTTGGCGTATTAAATTACGTGCTTTGTTTGGGAATTTTATACTTGTACTTTCCATTTCACACTGTTTATCTTTAGTTATTCAATTCAATAGCATTTTATTTGTAACAAAACCCAGCAAACCTTCTTAAACAACAATTTTTCAATTCAATATATAGCGTTTACTTTGTAACCAAATAAAGGTTTATAATTAATTTTTAACCGTATAAAGGGAACCTCAGCAGAAGTCAAAACCCTGAAATCTATTTGGATAAGAATGACCGTATGAGAGAGACAAAATGAAATAATTTTGACGATCCATTATTTTTTATGCTGATGTATCACTAGATTAATGAAAGTTTAGCGGGTGTATTTAATTTAAAATTTTATTGAAATTTAAAATAATTTTAAAAGTTTGGCGTATTCAATCCAAATTTATATGGAGTCCATTAAAATCCAGGTGAATTCAATTCCTATTTGTTTGAAATCTAATAAATTTAAGTATACTTAATTCAAATTTATATGAAATCTAATAAAATTTGCATATATTCAAAAGTAATGTTACGTTACCCAAAAAATTATTTAAATTCATTGCTTAAATGATATGACAAACTTATATGTAATTACCACATTATCAACACATCATTTCAAAATTAATTTAATAGGTAGCTACAAATCAACTTGTCACAATATTGAGACAAAATTTTTGAGCAAATTTTTAGAAGTGTGGCATAATTCATATTCAAAAAATCATTAATTTCATAGATTTTATTTAAATTATGGATTTAGATGAATTTGAATAGAGGTATAAAGTGATTTTTATGGAAAAAAAAATTATAACAAATCTTACCTATTTTCCTTATTCGTTAGGATTTTTTAAAGAATTCCAACAAAATCAATATAAAGTCTATAGAATTTATGAATTTCACGAAAATCTATTATTAAAAAAAAAATCTATCAAATTCAAAAAAAATTCTAGATTGTAAATTTGCTAATAATCCAAACTCAGGTGGTTACAACACAAATAATATTAAAAAAAAAAGAATGTTAAAAATACATGTTGCAATTTATCTGTCAACAATCATTGTTTAGTAAACTCTACTATGCCCCCTTACATACAACGTCAACATATTTAATCATGGCATAGATCAAACTGATATTAGGATACTGATTTAAAATAAAGTACATAATGTGCAATAATAAAAAGGAATTCAAACTTTCTAAAATAGTCAATTCTAATACTAGGCCCTGTTTGGCATGTGGGATTAGATTAGGATTATTTTTGTAAGATTGGATTGGATATGATTGAATTGAATAAATTAGTGTGATGATCTGTTCAGTGTAGTATGAGATTAAATAAAATCAGGTATTGCTCTTGTTTGGCTATATGTTGGGATTTGACTATATATATATAAGACTTTTATAATCAGGACTTCGTAACTTTAAAAAGTAAAGACTAATCAATCAAATTCATCTATTTCATTTGAATTAAATAAGAGAGATAATTTATTTTAGGAGAGAGAATACAATAGACAAATTTGATTGGTTGATTCTTACTTTTTAAAGATAGGACATCTTGATTATAGAAGTAGGCTATATACATGTATATATAAAATCAAGACTCCCTAACTTTAAAAAGTTAAAAAAAAATAATAATTAAATTCATCTATTTATTTGAATTAAATAAGATAAATAATTTTTTTTAAAAGAGAAAATGCAATGGATGAATTTGATTGGTTTTTCATAACTTTAAAAAGTTAGAGAGTTCTGATTATAAAAACACTATATATATATAAAGTTAAAAAGAGTGAGATTTTTTTTTTTTTTTTTTTAATGATAGGGAGGAGAGATTAAATTCATAAAAAATTATCCACACCTTGTGTTTTAGGTAAGAGTGAGACTTAAATCCTTTACCTTTTAAGATAAAAGGAAATGTTTAACCACTCCTACTAAGGGGTGGTGTACATTTGTTAATATATTAATTTTTGAATAAGATAGAATGATTATAAATTAAATTCAATAAAATTAAATTATCTTTAAATTAAATGAAATTAAATTAGGTTACAAATTTATTTAGATCAATTTAAATAATTAAATTATTTTTAAAGTAAACAAATTTACTTTCAATTAACTTTAATCCAAAATAAATTTTTTAAAGTAATATTAAAAAGATATTATTTAAAAAATATTAAATTAATTTAAATAATATATTTTTTGTGGTGGTGGAGATGAGATTAAATTTGGAGAAAACTACTCACATCTTATATTTTAGGATAAGAGTATGACTTGAACTCTTAACCTTTTAGGATAAAAAAATAGTGTTCAACCTTAAATATATCATATACTTAAAATATTTAAATTAATTTTAAAAATAATATAAAATATTAAATTATATTCTATAATATAACTATATAAAATCAATTTTAGATAAAATAATATTTATTTTATAATTAATTTAAAAGAACATTACATTTTAGAAATATTTAATAAATATATTAACTTAATTTTTAAAATGGAAAATTAAATTTAATATTATATATAAAAAAAAAGGTAAAATCAAACGATAAAAAAAACAGTCCCTTGCTTTATCCTACTGCCTGGGTGGGTTTGATTAACCCACCTCAGGAGTATAAATATAAGTGCATGGAACTGGTTTTCCAATCCCATGCTTTGTGCTAAACGTGAGATTAGACTAAAAATTGTCTAATGCTTGTCCAATACTATACCAAACATACCCTGCAAAATCTACTCATGTGATTGCAATTTTTACATTTTTTGTTGCGTTACTCATTAAAATATAACTTGGCTGAGCCGTGGTGTTGCCTTGCAAGCAAGATCCATTGAAAAATGCATGTATTAACTATTCAGCTATCAACTACTAATATTTCATTACACAGCTGATCGATATGGTGTTCGATATTTCCGTATATAGGGATTGTCACAAACGAAGTTGGTGTAAGGTCAGTAAATTAATTGTGAGTAAAAACGGCAAAGTTGAAGATTACTTTGCATAGATTCATGCAAATTAAACTACTCTTTGTATGGCTACAAAATACAAAAAAACAAACACCATTTTCTTAATAGGAGTGGTTGAGTATCTTCTTTGACCCTAAAAAGTAAAGGGTTTGAGTCTTACTTTTGTTATATTAAAACACAAAGTCTAGGTATAAGTTTTATTTTGGTAGGGGTTACTATCTCTCAATTATGTGAGTAGTCATTCGAGTTGCGTTATTAGTGATCGATTTTAGTAGGTCTTAATGGTCTTTTGTGTTAAAAAAAAATGTCATCTTCTAGTTATGTGAGTAATCATCTGAATTGCACTATTAGTGATCGATTTCGATAAGTCCCAACAGACTTTTGTGTTAAAAAAAAAAAAAGAAAAAGGAAAAAACTACTTATATACATATTGGAATGTACTTTAATTGAAGTTTCAAATAAGAAAAAGAACGTACTTTAATTAAGGCCTCACATAGTTGACTGTTCTTCTAGAAATATTGCTCTTGAGGAGTCTGCTACAGTATATTATTGTAGTGTTTTTTTTTATTATTTTGTTTTTTTTTTTTGACATATGTTGTACTATTCTAATGATTAAGGTTTTTGTAGTTATAATTATTGCATAACACTAAGATTATAAAATTGTAAATTTTATTGCTGTTGCTGTAAACTATAAGTTCGAATGTAGCAAATTTCCCTTAAATGAATCACATTTACAAAGCTATCAATGGATTTAAGTTTTAGAAATTAGAATTAATCGAGGGTGAAATAACTCTTGATTTGCAAGCATGTAAATAATAAAACAATTGAAAAGGAGCAAAGGAGAAAGAACCAAAATGTGGAGAGATTATATATTAAAAAAGTGGATAAAATCCATATTTTATTTTGCTTTTGGCAGGGAGCTACGGGTCTGGTACTAATCTTCTAGATGAGGATCTACCGGCTACTATGATGTTGTTTTTTTTTTTTTTTTTTTATTTAATAGAAATCGATCCATACGAAACTAAGAGAACGGTCCACACTGAGTGAGAGTAAAAAGCCATATAAAGGCTGCACTACTGGGTGTCGAACCCATATGATTTGAAAGTTAGTTGCACGATGAGATTTTTCATTTGTGTTTGTTACATGGTAAATCTGGTTGGTAACAAAATTGTCAGCAAAATATCAACATGGGCCCCCAAAATTGGTCAAACTAAGATGTTGTATGATATTTCCAGCTCGCAGTCCACCTGAACCAAAAGGTTAACATAGGTCCCACAAAAGTCAAAGGAATGACCCCAGTTAGAAAAGATGGGTCCAAAAGTGTTAGACCCGTTGACCTTATCAAAGCCTACGATTAGAGAAAAAATTTTTCCATAAAATGTTTGAGTTGATGTGTCACGTGTGGCAATGATCGATCTATAATATGTTGATTTTGAACAAACCTTATCAATCAAATTTTTTGGAAGCTAACAAATTATGTCATGTTCATATCAAATAAAAAAACACGGGTAATTCTGACACCGAAATGATATCAGTCAAAGACACTTTAAGGTTTAAATTGAAAATAAGAAAAATGAGGAAAACAAATAAAGAAACAAAGAAGTAAATTATGATGTGGTTCGACGTGGTGACGTCGAGTAGTAGAAAGAACTGAAATTGAGCTTCCTATCCAATGATAAATCCTTTGATAGATTGATAATGATTTGGCACTAGGAGAATCGTCATCGTGGTTGGCAAATCGATAAAACTCCTCCGAAAATACACTAATTAACAACCCTCAAAGGAAATTAGAAGCTGCAACACTAGAATAATATGTTTGAAGAAAGGATACTCTTGAGTTTTGAGCATTGCACTGATTTAGATAGAGTAATAGTATTGTTGAAGGAGGAATTTAATGTCTCTCCTTGTAGTAACTATGCCCTTTATAGGTGTGGTGGGTGTTTGCAAATGGAAATAAATCTAGAGGAGCCATAAGAGAGAATTCAGGGATCGGCTCCCCCCTTGATTCTTATTGTCAAATTAATGCTTGAAGAGTTCTTCTCCACTTTCCTCTTGTTACTTCCTAATTCATATTTCCTATTTAATTATGGAAATACTTCCTGAACAAGTTTATGCTTATAGAAAGGGTATTTGGATTCCTAGTCTTCGATCGGACTAGACATGGGTTGATTGACATTTCAAGACTCACATAGTCCTTTAATTTGGGCCTTCAACACCTGAGCCTTTAAACCTTACTTAGGTCGACCGATATTATAGGTCGTTTAACTGGACTACTGACTTGGGTTTATCGTTTTTACACCTATGAATTTTTACTATTACACCATGTTGATACTAGAAGGTCACACTAACATTCACATTGTTATTGGAAGGGTACACTAACATCAGCATGACGCATTAACTCAGAGTTCTATAGAAGATTTTCTCGTGATGGGAGGATTTAGGTACCTCTCTAGCAACATTGGGATAACAACTATTGTATATAATTGGATGATGACTTTGGACGATGTTTAAAGCAATTATTTTTAGATGATGTTTGATATTATCACTTGCCCTACAAGTAATTAAGCATCTTATGAGCAATTTTCAGCATTGTTACTTGCCCTGCAAGTAACTAAATACATTTCTAACTGAAACAAATGTTCATAATCTAGATCAACAAAGCTACATTTTTGGGACATAAGGTGACATGGTGATATCTTAGTGGCACATTAGAAGATCTAGTGGCATAATACCGCATTGTTGCCTACATGTCCTATACAATGAATGGTGCACGGCGACACACTATTACAACTAAGTGAAATGCATATACTCTGTTTCAGGTGAAAATTAGCTAATTAAATAAACCAACAAACGAACTATAGATGGAAACGTCAAAGTCTAAAGAGGTTGTGGCATTGGTGAAAATCACACTTAAGGAAAAATGCCCTAAGGTTGTGATTAGTAATGAGGCCTGGGGAGTTCTCTAATATGGATGCTAATCCAAACCCAAACTATACTAAACACGGGACAATAATTTTTTGATTTCATCCAATCCCATCATATCTCAATTCGTTTCAATTTTATGCTCATTTTCTTTCTCATCTTACGTGTCAAATGGGGCTCAAACGTACTTAGAACATGGGCGAAACTTATGGAGGCTAGGGGATGGTCCCCTAGAGTTTTGAGAAAAAAAAAAGTATAAATATTTATAGATCTAGTTAAATGGGGGTAGTTAATTTCAAATATGTTGTTTAAGGTTACAAAAGTTGACAATTTGTAATGTAATTTCTCCCTTTTTGTTTTACTTTACTTTTTTCTTCTCCATGTTTTGTTTCAAGGATTAGTTACTTCGAGCTCTTAAATGGAGGATTTAGACTTGTTTGGGACACCGAATTTTTTTATTTTATTTTATTTTATTGAAAAAAAGCGGTTAATGTTCTATTAGTGTTATGTGTGATTTTAGTACTTATATTTTAGAAGGAGCACAAACACATATTAATTTAAGGTTTTTTTTTTTTTTTTCTTATGGCTAGTATAAATCCAAGATCAGTCGAGACCGGATAAGATTTTATGAACTTAAGGTTTTTATTAATCATAATGTTAAATCATCACATTAATTAAATTTAATTCGTACTTTTCAATTTATTAGGTATATTGTGGCCTACCAATTTCAGTCTTTTAATCCTGCCTTGATTTGGGATCTCTTGTTTTAAAGTCGCAGAAGCAATGTCGAATTTCATGCGCTAACATTCTCTATTGCTAGCTTTTGTCGAAACAGCATACGCATGGAGACTCTCATCGCTCGAGCAAAGTGCCCGGACTACAACAGTGAGGTTGACAAATCGAGTTGATTGCCTCACCTCTCTTATAAATAAGATGGCCAAAATCAGATTTTGTTATCTTCAACTCTTTTTTTTCTCTTAAGCAGTTACTCTCGCTTCTCTCTCATGTTTTCTTAGTCTTAAACTCCACATTTGATTTGAGTGTGGGAGTGAGCGTTGACATGATCTTGACCTCTTTTTATATGATTTCAAGCAAAAAGACTTGCATTTAAGATTTCATACTGAACCAAAGCTCCTTATCTCAAACTCATATCCATATCTTTTATTCGGAGATCACTTATTAGATTGACTATTCAATTTACTATAGAAATTTCCAACTTCATTTGACGTGAAAAGGTATCCTATGAAAGTAGAAATTCTCTAGTAAGTTCTTGTTTTCAATAACCTTTTTATAACAAGAGTTTAAATTTTAGTAATGTGTGAGAGAAAAATTTATTAACAATTTTGACTATCCACTATTTTTTATGTTGATATGTTAGTTTATAAAAAAAGGATGACAAAGAATCTTGCTCCTTACCACAGACATTAGTTCCTTTTTATACAATCATCAGTATATCTATTAAATGGTTACTTAACAATTATTATTCATGATCTTCATTTTGGCATAGGCAAGACCGAGAATGCCATTCATCATGCCGTTGGACTATGTTTTTAATGCTGTATATAGTTTGGTTTAGGGAATTTGACAATAAACGATTGCCTGTCGTTTGCATTTGACGCTAGCTACCAAGGCAGTAAAAAATCTCCAACAAGAATAAAAGTTAGAACAGCAGAAACAGAAAGAATATAATATATGAAGAATGCATACGGAAAAGTTCTTCTGACTAGAAAAAGAAGTTCCCTTGTAGCAAACACAGAGCTAGGACGTTTTTGGACTATCTACATGAAAGTTTGCGCCAATTGAATTGCCAAGGCATCCAATGCTGGTTCAAGAAAAACAGTGAAAGACGTGTACAATATTTCTGAGACTGCCTTTTGAGGGCAAAAATTTCCAATGCATAATTGATGCGTAGATTGACTCTGTGAAAAAGGGGTGGGGGTATGTTTTAGTCTTCAGATGCCCGGGCCAAGACTGCAAGCTCGTGTGGTTTGTCAGTGAGTCCCCACGCGTAGTACTTGTTGTTTTACTCGTTGATGTGATTGATCATGCCTTGTTACTGCCTTCCCGGTCCCTGGATATCATTCTGCTCCTTAACTGATTGCTTCTGTTTTTCCCACCCCTTTTTTACTTATTGTCCATTGATATTTTTATTATTTTTTTCTTTTTCATTGTTTTACTTGAATGATGGAACTACAAAAATTATGTTTGTTACATGATTCAATTGTGCTCAATAAGGACTAAAGAGTTCATTTAAGTTAGTGGATAATTATATGGGTTCGCATCATAATTCATAGTCACGTTGTTAAGCATGATAGTTGCAGTGTAAGACATATAGTTGAGTCAAAATTTTTATGATCACGTTAAATTCATTGTTGCTACGTATAAAATGTGATGATAATCTTGGTGTATGTAGTAATTTTTAAATAATGAGTATATCAATATATTGTAATATGAAAAGAAAAAAAAAACAATTCTGGAAAGCATCATATTATTTTGAGATTTTACGTTTTTATTTATTTTCACATTGTGGTGTTGTATATGTGTTCTTTGTCGGCAATAAGAGACACTGCTAGTTAGTTTTCTTATCCAATGTCTTCTCCATCGATCATGTCAAATTATAGCTTTAATTTTTTCAATACATGCATTAACTCCACAAAGCATATATTAATGTAGCCGGCTCGTTCCAGAACAACCCACAAGAAATTAATTACCGTCAATGAACCACATATAATATTAGCGACTATATGATTCCCTCTCAGTTTGTTTTTTAAAATTTTCAGGACTGTTAACTGCATGGAAAAGTTGGATAAGAAAGTGAATTGTAAGCTGCAATTTGAACAAATGTCTTGGTAGGAGGATAATTAGATCGTCATACAACGATTAGAGGTGGGGTGCCGCTGGTTAAGCTCAAGCAGTCCTGTCCAGCAGTCCTTTCCAACAGTCCAAGTGCTTCGGTCCTGACTCAGGATCAGATGCATGTGTCTGGGTCTGTTCATTGATGTTTGTGCTTGTCTTCACTTTCATTTTATCCTTTTTCAACTCTAATTACATTTTTAAGTAATCATCTAATTAACAATTCACAGAGTAGATAAATCTCATTTATAAAAATTTTGTAACGATCATTTGTAAAATTTTTGTAATGACTTTAATACGATGAATTTAAAATACAGTTAAAAACTTCTTCTCAAAAGCTCTCTCTTTAGAGAGAGAAACAAACTCTTTCATCTTTAGAGAGAGAAAGCTTTTGTGGAAGTCTTTCCCGATTAGATCCGGGTAGTTCTTTAGTGTTCTCTTGCTCTTCCCCTTCTCTGATCCTCGCTACGTTCTTCTAGCTCTGGTTTCTCGTCGATGTCCCTTTGATTTTTGGGATTTTTAGGGTTGGATCCAGTTGCTAACTGGATCCGGCTCTAAAAACCCATTTGTTTTGATTTGTTTGTGTTTCTTTCAGGTGGTGGGTGAAAATCAGTAGATGCTTGCCTCCTTGGTGCTTCAAGGAGTGATGGATACTCAAGATCGTCATCCGATATTAGGTGCTACAATCAGATATCTCTTGGTGTTTCAAGGAAGATTTCAAGTTCAAGAGGAAGATCTGATTGACATAAGGGATCTTCGTCTGATGCGTCTTACCCTTTCTCCCTCTAGTCATCCTTTGTTGCTGCCTTTTGGGTTCTGAAGGTTGTATTGTATAGTTTATTTTGGATACTATTGATTTTCATTCATGTTGTTGTTGTTGTTGTTTTTTTTTTTTTTTTTTTAAGTTGTGTTTAGTTGTTATGGTTGACTGAGCCTGACCATTCCTTTGTATGGAAACCGTCTGGTATTCCAACCAGCATTCCCTATTTGATCCTTTGAATGAGACAAGCTCTGGTGTTTACGCTTTTCTGGTATCCCCCATTTTGGTTGGATTTAGGATTGTAATCTTGTGGTTCCCAAATTTAGGATAATTGTTTTATAATATCCTAGTATTATAAAAAAAAAAAAAAAAAAGAAAATATAGTTCAATATCTATTAGGTCTATTCGTTGCTTACTGTTTGTGGAAGGTTATTGGTAATAATTAATTGTTGAATTGTATAAAAATTTTAGGCTAATTAAAATTGAAAAACAAATTAAAGAACTAGATTTCAATAACTATAATAAGATTAAGAGTTTATGAAACAACATGAAGTATGAGGTGATGCATTCAAGAGAATTTATTTGTTAGTGCCTTCAAAACATTTTTGCGAAATTATTTTTTAATAATTTTCCTTAGAAGGATGAGAATGTTATAACAATAAATTTTAAATGACTTGCTAATAAATAGTTGAGGATAACCGAATCAAAACTGACCCATCAAGGAGGCCTAGATAGCTAGCTCTTGGTCCATTCTTGGAGGGCTTTTGGGCATGTTGATTGTTGAGGCACTGCTGATTTATGCAACAATTACTTAAACTTTGTAGGCGTTGGAAAATTTAGATATTAAAGTCTAATTTGTATAGACCATTTTGATTAAGGTTTGATCTCGGTCTTGGAAGATCAAGAGAACAACAAATTAGTATACTTGTTTTGTGAAAATGGAACTAAGGTTAATGAGAAATTGAAGCTCAAAGGTCACTGTTGGAATTAAATTCGGTTGAATTTTAATTAATTGCCATTAAGTATTTTGAAAGAAATAAATAATTTTATTTAAATTTGAATGACAATTGTAATTGATTTCATAATTGCAATTATATTGTTTTAATGAGTTGCATTCAAGTTTTGAAATAAATCCCTTTATTTAATTATGAATAAGTTTTGAAGAATGAAATAATTGCAAATTTGAATGGCAATTATGGATTGTAAATAAAGGATTTACTGGTGAAATAAAACTGTAATTAAAACCTCACAATTTTGAATGATATAAATTGACATCATTTTTAGTTGTGTCATAAGAACTAAAATCCATTTTATTTTTCAGTTTGTTTTATCTCAAACACTATTTTTAGTTGTGAGTTTTAAAAGTGATAGATATTCGAGCTCAATTTGGTTCGTCGGATTTTAATATTGTTGTATCGTGGAAGATAAACGCTGAATAACCTAGACGAAGGGTAGCAAATTTGTCTTAAAGACACTATAGTTATTACAAACTTTAATACTTTATTTTATTTATTCATTCTATCTGCTATAAATTTATTATAATCTAAAGACTTTCCAGAATTTTATTTTTATTATATTTTTCGAACAGAAGGCTGGCCATTTCACTTGCAAATACAAAAATTGTTCGACTTAAAAGCATTTCTTGATCTTGGTCCTTAACCGCGGCATGTCCCCGAAGATGATCCGGGCTGCATTCAGAGACATGTATAGAAATTAGAGAAGCAATATACGCACCCCTGTTTGACAAGTACATTTCATTATTTTTTTTTTCTCTAAAAAAAGTATTGCTTTTTAAAGTATAACCTCATTTAATACCAAAAAGTCATCCTAATGTCAAATGCAATGCTACATCAGTCCCGGTCATTTCAGAAATTAAAGGACGTGGCGATCGAGCCTACCATTCATCAGAATGAAACGAAATGGGTTCTGCGGTGATAGAAGGTTTAGGTTAGGTGTTTTAGATTCACCAAGTCAACAGTCTAATGTAGAGTATTTACTCTAATTGTATCTGGACATATTGCATTAACTATAATCCAACTTAAAATTAAAAAAGAGTAAATGGCAAAAGAGTGCCTTGACTTTTGGTGTAATTGCAGCTAGATACTTAAATGATAAATTAATACCTTCGACTAAAAAGTGACAGGTTAAAGTGAACAAAATCTTTACGTCACAGGAGACATTGAGGCCCTTTCATTCTAAGAAAGTAAAAGAATAAAATTCTTAGAACTAAAAAAATAAAACTATACCTTTTAAAGAGTTATAAAAAGAAAAAATAAAATAAAATTATTATTGTTATTATTACTTTGTAATTTCATTGAAGATATTTAGAGGAGATCATCTAATGTTTTTAAATTTTTTTTAACATGTAATCAAAGTAAAATTATATATTATAATTGATGAAATATGTAGTTTAAGGGTAACATGGATATTTCATAATGTTTGACCACTTAATCAATAACTTAATGGTGAATGATTTAGTCAAATGTACTTATGTAAAGTGTAATCTAGCAATAATTACACTAAAATTCAGGGTGGCTCCATTGCAATTTGTCCTTAAACCGTATTTAAAGTTTTTAAATTACAACGAATTTTAGGTTATGTTGTTGAATTCTAATAAGATTAAATACTCTACTTAGTGAATGACCTGATGAAAGCTTTTTGTTTTGGTTTGAGGAGGGGGACTTGGACTCATGACCTCCACTTAATGATCGTCGGAATTGTAATGACCCCTAACTTTTAATGAAATAACAAATGAAACCTTTTGATTTGAAAAATAAATAAAAAGTCACCTACAATTAGTTAACTTTTGTTAAGATGAAATCGAATAAGATCGTTTAGGTCAATTTCTATGTAACAAAACTAAAGATCAACTTTATTGCGTAATTTTAACCAAAGTTACTAATAGTCATCCTTAAAAAAAAAAAAAAAAACGTTACTAATAGTCAACTAAATGTAGGTAGTTTTTGTTCATTGTTCAAACTAGAGAGACTTAGGATTTCACCAAAAATTGGGGGTTATTTACAATGTGCCCATTGTGAAGCATTGGTACCATTGGACTATGCCAATAACAATTACCAAGTGGCTAGTGCATCCTTAAGACTTTCTTATATAATCCAATGACATATATATATATATATATATATATATAATAGGCTAGAGAGACTGGGGATTTCATCAAAGATTGGGGGTTAATCCAATGATATATAAAAATTAAGGGTTATTTACAATTTGCCCCATTGGCCTATGCCTATAACAATTACCTAGTGGCTCGTGCATCCTTAAGACTTTCTTATATAATACAATGATATATATATATATATATATAGGCTAGAGAGACCAGGGACTTCACCAAAGATTGGGGGTTATTTACAAGAGCAACAATTATTCTTTATCATCATTTTTTTTTACTAAGTTTTAAATAATTAAGTGACACATTAACAAAAAATATAATGGATTGTTAAGATTGTTATATTTTTTTTTTCTCTCTCATGCATTACTCAAACTTAAACTTTTCTTGTAAAAAGTTTAGCACAATGTCAAAATTGATAGAAAATCTTTATTCAAGCGCAGACTTTCATGTATAGTCCAATGATATATTAACAATCTCTATTCAAGAACAGACTTTCATGTATAGTTCAATGTTATATTGATAATCTTTATTTAAGAGCAGACTTTAATGTATAGTCCAATGATATATATATATATATATATAAAACTTTTAAAATCAGATATACCTGATTTTAAAAAGTAAGGATCAATCAATCAAATTCATCTATTATATTTGAATTAAATATGAGATAAATTTGTTTTAGAAAGAGAATGCAATAGATGAATTTGATTGGTTGATCCTTACTTTTTAAAATCAGATATATCCTGATTACAAAAGTATTATATATATACATATATATATATAATTTGTCTGACCTAAAAAAGACTCTAATTTGCTTTGCCATATGATATGATTCATTAGCTCTAATACTATACATATACAATGTCTTATACGTTTCTTTACTAGGTTCCTGTGTGATTGTATGGGTATTCTAATAGCCTATTTACTAGAATGCATAGTTTGGTGGCTCAATAAGACATATGAACTTACCACACATGCATGAACATCACCACAGCCGCACAATAGCTCCCCATTCATCATGTCCACAGCCTGAAATGCTCCTCCTCCGTTGCTCCTCTGCATCAATAACAGTAACTTTTACAAGGACAATCGCAAAAGAGGAAATTAAAATAGCCCACTTGTAATGATAACTGTAGCACACTTTGTAATAGTCAACAGCAACAAAATTCGCCCATCTGTTGCCAGCCACACCATGACATGTTTTTAGCATGCTAACTAGCTCCTCTGAATTGTCTATACAACTTGTTTGCCTAACTGGAAGTGACCCAAAGTGATTCACAAGAACCAAAGATTTGGTTCTGTCATTTAATGGTGCTGACTCGCCACGGTTAGCACAGTTCCCAGGACTCATTCCGCCATTCCCATCTGCAATTTTTTGTTTCAAAATTCATGCAAAAACACGTGTTTCTGATTTTCAACAAAAAATGAAACTCTATTGACAAATTTCAAAATTTTAGTTATACATTGATTTTCAACCATGAAGTTCCATTGATAAGCTATGCCTTCAGTGTCTTGCTTAGACCTTTTTGAAGTAAAGACTATAAGTCTTTGATTATTGGCAACCATGTCTGTGACCAGTGGCCAATCTTCACCGTTTTGAGGCATCTTTGAGACAGGAAACCAGTACTTCATCAGACCTGTTTCATTGAAAACTTTGGTCAATCCATTTGGGGTCTCCACGTAGTCCTCTAAAATCAATGTCACAATCTCTGATGGATTGGCTGACAAAAACGCTTCTATTTCCTTAAATGTGTCTCTTGCAGGTTCCTGAAACACAAAAACATCATAAAACAATATCGACATTAAAACACAGCAGATTGATTCGTGATTCAAAAATGATTTTCTATGTACTTACAAAGGCAGTGAAGTCAAAGCATTTTCCATCGAAAGAGTGACACAACCAAATGTCCTCTTTAAAGTCATATGTATCCAACATCAAGGCTCGGACCCCATTCTGAATATATACATAAAACTGAAGTCAATTCATAATCTAAGATAACAGGTAAATAGCTTATAATTAGAGATGCTAAATTTTCATAATAGCCTTGCATTAAGCTGTTGTGTGACATCGTCTTGTTGATTTGTAGGAGTAAGCCTTGGAATTCCAGTATGGGATGGCTCTCCATCGATGGCAAATGAATTGTGGGTCGTCAAGAATGCATATTTGTTGAAAGGCAAAGAATCGTTCTGTCACATATCCAAGCAAATGTCAATAGTAAGCAATTTCAAGAATAAACATAAATGAAAAAATGTGGATAGTCAATTTACCAAAAGCTTGAATTGGTCAGTAAAAGTTGATCGGACACATTTTGAACCTTGAAATGCTACACCACAAGAAAAAGCAGTAGAGTCCGGGTTGACAATCTCCATCAGAGGAACATTCATCTCCTTCCTACAACCACAAACCTCCATCACAATCAAATCAAAAGAAACTATAACAGTTTAGTATGATTTTCTTGAAACTATCGAAAACAAAAAAATAAAAAATAAAAACAAATTTTCAGACCTTGCACTGTCCATTAGAGCAAGCTAATGCAACAGCGATAAGACTGAATAGAACTGAAGCTACAATAAATGGTAAAATTTTCAGATTCTCCATGGAGATTGGTGTTTGGGAGGAATTGAAGAAAGATTATTGAACAGTTTTGAAGGAATTATGTGGCCATGAATATTGATGTATAGTCAACGCTTTCGGTGAGAGGTCATTATTAAGACAAAAGAGTCAACTCGTACAGATGGAGCTAAAGGACATGTAACTGAATATCCTGAAATGTCGAAATGGAAATTGCATGTTTGGTATTTCATTTCAATGGGAATCTTTTTTCATGGTATTTCAGTTATTAGATAAATTAATTTTATTTTTATTCTTTTCTCTAATAGGTGTTTTTAATATTAAATTTATATAAATATAGTTTTTTTTTTTCATTTTTAAAAAATTCGGTATCTGATGTTGGATAAAGTTTATTCGATTCTGTATATGATGGAAAGAGTTTAATCAGGAAATTTGGGAGGAAAGCATTATAGTTATGACTGGCGATTGGGTGTGTTGCCTTCTCTGGAATATATGCCAGCAAAATGAGGGCTTAAAATGAGTAAAAATTCCTAGATTTTTGGTGTTATATGATTATCTGAATCTCAAAATTATTATACAATCTGTGTAATTATTAGAGTATTTTCAGTGCTTTCATTAATTATGTTTTAAAAAAAAAGTGTCATGTCATCAAGAGATTTACTTCTTACATAACATATGTATCATTTAATAAATAATTAAATTGAAAAATTGCTCTCTAACGTTTCCATATATTTCCTTTTAATGTCTCCATGTGTTTCCATTTAATGCTTCCATATTCTATTAATGCTTCATATATATATATATATATTTTTTTTTTTTTTTATTTTAGGGTTTAAGGGTTTTAATTTTTATTTTAAAAACCATGATACGTGTCGTGTCGTGTCGTTATTGGAGGATCGCACAAACATTAGCATGTCACGCCATATCAGCATTCCATGAAAAATTTTCTCTAGTTTTAGGGTTTTAATTTTTATTTTAAAAACCATGATACGTGTCTACTATTATGGGAAGATCGTATCAACATAAGTATGTCACACCATTTCGGCACCCTATCAGAAGATTTTCTCTATATACACCCTTTGAAAATAGATAGTTATGTTGATAATATCTATTTTTTTTATACCATCTCAGCTTAACATTGATGAGTGATAATTATATTGGAGAGATTTATTTCAACTAAATGTTTATTCATTCTATGTGATATTTAATTTTTTCACAATTCATGAGAGCATTAGAGATGTTCTTATTCTCTATTTTCGTGTCATAATTTGTGCTACTCTTCAATTCTTTGCTCTGTTCAATATATTAAGTCAGTCGGATAAAATATTGAAAATTAACAAAAATAAACTATTATATATATACCTATAGAGAAATTTTGAATTCAAATGTACAACAAAAAGAAAAGGGTGTAGATATTGAAACCCATGAACATGATTTCCACATCCAAATTATTAATACATTCATTAATTAAATTTAAAATTTTGCAAATTAATATAAGCACCCACAAATAGGGATGGGCAAAAGGATGTTCAATTCGTTTCCTACTAGAACCAAACTGAACGGAGAAATATTCGGTTCTTAACATGAAGAACCAAACATTGAGAAATTTAGGAAGCAGAACTGACGAGAACCGAACACCTTTTGTTTAGTTATGTTGGTTCTGAGCTCAAGTTTGGGCATGTTTTTGGGCTTGTTTTTGGGCCTATTGTGGATTTTTGTTAATGATAGATTTTAGTGAAATTCGTAAATTTTATAGATTCCATATTGATTTGTTAGAATTATTAATGGAATCTAATAAAATCTTGAGGAGAATAATAATATTTGTTATAAACTTTTTTTTTTTTTTATAAAAATCACTTTAAAATCCATCACTTAAATGAAGTCAATGACTTTTTGAATACAAATAACCTAAATACAACTAAAGTGATTTCATACAAATAACCTAAATGAAGTCAATGACTTTTTGAATACACTTATGTTATCTTAATTATCTTTTTCCTTTTAAGTGGTAGGATAATACGGTAACTAACTTTTTCTGGGATTGGATGAATGTGGAATGAGGTTAATACATATGTGAGGTATTTGTAGCCTTAAACCATCTAGTGCTATAGTAATCATTATAAAAATGTGTCGGTAGAGATTTAGTATACCCCTAACACACATGTCCAATTGTTAAAAGTAGATTAGAATATATATATATATATAGGTGCGTTCTAAGGTACACCCGATGTATGCATACACTTTCTAAAAATTTCTAATATTGACAATTTATTTTTTAAGAAATTAGATCCAAGTGTTGAGATTTATTGACGAACTACTGAGTTAATAAATTGAGAAATTTGTTGAACAGGTAAATTAGTATTGGTTAGCTATTATGCATATCCATTTAATCGATTGAATGAGTTGGCCTCAATAAGTAAAATTATGTGTGTCAACTGTTATGCACACCTACAATCAAAGAACAAAAATCACTATCTCTCATCTTCTACCTCAAGAGTAGGATCTCTGAAATTATAAAGCCATATGAAGAAGAGCCTGAATTGGTTGAATAAACATGCTCTATTACAAGACTTCTCATCTGATTACTCTTTCAAATAGGCAAACAAAAAAAAAAAAATAAAAGCAGATCAAGTTACTTCTTACAAATGCTTCTCATATGTTTACTATTAGTTTGTGAATTCGCGAAATATTAGTTCTCGAATTTGCAAACTACAATCCTCGCGAATGCTTCTCATATGTTTACTATTAGTTTGCAAATTTAGTTCACGAATCTGCCAACTATTAGTTCGCGCATTCGCAATTATAATTCACGAATCCGCAAACTATTAGTTCGCAAATATGCAAACTATAGTTTGCGGATATGCAAACTATTAGTTTGGGAAATTGCGAACTTTTAGTTCCTGAATCCACGAATTATAGTTCACAAATAAGATTTATAGAAGCACCATCAATAGTGGCTCTTAATTCATCATATATATATAATGGATTCACATACTCTTTTTTTTTTTTTTTTTTTTTTAAGCAATGGATTCATAGACTTTATTTTCTAAAAAACCAAATATCCATGATTCATGGTGATGGGTTTCTTTTAATAATATATCTGATTGTGTGTTTGAAGAAAAGTTCCCAGGTAGAAGATGTAAGTCATTCAATGAAGGGTATTATTATATTTTTACCCAGTTAGATGTTGACCGGTTCATCGAGTTAACAAATTGCCATCAGATAAAAATATGACCGATTCAATAATTAGTAGGTTGCCAGCAGGTCATATTTTTAAAAGTGTATGCATACACTCGGTACACACAACGCAACCCTATATATATATATTGTGTGTATAATGAAATCTAACTTCAACTTGAGAATTAATATATTAATGAATCACTTAAGGTAGCTCATAATTTATAACTTGTAGTTTATAGGTCGTTGAACAAAATATTAATTTAAAAATTTTTGGTATAACATCACATAACAAAACGCGACAAAGTGATTTATGAATAGTCATGATTAAGTAGTGGAGATTAAGTTTTGTGTTTTATTCGCTCATGACATATAGTGTAGATTGAGATCTGTGTGCCATTCACTTACGACATACATTTTACGCCCACATCTGACGGTAGAGATTGAGTTTTACATTTTTCTCATCCACCATCGTTAGAAAACTATATATATACAGTCAAACACTCAACAGTGAGGCACACAATTTTCTTTCGAACATCTAACTGCTTAGGCACTTTCTACTCTCAATGATAGAATCCTGATTTGAACATCTGAGAGGTCATGCTGTATAACACTATCATCGCCTTTTTTGATAGCTTTTGCTTTGTGCTTGTAGATGGCTTTCGCTTTGAAGTCTAGAAAATCGCTAGTTACTATCTTAAATAGGTCTCTAGATTAACCTTCATTTTTTTTTTTTTATTGAAAGAAAGATCAAACTTCAGTTTTGGGCATGAACGGTATAGCAATGTAACGTCGAAAAGGTACAAAATCCCCCAACTGATCCTCAGTAATATATAGACAAACTAACGAGTTTACGAGATCGATAAATTTCGTTCTTGCCAAATAATAGTAATCATTTCTTTTTTTTAAAAAAAAAAAAAAAAAAAAGAATGACACTCTCTCTTGAAATTATGTAACCGATTTGACTTGGGGAAGGCTCCTACGAAAATAACAGAGAAAGACCAATAATTGTAACACCCGAAACAAAAATAAGAAGAGACAAGAGAAGAAATAAGAAAGGGGTGGAGAGATGGTATAAATAGCGTTAGGTTAAAAGGTCAGGTGATAAAAATCAGGCACAAGAGGGGGCAGAGAGACACGAGAAAGAAGGATGCCAACCCTCATGAAGCTCTACACTATGCAAGAAGCCTCCCAACACAACACCAAAGACGATTGCTGGATCGTTATTGACAACAAGGTACAACGCCACCCCAAGATCTGTTCTTTTCTATTCATGCTTTCTTGACATCTTTTTGTTGTTGCCCAAATTTCTGTTTATTATAATTTATGCCAATTCGTGGCTTTGGATATGCATCTCTATCATGTGGTATCAATTCGTGGTTGTTTGTTGAAAGTGTTAGGTAAATCATTTTTATGTACGATTGGTCTCTCCTCTACCATCGTTTATTGTGTAAATATATGTTCCCTTTTTTGTCCTTGAAGAATTGTCTCTCGTTATGAACAAAATTTGATTATTGAAATTTGTAGTATATAGATTGATGTTTATAGGCAATGTAATGCCTAGGTTTCTTTAGTCTGGATCAATATTTTGAGGGGTCACCTTGATTTTATGAGTTCTGAATCATGGGTGTGGATGAAAGATGAAGATAACAGGTAACTGCTTCGCTTGTTGGCTTTCCTGATATTTGATACACATTTCTATTGTCAAAACCGCAGGTGTATGATGTCACTACATACTTGGATGAGCATCCGGGTGGAGACGATGTAGTTCTTGCCGCCACTGGTAATTCCCTTATGCTTTCTCATTGATAGTTTCCTTCCAAGTGTTGATTGTGTCATGAAGTATTTAATGTGGTAAGTAATCTGTCACAATGTGAAAATTTAACTGCACTATGGTATGTTCAATTCGAGGAGTAGCCGAGTAGCTCATAACTATCTTATCGATGTGAAATAGTTCAATGGAGCGAATGTTAATTTCACTGCAGCTAAAGACGGGACAGATGAGTTTGAAGATGCTGGGCACAGCGAAGATGCCAGGGAGCTTTTGGAGAGCTTCTGCATCGGTGAGCTAGACACATCTTCCCCAGCTATCCCAGAACTCGAAATTACGTCCAAGAAGCAGTCATCTGATTATGCTCAGAAGCTGACGGATTGGACCAGGCAAAATTGGGCTGTTCCGGCAGCTGTTGTTGGCATCTCTGTGGTGGTAGGTTTCTTGTCCATGCGCAAGAACTGAATGCGAATTTCCCATTAGTTTGGCTGCTGAAGAGACATTGTTATCACATAATTTTGAATAATTGGGAGAGTGGTTGAGAGAAGTGGGTAGCTCATTATTATTTGTAGAACTTCAAAAATCATATTGACATAGATGACCTTTCTTTATGCAAACACACATATATTCAAAGCAGGGTAATTTATGGACGAATGGTATTGGTTATTTGTTATGAGTTCATTATATGAGAGCTTCTTCGACAGTTATTTGTGAAGGAAATACAACTGATGTCACGCTGCAGGCATTCACCCACTAGCCACATGTCTCATAACTCGTTTGAGTTTGGACAAGTGAAATCCCGCGAAATAACATTTAAATAGCAGCGGACAGAGGAAGCGGTTTAACTAAGAAAAAAAGTTGACCGTCTCTCTCTTGTAATTAAAGAGGAGCATTTTCGGCACCCGCCCTTATAGATAAACTTTAATCCAACTTATTTTATCGAGGTTAAAAGACTTTTTCGTCCCAAAAAAAAAGCAAAAGACTTTTTGGGACATTATTAGTGATCACAATTAAAATATTTTAGTACTTTCTTGGTCTTTAGATGAGTAGATGGACCATCTTGAAAAACATAAAAGTAGATCCTTCTTCTCAAATTAAGAGTCGAGAGAATGTCCCTCACTCTTAACTAAAGTGAAGAATCTCTCGTAAGACAAGTCCTATATATATATATATATGTATATATTTCCAATTAATTGTCTAATATTAAGGGGGGTGTATTCAATCATGATTTTGAAAAACTTTCATAAACTTTTTTCAATAAATGACTTTTGTAGAATTTAACAGACTTCTAATGACTTTACAAATTCGTGAAAAACTCTTACAGACTTTTATAAGTTTTTTTTTAAAAGACTTTCATTAACTTTGATAAATTTTCAAAAGAAATTATAAAAGACTTTTATAAACTTTTATTAGTTTTTATAGACTTCTACATGCTTTCATAGACCAACATTTTACTAACTTATAATATAATATATACTTTCTAAGTTAATAAAACTATATTCATTATGTCAATAATGATGAAAAAGTATGGTACATAAAATAAAAGTAAAATCACCTCAATTACATAAATTAATAACCAAAATACCAAGTATTTTAAACATTTTATTATTTATTTTATGCCTTCAATGAAAAATAAAATCTCTAATGTCTTATCAATAGTGTCAACATCGCTCCACATATCAGCAGCTATAACAGTCTTCCATTTATTAGTATACTCTCTTTGTTATTCTTGAGTCTCAAGAAATGAGTTAAAATCGTCATTTCATTAACTAATAATGATGAAGATTATGAAGATTCATAGATTTTGATAAATTTTTATAGATTTTCATTTACTTTTAAAATAATAATATATTCCTTTGACAAACTCGTGTTACAAATTATAGTTTTTGTAAGTTATATGTCACATTTCAATAAAAAAATTTTCTTTTAACATAGTATAAATAAACTTGTGAAAAACAACCATCAAAACTAATGTTTTAGAAAATTCAAACTGGTTAATTTTTTGATATATTACAAATATCAAAATTGATTACTATACTAATCAAATTAACTAATCAAGAGTAAAAGTTCAAGAAATTCTCCAACATGTAAGAAAAATGAAAATTGAAAAAAAAAATCACATTTATATTAAACAATCAAATTTAAAATTTTAATTTTTAAAATAAACCACTAGCTGAAAAATCTCCAAATATATATTTTTTTTCTTTTTTATTTGAAATAGAGGTTTTTCCTCTTATTTTTTAGTATAAAAAACAAAGATTTCATTTATAAATTTCATTGATTTTAAAGCAATGAGATTTGTTATCTATACATTTGTGGATTTTATTTTCATTATTTGTACATAAGAAATGCTTATCTATTAGTTTACAACACAATCGTTAATAATAGTTGTACTATTTATCATAAAAATAATAAGATGATTTGAATTAATATCCATCTAGACATTTTTTTTGGGTATTTTATATATATAAATATAAATTACAAAATGTTTCATTTCTTAAATATATTTTGTTGACATCTAACTTCTTAACTTTGATTTAAACTTGAAATCTTCTACAAAATAATAAATTGATGTCCTTAGAAAAAAAAAAGAGGCCTAATAAGATTCAAAAACTAAAAAGCTAACAATTTGAACATAAGAAAAATATATTGACCATTATAAGTCACAATAAAATAGGAGTGATATATATATATATATGTATATATATTTGTGTGTTTTTAAAAAAAAAATAAGCGAAATATTTTTATGACTATCACTGAATTTGGGATGATTTATAAATGTAAAAGAGATTGTAAGGTTTGTTTTTTTTTGTTTTTTTGTTTTGTTTTGTTTTGTTTTTTGTTTTTGTCTTTTGTTTTTTTTTTTTTTTTTTTATGAGAAAAGATTTACTTTTTATAATCAATAACAAAAGTCTATAAAAGTTTTTTAAAAGACTGTGAGAGAATTTGTGGAGTTTGATTATTATAAATTTAATATAAAAGTCTATAAAATTCTCCCAAAGTTATTAAAATTTAAAATTCCATAAAAGTTATTAACATTTTGGATAACTTATAACTTTTATAAACTCTTCAAAAGTCTTGATTAAATACTTCATAAGTTTTATAGACATTTTAAAAATCATTAAAAGTTTATATTGAATATCAGATAACTTTTATAAAATCTTTAAAAGTTTATATTGAATATATCTAAACTTTCTTTAAAAGTTTATATTGAATATATCTAAACTTTTAAATTCTACGAAAGTTTTAAATTTAGATTGAGTAACACCCCCTAGAGGTACTTTAATTAAAAAATAAAAAAAAAATGCCTAATGCTAAAGGAGGTGTCAGGAACATTGATAGGAGTATCCTGGTATATATTGGCAGCGAGAATTAAAAAGAGGGCTATCGGTAGATAGTTTGTCGAAGACAAGACAAGAGTTTGAGTGGTGGAAATGGCGAATCTGCCAGTACAGAAGAACACCCTGTACGTAGGAGGACTAGCGGAGGAAGTGAACGAGTCTATTCTACATGCGGCCTTCATACCTTTCGGTGACATCAAAGACGTGAAGACTCCACTGGATCAGGCCACCCAGAAGCACCGCTCTTTCGGCTTCGTCACTTTCCTCGAAAAAGAAGACGCCTCCTCCGCCATGGACAACATGGATGGCGCCGAGCTCTACGGTCGCGTTCTCACTGTCAACTACGCCCTCCCTGAGCGTATTAAGGGTGGAGAGCAAGGCTGGGCTGCCCAACCTAGTCAGTCCTTCCTTCCTTCCTTTTTGGGTTTTGTTGATTGCATTGATTTCTGTTTTTATATTCTCTTTAACTAGTCAAAACTTGGTACTTGAATGGCTAGATTGATACTCTTATTACATTGTTTGTTTGATTGGATTGCTTGACTGGCATCTCTTGTTAGTGGCTTTTTTAACTTATGGTTTTCATGTTTCGTGTTAGATAATAATTTTTGGATGGGGTTGTTTGTTTTGGAATTTAAGTTATGATTTGGGTAATTTCCTCTCCGTCGAATGCAACAAATTTTCGCTAGGAATTTGATTGACACAATCATCCTTGATAGTGGAATTAAGTGTTGATTGCATTGTTGGTCTTATTAAATCAGCATGGATCTTATCAAGACATAATGTGTCTATAAAGGACGTTTGTAGGGTATAGTAGTTTAAATTACGAAGGTTACATTGAGTGAATAACTATTTACATTGCATAGATGGTTGTTCAAAAAGGATTTCGATGAGGTAATAATGCATGTCTCGAAGGAATGCAAGAAATTCTCACGCATTTCCTTGATTGCCCATAACGTCTGGTAATGTTTATGCTACTGTGCTTTTATATATCTCAACCTTACAATGAACCTCGTTTCGACTGTTTTGTGTTTAATACTGCCAATCTCCTTCTCTGCCTTACTTTTCCTGTGAAGGGTCGGGTCTGGTCAGGTCAGGTCAGTGATCCTATGAAGTACATTCTGCCCTTTTACCTCTCTTGTTATTTTGCGTTGGTAAGTGCTATTTTGCATATGTGCTACATTTTATGTTCTCACCCAGTCTCTATCTATGTTATGGGTGGAGCAAGAAAATTAATAGTCTACCAATGTGAATATGTTGGCCTGCCCTTGTATTGAGCATAATTTTGTTGTTATTATAAGGAGTATGGAAGATCTGGGGCCCTTATATTTGCCTTAGTTGCCAATGTTGGACTACATGTTCTTTTGCTGTGTGTGGATGGCCAATGTTTGGTGTGTGGGACTAATTGTGTATCTTCAAACTTTCAGTTTGGGCTGATGCGGACACATGGTTTGAGAGGCAACAACAAGAGGAGGAAATGCAGCGTATGCAAGCTGAGAACCGTGCTGCAATGCAGGCTGCAGAGGAATTGCATAGAAAGAAAATGGCACAGGAGAGAGAGGGAGAAAAAGAAGATGATTCTGAGATGAAGGATGACCCAATGGCTAAAGCCGAAGCAGAGGGTTGGAAGCAAAATAATAGTTCTTAGCTTAGCAAGCCCCAAATGAAGGAAATAGTTATAGTTTAGACTTTAGAGAGAATGTTATCTTTCTTCTCTTATTTTCGGTTTTCTGATACACTCTTTCATCAATGTCTGTAGTTCGTCAAAACTGTCATGTATAAGGATGATGACTGAGAATAGCTGCATTTGTCTACATTCTACAGAATCATCTTCGTCAATTCAATATTTTTGGCGTATATCTGCTTTCATGATTTGTTGCTTTTTTCATGTATTCATCTCATAGTGATTCCCGTCTTTGCAGAAGTCCTATTAGTCTGTTGCAGGACTTCTTCTGTGATCTCGGTTTAATTCAGCCCGTTTCTATATATATATATGTTTTCTGCATCCACTATTTTTGCAGTTCAAATTTGTGCGATCAAGCAAGGCAGCGTCTAAATACAGGTTGATGGAATGGCAAGTGATACGTGATCTTTGAAAATCAACTCCTTCCTATACAATTTCCGTGGCTTTCTTAATTGTTTCCAACTTCCAATGATACAAAATATATGAATTTGCCTTTAAAATGATGCATAGACATTCAAATGGAAGTTTGCCACCCATCTTTGTATCACTTACTGAAGCAAATTCGTTAGTGTTCATGCTGATTGAAGAACCACATTTTAGATGATTATTACAAGAAGAGATGCTTAACAAATCTTTAAGTACAGCTTGGTGGAAGTACCAAAAGGGAAACACATGTAAAGGGGCTGCTTCAATTATACAAGATAACTGGTTATAAAAATTTTAATGGACCAAAAAGAAAAAGGAAACACCAAATATCAAAACTACCACATTTTGGCCTCTTCATGGTAAATTGCCCTGGCAAATGTTGATTTAAGGACGTAAAAATGAAACAATCCTCCAAATCTTGTTAAATCATGCAACAAGTCTCCTTCGATTCAGCATTGAATCGCAGAGCTTCACAGCATCTAAATTATCTCTTACATTATGTACTCGCACAATGTTTGCACCTCCTAGAACCCCAGCAGTAACACAAGCAACGGTTGCAGGATCCCTATCAACAGCAGAAGGGCGTTTACAAATTTCACCTAAAAATCTCTTTCTGGAAGGTCCAACTAATATAGGAGCATGAGAAGCAGCAAAACTCTTCCTAGCCAGATCTTTTCGAATGGTTGATAATCCCAAGAGCATGTCCAAATTATGCTCAGTTTTCTTTGAAAATCCAATTCCAGGATCAATAATGATCCTCCAAGCTGGGATACCTGCTATTTCTGCATCGCTAACTCTCGAGTACAGCTCTGAGGCAACCTGCCCACAAACATCATCATATTGAACGTTCTCATCATTCTGCATTGTGGATGGGTCTCCTCTCATGTGCATTGCAACGTACGGAACCTTCAAGCCAGAAACAATAGCATACATGTCAGAATCCATCTGCCCACCAGAAACATCATTTATAATATGAGCCCCTTTGCTGACTGCTTCTGAAGCAACCTTTGAATAAAAGGTATCCACAGAAATGAGCTTTCCTTCCATCTCAGGCATTCTTAGAATAGCTTCTAAGACAGGGATCAGTCTCTCCAATTCCTCTTCAGCAGAAATTCTAGTGGCCATAGGCCTTGTTGATTGAGCACCAATATCAATCATATCTGCTCCTTCTGAAATCATCAAGCGTACCTGAGAAACTGCAGCCTCTACAGATTGGAACTTTCCTCCATCACTAAAACTATCTGGGGTTAGATTAAGGATACCCATGACACAGGTTTTTTGAGACCAGTCCCATAAGCGATTTCCAACAGGTAAAACCCTTTTCATTCCTTCCTTTCCAATAAGGGACTCACCACCCAATTTCTCCCATGTTTCAAACAGTCCACTGGATTGTTTTGGAAACGAATGCCAGCAAGCAACCGTGTCACTGTCAACAGCTGATCCCATTAAATCCAACAACGGCGCAAGAACAAATGGTCTCTCCCAAATTCTCTCATGGGGGACTGTGAGTATATCAGAATGAATACTGAACTTTCCATAGAACAATATATCCAAATCAAGTGGTCTTGGACCATACCTTGTCCCATCAGTACGACCCATGTCCTTTTCAATTTTTTTGAGCACCCGCAAGAGTTCATGTGGCCCAAGTTTTGTAACACCTCTAACCGCTGAGTTGAGAAAGTGAGGCTGATCGGTCACATAGGCTGGTTCAGTCTCATACAAACAACCATGCCTTGTAATATTTATACCTGCTCTCTTCATGAACTGCAATGCTTCATTAAAATTATGAATTCTGTCACCCACATTGCTTCCCAAAGCAATCACTACTTCCTGCTCTTGAGAATGAACTTCTATAGAAGTTACTGGGGACGAATTGAAGAACCGAAAACATGTTGCTGCAATAAAGATCAAAGAACTTTAAAGAACCAAACTGAAGAACCTCTATCAAACATACAAATATCTTATTTATCACAATCTACATTCTATCACAAAAACAAAAGCTACAAGTCAAACAACTAATTCTTGTTCCACTTATGACCATATTTCATGATAAATTGGACACCACAATGCATAATTCAATGCATCGAGTTCGCGTAATATTATGTTATCTAAGCACAATATTAGATGACAGATGCAGAATCCACAGTACCTTTACAGCCCCTCACAACACCACCAACCCCACGTTTGGTGGGCAAAAGTAAATTGAGAAAATTCATCAGCTCACTCCACTAATAACACGCTGCATTAATTCAATACACCAAAAAAAAAAAGGAAGAAGAAGAAGAAGATGTTAATAAAGACAACATAGAGCTCATCAGATTCACTAAATTATGTAATTACCAAGTGAATATTTAAAGATAATGCAAGCAGAGAAATGCAGAGGAAAAAAATTTATACAACTCGCATTGATCGAATATAAAAATATTAAGGTGGGCACGAATGCCTTAAAATTCTAAGAGTATATCATTGAAACATTTCATCAAACAGTACGTAGGTAGCCCTGCAAACACTTTATTTTACATGCAATTTATAAATTTAAAAGAAAACCCAGAAAAGTAGATGCTTTAGAGAAATCAATGAGAGCAAAAAGAAAACAAATTTCGTAGAGGAGCAAAACTGCAGAATGATTACCTTGTAAAATTTATTGCCGAGCAAATGTTGATCACTGGACAGAGAGGTCAAAAAAGTAAAAAGATGTAAAATGCTAAAACGACGCCGTTTTTATCATTTTATTTTTTAATATATATTTTTTGTTTTTTAATATTGAAGTAATAGAAAGCTCATAAAATAATTCATAAACCCCTGCTCCTCATCCATCCTGACGAGTGAAGAGAGGTATTTTGAAACATTTCAAGTCTTAAACCCCACAACAACATAAATGGCTTCTCTCTCTATCACTCACTTTCTTTCTTTGCCAAGGTTCACTCTCTTTAAGCTTTTGCTCTTTAATGTATAGTTTCTTCTATTGCTTTTAATTGCAATTCTGCATATGATGTTTATATTACTTATATGGGTTTTTATCAGTTTCTAAGTTATGTATGTACTTGACCTCGTCAATGTCAAAGTGCGGTGGCTCGCAAAATACCCTTTTGAAAATATTTACAAAAGAATGTTTACTGACTTGGGTTGGAGTTTATTTTCAAAATCCTATTTTGTTTCTGAAGCAACTGCACTTGCTCAATCCTGATGCTGAGAAATGTGTATGTGTTGGTGATTATGTTTGCTTGAATTGTAGGTGGCATTCGAATAGGCCATTGAACTTAGTGCAACTTCCAGATTTTAGAATACATAAGAAATGGGGTATTGCGGCTACTTCTAGGAAGAAAGTTGTAGAGACTTTAAGTCAAGGGGAGGTTAGTGAGAATGAGGTGGTTGTCAAAAAGAAATCTTCTAGGACTTCTAATCGGGGTACCACCCCACGGACTAGGAAGAAACCAAAAGCAGATGAACCTGAGGAGGGTTCTGGTTTGGAGATAAATAGTGATGTTTCTGATGAGGAAAGTGGTGTGTCTGCATCTAGAGGAGATACTAAGGAAACCGCACCAAGGACTAGAAGAAAAGGTACTCCCTTTGTTGTTTCATGTGTGTTTTGTCTGTTTTCGTACGTTTTAGTTTATTAACGTCTTAATTATAGTGTTAAATCCATAGAATGATTATTCACAGCTGCTTCAGCTTCTACTGATATAGACAAAGAGAAAACTGAAAAGAAAGTGGAAACTGCAGTGTCTGCATCTGGTGAAGATACTAGGAAAACTCCACAAAGGACTAGAAGAAAAGGTACTCCCTTTATTGTTTCATGAGTGTTTTGTCTGTTTTAGTTTATTAACTTCTTAATTATAGAGTGCTAAAACCATAGTATGATTATTCACAGCTGCTTCGGCTTTTACTGATATAGATGAAGAGAAAACTGAAAAGAAAGTGAGGAGAAGCAGGAAGACTACAAAAAGGATTGGTGATGATACAGAGTTTCAGGGTAGTAAATCTGATGTTAGTGATTTTGAGGACTCTACCTTCATCTCGAATGTGGAGGATGAGAGTGAAGAAGATATAGATATGGAAAAATATGAGGGAGAAGACATTAGCTTCACCTATGGTTGGCCCCCTCTTGTTTGTTGCTTCGGAGCTGCACTGTATGGTTTCGTGCCATCGGGAAGGCCAGCCAACAGACTTATAAATTATGAAATTCACAAAAGCATGAAAGATGCGTACTGGGCCCCACAAAAATTTATGAGGTCACCTGGGGGATCTGCAGGCAGTGTTGTGGTAGCTCTAGCGAGTTTGGGTGGTAAGGTTGCTTTCATGGGAAAACTTGGGGATGATGACTCTGGTCAGGCCATGCTATATTACTTGAATGTGAACAATGTTCAGACACGATCAGTTCGCATGGATGCTAGAAGGCCGACATCAATATCGCAGATGAAGATTGGTAAGAGAGGACGTTTGCGATTGACATCTCTTAAACCCTGTGCAGAGGATTCTCTGTCTAAGTCTGAGATCAGTATTGATGTGCTGAAGGAGGTAATTGACTTCAGTTCTGTTTTACAAATGAATGCTTTGAATTCCAGATTTTAGTGCTTTTGCGGTTCAGTCTGAAAAATGGTTATATTATACCACTATTTAATTTAAGTTTTACATATATATGTTTGGTAAGAGAGGTAGCTTGACAATGACTTGTGTCAAACCGTCTGCCATCGTATGGAAAATGTAGATCTGAACAAAATTCCTTAGTAATCTTAGACAGGGGAAACAGAAAGAAAGCTGTTGTTTGTGTAGTAACTGATGATTGTCCTGTAATTTGCCTTTGCGAAAGTTAAATTTCAAAATTATTGTGGTGAATTATTAATCTTACCATTGGGCCTTTTTCTGATATTATTTCTTTACCAAAATATGTTTTGATTGAATAATTTTGAAATTGCTTTTCAACCCAACCACGTTGAGGATTTAACTCTACTAATCCAATTGTTTTTATTTTGTGAGATTCTAAGGTTGCACATGCTCAACTCTCCAGCTTTTGCATATAACTCAAAATCTGCTTAAATTAGAAACATTCATAATCTGTTCTCCGTCGTGTAAATTTGAATTTCAAAGAAACTTGAATCTATGAGATGACTTATCCTTTCCTCTTTAATGACTTTTCATGCAGTCAAAGATGTTTTACTTCAGCACTCATTCCTTGCTCGATCGGAACATGAGATCAACTGCATTGCAAGCTATCAAAATTTCAAAAAATTTTGGAGGGGTTATTTTTTATGATGTAAATCTTCCATTGCCATTGTGGCACTCTAGTAAAGAAGCCAAAGTGTTCATACAGCAAGCATGGAATCTTGCAGATGTTATTGAGGTTACTAAGCAAGAACTTGAGTTTCTATGTGGTATTGAGCGCAACGAAGAATTTGACACCCCAAACAATCATAGCTCTAAGTTTGTCCATTATGAACCAGAAGTGGTTGCTCCACTTTGGCATGAAAATCTCAAGGTTTTGTTTGTAACAAACGGGACTTCTAAGATACACTATTACACTAATGAGCATGATGGTGCTGTTCTTGGGATGGAGGATGCCCCCCTTACCCCTTTCACGGCTGATATGTCGGCATCTGGAGATGGCATCGTTGCAGGTTCTATCTCATTGATAGTGTACTTAATATCTAGTGATATAGTGTCTCACCAAGTGAATCAGATTTTTTTACTTTGTATTGTTTTGTTTTGGACCTGTCTACTTGTTCTTTTGTGTTTCAGAGCACCACATTAGATAAGAAACCAATATCTTATCAGAAAAATATTGTGGTCTTTATGGACAACCTAAGAATGATTCAAAATAGTATACCTATATTCTTTGGCTTTCCACAAAAAAATGCTTGGGCAGTCTGACAGTCTGTATGCATTAGCTTTACACTATAGATAATAGATATTCTAAGTGCCATGTTGAAAGATTTGGATTCCGGATGTTGGTTTAATGCACCATTTGCGAGTTTCTTGAGAGCATTATTCATAGCAACGATTTTTCACTTGCTTGCGCTGGATAGCACTTTATAGAAGTTAATGGACTGTTTCTTGGGCATTGACTTCCTAATTATTCATTTATGCTAGATAAGTTATTAGTCCTTTTCCCCAAAGATGGTGCACTTTCTAAAATTCTTCTTCTGATGTTTTTTTCAGGTCTCATGAGAATGTTGACTGTCCAGCCAGATCTCATTACTGATAAAGGATACTTGGAACGCTCAATCAAATATGCTGCCGAGTGTGGGGTGATAGATCAATGGAAACTTGGGAGGGCTCTTGGATTCCTCCCTAGAGACGATATGGAAGAAGAAGTGGAACCTGATGAAAATGGCATACGATCAATAACGGAGAAGGAATGCCGCACAGTCAAGTCTGAGGAAATGGTACCTGATGAAAGTAAAAGAATATTATTATCAGAGAAGGAATATGACAACCTCGAGCCTATAATTGACAAGGGAAGTTCCACATCCTTGTGTTTTAGTGAGTTATAGGCCTGGAGTTTTCTTACTTCTGTAAAGTCATGAGTCTTTTTTCTGTCCCCAGCTTAGTGGGGATCAAGGAAGTAACATTACTTGTGTAACATCAATTTTGAGCTGTCCAGATAGCATCTGTAAATGCAACTAGAGCTTGAGAATAGATTGTTCACAAATTTTTTAGGCAAGTTGTTATTTGTCTTCATTTTTCTGTCTCTCTCATGGTGACTGAAGAATTCTCTCTTTTTCTTCCTCTTTTAACTGTTGGGACTAAAATGATGGATAATTGTTTCAATAATGTAAGTCCGATAATTAAGAATATACCTTTTCACTTTATTTTCCTTAAGAGGGTCTTTGCACCCAAGAATATAGAAAATTAACATTGCTATTGAAACCGTTGTAAATTTGTATTCCACAATGAGTCACTTTCTTGAAAGGGAGGTGTGATAATAAGCAGTTTCCAATAGTTAACAAGAGATGATTGAGGGTAGGTGTTCTAGCTAATATTTCAATTCGATTAGAATGAGGTAGGGTGATGTTAGGATTTGGGCTAGAAGCTAGGTTTAGCTGTTTCTACCCATCATGTCCCATTTGTAATAATTAAGTCCAACAGCTACTTAACCAGCAAATGCTGATGCATTTATATATTTACATCATTCTTAGGACCACAGAATATTAACTGTTAAAGAGAATTTGTCATGTATGACATTGATAAACTAATAATTCCTTCAGATAGCAACGAAGCTACCGCCACCTAAAAAGCCTTGGTTTGAGGTTGTATACAATTTCGTCCAACAGGTAAACTGACTGCTATCTAAAAGGCCTCATTGCATACAGGCTTGATAAACAGTTGACTTTCATCCCATCATATGGAAGAATAGCATTCTTTACAACATCCTGGTTGAAACTATGAAGAAACTGAAAATTACATTTCATAAAATATTAAGGGCAATAAGAGACTGCTCTTCTGCATTCCATTTATGTGATATTCCCACGATTGCTATCTGATCCTCAAAAAAACAAAGGCTTTTCATTGAGATCCCAACTTTATTTTACCTCTTCTTACAAAAAGGATCATCACGCTCCCTAAACCCCACAAGAAAAAGAGGAGAAAATGCCAAAATGGAGAATTCAACCAAAGCAAGATATAAAGGAGCAGAAACTAATGGAAGAGAAAAGGATCCCTCCACTACATACAAGCTTACAGTTCCGTAGCAATAGCTTGTTGCTGCTCAGAAAACTGGAGACTTTTAATTTTCGAGGCAGCTGGCTTGTCCAAAAACCATACCAACTTCCCTTTTGTAGGCTGGACCATCCGCGATGGCAGTGATGGGCAGTCAGTTCCCACATCGTCAATTGCCAAATGTACAGCTTCTGCTTTGCTCTCACCTGTTACCACCACAGCCACATTGGACGCTGAGTTGATGACAGGCAAAGTGAATGTGATCCTCTCAGGTGGGGGTTTGGGGGAATCAGTGATGAAGGTTACCCATTCTTCTTTCTCCTCGAGTACTGAGTGGCTGGGAAACAGTGAGGCAACATGGCCATCAGAGCCCATTCCGAGAAGAATGAGATCAAACTTGGGGCAGTCACTAATATCAGAAACACTGACCATCCGTGTTTTCACCAGCTGACGAATGACAAACTCATACTCATCCGCAGCTTCCTCTGCTGACACTGAATCATTAATGGAATGAACATGGCTTGGAACTATGGGAACCTGTTATCATAAGAGACATATGATCATGAGAATTTAGACAAAACAATGTTATGAACCATGAATATAGCAAAAAATCAATTAAATCTTCTTGAATTTAAACTGTTCAATGTAAAGCACAGAGCTGAACTTGAACTATTCTCATTCACAGGCTGCTGCATTCAAGTCTGCACTTCCCACACACTTAAAGTAAAAAGGATACTTCAACATACTTTAGGACTACACATAATAAAGATATACCGGACAACTTAAAGGAAATATACAAACTTGATGATACACTACCCTAAGTTGCTAACCACCCAGGTTTAAGTAGGCTTGTTACAGCATTCTATACCTCCAGACACGAATTTAACTTTTAACAAACTTTATTTCAGAGTAGTTTAGTTTTAATTAGTCAACACATTTGACCAATCAGCCATCTACAATAGAAATTATATTATTGAAAATTTTAATTAGCCTTGGTTTATCGACCAGCCATTCTTTGTATATTAAAAAATTTTTCTCCGAAATACAGTAGGTCCACTAGGGGTATCAATTAGAAATCTGCATTACATATGTTTAACAAAGATGACCATTCAATCTCACATTGTCAAGTTAAACATGTACCATTCATACATCGACAGACAGATAATTACTACTAATTTTGATCAAACTTAAAGAAGTTTGATTAAACAAGATGCTGAACTATATATGTGGGGATATTACCATCAACACATTCAGTAAATCAAATTCACTTAAAAACAAGTTCCAACATTCTACTTGAGTCTAAAAATGAGACACTAAACTAAAGTTAAAGAAGGTTTTACATCAGAAATGATGGCCATGGTCACACATATGATCTTGTGGATGGTTTGGTCGATGATATGTGATGCATAGCAAATAAGAGAGAAAAGACTTTTTAAAAGAAGCTTGTTGGTTTTATTTAAAGACCTCATAGGCATAATAATGACCAGTTCTTCAGTCCAACAGAGAAAAAAGCTTAATCACATTTAAAGTAACAAAATTTATGCAAATATGTTAAATGTCCAATCAGAACAGTGTGAAATGTGATTGGCATAGCGCCAGTTCTCCAGTCAAATAGAGAAAAGCTTGAGCACATATGGGGATACATTATTTATGCAAAGACAATAAAATCCAATCAGCTCACTGTGAGACAATGTTGAATTTCCATACATTCAGCACCTGGAGAAGCTTCATAAGAATAAAAAATGGCTATTCATTTAGTTTTGCGGTCCTATGCAACCTTATATTAAAAAACGGGAAAAAATAGAGAACAGAGAACAGGAAGAAATTTCCTAGCAGATTTTGCAAACAAAATTTAAGCCTCAGGAAATTTGCTCTGAACAATGCTAAGATGATTCTTTTACAAAGAATCATGCTTCGTGATATATCACATTTCATTTGAACAAGAGGAAGATTAATCAAATTGTTTCTTTAAGTTCCTTACAGAAATTACCGTATCAAAACACTAAAATACAACAACTGATGGCAAACGTTTTCTATTCATTTATAACTCTGTATTTTAGAAACCAGTTAAGGACTTCAATTACAGTTAACTTCATTATTCAATTGCAAATCTTCTTTGTGATTATCAAACCAAAAAAAACTGGAAGATCCATCACTCAATCAAGTTTAAAACAACAGCAAATGACCATGCAACATCCCTAAAGTCTAAAGAACTCAAATGGCCATAAAACAACCGGAATTATGGCTGAAAAGCTAACCTGGAATTTTTGTAGAATAGGAAAAACTAGTTTTGGATGTGTACATTTTCACATACAAAAATCCCAAATCATAGATTTGTTAAGTAAATACTACTTCAACACAATTTGTTTAACTCCAAATCCCAGTAGGCAATATCATGACAAATGTAATAAAAAGGCAGCCACCTGCCAACGGAATGTAGTTCCTGATTTAAATTGCACATAAGACTAATTAATAGCAAATAAAAATGTGCCACTTGAATAGGGTGAGAAGCACCAAATGTATATTCAGAGCCACTACCTCACCAGAAAAGTTTTAAAAAAAAAAAAAGGCATCAAGAGGTGAATTTGTACCAACACTGCCACACACACATATTAACTACCATGCTTAATTAACTAGACAACAGGGAAGCCTACAAGTAAGAAGGTCACTAAAGGCAGAGAGAGGAACACAGAAGAATATAGGATGTTAAGGTACAAACCTTAGACAAAAGGCCATCCTTGGCAAGCTTGTAATTGCTATCAGAATGGTTTTTGGCCACCACGCGTTCGTCTACCCAAAATATATACCATTTAGCCCAGTCCACCGTCTTGTTATAAGGAGCTTCACAAAGTTTCCTGTTTCCCACCAGAAATTTAAACCAACAACACCAATATCATGAAATCAATAAATCAAATACCAAAAAGGGAGGCATGGATACCCCATTAAGCCAATGAGAGAACCACCAGATAAGGCAATGGCAAAGACGCCCCGATCCTTCACGGAGGCCTCCGATAAGTCAGCAATATAGTCTGCCAAATCAGTACTGAGCTCCTCCAAACTCTCTTGAATTCTTAACTCTCCTCTATCTCTAGGAGCCCCAGGAAGAGCCATGCTGCCAACAAGCTCAACAACTCTATCATGAACACAAAAACAAACAAAATCAGACTGAAAATAATAAAAATGCAATAAGATCAGCTAGAATATCATCACTACAACAAAACTAAAGACTAGAAACACCTTAACCATCAATATAACATTAAGGACCATCTCAAACCAAAAAAAAAAAAAAAAAATCTTCACAAACTAAGAAGATCCTGGCACTAACCAAACAATCTAACCGCTTCAAATACCACAACTGAAAACAAAACTTAGAACAACTTCGTCATAAAACCAAGCGGATCATAATATGCATGTCGCCACAATTGACCTCAACAACAAAACAACACATGATCAACACAACCAAATAATCACAGATCAAAGCAAACCAAAATATCAACTCAATCACATAGAATGTTTAACACACACTAACCAAATAAATTTTCCAGCAAATACAAACATACCCAGATCAAAAAAACAACCTCAACTCACATTCACATTACTAGACAAAACTAAACAAGCACAACAACAACAAAAGATCAAACCCAAAAACCAAAAACCCAAACCAAACCCCACATGCAATATATGATTCAAGTGACAACAACACATACCAAAATTAAACATTAAAAAATTAAAAAAAAAAAAAAAATTCTTACAAAGAAGAAAAAAGAGGGTTGGCAAAACTCTAGTAAGAAACTGACGAAGATGGAAGATGGGTATCAACACGAAACCATTATATAATAATATCATTTGTTTATTATTATTATAATTATTATTATTATTATTTTATTAATATTATTATATGTGTGTATTTGTTTATATATATATATATATATATTGAAGATAGAGATAATCCGTTGCACTGGTTCTGTGTTTGTGTTCGTGTTTGTTGAGAGAGAATTACAAGTTTGAGAAAGAATTTTTTTACCTTCTAGGCTTCCACGTGCATCCAATGATCGTGACAATACACACACCAATCTCTATCTCTCTCAATTTAATGGATAATTATCTGATAGAGAAAGGTTTTTTTTTTTTTTTTTAATAAAATAAATAAAGTGTGTTTAGTTTTGACAGGGATGATGAGGAAATCTCTCACCCCCAAAATCTCCGCTCTGCTGGAACATCTTTGTAATCTGTAATTTTTTTCTTTTATCAAGTTTAAATTACAATTACGAGAGTTAATTTTTCCAATTAAAGATAGATTTTGCCTTTTTTGTTTTTTTCTTGGATAAGTTAATTATTAGTGATGTACATTTTTAGAAAAGAAAAAAAGGTCCTTGTGAACTTACCAAACACCTGTTCTAATCACCTGCTGACAAGTGTAGCATCATTAATTATTCCTCTCTATTAATTTAGGTGTCGCTACTGGAGGTCGATTACGAGATTAGCCCTTACATACAATCTTAAATAATAACTTCACTTTTCTCGTTGTTTTACAAGTTTATAATATCAGAACTTCATCTGATGTCGGTATAGTAACTCTTAATCTACCATTATTTAGCGGTGACGAATTTATGAAAAAGAAAAAAATAAAATTTAAATTTGTAGTTGTAAAATCGATACTAATTAAATAATTAATTTGATATAGACGATGCAAATAATGTTTCTAATATATTTTTTAAAGACGGTATTCAGTACAGAAAATATAATTAAAATTTGTAATTAGTGTAGGAAAGCCTGTGCTTTTTCTTTTTGCAGTTAGTTTATAATTGATCTTTTGGATTGTCTCCCCAAAACCAGCTAATTTACACTTTTTATATGTGTCTGTACGTATTTGCGTGTCTTCCATCACCTTCGTGATACTTGATCCCAAATATTCCTCCACTCAGTGTCTGAACTTGTACTATGTGTATTCATGCACATTCAACCACTTTCTCTGCTGCGTAATCTGTACCGTTGGGTCATTAACCAAATGCTCTATCAGAGCCGTTGATGCATTATTAGTTACAAACCTTACATTTTACTAACACCATTCTTAATTAATTAATTAATTAATTACATATCTTTCATTCACATTTGTAGTGGGTTTTTATTACAAAATAAAAAGAAATTAAAGTGCATGTTAACTACTTTTAAGGTAAAACTTTAAATAAAGATAAAGTTTATGAGAACTTTGATCAATATTGATATTTTATGTACATTATTAAAAGTAGAAGAAAATCTTCTATACAAGATGTTCTATAGAATGCTGAGTTGATGTGATATATTGATGTTGGTGTAATTTTTTAATAATTACGTGATAGGTGACATAAATAAAAATCAATATTGGTTTCTTTCATTTTTATGAGAAATTCTTCATTTAAAAGACTATATCGCATGTCATGTTGTTATTGAAAAGATATATTAATATTAATTTTTATTTCAAAATTAAGTTACGTCATTTGTCACGTTGTTATTAAACTCTCACACCAATATCATCATCCGCGTCAACTCAATGTTTAATGGAAGATTTTCTTCCAAAGTATAATGTAACACGGGAAATAGGTTGAAAATAAATCTTTAAAAAAAAAAAAAAAAAAAAGTGGTAATGTTTTTGGGGGGTGTGGTGTGTAGCTTAAATACATGAACGAACTTTATTATGTGAAGGGGTTGATAATGTTAGAAAATAAGAGATGATGTAAGCCATCATTTTCTCTAGTTTCTGAGCAACAACCACCACCATTGAATAAGCATGATGAACATATCGAGAGTAGAGAAGTTTGGAATCTCTTGCAATCGAAATCAATGAACAGTGGCAAGGAAAAGAAAGAATTGTTTTCAAGTAGAAATTAAAAATAAATAAAAGGAGGGAACTGAAGATTTTATTTTTTATCTTTTATATTTTTTAGGATACTGGAGATGAAATAATGAAAAAACCCCACATGATGACAAACGAAAAAAGAGTTAGGGCCAGTTTTTCAGGAGTCTGGCAATTATGAAATTGGGCCTGACATGTTTATGATGGGAGCTTTACATTGTTTACTCCTTTTGGGGGAGAAGCAGGAGCCATCAATCATGTCCTTGCCTGATATCTTCTAACTTTGACAATAAAAACATACACCACACCTCCCTCTACCTCCTCTGATGATCATGCTTTTCCTTCATATTCAACTACTTCTTGAGAGCTACTTGTCATCTTTATTTTACCACCTCTCTTTTTACTTCCTAATTGGAACATTCAATTCAATCTCAACCCTCCCTTTATACACTTTATTCATCAATTCAAAATGCACTCACTTGTGTCATGTCCTTCAATTTTGCATTACCTTCTTGTATACTGCCACTTGTATTCTAGTCAAACTCAAAATACCTTACTTAAGGAAGTCACATATAATTGAATTACAAAAAACTGAATCCATGTCATATTGTACATTCTAACTTGAAAACATATTGATCAAGACTCTTCTTGTAAATTCAAACCAATTCCGTACAAGTTTATCATGTTTCTTGGTGTAGTGCTAGCTAATTTTATTGATACTGAAATCAATCAGCATATGAATCAACAGCTTTCAATTAACTTAAAAGATTAGTCTATAACATTATTGATTAATCAGTAACTTTTATCCGAATGGAATTATAGCAATTGAAAAGATGTTATAACTAATGCTAACCAGACTAGATCTTATTCCTAATTGATTGAAATAGCTCTCAGCTATGCATCCAAGGTTGGTGATGCACATGGAGCTAGCAAGACTCTCTAGATTAGTTTGCGATGTATTTTAGTGCCTCCCAACGCCACAGCACAGCTGATAATTCGAGCTACATCTTTTCTCTATTTGCTAGACTTCTATTTTTAATCATAAACTCTGTAAACATTATCTTTGTGGTCAATTGTGCATGTAACTATATATATATATAGAGAATTAATGATTTTACCATCAGTGTCTCTTAACTTTAAAAAATTAGGATAAACTAATTAAATTCATCCATTATATTATCTCTCCTAAAACAAATACTCTCATATTTAATTCAAATGTAATAAATGAATTTAATTGATTTATCCTAACTTTTTAAAGTTAGGATGCACAGATGGTAAAATCATTATACATATATATAAGATTTATTTGCTTATTTTAACAATGTTTGGTCATTAATTCCATGTTTTGCGCAATTCATGACCGTCATTATCATATCTCAATTATTGTTATTTGCATACTTCAAAAAAAAAAAATATTATTGTTCTTTGCAGAACAGCACAATTTTTCCATATCCTCAAATTTATGATCACTAATCACATGTCATCTAGGATAAAGTTTGGTTAACTTATTGATTAAGTAAGTTTACTCATCAATAACAACTCTTTGATTGGTTGTAAAGATGGTTATTGAAGAATATTAAACGGTTATTATCGATGGATAACATTATCCAACTAATAAGGTAGTCAAATTATATTTTATGAACATTATTCTAATTCACTATAGTAAATGGTATCTAATCCTTTTCAAAAGAAAAATAAAATTGATAAAAGAATATTCTTGGTATGCTGACGCTGAAAGAGAGAGGAAAAGGGCCATGAAAATGATGAGACAAATGAAATTTTAGGTGCTTGAAAAAAAAAAAAAAAGTGATATTTTAGGTGAGTAATTTGAGATAACAAGTTAAGAATGAAAGCTAAAATTTTCATTTAAAAACAAAAAAATTGAAAGCTAAAATTTTCTTATTTTGTTTTATTATATTTTATTTTTTTCATTACTTTAGGCTACTGAAGATGACACCACATCCTATATATTTCTGAATTGAAAATAATAATTAAAAAGAAAATGTATAAATCATAATATTGTGTAATCGATGAACATTAATATCATTAATATTAAGAACTCAGACTAATGCAAATAATTTGAAATCCACTGCATATATGATAAAATCATTTACAAAACTATAATTAAAATGGATACGAATTATTTCAAAAAAAAAAAAAGATACGAATTAATCTATAAGAAAATCATCATCTTTCCAACTCAAGATTTTGTTCTTAATCAGCCCTTTACTTACTATTTAAGAAGCTATATATATATATATATATAAACTATAATATACATTCCTTTTAATTGAAAATGTTAAACTATTCTAATTTTAAATAGGTTATGATATATTAGGTCAAAAGTTTTATCTACGACCAGATAAAAACTTAGATTCAGGAGAAAGATATGTATTATTATTGCATGTAGCACATATAGTTAGTTTCCGAACTGGCATTGAATAAGAAAATGGATTTGTTCTTTCCTTGATAATTAAAACCAACCTAACCAACCAACCACAATGAAAACTTTAGTCAAGGGGGAATTTACGGCTGCAATAAAAACTTTGAATGACAATTGAAAGTTGAATTTGAAACGACTCGTATAATTAATCATCCACTTGAGAGAATTGAGATGCTTTTCCCATTGCAAAAATTAAGATAAAATGAGTGGGGAGTGACGTGTGGGAATCTACCTTCACTCATAGAAAAATTAAAAAGAAGAAAAAAAAAACTTCTCTTCCTTAGTTTGCATGATTGAACCAACCAAACATCTAACTAAACTCTACTGCTAAATGACCTCTCAAGTGATTATAATCACCCACTTGAGATGCTTTTCTTTTCCATTCATTCCTTGAAATGGCGTGTGGGCATCTATTTTTCACCAAATTCTTCTATATCAACCACTCAAACCACACTTTGAAATATTTGTACAAGCTATCATGCATACAATCATGGTCATTGATATATATTTTTATTCGGAGATTCTTCTTGAAGTTGCTTCCCTGTACTTCAAATTTAAGGGTCAATATTATAGTCCTTTTTGTTTTTTATTATTTCGAATTCAAAACCATCAACAAACTTCTCTGAAATTTTTTGAATTTTTTAAAAATATATCAGAAAAGGACATGGGGTCTATTTGTGGTGGAGTTGAATTGAAAAATGTGTACTTTAAAATTATCATTGGTTGATGGAATGTGAATTTATTGAAATTTGACCTACCTAGCCCAAGATGCTCTAGTACTACTTTAAGGACAAATTGTCAAATTCTATACAATTTCGTTTTTCATCATTTCACGTTAGAGAGTATATACTTCCTTTTAAAGATACTGTTGTGTTGTCAATATAAAAGGAAAACTTCCTTTATACAAAAAGCAAAATAGATGTAAAATAAAAATGATGACTGTTTATGTAATAAAAGTGATTGATGAAGGCTAAAGTATGCATGGAAGACGTTTGTCTTTATTGAAATGCATGAGATATAAAACATGCCACCGATGTGGTTAAACTTTCTTTGTATGAGAAAGAGCCTATTCATAAATCATAAATTAAGACTTGATGCAAATTAATATACTAATCAAACCCAAATTAACTTGCATGTAAGGCCATTGACGAGAGGATAGTTTAGAAGTAAAACTTGAGTACTCCAGAGATGATGATAAGTGTATGATGTTAATGTGAGTAAGGATATCACCAACTATAATAAAACTCATACCAATTACCACTTAAGCAAAACCACGTACGATGACTATGACAATGAAATGAAAGTTGTGGTATCATCAGCTAGAACCCCACAAAACTCAAAAAAGAAGAGAATGCATCCCATGGCAATAATTATAATAATAATGTGACTCACCAATCACCGTGATTGACAAGCTTAATTTGTTAGTTCCTATATCCCATCAAGCCTTAAAGCAGCTCCTGTTAAGCTTTGGATCGAAGAAGTCATCTGATGGAAAGTTGATGAATATATTGGATTAGAGATTCTGCTAATTACTTTTGAGTCTCAATTAATTAGAAGGCCTAACTAATGGAAATTTTCAGTGGGTCAATAATGCTCTTATACTTTTTAAAGACAGAATCAGTGAAAATAAAGAAAGAAAGAAAAAGTTTCCTAGTTTAGTCATTTCAATTTTCAGTTTTGTCGTTGGAATATGTTGTTTGGTCTTGTTACCATAAGTGTTTAATGGGTATATTAAGAAAACTCCATTGGAGTTTTACTATAATTAAAAAAAAAAAAAAAAAAAAACTATATATGTTCATAAAATTAAAAACCAATATATGTAGTCAAATTCAATCAAAATAGTAAAATTCTTATCATTTTTTATATTTATTGTCAATAAGAGTTTTTCCTTGGACATATCAGAATAATAATAGTGTGAAATTTTAATATGATATTGATTGCATGGAAGATAGGGTATTTTGTGTTCATCAACTTCTCAAATTGCTGTTTCAAAAAAAAAAAAAATTCTCAATTTGCAATCATCATTCATCTGCAATACCAGTTTGATTGTCTTTCCTAAGCATCCGGTCTTTATATTGATGATTATAATCACTGAAGTTCAAGATGCTCAAGTTGTCATATATGAATATCTTTCTAGTTATAACTTTGTCAATATTCTTAAAGCATCTCCAATGTTTTCATGAAATGTACTTTGAAAAAAAAATTATCATATCATCGATGTCAAGAGATTTGTTTCCTACATGACATGTGTATTATTTGATAGACAATCAAATTGAAAAATTATTCTCAAATGTTCTCATGTATTTCCATTTAATATTTCAATGTATTTTCTTTTAATGTTTCCATATTTTTCATTTAATGCTTGCATTTTTTTTTTTTACTTTTAATTAAATTTAAAAATTAAAATTAAATAATTATTAATTTGCTGACATGATTGTCTAACACACCATCTGAAAATAAATAGTCATGGTGACAATGTCCATTTTTTTTTGTGCTACCTAAACTTGACATTAATGAGTGATAATTGTATTAGAGAGATTTATTTTAACTCAATATATATTTATCCTATGTAACATATAATTTTTTCATAATTCATAAGAACATTAAAAATGCTCATACAAGTTGAAAGAAAAATGGAGGACAAAGATGCTTCATCACAAAATAACTACATAATTTTGGAAAATAAAATATTTTTCTCCCAGGAAGCTTTGATTTGGCGAATGATGATAAAATAGCATCATTTTTATGGTTTCATTTAGCATGTCAAAATTTGCAAATGTAATTTTCTTGAGGATGGGATCAAAGTCGATGGATTAGCTTGGGGAAGAAAATGACATATCCAACTCCAATCAGCGGGCTGGGTAAACCTAACTGGGGAGTTTGTCAATTTAGTGACGAAAGAATTGTCTGAATCAGGTGAAAAGAATCAAAGATGGACCCAAATTGTCAATGGCTGGCGCTGGCTTAGGCGCCAGTTGCCCCACTGCCAAAATTTTGGCATGGATTCGACACCCCAGCAAACAAAAAATAATGAAATTCTCCCATCTTTATGTGTGGTTGTTCTACCACTTTCTGTGTGGATCTTTTTTTTACTTTTATATGGGTGAATTCCTTTTATATGAGAGTAGTATCTAGGTTTATATTATCAGTATTTCTATTAGTCTTCTAAATCAGTCTCAATCCTAAAAAAAAAAAAAAAAGAATAGACCCAAATTTTCATTTTTCATTTTTAGTTTTCTATTTTTGAATCCACTTGTTTTTTAAATGGCTCACTTATCTAAAAATTTAAAATGAGACTGCCTGGTACTTCGAGGTCCGTGCAAATATGGACATATTCTCTTCTCAGTTGACCTACTCGTTGATGCTCTCTTTAATCCTTATCTATCTGAAATTCTAAATCCTATAACCCTTTTTTATGCCTCTAAAACAGTTTACTCTCTCTTATCTTTTTAACCAGTAAAATCCAGATGCGTGCTATGTTCCAAGATGAAATTATAATTGCATAATGCTTTCAACTCTTTCATTTTTGTAAGATGACCACTCACTATCATGAACAATGAGCTTTTTTAAGAGACTCTAATGATGCAATCTGACATTTAATTTCAGTTGTATTGTGACTACACCAAAGCTCATTTCATCAGTTCAATGAAAAATGTGACTTGCAACAAGGTTTCGGGTCTTCACTTCCCTTTCAATCTTATTTCAATATTTCTGATATAACCAAGAAAATCCTCACAATCCATCCCTTACTAAGCTTTTAGTATAACTTTTGGACATGAGTAATCACTTACATAAGTATGTAACATACAAATATATCTTGAATTTATGGCCTTTTCTTTCTTGTGGTTTCAAAGGGCCATACAATACAAGTTTAGTTGAAATGTCCAATTCAAATGCTACTTTTGGCCCATAATTATCTTATAATCTACTACAGACAAATGTGTGTCTAGTCTATTCTAATGCCTAATTTATCCCTCCTTTTGATTTGTAATTTAGACATACTTCTTCATTTTCATCAGCCAGAATCAATTACCATTCAACCCAAAACCTTAAAAACTCTCAAAAATTCTGATTCATTAAAAGAGCATAAGAAACAAAAGCCTGCAACATGAGACTCAACCCAGAAACGATATCATGTAACTTGGATAATAAGCCTGTATATTGAGTTTAAACCAATTTAGTAGTAAACAGATTCATCATATGTTGCATACAGAGTTGTTAATCATCAATCAGCAATCAAGGTAAAGAGTGACCATTCTATGCATGACAAAAGGCAGATTTAATCTCCAATCCTTCTTTTTCCGGCTCAATGGTCTACCTCTGCTCCTGTTTTCCCTTACATCAGCCAACTTCCAAACACACATATCCGAGTCAGCTTCCACAGATTCCAGCAGAAAGACTCCATCCTTCTCCCCGGAGTCTTGATCAACATAGCATACTCTCATGGGCATGTCTTTGAAACGGCTCAAATCATCAGGTACTTTCAATATCCGCTCAGCACCTGGAGTGGATACCTTGGATACATACAGAACAAAGCCTTCTTAGAGCCAACAACTAAACACGTATCAAAAGCAAGCACATTACATTAACAAATAAAAGTTAAATAACCTCAAGAGCTAAATCACGAGGAATTTGTCCAAGCGCTCCAACTTCATCTAATCTTTTCTTGTATTCTTGACTGTATTTTTCAAGCTCTTCGATGCTAGGACATCCATATCTAATAAAACAAACCAATGTGGGTACACTTTACCGTAAAAGAAGAAGCATGAAGGAAGCAGCAATATAACAAAAAAAGGTTTACTTGTGGGAGAGTTTGTCGAAGTCGAACATAAACATAAGCACGGGGAGTGGTCCTAAAAGCAAAGAGTTTGATGTCATGAGCATATGGAAGCAAGGCCTCTTGTGCAATAGAGAGAGCTCGTTCACCCCATGGGCAACCTTCTAACACCACTCCACCCCCATCCCCTCCATCGCCAATCTGTACATATTCAAATCAATCAATCATTACTATATTATCAACTTCCTCTATAATAATTGCAATATTGGGTACCTGACCTGAGCATCCACTTCATCTTCCTCTTCCCATCCGTCGGAGGTTTCTTCATCATCTGCAAATCACACTTGGTAAGCCAGACCATTATTAATCAACTCAAGAATAACAAAGAGAGCTTTACACTGAAGTGGGTCTTGGTGGTCCTCTTTGTTTTGAGTGCAGCTGCTGCTGCTTAGGAATCGCTGACGCTGACCCAAACAAGGAAACAGATATGTGGGTTGTTTAGGACAAGACAAACTACTAGGGTTTAGGATGCTCAATGAGGAATTTTCTATAAGTGGGCGCTTCAACATCACCCCTGACCTCCAACACCCGCCTCTCTGTAAAAGCTTGTCGATTATCATTCTATTCCTCATCGTCCTGCACTCTACTAGAATTCACCAGAATTTCCTCCACTATTCAATCGTCTGTAATCCTTTTTTAACACTTTGGTTTTTTGGTTAAGGGTTTTTTTTAAAATATATATATATATATATATTATTTGGTAAAGGTTTTTATTTATTATTATTATTTTTTTTTTATTCGATCGTATGCCACAAGTCCACTAAAAATACATAAATTACCAACTTTCTTTGTATCATGACAAGTTTGCCCTTTACTTCACAAAAAAAAAAAAAGAGTTTGCTTTTTGCACAGATTTCTGTAATAGACTGGTACATGAGAGTGAACTGTGAAGCTGCTGCATTTTGCTGAAGCTGTATCATACCGACATTGTAGCTCTCAATTCAACTAAATTGAAATTCGAGGCCGACCATTTCTTCTTTCAATGCACGATTCTTTTCACTTTCCATGTGTTGTAGACAAGATAATCAAAAAGTCATATTTTCTGCCAAGACTGGATAAAAAAGAATCCCAACTTTTAAATAAAACATCGCCATTGGGGAAAACATTGGCATTCATGATATTCCCTTTCACTTTGTGATATCAGATATGGGCAAATATGTTGCAAACAAGAAGATAGAAACGGAATATCCTCCGTGAATGGAAGAGTATGATATGTCACTACCTTCTTATCAGTTCATCTAGGGTGAAATCAAATTTTTTAATACCTGATAAATTCCACATATTCACCAGATATACAAAAATGGCCTCTCAAGTGGGACCATAATAACAAGATTGATTTCTTTCTTACATTATGTGATGTACATGAAAAACATGGGACGCTTTAACTGTCACTTTGCCGCTCATGTTTTCACCTTCCTAAACCTTTTACAAATTATAATGCTACAGCACAAAAAATGATAATAACGATAACACTAGATTTCCAATTATCAAACATTCAATAGATACACTATCTTTCTCTTCAACTTTTGTCAACTATCTTTCTCTTCAACTTTTGTCAACATAAATTATCTACAAGCGGAGGATAGTTCTAAGTGTATCACACAGATTTTGAATGGTCTGTTGTTCTTGTGTTGCTTGTGACTCTTGAAGCGGCATCTCTTCATAACACCTACAACAATTAGAACCAAGTTAAAGAAAAACAGCAACTCAATCGATTCTCAAAACCATCCATGTAACTAGCACAGGTTTTGGTATAACAATGCCTTAAAATTGAAAGATGTGCTCGTTACATGCATATAGAATTTTATTTTTTTTTAATAATTTTCTTTTAAAAAAAAGAAAGAAAGAAAATTATACAAGTACATTGGGTAAATTGGCAGTTTCTAAATTTTCACACATTGCACAAGCAGATATTGCCACTGTTCAATGTGGCTTCACAAAACCAATTGAAAAAGCTCTTATTGAGCAAATAAGCAAATTCATACATTCTGTGGTAAGCCAAAGCCTGTGCAAGATTCATTAGTGTTGAACTTGAAGTGAGCCTTTGGCAAACACTTGGAGGAAGGGGCATCTGCAGCACAGAAATTCAGCATGAAAACCTTAGAAATGGCATATAAAGTACACACAATCACTCACAGAGGAAGAGTAGTGTACCTCATTTAGTCCTCTTCGACCCTTCTTTGACTGACCATCACCGGTAAAGAGCTCTTGCAGTGCTTCCACTGCTACAGTTCCACTGTCATCCCTCCGCATGGCTCCCAATACATTGTCTGACAAGAGAGCAATAGGGGAAATATCAGTTGCCCTCAGAAACGGAATTGGCACTGTGTTACCAGCTGCATATATGGACCAAAGCTGCAACAACAAAAGAGTCCCAAGTCAGAATGTGTTCAAGTTTCAGTCATTGTGACAAGCAACAAGTATGACAGGTAAAAAGATTCACGCAGAAAAGAAAAATAAAATATTGAGATACAAAAGCAAGACCAAGTCAATCAGAAATTCAAGAGCAGAAATCTGAACTTCTTAATCCAAATCCAGAGTGACACTGGAGCAGAGGTTCCAATTTAATCTAGTTATATAGCAACTTGGAGAACATCAATCTCCATTCATCTATTATTTTGCATAAATACAAAGTTCAGAACAAAAATAACCTTGTCTTGCAATGCAAAAGCTTTCTTGCTGAAGGTTTCATTCTTCAATGTGCTCGGGCTGACATCCCTGCCACTTCCAAACTTCCGTTGAGAAGTGTTTTTTATGTTGAGGGTTTCTTTGGAAGAGACAGATGTCAAAGGAGAAGAAGCCCGTACGGACTGTGCAGCAGGATGTGATTCTGTCAAAATATTGTTTGCAACTCTTGTATTCACCCTGATAGGATAACCCAATTCATTGTGCAAATGAGAAGGGAAAAGATTTACATATTCAAGCAAGAAATATAATAAAGTTTTATGTTAATAGGTTAACAGACAAATCTACAAAATCAGCGGTTACAAATATGCATGCCAAAAGGGAATATTATACCCAAACAAAAGAAACTTTTTTTTTTTACCAAAAGAAAAAGATAAGAAATCGACTGGTTCTTAAATGAGCATACGAATTACACAGTGAGGGAAGTACCTGGTTTCAGCTGATTTATCCCCAGTGACACTAACTGAAGGGGTTTCAACATGCCCAAGAAGAGATGAAGGCTCTTTAGCATTGGAAGGTTGAGTCTTAATGGTTGTCTTATCAGTCTTGTCCACACTGTGAATTATAACAGTACCAAAATCACCTGTTTCACATCAAATTAAACATAAATCAGAAATAAGGGAGGAGATAAGTAAAAACCAATCCTTTTCTCTACCCCAAATACTATCAATTTTGGTAATAAGATGTTAAAAATCATGTACAGGCAGAAGTATCTTGATAATTACAGCAATCAACTATATTTTACCCCACTATTTCTACCATCTTAGAGATTTCCTTCTCTCCATCAAGAGTAAATCACATCTCTTATCACATATATAAAATTAACTCCTGTCTGTATAACAAGTCGTAAGATTTATGCTACTGCTTTAGTCCCCTCAAAATTGCTCAAGTGAAAGGTTCCACTTCAAGTAGCTATGCAGCATCATGCTTGAGCCGTACACTTACAGGTTTTATAGTCAACAATGACTGAATTAAGCATTTATAGCACTTCTAAAACATGTCATCAAGGAAACCCAATGAGAATTCACACTTATTCTTTGCACCTTCAATGATCTATACAAGTTTTCTACACCCAGCACATGAGACAGACAAACACCACCATATCAGAATCAAAAGCACACAGATTAATTTATCAAGTTTTCCAAAACCACACGGACCGGCGCTCTTAAGTTCAGCATCATCTGACTTCTTTGGATACAAGCAAGCAAGTAGAAATGTGCACTCCAAAGCCGGTTAAGATTGCAAACTGGTATTATGAGAGAATGAGCTTCAATACATAGCTCCATAACTATAGGTTTGGTTTAGTTTATATGACCAAATTACTTTCAGAAAACTTTCTTTTTATCTTTTTTGTCGATTGAAAGCTATAAATAACACTGTCTGACTTTAAAACCCCATAAACTGGCACTCATAAGTTCAGCATTATATGGCTACTTTGGATACAAGCAAGCAACTAGAATTGTGCGATCCAAAGCTGGTTAAGATTTCAAGCAGGTATTATGAGAGAATAAGCTTCAATAAATAGCTAAATATCAATAGGTTTAGGTTATATCACCAATACATAACACTGTCTGAGAATGCTCATTAATCTTATCTTAAAGTAACACATATCCACAATCTCTCCCTCCCTCAAGAAAGGTATATTATCATAACAAGGAGAATTAAATAATTAGAGTTAGATTTTAGAATACTAAATACACCAATGCGAATAAGATATGCATACCATCTTCATCCAGTTCCACATCATCCGATATATCTTTCTCCGGGGAAGTACTAGCTTCAGGGGCACTAAGAGGCTTTGCTGGAACAGTGTTCCCATAATCCTCATTCAATTTTGCATATTCTGATTCCTGTTTCAACCAAGAACAGTTTCAATATCTCCCACATGTATGAGTCATGCATGTGTGAGCACATGTACCTAATGGTATGCCTGTATGGTAATTGCACAGATAGACATTACAATATAATTGGTTAGTCAGAAGAGGGAGGAGAAATTTAGTATACAATGTCTTCTGATACTTCTGGAGTATCATTTTGAGCTTCCTGAGCCATTGACCTGATTTGCCTAGCCTTTTCAATCTTTGGCAGCATGGCAGAAGCTCCAAATTTGCATCTATCAATGAATTTGTGCTGCATCAAATAAAAAAGAAATTAAATTCAAGTCAGAAAGTATCCAAAGAGAACAAACATTTGCATACAAAGGAGACAAAAGGTAAAAATACGCACACAAATATATATGTGTGGGTACTAGCTCGTTCAAGTGCTAGGGTCTCTTGCTGTGCAAGAGATCTTGAGATCAAATCCCAATAGTTGTGTATTTTATTTTCTTTTACCTTATTTTATTTTTTTTGCATGTGTGGTGTGGGAGCAAGATAAGAGAATGTTTGGTTTACATGTGATTATCCAAATAAAAATTTAAAAAACAAATTCATGTGTGTAAGTGCACGAGTTATACCATGCATTTCAACATGTGGTTACCTGTAGCAATACCTCTAACAGTATCATACACTGTAATAAAATTAAAAAAAATAGAAAAAATAAAAAATAAAACTGTGTTCATAGATAATATCAGCTTCTTCAACGAATCATCAATGTTCTACAGCTAATATGTATATAACTCACTAGGTTAATGATTAAAAACCTTGTCATGGTTGCAATATGAAATTCTAGAGATGTCACTCGGGCTAGAAGGCCCAAGCCCGTCCCTTAAATAGAGGGCCAATGCCAAGCCCGCGTCTGAGCTCTTAAGTTGTGAGGACCAGGCTTGACTTTTAACATTTATGAGTCTGAAGGGCTGAACTTGAGGGAAGGGTCTGAGTCTGACTTAAAATTGAAAAATTTTAAGGCCCAGCCAATACCCGGCCCTCAAGCCCAGTTGGACCTTAAGATTTTAGGCCGCCCTGCCCAATTGACACCTCTAGAAATTCCTCCAGCAATTCAAAGCATCTTATCACAATATACATTCCAATCTAGACCATCTATCAACTAAGCAGCACTAGTGAACCATCAAATAAGACAACCTATTTACTAAAGAAGCACAGACAAGTATATAAATATTAAAACTCAAAACATCTTAAACCTTATTCGCCATTTGAACCATTGTCAAAATTTAAATTCTAAAATAAAACCACACACAACATAAATTACAACCATACCTTTAGCATTTCAGCTGCAGTAGGACGTAAGCGTGGTTCTTTTGTTAGACACTTTGCAACAAAGTCATGAAACACAAGAGACCTGTAATAAGAATCTTCCAAGTAAAAACATATGGCATATGGTCATACCAAACCAGCAAAAAGTGTTATAATATTTAGTCGAAAATGTGATATATATTAACGCACTTTAATGATAAGCCAAACCATCAACATCTGTTGATGATAATTATTGGCCCTTAAAGGGTGGTACTAGATGAGTCCACAACTTTATAGCAGCAGACAATATACAGCCTAAAAGGAAATATTATTTTACAACCAAATAATCCCATGTTACTTCATACAAACTTCCATAAAATAAAGATACAGCCTTATGGACCGTTGCTAATATCCATCGCTTAGTAAGCACAAATGACAAGTTCAACAAAAGTCATCTAAAATCCACCACTCCAGGGCTATAATGCATTCAATAATCCCTTAAGGCATAACACAATGGATTAACGAAGTGACGTCAGAAAGGGGCCTCATTGTCAAGGTAACATGACATAACTTCTTGTATATTTGCGCATGTTTATGGATAAGCATAACTATAATCAAGAACTTTACGATTGCAGCACAAAAATAGAGGTATGGGCGTATGGATCAAAAGCAATTGGTCATATTCAAGTAGATAATTTTGTAGATTAGTCGCACCATAGCCATAGCTAAAGCTAGAGTAACTTGGCAACACTCCAACTTTGTACATTACAATTAGAAGGATTTTAGGATAGGCATAAGAAAAACAAGATATGCAATTTTGGAAGGGAAAACATAGATTAACTGGGTACATGACAAAAGTTGACAGAAAAAGAAAACTAAAGATGACCATCTACGAACCATAAAGCAGGATTAGTAGTAAAATGTTGTATGTTCAGCAAATGCCATAAAATTCAAGTATATCATAAAAATAGCAAACAACATCACATGTAAGGATTCAAGAAATCACAGCATGTCCATACGGAAACATAGGGTGTTGGAATATAAAGCAAAAGAAAATAAAACTATAGAATGCATAAATAAAAAAATACGGTTGGAACCAATAAAGGGAGAGACACAAAATGCCCTAATATCATTTAATCATGTGGAATGAATCTGATGACTACATCAGGCACTTTGTATACAGACAAAATGGCTAAGACTGAGCAAAATATACGGCAAGCAGAGCAATGGCTAAAAATATACTTGTTGATTCATATAGCCAGAAAAGGGATCTGTTGAGTTTAATAATTAGATTTCTGACTTTTAAGGCGATTGCATAGGTCATGTTCTGGAGAACTATTGTGAAGAGATTCTGTATAAAAAAGAATTAAGACAAACCATTTTTCTTTATCCTCAAGCATCGGAGCTGGCTCAATGGATATCATGAACAAAACCTATCACAAACAATTAATATGTTACTTTACCCTTTTTGAACACTAATTAAGATGATACATGTAAAGGCAGTATAATGAATGCAATAAGGGAAAAGAAGAAAACGATCAGGAGATGCATAATTTTTATCTCAATAAAAATTTATAAAAGCAGACTCAATATAGAAAATATGTTATGGGTATCAGTATTCATAAATAGCAAAGAGTTCCTGGAAAAACTCCTGGCAACCTTTACATATGCCAGATGTCCAATGACAATAATGAAACCAATTCCTTCCCCATATATTATTTATGCTTAAAATTTGATCCACAAGGACTCAGTTTCAGACCAAATTGATGTATATGTATCACTTTATAACACTGAATAACTGTTAAAAGTTGACATTCACTAGTTCATACATAAACATCTGAGGGCCTAGAGGAATGGGTGGGCCTTTGCATGAAACAAGAAGGAGAATCAACCAGGCCGGGCCTACATCTTTGCCTTGGTTGAAACAGCCCAATGGTGATGATGGGTGGGCTGAATCCAAAGTGGGTTGTTTTAAACCCAGCTCTCTTCCCCTGTTCTCTTTCTATCAGCAGACATCTGGTTCGTCCAGTGAAGCGAAATTAGACAACGGTGATAGCGGTGCTTCGATTACGCGGTCGGACGAGGCTACCTCCGATGAAAAGAAGTCGACAGGGGAGGGGATGATAGGAGATGGAAGTCCGGACGACGATGAAAAAGATTCTCGCAGCTCTCCATGCATCAAACCCAAGGTGGGTACTTTTAAACCGAAATCTCTTCACCTCTTCTCCTTCTCAAAGCAAGTCTCTGGTTCGCCCAGTGAGCCGAGCATAGGAATCGGTTCTGGTGGTGCTTCCATTCTGCGGTCGGACGACTCTGACTCAGATGGAGAGAAGTTAACAGCGGCTGAAATGATAGGAGATGTAGGAGCGGACGACGATGGAAAAGAATTTCGGAGCTTGGGGGCAGAAGATGAAGTACCGAATCACAGGTCTGGGTTGGGGCCACTGTTCGAGCTTGCAGAAGCAGTAGGGAAGGACAGCGAATTCAATATAGACAGCTTCGAGGAAGAGGTGGATTCAGACAGTGAATCGGAGGCAACAGAAGAGGACGTTGGTTCTCAGATTGAGACTAATGGGGAAGAAGAATTGAACCTAAATCTGTTGTTTGACAAACAGAATATTGAATCAGATATAGGACTGAAATTCAGAAGTGCTGAGAAGAGAGATGGGGGTGTTTTTCTTCAGTATGAAAGGAGGAAGAAGACAACAGATCATAACGCTAAGGAATCAAATTCAAGAAGTCAGCTAGAGGAGGATGAAATGATAATGTCGTTGATAAAAAAGATGAATTTAACGCTTTCTCATCCTAATAAAATAAATCAGATAGGTTCGGTTAAGGAGGCTGACAGGAAATCGAAACAAAACAGGGAAATACGGAACCTTCATTGGACGCTGAATGAGGAGAAAAGAGGCAGCAACGGTAAGGGCTCAAGTGGTTCTTTATGAAGATTGTAAGTTGGAATGTGAGAGGATTGGGGTGTTGGAAAAAAAGGAGGATGATCAAGGAGGTCATTAGAAAGACCAATCCGGATGTGGTTATTTTAATTGAATCTAAAAAACAAGTGGTGGATCAGAGTATTATCAGAAGCGTGTGGGGGGCAAGGTTTAAACAGTGGGTTTATTTACCTTCCGAAGGTCGTTCGGGAGGTATTGTGGTTATATGGAACTCCAAGATTGTAAAGGTCTTAGGTTATGTGATGGGAGAGTTTTCTATTTCCGTGAATATTCTTGGTGACGAGGGTAGAAATTGGTGGCTTTCAGGGGTTTACGGTCCGAATAAAAAAAGAGAGAGGGAGGCTTTTTGGGAAGAGTTGTCCGGATTATTTGGTTTATGTTCTCCAAGATGGTGCATTGGTGGTGATTTTAATGTTGTTAGATTTCCTTATGAAAAGTCGACAGGGGGAAGGGAAACGAGAAGCATGAAGGATTTTAACTGTTTCATTCGTGATACTAAATTGGTTGATCCCGTTTTAAATTACTCGAATTTCACTTGGTCTAATTTTAGACAAAGTGCGGTGTGTTGCAGATTAGACAGGTTTCTCTTTTCAAACGGATGGGAAGAGTTGGTTGGGGGAAGGGTTAAACAAATGGCTTTAGTTAGAACAATATCAGATCATTGCCCTATATTGCTGGATTGTTCTCACAGAAATTGGGGACCTATTCCTTTCAGGTTTGAAAATGTTTGGTTGAATCATCAATCCTTCGCTAAAAACATGGTGGAGTGGTGGAGTGAAAAGGAGTTTCAAGGTTGGAAGGGATATAGGTTCATGAAGAAGCTTGAGTGGGTTAAACTAAAACTGAAAACTTGGAATAAAGAAGTTTTTGGAGACATATTCAAAGAGAAGAATGAGATAGAGTCTAGAATCTTTGAGTTGGATAGAGATGAAGCGGAAGGTTTGTTGAATGAGTCCTCGAGGGCGGAAAGAAACCATTTGAAGATAAAGATGGAAAAGGTGGTGATAAAGGAGGAAATGTTGTGGAGGCAAAAGGCGAAAGTTAAATGGATTAAAGAAGGGGACTGCAATTCGAAATTTTTTCACAAGGTTGTTAATGGGAGAAAGAGGAGGAACTACATTGATAAGTTAGAGTTAAGTGATGGGTCTATAATTGACAATGAAGGAGAGATCGAGAAGGAAATAATCTGTTTCTTTAGGAAGTTGTATTCGAAAGAAGATGTGGGAAGACCTACTATTCAAGGCTTAAAGTGGGATGATATTGGTAAAGATAAAGCTGAATGGTTGGAAAGACCTTTTGAAGAAGAAGAAATTAAAAGGGCCGTGGTGGATTGTAGCAAAGAAAAGGCTCCTGGTCCGGATGGTTTTAATTTTGAGTTTTTTCATGCTTGTTGGGAAATCATTAAAGACGACCTCATGGACGTGTTCTTGGAATTTTTTGAGAATGGGATAGTCAATAAAGTTACTAACGCAACGTATATTTGTCTCATTCCAAAAAAGTCCAATTCATTGAAGATTGGAGACTTTAGACCAATTAGTTTGGTCTCTAGTCTGTACAAGATTATTGCTAAAGTCCTTTCTCTTAGATTGAAAGAGGTTCTGGATAGAACCATTTCAAGTTGTCAGTCAGCTTTTGTTAAAGGTAGACAAATTCTGGATGCCGTGTTGGTGGCTAATGAGGTGGTGGAGGAATGTAGAATGAAGAAACGAGAGGGTGTTGTTTTTAAAATTGACTTTGAAAAAGCCTATGATCATGTTGATTGGGATTTTCTGGATCATGTTTTGGAAGTAAAAAGTTTTGGGATACGATGGAGAACATGGATTATGGGTTGCTTAAAGTCTTCAAACTTTTCGGTCATGATAAATGGGCGACCCAGGGGAAAATTTAATGCTTCTAGGGGTCTGAGGCAAGGTGACCCCCTTTCCCCGTTTTTGTTTGTCCTTGTGGCAGATTGCTTGGGTAGGTTGATTGATAGGGCTAAGGAATGCCAGTTAGTAGAAGGCTTCAGTGTAGGTAAGGAGAATGTTATGGTTTCTCACCTGCAATTTGCTGATGATACCATCTTTTTCTCCTCGGGTGATAAAGAAAAGTTTGATTCTTTGGTGGCGATGATTCGCCTGTTTTGCTGGGTTTCTGGGCTTAAGGTAAACTTGGCAAAGAGTGTTTTGGCAGGAATTAATTGTGAGGAGAAGAAAGTGGTTGACTTAGCCAAGGCGTTTGGCTGTGAGGTTGGGAGATGGCCTATGAATTATTTAGGAATGCCGTTGGGAGGTAATCCGAGATCTGTCGAGTTTTGGGCCCCGGTAGTGCAGAAAGTTGAGAGGAGATTAGAGGGATGGAAAAATGCTTTCTTGTCTAGAGGTGGTCGACTGGTCCTGATTCAAGCTGTGTTACATAGTATCCCCACTTATTTTCTTTCCTTATTCAGAATTCCTATAGGAGTGGCCAACAGGATTGAGAAAGTCATGAGGGATTTTTTATGGGAAGGTATAGGCGAAGGAAAGAAGACTCATCTAGTAAAGTGGGAGATTGTTTCGAGACCTCAACATGAAGGCGGGTTAGGAATCGGGAATATTACGAGAAAGAACATGGCGTTGCTCGGTAAATGGTTATGGAGGTTCCCGTTGGAACCCAATTCTTTGTGGCATGGAGTAATTAAAAGTAAATATGGAATCCAAGGAAACGGATGGGAGTCTAACATGGTTCTTAAAGGTTATAGTAGATGTCCGTGGAAGGTTATCATGACAGGTATCCATGCTTTCTCAAGAAATATAAGATTTGTAGTTGGAAATGGTGCCCGAATAAGGTTTTGGGAGGATTGTTGGTTGGACTCTCAGCCTCTTAGCGTGAAGTTCCCAAGATTGTACAAGCTCGATGCTTCCCAAAATACTTCAGTTTTAAGTAGAGTGGATTGCTCGACCGTTCATAGAGGGTGGTGCTTTGACTTCAGAAGGAACTTAAATGACAGGGAGTTTGAAGAATTTTCTTCGATTATCTCTTTGTTAGAGAGTGTTCCTTTCAACCCCAACAGGGCCGACAGTAGAAGATGGGTGCTAAACTCTAATGGCATTTTTTCATGCAAATCTTTTTTTGATAAGCTGGTTCAAGATGACTCCCTTCCTAGATTCAATTTTGTTAACATCATTTGGAAGTCAAAGACACCGAACAAGGTTAAATTTTTTGTTTGGCTTATTGTTCATGGGAAACTAAATACTTGTGATGTTATTCAAAAAAGATTTTCGAGTACTTGTCTTTCTCCTTTTTGTTGTATCATGTGCAAGAGGGAGGGGGAAAGTTTGGATCATCTCTTCCTCCATTGTCCGGTGGCTCGAGTGTTATGGAATAAGTTGTTTTCGTTAACTGGGGTGAAGTGGGTTGCACCGAAATCGGTACACTCTTTTTTATTGGAAGATTTCAAAGCCTTAGGAGATGGAAAGAAAGCTACTATTCTTTGGTACTGTGGAGTGTTCGCCATTTTTTGGGTTATTTGGGAGGAAAGAAATAAAAGAATCTTCCATGAAAGCCAAGAGGAGGAGATTTTTCTAGGGGACAAAGTGTACTATTTAGCTTCTCTTTGGGCATCTTCTAGTATCGAATTCAAAGATCTATCACTCTTCCTAATTATGCTAGATTGGAAGGCAACTGTTCGTTAATTGTTTCTTTCCTTTTGGTTTTTTAGCTTTAGTTTTTGTTTCTCTTTGGGTGGATTTCTGATTCACCTTTGTATCATCTTTTTCTCTTATTAATAAAGTTTTTGTTTCCTATCAAAAAAAAATACATAAACATCTGAGGCAAGACATATATGTCAGCAAGTAAAATTATAATGACATATCTGAAGCAAGACCCATGGTAAGAGATTGAATGGAATAATGCAAAGCAACAATCCATAAATCTGTTTGTAGCCTCTCTAATATCCGTCTTGGTTTAAAATTAGAGGGTTATGACCCGACGAAGTCAAGCAAAACATCCTAGAGGAACATCAATGCTCAGCTAGTCAACAAATCGAATATTAACAACACAAGACAACAAAACAAACAAGCAGTACAAGAATAACACACAAGCAAACAGGTTGACAGAACATGATGTAAATTTTTACCAAAAAATAACTAAAACCAGCTGTTTAACCAGAACCTAGTTATAAACTAATTTCAGACAAACAAACTAAGTTAATGCTTATCATCGTGGCTTCAGTTCCATAATCTTCCAAATAATAGTAAGGCATCAAATTCTTTTTTTTTTTTTTTTTTTTTTTGATAGGAAACAAAGACTTTATTAATGAAAGGGAAAAAGTTACAAAAGTGAACTAGAAATCCACCAACAAAACAATCAAAAACAAAAACTACAACAAGATAGGAATACACGATCAACAAACAGCAACCTTCCAATCGAGCAAAATGAGGCATCAAATTCAATGATACCCGTTTTACTCTTCATCAACTTCCAATGTGTTTTTTTCAAACATCACCAAGGTCCATTAGTCATAAAATAATTTACCACTCATAAAGTAACCTCTCAATCAACAAAAGCATTAAATAAATTGGAGTAGCAGGACTACCTTGTCATGAAGCCAATTTAGATATAACTCAAACAAGATAAATACAGAAGTTGTATCAGTTCAACATTCCAGAATCCAAAGAGCTGTCAGATTTTAAATTTTAAATGTACTAACCCTCATTGGATGAACCGTTGACCTTGGAGGAAGTCCCTGAAAACAAATTACAAGTTGTTGAGGACATTACCAAAAAGTAAGAGAAACTAAATAGCGTTGCAATGAGAAAATTAATTACTCAATGCTATAACAATATGTCCTTTTAAACTTGCTGAAAAATGGAAAAATGAAAATTGATTAACCCAACTCCATGGATTATCTTCTTTATAATCACGAGCACTTATATTCTAAAATTTCCACTTTCACAGAAACTGTAGAACCATTAATGTACTGAATAGACATTACCTCTGCCATTTCAATGGCGGACACACCAAGGGCCCATACATCCACCTGGAAGATGAATCAAGAATGTACCAAGAAGTTAGTAAGATCAAATGACGTTCCTTTTTTTTTTTCTTTTCCTAAACGTCATCATGCCAAGAAGTTGGTTTGAGCAATGACTTCATCAAGGAAACACATGAAAAAGTAAATGCTTTTCAATAGTTCAACAACCGATTTTAATCAAATGAACCTTTACCTATTTTTCTTTCTCTTTTTCTTTTTTTTATGAAACATCACAAGACATTTACCTACATCCCATCTCATCAAGGAAAAAGAAATATGACAGAAAGTATACTGCTCCATCTCCCCCAAAACATAACATCAGTACGTACGTATATGTCTACATTAGGGAATGGTATAAACTTGACAGTTCCAACATCTGAATGAAACAATTGAAAAGCACAAAATCTGTTGGTAATCTGACAAAGGACATCTTGATGATAATGTTTTATCCTCTGACCACTTTTATTGGCATTTCATACTTCCTTTTTGTCAACAGAACACATTTGTTCGGCTGTAACAAAAATGTAGAAAACATTTAATCCTTGATGCAATCTCAGTCTGATTTTGCATTAACATAGGTCTAATTATATATTTAAAGCTTTTCAAGTGATTTATTATTGAATTTCATAATTCTTTTGCATATCGATATCAGTCACCAACGAAACTGGACCTGGGTCTCAGTTATCATGGGAGGAAGATATTGCAAAAAACCTCACATAAATATGAACTATATAGCTTGATAGGAATACCGAATACCTAATAAATTAACTCCTCCTCAAAAGCATCTATTTTGAGTGTTGGGCAGATAACTTCCCAGTTCTACTTTCCATGATTTATTCAAGCACACAAGGAGACTTCAAACATTTGTATTTGGTCTCTACACAGACTCCCTTGTTATGAGAAAATATACATTTTATTTTTGTACTTCCAACATTTAAAGACTCCCTTTCCCTCAATTTGTTAAGAGAACCCATACAAGTGATTCGAACGATGCAGTATTTAGGGATGGTATATTCACCGGTATAATTGATCTTATTAGGTAAGCCCGCTAGACCTAAAAACTTATGCATTAAGACAAGAATCAAAATAGTAGTGTTTAAGCAATATAATACCCCCCATCACATGCAACCAACAAGCCTGTTATGTGGTCTTCACCCCAACTACAACCCAAAATATGATGTGGAATAAACAAAGTTAAACAAATACAAATACAATCACATAGAATGACTCAAATCTGGGTGCTACTCATAAATTTGCTCTGATACCAAGTTTGGGAATCACCTAGATCCAAAAATTTAATTTTGTAGGTGAGGACCTAAAATATGACATTTGAGTACTGTTAATAACACATAATAAGGCACATGGAAGTATGTCAACATACACATATATACAAGTTATGTAATTCATTTTTCTTGCGTTGATTAAAAAGAAGGGAAGCTAGACCAAGAAGCAAGAAAAGAGACTCATAAAAGGTAAAAAAATACAAGCAAACCAGTAGAGACAATACCTTTCCATCATAGCGACTTTCCTGAATAACTTCAGGAGCCATCCAATGTGGAGTGCCAATGAACTATAAGAACAAGATAAAAATAATCAGACTCACCATCAAATGTGAAGTGCATGCATAATATCATCAAAAGTCACCAATTACAAATCAACGGACAATATCTAAAGAACCAAGTTACTTAAAAATGGTTCGTAATGGTATTTGAAATGGTAATGGGAAAAAACATAATAAGTGGACAACAAGCTGGAACAAATCTTAAGGGACAAATAGAAGAGCACTAGCTGAAAGATATAGCTACACATAAACATAACTGAGAGGATCATAAAAACTTAATGGCAAGGAACCACTAAGATTAGAGTCTTCCACTCTCCCTTCTAGCTTAGATTTTTTAACACATTTGGTGACTTAACAAAATACATATAAGTGCATCTTCATTCAATTTTGCAGAATTCCCCCTTTTTGTATATATAGAAAACCGAAAGGTTTACAATCAAAAAAGAAATAAATAAATAAAAACTGAAAGGTTTATTCAGAAAGAAAAGAAAGGCAGTAGATCAGTGAACCAATAGTCCACCAATACAACAAACTGAACAAAATAACAAAATCAAACATACTCAAAATTCTATAATTTATAGCCTTCAATCAAGCATAAAGAAAAATAAAGAATTGTCTCTAAATTCTTTAATCATAGATGCCTATAAAGAAGCTTAAAAATAGCCCTTATCCCATTGAAAAAAATGATTTCCTCCTCTTTAGCTTCATAAGAAATTCTTTTGTTCCTCTCCAATATAAAACTTATAACATAGCAAATTTTTCTCAATACCATAGGAGCATAGCCTTCTTTACTTCCCTCAATAAATAGAAACAACAGACTGTGAAGAAACCCAATTCCAATCTGCCCCCAAAATAGACTTATTCCATAACTTTGCAACCACCAAACAATGGAGAAAAAGACAATTCACATTTTCCACAGAATTCTTGCACGTAGCACCAAGAAGGAAGCAAAAAATGATTAAAATCTCTTTCGAATCATGCATTAATTTTTCCATGAGCTATCAACCATGCCAAAAATTGTATTATTAGAAGCCTTTAACCTCCAAATTACAAAATCAGTTCAAACAATAAATGGACTGATCATTCACCAACCAATTAAAGAATGAATTGCAAGAAAAGATTCCATTAAAATCTTTAGACCACACCCTCTGATCTTCACCGCCTATATTAAAGAAAGCACCATCTAACAACAAAATTAGAGAATAAAATTCCTTAGTCCTCATCATTTTAAATTCTCCTAAAATATAAAATCACCCAAGATATTGGAAAGACTCTTCCAATTTACTTTGAATTGAAGCACTTTGCAAGAAGGAAAGCTTATATAATCTTGAAATTTCAAGCATAAGGGTATGCAATCAATCCCACTATCTCACAAAATGAATCTACGCACCATTCCAACCTTAAATTAGAAGAGAAATCAATGAATCCTTGCATTACACATCTCCACAGGCTGCAGCTGAAAACGCTACCAACCACTTTGGAACCCAACCCATTTTGTTGGAGACCATACATGCTATAACTAATATTATGCCACAATAAATCAGGTCCCAAAGGAATTCTCCAAAGCCATTTCTCAAAAAATGCAATGTTTTATACCAATATTCTCGATCCCTAAAACCACCTTTTTCAACTAAGTAAATGAGTTTTCTTATCTTCACCAATGCCATCTCACAGAAATCCCTCATTATCTTTTCAATTCTCTATGCTGCCCCAATAGGAATTCATATAAAGAAAGATGGCATGTAGATATACAATATAACACCGATTGAATCATAACGAATCATCCTCGTTATTAAAATGAAGGCATTTGTCCACTCCTCTAATCCCCTTTTAATTTTCTCAACATTTGGGGCCTAAAGTTCCAAAGACCTTGGATTACACCTCAAAGGCAACCCTAAACATATCAAAGGCCAGAAACCTACACCACACCAAATAGTATCACCCATTATGCTCGTTAACAAACTAACTTTAGAATGCAACTTTGCAAAAAGACAATGACTGTAGTCATTTAATATCAACCAGGAAAACAACGATCTATTACAAGGTGAATCTGTCACTGTTCTCTAGAGTTTTACTATATACTTTAAAGTTCAACAATCAACAAGAAGTAGCTATAAAGGTTTAAAGCATAATAAATAACACTATTTAATACTCTCAATTTTTGCTTTTACTAGTTAGCAGATAACATCTTTGCCTTTTCATTACGTTATCATAGATTCAAAGAGTTACCCACATGACATTCTACAATTAAAAAGTAGTTGTAGCACAAGTTTCCCAAATCACCAAATATAAGGTTTACTTTTATCTTAGAAAAATTACCCTAGAATACTCTTATATTATATGGAAGCTGAATCATGCAGAAACCTTGACTACTCTACAAGCTACTTCTGCTACATAATCTGCAACAGATACTAAAGAGATAATTATATACCGTGTTGCGCTTTGACATGGTTCTTGTAAGCTGCGCTGCAACCCCAAAATCACCTGTTCATATAATCAAGAATATAACACCAAAATTCTGAATCAGTGAGCCGTTCAAATCAAATACAGTTGCAACATGCTTAACTTCGCACTGGAAATTACAATTTCAATTTGTCGAGGAGAAAAGGAGTCACTAATAAGGTTTTTCACAAATAAAACAAACAGTAGTCAACACCACCAGGTAGGAAATAAAACGTAGAACCTACCACATGCAGTTCCACTTTGGTTTTCATAAATTAACAATGACTGATAGATAGGTACTCACCCAATTTGACCTCTCCTTGTTCAGTTAGCAAGATATTACCACCCTTAATATCCCTATGGACCTTGAAAATGGAATGCAAATAAGCAAGGCCCTACATTAGAAAAAATGAATGTAAGTGAGCCCTTATTTCATTTAAACATGTACAAAAGAAAGATACACTATGCTTTCAACATTGTAGGAAAGAGTAGTAATATACAGTGCTCAAATAAAAAATATATATATTTTCTATGTAACCATAGTAATGAATACCTTTAAAGCTTCCCTACATATATATGCTATTTGATACTCCTCCAAAGGCTCGTCAGTCACATTCATCAAGTCAGCAACACTTCCACCCCCACAATACTCCATCACTATCTGCCAAAACATTAAAAAGAATATCTACTCTAAACTCTAAACTCCCAAGAACTGAAAATGTATACCAATCAAGTAATTCTCCAAACAGAGTAAAACCTAGAAATGCAAATTAATCCAACCAGCTTTTAAAGAAAAAATAATTAAGCAAATGTTTATGCTCCCACCCAAAGATACTCTTCACCTTGGTAACTCCCAAGGTACCGCACAACATTTGGATGACTACACTGCTGCAACATCTCAATTTCACCACGAATTTCTTCATATCCCTCCTCCTATATATAAACAATGTTACGAGTCATTTCCAGGAATACCCATCCCCTAATTAATCACAAAAATTCAAATCAACCAACGTGAGAAACCAAACTTACCCCTTCAGTTAATGATATAACTTTAACGGCAACAAGCTCTGAAGTTCTGATATCTCTAGCCTTGTAAACAGCCCCATATGATCCTTTCCCTGTCTCAGAAAAATTACATAAGTAGGATTCAAAACCCATTTACACTACCACCAAATCAGCAAAACCTTAACAAAGCTAAAATCCACACGGTGTACATTCACATTATACACCATTCAAATGCGAAAACAAAGAGAAAACGCACCGAGTTCGTTGAGCAATTCGTACTTAGTGGTAGGATCTTCTCTGGTAACACTTTCCGGAATCGAACTGGAAGAAACCTTGCTCTGCGGCCTGGCTTCCTCTGTGTGCAAAGAAGAGTTACTACCAAACCTCTGCATGCTCGCCACCGCCCTCCCCATCGTCGAATCTTCGAATCCTCCGCTTCTCCTCCTTACGGTCCCCGACTCTCTCTCGCCCGATCGAACCACAAATGTCCCGAAGTTGTCCTCCTCCTCCTCCTCCTCTTCCGTCTTCTTAAAATCCAAGAACGGTTTGTTTATGATCACCGAAGACAATATGTTGCGATTGTTCTTATTTTGCGTTCTGGTCTTGGTTTTGACGATCATTGTGTCGAAATCTCCGGCATCGTAGTCGTCATCGACGGGAGCGGCGCCGCCGAAGTCCTTGGGGAGGTGTTTGAGGAGAGGAGGGAGGGAGTCGTCGTCGTCTCCAATGGCATCGTGTTGGAGATCATCGCTCGCGGGGTAAAAACGATCGTTTTTGGAGTCGGAGTCGTAGTTGTGGTATTCTTCTTCGTCGTCATCGTCGTCGTGCACAACGACAGTGGAGTAGAGTTCGGATTTCGTCGGGGGTTTGCGGGGCCTCCGAGATGATGATGGTGGATGATCCATTTTTTCACACACACAAAAGAGTGGCAGAGAAACAGAGCGAGTGTGTATGGGTTGGTGGAAGCCCCTGCGACGCAATGGAAGCCGTTAATGGGCCTCAGACAAACTCACTGTGTCCCTCTATTTGGGCCCATGGCCCATATTAGGTCACTTACGCAACTCTCATGCAATATTGGGAAATTGTGTATTCTTTTGGTTAATTGAAGTCACAACCTTGCATTTATGATATATTGCATGCAGCGGCGGCAATTTTTGCTATAATAGCACAAATATTTTCTGAATATCCTAACTTTCATTAGGACAGTTTACTAAACGTCGATTAGTTTTTTTTTTTTTTAATTATTGGTATATTATATTATTATTTATAAAATAATAACTTAAAACTTAATTAGAAATTTAATTGATAAAAAATTTATGACATTTGAGGTTAGAAAGAAGGTAGCTATTCTTATTGATTATACTTAATTAATTTAGCATCAAACTATCGAATTAAGATATCTCCATGTTGATTCTACCTTATTATAATATTTACATACCTCTATGTTGATTCTACTCAATTAAGTTATTATGAAACTACCTAGTTAAGATATCTCGACCATGCATGAATGTAGGTACTATTTTTTTAGTATGTGTTTGAAATTTGAATTAAAAAAAAAAAATGATTTGAATGTACAATCTTAATAATGTACATATGAAGGAGCTAATTACCACCAAATTAAGTTAGTTTTGTTTTATAGTGCATATAAGGCTATAACAACCATTCAATTGATGATCCTTCTAAGCTATGGTTATACAATTGGAATTTTTCACATAAAGAGTATGCACCTATTCTCTTATAACTTATTTTTGTCGACGTGAGCTTGAGTCAGTGTTTTGATATGTCTACTAAGGTTAACTAGCAATGTAGGTAGTTATCATTTAAAAAGAAAAAAGCCTTTAATATGATGAGTATATTAGCAATTCACATATGCATCTAATTAAATCCCCACCACAAAGTTTATATATATATATATATATATGCGTGTGTATGCAAATTTGCTTTCTATCTCAATTTCAACTACAACAAAAAAGGTGATATATTAGGAAAGTGATATGCATTTTTGTTAATATATTCATATAAGAAAAATGGATGATTGTGTTTATTATATGAATGTAAAAATCAAACAGTAACTCATCATTGAAAAACACAATTAACACATTGAAATCATGTATCATATAATCATAGATATAAATCGTTTACAATTATAGTTTTGGTAAAATATATGGGGAATCATTATTTCAAATATATATATATATATATATATAAATAGGGAATCATTGCAAAACTTGAGTAATGGCAGCAAAAAAAAGAAAAAAATCATATCAGCAGCAACAGGGAATATATTTACAGATATAGCTGTAGAGATGAGAATCAGAGAAAAAAATGAAGAAAGCAACTTGCAACGTAAAAAAGTGTGCATTAGGATATACAACTCCCAATTGCATCTTCTTTACAAGAGAAAATGAATTTCTCAAAAGATATCACTTAAGACGACAGCAGTTTTTGAAGGCTTGGCCGCTTGGGTTCTTATTCTTCAATCATTCAAGGGGATTTAAATGTTGTAAATAAGGGCTAATAAAAGTCACATCCTCTAAGATGGAATCTTGTTTTCACATTTTGTTTTTTTTATTCCTTCTTTGGAAGCAATTGATTAAAGTGGGAATAAATAGTGAAAAAAAAATCCAATAATATAGCAACTAGCATGATTGTGATTTTACAAAGCTATCTCCGGTGTTGATTGTGATTTGTCCCCGTCCTAATCTCATCCATTGACATTGGTTTAAGAAATATTAAATTTCAATATTTTACACGATCAAATTATAGTTGATATTTATGAACTTTCACTTGACAGGGACAAGAAAGATGTGATTACCCTCATACTATGAATGTGAGCACAATCAAGATTCATAATTTTTAATACCATAAATAATAATTCAAAATTTAGATAAAAATAATACGATTTAAATCTACGATTAAGTTGAATATCTGAACAATTTTATCTTATATTAATATTTATCATTTTAATTTATTATAATATTCATTTCTACATGATAAAGGAATATTATCACATATTTCAAAAGACTATATGATATTAGGGGTGATAATTTTAGCAATCATATTTGTATTAACCCGAATTTAATAGATCAAATTTATCATGCCACAAATCAAATTCAAATAATAAATTAACTTGTTTTCTATTAATTTATTAAATTATAAATCATATTAATTTTCATTAAATATATATATTATAGATATCCTGTGACCTCTTAATAATAAATAAATAATATAATGGATTTACTTATTAAGAATTATAAGCAGAAGCAATTATAAATAGTGGCATCACAATACATCTCAACAAAAGTAACCGTGCGAAATAGTTACTTCTTAAACAATAAAAAAACGATTTTTACATCTTCCTTGAAAATTAACCGTGCGAAATAGTTATCACAGGTTTAAAACATTAATTTCTTGTCCTGTCACTCACGTGGCATTTTCACTGTCACTTGTTTTTTTTTGTTTGACATGGTATTTTCACTGTTCTGGTAGTGCAATATTACATCATATATAAAACTATAAACGATCAAATAATCATATAAAATAACAAAGCAAGAGCTAGTGATACGAGTAACACATGTAATATAAACTTTGATTACTAAGATTTCCAGAGCAGCAGCGTGCAATGCTTTAGATGCATTATGATCCTCCAAGTAAGCACATATTTAGGGCAAAAAAGTCTGTTACACTGCTAGCATTTTCTACCGCAAAGTTATATATAAGTTAGGACCTAACTAAAACTAGAATACCCAATAACAAAACCTAAAAAGTTAGGACCTAACTAAAACTAGCATTCCCAATAACAAAACCTAACGTACGTACCCTTGTCAAGCATCTAAACAGATCAGAAAATCATAACACCAAGTCCCAACAAGTAACTAGCCTTTGGTTCCATCACTAAAATAGAGATATCAAATCGACCTAGGAATGGCCCTGCAAACCATAGGGTTCTTCATCTCCATAGAGAGTTTCAGACACTCGGTCAAGTCCACGTCGCTCTCATCACAAGGAACCCATTTGAAACTATGCAGCAACTGAGCCAACCAGAGGTGAACAGTAATCAGACCCATTGCTTTCCCTGGGCACACCCTCCTGCCAGACCCAAAAGGAGCCAGCCTTAAATCAGACCCCATGATGCTTACATCATCCCCACCATTGATGAATCTCTCAGGCTCGAACTTCTCTGGCTCTGCCCACACCTTCTCATCATGAGTGATTGCCCACATGTTGACCATAGCCGTGGTTCCTGCTGGAATGAAGTTGTCACCCACATGAACATCATGGATGGCCAAGCGAGCCCATGAAAGTAGAGGACCTGGTGGGTGCACCCTCAAAGTCTCCTTGACAATGGCTTGGAGGTAAGGCAAATTTGGGATATCAGAATCCATTACGGGCCCTGATTTACCAACAACGGCATCAATTTCAGTCTGAGCTCTTGCCTGGATTTCAGGGTACAATACCATTCTTGCAAGAACCCACTCTAGCAAAATAGCAACCGTGTCGGTTCCTCTAAATATCATTTCCTGCAAATTTGACAACAAGCAAACATATAGTATTATAAAAAAAAAAAAAAGTTTATATTATGTGACAAAATAGACAAGAAAACGAAGGAAACAAAAAGTCGAAAATAGAAATTGTCCATAAACATACCCAAAGAACAGCAATCATATCAGAGTCACTGAGCTTGTCATCTTTCTCCAAATCAAGCAATACATCAACAAAATCTCCAACAACATTTTTGTCACCCCCAAGACCGTTAATCCTCTTCAGTCTATGCTCTTCTATGATCTTGCCAACAAAGACTTTCACTTTAAAGACCAAACTCCTGCACCTCTTCCTCACACCTTGCAAATCAAGCCAACCGAGAAGAGGGAAGTGGTCACTCCAGTTAAATATCCCAAGCAACTCGTACCCTTGGCTCACCAACTCCTCAAGCATGAGCCCATCTTCAGGGTCCTCCTCAAAGTCGTATCTTTTACCAAACACAGTCATCATAACATTATTCAGTGACCCAAAATGAAGCAACTTTCTAACCTTGACATGACCGTCCTTGAGCATCATAGCATTCACTTGATCCACCATTTTGAAACCCATTTCACGTCTAAAACCTTCGAAGCCAGAGATCCTTCTAGGACTAAACAAATGGGTGGCTGAGATTCTCCTCAGGTTCCTCCAGTACTCACCATAGGGCGCGAAACCCATTGCTCTATGAAACAACAGCTCGTAAGCCGACTCCTTCACAGGCCTATCAGCAAAAGCAGAACTACCAAGAATCTCTTTAGCAGTCTCAGGTTCGCTTGAAATAACAAACCGAGTCAACCCCACAGAAAAAGCCATCAAAGGGACAGCTTTGAAGGTCGCGGCAAGCTTTGCAAGAACTCGATGAGGTGTTGACCCACTAAACACTGTGAGCAGCCCAATGAATGGGTAACCAGACGGACCAGGAATAGATTTCAGCGCCTTGGACCTGGCGCGAGCCCAAGGGAGGCCACCAGAAGCAAACCCGACCGCAAACAACACCATGAAGAGCATAACACAAAGACAAGACTCCAAGTTGACAAGATTACATCGAAACAACAACAAAAGGTGATCTTCCGTCGACATTTTGCTTGCGCTTTAGTTTAGTACCGGACAGGAAGAGAAAATCTCAGTAGCTTAGAGATGCAACAGTAACAAAGAGAGTGGAATGACAATTATATAGACAGTGGATGGCGGTTTAGAAAAAACTCAACCATAGTAGAAAATGTAACCTTGGTTCAAATTCAACTTAAAGAAAAAAACAAACAGAACAAGATCAGCTTTTTGAAGGGAAGAGAATCGTTTTCGATATGGTGTATAGCACTTCTTTGCAGTCTGAGAGGGATTTGGGCACAGTCCTTGTGGAAGATACAAAGTTGATGGGAATGCTACCTGAAGCAACAGTACAAAAACCTGTGTGGGAAGTGTAAAAGTAGCGCTGGATTCTAATGGCCCACCTCATATGTTTTAGCAGACATGTCAAGATCACGAACGCCACGCGCGAGATTTAAGATGATCTTTTTTTTTTTTTTGATAAGGATTTAAGATGATCTTAGTCGTGCCATTTTAGACATAATCGGTCATGGCTGCTGCCTCGTATCGATGGAGTTGCTTTGAAATCAAAATGAGTGTACTGTTGAATTCGGACAGTCTAGTCAATCAAATAGTTACCATTGATAAATAACTTTAATCAACTGACATGATAAGATTGCCAACGCCACTAGTAAACCCTTGAAAAAAAACAAAGAAAGCATGCAAAGGCTGCATCGAAAAATATAGTAGAAGAGTTGCAGCGATTGAAAGGGAACGAGGGATGTTCTAGCTTATAGGCTATTTCTCTTGCTTGCTTGGTGACAATTGTTGTATGGTGTCGATTGCAATTTAGCTCCACATGACAGGATTTGGATTCTCTGTCAATCTCATTTTTTACTAAGCTTTTATTTAGATCATGACACGTGGTAAATATAAAAATAAATGACTGAGATAAAATCAGTTTCTCTCTCCCTTTTTTTCTGCAACCACAAAAGGACAATATCGAGGCCATTTTTTTTATCCGTCATTTTCTCGAGCAATCACCATCGTCAACAGCGACTCTTTATCTTACTCTCCCCTTTCGTCTTACATTTTTATTCCTTGATCAAAATTTATTGGATTAATTACACTAACATACCCCAAGTTTTTTCCAAAATGCTCAATATTTAACAATTTTATTTAATTACTACAGCCACCATTCTGTTAGTCCACATCCGTTAGAATTAATAGTTGACTAAGAAATAAAGAGTAAACTGTGGTTTCAAAACAACCAAAAATGTAGTATAATAAATGGATAATTAAAAAAATATTTAATAAAAATCAATTTAAAAAAAAATCATAGCATATCAAAAATCTCCAACATCATCACCATCTCTCAACCTCACACAAACAAACAAACACACCCTCATCTTAAAAAATCAAACAAACCCCCAACCCGTAACCTGTAACATCTCTAGAACAAACAAATACAAAAATCTCTAGTATCATCACCAACTCGTAATCTCGTCACACAAACAAACAAACAAACACACCTCAATCTTAAAAAATCAAACAAACCTCAACATGTAACTTTTAACATCTCCAGAACAAACACACTCCAATCTTAAAAAATCAAAACACATAAACCTCCTATCTCATAAACTTAACCGAAGTCTCATAACTAGTTAAAGTGAGACAGTGGCAACAGAAAGCTGTTGCGGTTCGAGGACGTAAATGGAGACGGAGTTGACAAAAATGAGTAGAAGTGATGAGACTGAATCAATAATCCTCGTAATAGCCTTCGTGGTGGTGTAGTGGAGACCAGATGGTCTTGATGGTCGCCACCATGAGAGACCCACTTGGGTTTTTGATGGTGGAGACCACCGTGGTCTCCATTACATCGCCAATCGAAGATAGGGATAGAAGAGGATAGAGAGAGAGAAGAGAAAGAGAGGAAAGAGAGAGAGAGAGGGGTGGAAGAGAGAAAAAAAAATAATTTTTATTCATAAATATATGTTTTATTTTTTATTTTTTTAAAATAAATTATAGGGGTATTTTTAACTTTATAAAGTCAACTCTCAATCAACAGATAAATGAGATGAAAAAATCATTGTTTATAGGGGTAGCTACAATAATTAAATGAATTTATTGAATATTAAATCTTTATCTAAAAATTCAAGGTATTTTACTGCAATTAATCCAAATTTATTTGTATATTAACATAAAATAGACAAATCCAAAAAGGTTAAAATTAATCATTTACTGATGTATAAGTTGAGAAAATAGACAACGTCCTAATAAATGAAAAAACATTTAAAACCTTGTTGCATGGAGTGACATCCACAATCCAAAAGGCAAAATTTTGGATTCTTACTAGTGTTGGAGTTGTGTCGAAGAAGTAGCGGGCAACTAATTCAAGATTTTGGCTCCTAGCTTGAATGATACAGATGGCGTATAGAAAAAATGACTCTGGATTCTTACTAGCGCTAGTTCTGTACTTGAATGACAATAGTGCTTGTTTTGTGCTTGAATGACAGTGGCTGCTAATGGGAGAGAGAAACAATGATAGGGCTCTCCTTGTTAATAAAAGAAAACGACGGATGAAAAAAAAGGCAGAGAAAAAAAAAAAAAATGACTTCCATATCGTGGTTTTGTGAAAAACAAAATGAGAGAAAAATTAGGTTGTATTTGGTACCTTTTTTTAATTATTTTTTATTTTTATAAAAAAAAAGTATTCAAAAATATATTTATTAATCGTTTTTAAAAATATATATTTTTTTAAAAAAACATATTTTTAAAAATATATAATAAAACTTAAAAAAAGGTAAAAAATAATTTTTTCATTTTATTATTTTTAAAAATTATTTTTTTACAATAAAATTAAAAAAAAATACTCATCTTCAATTATTACATCATTATTTTTAAAAATAATTTTTATCTAAATATATTTTTAATTTTATTTATTTTTAAAAATAATATTTTATTATTTTTTATTTTTAAAAATTTTAAAATATATTTTTAAAAAACATCACTTTAAAAATATACCATGATGCATACTTAATTTTATCTGAACTCTTCATTTTATATTTGTCAGATATCACGACGTAATTAAAAGCTTGGCAAAACATGAGATTGACAAAAATCCGCGTCTCTACGTTGCAATCATTCGGCGCCGCCCCTACATGTCAGAAACTATTCATGACAGGCACCATTACAGTGTACACCCATATAGCTCGCCATATGGGTGTACACTGTACATGCACCATTACAGTGTACACCCATATAGCTCGCCAGCTGTTTCGTATGGACCCCACTCTCTCATCTCTGCCAAGTGCCAACTGACGTTTTGCCCATTATTCCTATTATCTCATCAGATTTCAGAAGTCATGATCCCTCGTTTGCCATCTGGACGACTCAGATGTCTTGGACCCACTACAATGTCTTGGATGATACAGATTTCGTACCGTACCATGAGTTGCCGAACACGTTTTTACGTTTTGAATTTGGTGTTCGGTTGCTTGCAATAAGTGAAGTGATTTCTTCGAGTCAATGTAATGAGATTGACAACCATTGGAACGCTAAACTAAGAAATGGAATGAGAATTTTTTTTTTTTTAGTAGTTTTTAAAGTGATATTTTTTTAACCTATTTTTAAAAATAAAATATATTTAAAAATTGACGCTTTCAAAAATTTATTAAAAAATATAAAAATACGTTTAGATATTTTAAAAATAATATTTTTGAAAATAAAAAATATATTTTAAAAAATAATAATACTTTTGATAGCATTTTTTAAAATGTATTTTGAAAATAAAAAATGATACAAATTATTTGATATCATTTTTAAAAATAGATAAAAATTGAAAATATATTTGGATAAAAAAATATTTTTAAAAATGATGATATAACTGATAGAAATGAGTATTTTTAGTTTTTTAAATTTTACTGTATAAATGAAAATGATTTTAAAAAATGATAAAAAAAACCAAAAAAAAAAAAAAATTTACTTTTACCTTAACATTCTTTAAAACATATTTTTTATTTTTAAAAACAATAATCAACCACATTTTAAAGTATTTTTTGTTTTTAAAAATGAAAAATTGTTTTAAAAAACGACCCCAAACACCACCTAACATATTGGATTGAATTTTTCAAAAATTATTTTTGAAAACTTAAAATAATATAAAAATATTTGATATTATTTTAAAAATAAATAAAATAATTATTTGAAGAAAAAATAGTAATTTATTTTGAAAATCTGTTTTAAAAATTATGATAAACATAAAAAATTATATTTTACTTCTAATTTTAATTAAAAAATATTTTTTTCCATTTTCAATAACATATTTTATACAATATACAACCAAACACATTTATTTTTATATTTTATTTTTGAAAAAAAAAAACTACTTTTAAAAATATTTTCAAACACCAGCACACTTTCCTATTGTATTATAATTATTATCTCAAATTCTCATACTAAGCTAGAATTTATTTGCCAATACTTCTATTTGTAAATCACAAATGTGAATATATAACACGTAAGAGATGTATAATAATTCTTTAGAAAAAAAAACGTATAATAAAATAAAATTTTAATTATTTCAAAAAATAAATAAATAAAAATTTTGAAAAAGAATCCTAGATCTTAGTTTAAAAAGATCTTATATCTTACGCATGGTGGTTTTTATTAGATAAATTGGACACCCACTTCATATGATTATTCTCTTTCAAAAGATAAATTACAATAATGGTGTATTCAGTTGTGAGATTAAAGAATAAAAATAAGAAATAAAAATGATTGTAAATATTTATTTACTTTAAATTAATTTGTAATAAGGATATAATTATTAGTTTCATCTAAATTTGAGGTTATGCAAGATTAGCATTGCCCCGCCACTACCCTCGTAAAATTCAAAAAGTCTTTAAATAAAAAAATGAAAATAAAAATGTGTGAAAACAAAATTTTTTAAAAAACTTATTTTGACAGAAACAAGACGTCACCTAGTAGTTTACAAATGAACTCGTAGTTGGGTTTTTTAATCTATGAATTGTAATTAATTGTTTTTATATTTATAAATTGTGTAATAGATACCGTTGAATCATTACCCAAAAAACTTATTATTTTTATAAAATATTATATAAGCTTAACATTATTATAATAAAAAACACATATTTATTGATGATGAAACAAAAAACTTAACTTTCTTTAAAAAAATGCCTATTAGAATATATAATTTTAATCATCAGTTTTTTTTTTTTCTTTTAACTTATAAATAATCCGTTCTGAATCTAAATTAAAGTAAAAACCTCAATGAAATGTTCTTAATTATAATTACAATTCTTATAATTGTAATAAACAACTTATTTTTATTGTAATTCATCAATTCAATTTCAGATTATTTTAATTACATACAAGTAAATACAAAATAAGAGTTTTTTATATGTGATATAAATGTTTTTTGCAGGATTTGAACCCTCAAACACTTAAATGATGAAGAGATACACAATCACTTGCTAGGAGATGATAGCACTCAACTTTTCTTTTTTTTTTTTTTTTGAAAGAACCCCTCAACTAATTTTAAAATTACATCCATGTTGTTTTTACATTTTAATTAAAAAGGTTAAGATAAATCAACTTAAAATTTTGAATTTAAAAAGCAATTTCAATATTCATCAATTTATTTTCATTCAACTTAATAATAAAAAAGTTAATAAATTCAAGGTAGCTAATAACAATTAGGTTGAGTGAAAATGAATAATCCAACCATAAAGTCAAGCTTTTTAGATTCAAGTTTTTAAAAATAATTAATAATTAAAAATAAAAAAACAACTACCATTGGTGTTAGCGATCTTGAAAGTTTTTTTAGGATCAACTGTATATGAAGTCCTTCTTTAGTCAGAACAACCTTGATTTTTTTTTTTTTTTCTAAAGACTAAAGAAGAACAATATAAAAAGAATGAAATGAGCGCTACGTGCATGTTACTTGTCCATCAATTAATCCCCAACAGAAGGAGGATCGTTCATTTGATGGTCCAAAGGAAATCTTAAGCAAATGACATCTTTCTCTCAAACAAAAAATCATGTATTATTAAAAAAATAAGAAAGAACTAAAAGGAAAAGATCACCAAGAGAATCCATTTCCAACAAAGAGTCTTCTCGAAGTCTCTCTTATCTTTTAGAGAAAAAAATTCCTCTCATATACCAAAGAGGAAAAACTTTGTAGAGGTTGTTTTTCTAGTTAGATTCGGGTTTGGTTTAGTTTTTTTGTCTGTTCCTTTCTATCTTCCTCCCTTCTTTTCTTCTCATCGTTTGCATTTGTTTGTTTGCTTGTTTTGAGGGGTTTTAAGGATGGATCTAAATGATATATGGATCCACTCAAAAAAACTTAATATGACATGTTTTTGTTTGTAAATATTCCAAGTTTGAGTTAAAATCAGTAGCTCCAAGTCTCCTTTGTGGCCAACGATAGTGATGGTTCTTGGACAGTTTCAATGGGGTTAAGGCGTTGCAATCAGGGGCCTTAAAACTCTATTATGGTGGATTTATTCAAGTTTAGGAAGGAGATTTGATTACTGTACGAGAAGAATCCTTTCTAATGCGTCGTGTCTTATTTCCAGGTACTTGTAGTTGCTGCCTTTTGAGTTTAAAGAGATAGATTTGTATAGTCTTTTGTGTTGATACAGATTTTCATTTATATTTCAGTTTTATGGGTTAGTTTGAGTTTTAATTGTTATGTGAAATGACTGGATATATTATAGGTGTCTCGTCATTCCCATGATTAGATATTGTCTGACATTATATCTAGCCATTCTTGTTCGCTCCTCTGTTGAAGAAAAGATTTGGTTATATTGAGCATGTTCTGGTTATTCTAAATTTGGATGAATATTTCAGTATTTTTTTTTTCAAAAAAAAAGGATCACCAAGAGAGAAAAGGATATCCATTAACTATCCACCTTTTCCTAAAAGAAAATAAGACATGTCCTTAACTAGAAAATATTCTGTAAGATGTTTGGTTGGCATGTTATGCTGATGTTGGTGTAACCTTTCAATAATAATATGACATGTGATATTTATCTTTTATAAAAATTTAATATTTGTGTGACATTCCAATAATAACATGATATATGACATAACTTTTTAAATGAAATTTTTCTCATGAACGAATAAAGATATAAACGTTAATTTTTTATGAAAGAGAAACATCGCGTGTTACGTTTTTATTAGAAGGTCACACCAACATTAACATGACATGCCAACTAAAAGTTTCATGAAATATTTTCTCATCTTTAATATCATAATTGGTCATTTTATAGCTACACTACTCAAAAAATAAAAAAAAATTTATCATAATTCCTATGACAAGGACCATGAATACTCGACAAGTGGTGAGTCGTTGGATTTGTATTGTTTTCTTGGATGAATATTGTTGACGTGGAGCCCCATTATGAGAAAGGCATGTGTTATTCACAAGTAGAGAAGGGCCAAAAGATTTAAAAGGTGGTAGAAAAAATCCGAAGGACATGTGTCCTTGGAAAGTTTGTAAACAGCCATTTACATATTCACACACGACACCTTTAGCCTATTTTTCTGATAAATTCTACTATTTATCCCTATTGGAAACCCAACTTTAAGGTTTCAAGCTTTGTTTCAAGAAGGGAACATTTACTTGAGCATTAGAGTGCTGTCGATGTTACCTTTAACCTCGTTCCCTTTTCTTTAGCAAGGAAACTTTGAAACCATCGACGAGAATAGGTTTTAAATTTCCTTCAGTTTCTAGCCAAAGATACTCATCTTATCTTTGGCTTGTTAACATCAACTCGAAAACCTATGCTAACAATATCTATATATATAATTTTACCATTAATATTTATTAACTTCAAAAAATTATTATGAAGAATTAATCAAATTTATTAATTACATTTGAATTAAATAAAACAATAAAATTTGTTTTAGGAGAGATAATACAATAGATTGATTAGTTCATCCTAACTTTTTAAAGTTAGGAAGTATTAATAGTAAAATTACTTATATATATATTCACACACACACGTTATGTTAATAAATTTATTAATTTAATTTTTTTTTCTTACAACTTAGGTATTAACCCGACTGACTTGACCCAAACCCACCCAACTCTATTGGATCAAGCTAGGCTGGCATCTTAAAAGTATTGAAATTAGGTAAGTATGACTGGGCTACAAATTTAACCCAGTAACCCAACCCGATTTTATGTTTTTTTTTTTTTTTTTTTTTTATATAAAAGAATTAAAAAAATCTCCCAACACACTAGTGAGAATGACACAAACTTAATAATTTTAGATTTTAGCACACCAAAGTATATGCACTACTTAAAATGATCTACATAAAAAATATAAAAACTTAAATGATCTACATCAAAAATATAAAACCGTTTTACTCTTGCTTCTCATCTCATCTCTTTCTTTTTTCTCTCACTATTTCTATTTCTTTTTCATTATTTTTCACCATCCAATTTTCATATTCTTCTTTAAAAAATCTGAAACAATAAGAAAATAATGAAAATAAAACTCAACATGATAAGAAAATTCAAACTCGTGAAAACAAAAAGTTGATTTTGGAAGAAATGCAATATGTATCAATGGAGACAAATTTAGACTCCATCCGGACTTAATAAGTTAAATAGGAGGCAATGTTTGTCTTTAACGGGAAATTAAATCACGGAGGAGGCAAATTTTGCCTTCACCAAGACTTATGAAGTCTTGATGGAAGTAAATGTTGTCTTTACCTTGACTTATGGGAAGTCTCTATGATACTCTCAATTTCTCTATTGACGTGTTCCCTCTTTATCTTTTCATATCATTTATTTTGGTTATTTCCATTTGATTTATATTTCATTTTTAGCATTGATTTGTCATTTGTAGTTAGGATTTGCAAGAGGAAGAAGAAATCCAAGAAATGAAGAAGAGAGATAGGAAGTTTGAAGAACAGAGAGAATGAGAGAGAAAAAATCGAAAAAGAAGAAAAGAGTAGAAGAGGGATTTATTTGTCCAAACAACAATTGACAAGGTTATTTTTGTCTTTAGGTGCTGTAAAATCATATGACATTAAGTTTAAGTTATTGCTAGTTTCACAAGTCTCTATTGGTGTTAAATATTTAAAGAACCTTATGAGAAAATGATAGAAAATATAACCATCTCCTGAGAATGATACTGACTCAATAATTTTAGATTTTGCAGCATCAAAGTATATGCACCATACAAAATGACTCTTATTAGAGAATTTTTTTTTTTCTCTCTCTCTTTCTTCTTTCTTCTACCGTTTCTCTTTTCTCTTTCTTTCACTCTTTTCACCATCCAATTTTGATATTATTTCTCAAAAACTTAAAAATAAAAAAGAACAAAAATAAGAACAAAACTTAAAATCATGAAAAAAAAAACTTCATCATTGACAAATAAACGCTCCGTTTGTTCAAACCTCCCACCTTTGACTTCATCTTCTTCAAGTTCAAACGGTTTCTAGTTTTGGGTTCACTTTTGACTTCATCTTCTTGTACTCCATCATTGTTCGATCAAGACCGGAGGTGACACGTTTTTTTTATTCTTTAATTTTTATATATATATATTTTTTAATTTGTCTTCTTGTCTCATCTCATGTGTTTTGTAATTCATAGATTTAGTGAATGAAATAAAAACTTTGGTTTTGTGAATTGGTTGATAAGTAATTGGTTGTGTTCATGTTGGTTTTTTGATTTTGGTTTGAATTTGATGGTGGATGCTGAAATCGACCTAAACCAATCGGATCAAACCGACTCGACACTAGTCGGTTTAGGTCAGTTTTTCTTTCTAGATTGGGTTGGTTTGCATGTTGGAAAACCAAACAAAGTCTGTTTCCGTTTGGTTTGCGTAAAATCGAACTCATTCGACCTATTCCCATCCCTAATTATGTGGATAGACCTATTCTATCTTTTGAAAACAGATTTTCGAGCTACACTTTAGAGTAATATCTAATTTTTTCACCATTGTGTGTAGACCTCTTCTATTTTCTAGGAGAAGATTTCTGAGACGCGAGTGATATCTCAATCAGGTATTAGGAGATGTAATATTAAAAAAAAAAAAAAAAACTATTAGTTACATAAAAATATATATTACTGTATTAAATTAATCTAATTCAAATTTTATTAGAAATTTAAGTTCAATTTGGAAAACGACCGCCGGTTTCCTCTGCCATGATCTTATCTCGCACTCTTGTGTTTTTGGAAAAAATAAACCCTAATCTTGTGGTTATCATTTCTGGACCGTCGCGGCTCTCTCTCCTCGTCTCTTGTCCGTTTTGTTCGTTGATTGAGCTATATCTGTTCTGCTGTTTTGGTTAGGTTAAGATTTGTTGATATAGCATGATAGTTGAAGGCGGCGGTCGAATCAGGCTCAAACTCTGGCAACAGGCGGCGGTTGCTGTTGGTTCAGCCGTTGGTGCCTTGCTAGATCCACGAAGAGCCGATTTGATAGCAGCTCTTGGCGAGACCACAGGGAAGCCTGCCTTTGAACGTGTTCTTGAACGAATGAGGAGGAGCCCTCAAGGCAGGGTAACTCTTTTTCTATATTACTTGTTGATACATAATGCTATTTCGAATCTTAGATGTACTAGTGTCTGTCTGATTTTGAAATTTGAATATCAAGTTTGAGAGTTGGAAAAGAATGAGAAACTCTATGGGGAGATAAGTAGATTTATCTTGTACTAGATATGTTGCTCTTCGTAATGAGATTTTAGCTGTCAATTTCTACTTTCATTGCCGGTCTCTGACTGTAAGAATAATTAGATTAGGAACAATGCAATGCTATGTGGAAGTACGTTAGAAACAATGCAACCCATCTGTTATGTTTTTCTTTTATACAGATGAGTAGGAATATATCTCCTCTAGGATATTTGCTTTATAAGTCAGGCAGTCTGGATTGTATCATCCCTATGGCAAATAATGCTAGTATTTGATGACACAGAAAGGTGTTAACCAAGTCGAGCATATACTCATGCAAGGCATAGCTCAAATGTACCTTTAGAGAACTCAGCTAAGTTAGAGTAGTCATAAGGCTGCAATTGTGAGAATTAGGCTGTTCTTTAATGATTCTTCTGAAATTTCAAGACACCAATGCATGACTGTTAATAGCACTTACCTGCTAAAACCAAGTCTTTGTTGATATTATGTGTGTGATAGTTGAAATTTGATCAAAAGAACCAAGTTCGAGACATAGTTTACTCAGATACATCAAGCGGATATTATCAACACAGTTTACTCAGATACATCAAACGGATATTATCAACACCAAGTGTAGGTCCCAAGCCCATAAGGCACCTACACCTATGGCATAAATTTATGTTGCCAAGAGTTTTGTGGATTACATCAGATGCTGCACTAAATGTTTTGTTGCGATATACCATATATAAATGAATTACAGTTTAAATAGTTTGTAATAGTGAAATAAGAGGTTTAGAGATGAGAGATCAATTTCTCTTTCATTAACTTTGAAGGGGTACTGGATTGATTTTGTATATGAACTTAAGTGGAGTGGAATGTGATGGTAAAAGAAATAGAAGGGAAGTTCGTTTGGGTGTTTAAGTTACATTATTTAATCATACTTTTTATTTTAATTTAGCATCATGGTTTGGTTGTATCCCACTGGTGTTTGTCTCAGTCACACTGTTTTCTTAGATTATTGGCATTATGTGAATTTGCCATATGCTATAATGACATACAAAACAAGGACATTACAAATATAATTTTTTTCATCAATGTGAAACTCATTGTTAAATTTGGGCTGACGACATTTTTGTTCTGCTCGTTCTAAGAACTGTGCAAAAGGTGGCCGATTTCTGTTCCTAGTGTTGAATCTCCATCCATTAAATACACTAGCTGTTCTCTCCGTCCATTAAATACATTACCTCTATGATCTTTCCAATACTTGCATGTTGGCTAGTTATGAGTATTTCTCTTTTGGCTGTGATTATTGCAGATTTAATTTCTTAATTAATAAACAGCTTTGAGTAGATCATAATATACAACCAACCTTTGAACTTCTTGGCAGGCAGTACTCTTGGAACGACCACGTGTAATATCTTCAAAAGTAGGCCAAGCCTGGGATCTTCCACCAAACACATTTGGAGCAGCCTATGCTAGATTCATGGGATCCAGGAACTTTTCTCCAGATGATCGCCCGCCAGTGCGGTTCATGGACACAGATGAACTAGCATATGTGGTCATGCGGGCTCGCGAGGTACATGATTTCTGGCACACCCTTTTTGACCTTCCCACCAACTTGATTGGTGAGTCTGCACTCAAAGTAATTGAATTCAAGCAAATGTACCTTCCGATGTGCCTGCTGTCTGTTATAGGTGGCACTGCCAGATTTAATGAGAAGCAAAGGACATTGTTCTTCCAACACTACTTCCCATGGGCCATTCGCGCTGGTATGCAGTCCACAGATCTCATGTGTATATATTATGAGCAGCACTTTCATGAGGATTTGGAGGATGTTAGGAGGAAGTGGGGGATAGTTCCTTGCCCAGCTCCCCCTAAATAGAATGTTGCATGAGCAGCATCAGTTATACCTGTTTGGGTTGATGGGCACTCTATCTTGTCTAATAATTTTTGGTCTATCAAACTATAGTTTTCATTTGGAACACAGTTCCGAACTATCAGAATATATGTATACAAATTGGAACACATCAAGCATAAGATTAAAGTATGATACTGAACCCATGATTGGTTCTACGTAATAATATTCACCATTAATTTGCTAGACTTGTGAGCTTGACGAAGATTTGTATTAAACAAAGATATATCTTCCTGGTAAATCAACGAGCAGAAATTTGTTAGCTAGATCAAAGAGAACTGAACAGGTCCTTTTCAATTCTCTCATTCTGATCAAGTAGCACGATAATCTCTTACAAGACAATAGACTTGGTCGATAACCAACAAGAAGCGTGTCATTTTGTTTTAAAGTCCTCTAAAGGCTTGTGTCATTTCTACTCTCAATTATTGTTCCGACATAAGACGAGATATATATACATCTTTAACTCATAGATAATCCAAAATAGTCAAGTTCAGTCATTGTGTAGAACTGTAGATTCCATTCACATCAAGACATGGCTATCAAGCTCGCGCATGAACCATGGGGGCTCTTTAAATTCTTTGGTCCCAAACAACAATCCATCAAAAATCATTGGGTTTGCACTTCAGATGTAGTGAGGAATATATATTTTATGTATGTCTTAATATTTTTCTGCTAACTACGATGGTTTTCCAATGTACATGAGTGGCATGACATACACCTGAACAGTTGCACAGTCCCACAAATTGGATAGTGTTTTAGCACTTTCCTCCCCAAAGAATTTGTTCTTTGCACAAAGAAGAGTGCCATTCAATTACTATCAACGGATGCTTTGCACAGAGAAATGCTAAGATCTAAAATTTCAAAACTGTGAGATGCTGTACTAATTGTGCAAAGAATATAATTTACATTCAAATTCCAATAAGAAAAAAAATTATAACTCTCAAAAAAAAAAATTTCTCAAAAGCCATCAGCTAATTAAGCATAAGAAAACATAAGTTCATTCTTGAATATAAGGAAGCTCTGCAAAAGAAGGTTATGCATCACAAATTGAGTACATTTGATTAAAGAAAACAAACCACACCATCTATATTACATCACAATATCCAGCAAGTTCGGCTTGTTTATGTAAAACAGATGAGATTGATGACTCATCCGCACTATAGGTTCCACAAAAATCAACAAGCGATGCTTCATATGAGGTTATGAAGGCACATCTCAGTTACTGCCGCCACCAAACAGGTAACCCAAAGAAGATCCACCGCCAGGGGCAGCATGGACCTTGGTTGATGGACGATCCTGCCAACAAATGGATACATAAAGCTTATAACATATATTTAGCATGGCAAGCAATGAAAACAAGGTACTGAAATCTAATTTGACAGTCACAAATGTATTACAAGTATGATACATTTTAGCAGTAAAATGCAACTATGTAACTAGGAAAATAAACAAATCACTTCCTTGATGTTACCAAATGCTTCTGAAAGTTTGTTCAGGTTTCATGTGCCAAGAAGCCCATGAAGTTCCTGAATGCCAGAGTGAAAAATAAAATTATGCACAGAACCATCATGATAGGGAGAATTTGAACCAATTTCATATTTAGGATCCCTGTACCAACAGAAGCAAGGTCAACAAGCCATAAACAAAAAAATAGTGCAGGGATTTGGACGCCGGTGTTTAATAATCAGGTTAATTAAGAGTTTCGTAATAAAGATATGATTACTCATTTGTTGCCTCTACTGTTCTCCAAAATGCTCCAGCCCTATAGATCAAATTATTCTCATTAAATATGGCTGGCTATCTTATGCAGTTCTTTACATATGACATTTTTACCAGCTAAACTAATTGACATAAACAAACAGTACAGCTATGATTTTGCTTAACTAATTTTCATGTGGGACAAGTTTCTTAAAAATAATGATAGTGGCAATATTTTAGTAAAATTTTTGACTTTGATGAATAATTAATAAAGAATTTAAAATGAACATTGTTACTCATTCAAAAGATCACATGTTCAACTTCCACCAAATCTAAGGTCCTAGGCAGTGGGACCAAATGTCCACGCACAATGTGACTACAGTGAAACTGAACATACCACGATAATGATATTTCTATTCTCTTTCAACAAGACAAGATTACTAACTAGAATTCAATCAAATTGTCAAGGGTATTTTTAAGTTTTCAAACAAACAAAAAGCTTGCACAACTTGGTCATCAATGATGATTAAGCAGTCCATTCATCATCCAAACGAGAACATGGAAATCAGAATGTCATAAAACTAAGCAACCTATACCTACTTAAACCAGTGAACAGACGATGCAAAACTCATCAAATTAGCCAAAGCAAGACAGCAGAGCTTTATGATTATAACCATACCGTGATGAAGTTGCCAGTGTTTTGGCCATCTGCACGCATATAGTTGTTAGTTGAAGTACTGTTGATACCAGCAGGAACCTGCTTGCTGACATCTACTGGTTGAGAAGGAGCTGCAGTAGGTTTGGAGGGAGGCACATCATTTGGGGCCGGTTTTGGAGCCTCCCCGCCGCTAAACAGATAGCCCAATGAACTCTGACCTCCACCAGCGCTGACTCCACGACCCATATTAAACCACTTCTAAAACAAGGAACTCTAAATCCTGTTTTCCAGCCAAAGAAAGCAAACTGTAAGAATCCAAATGAAGTTTCATAGGTAGAACAACAACAACAAATATAATCACAATATCTTTTAATCAACAAGTATTCAAGCTTCGATGCAGCAATCAATCCCTTTCCAAAGTTAATAAGCGACAAAAGTCGTAAACGGCTGCCTAAACAACTTATATTGTAGCATTTTTCACAACCCTATTCATATATATGCTTTAAACTTTCTTTAAGCATTTGCACCAACCAAATTCCACCTCATCAAATATTTTTAGGCTCCTAAACTCAAGCACTTCAATCCAAACAAATTGCCACAAAAACCATCCATGAGGCACACCCTTTATAATTACAAATCCAAATCACAATCATTTAGCGATGTATTCATCTTTATAATCATCAAGTTCTTCCATTATTATTAATTGGGTTTGGCTACCTTGGTTGGGTAAGCTTACCCATCAATTACATCCAGCTTCTAAGGGTGGTTATTGAAGCCCCTTCAATAGTCATAGTTGTTGGATAAAGTTACTCAACCAGTACGGTAACCAGATCTTTATTAATTATTAAAACAAATCATATCATGCTTATTACTTTCTAATTTTTTACCTCTCATTCAAACACCAAAGATCAACGCTTTCTACATCGCATCCCAAACCACCAAATACAAACCAGCTACTAAAACAAACAAAAAAGTAACATAATAAAACCCACAAAAACCAACTGCAAAGACTATTCTTTTATACAAAATTTTACTGTTCAGCATTTCCAACCCCAAAGTTTCTTCCACTTAATCACATTAACCAATCAAGATCCCACAGAACTACTGCACACATAAACACCATCAAATAACTGTAAACAAAGCAAAAAGAAAACAAAACAGCGACACATTGAGAGTAGATCTTGCAAGTAAAGGAGAAGAGATGACCTTAGGAGTGTGGATCAGATCTGGAGTGAGGGAAGCAAGTATGATATCAGAAAGCGATACGAGCGTGTCTGTCGCCTGCGTTTTTATAGATACGATTTTTAAGAGATTTTGATATGTCCACTCTTTGTTTTGCTTCTTCCAGGTGTTTTATGTAATTAATTATTATTTATCGAAGAAGAGAGATAGTAGTGGAAGGAATCAAGAAAGCGAGTGGAAATGGTAGCTTACGTTGTAAGCGGTGGATAAGCTGGCTTTTCACGTGTATTTTATGATTTTAGATTATTACTTGTTCTCTTTACTTCACACTTTTGTCTTTTTCCCTATTTTTAAATTAAATATTGACAAAAATTCAACCTAAAAAATAAATAAATATTGACAAAAGGAGAAAAAAAATTATAAATCGTTATTAGTCATTATTTTTTTATTATAAAAAAATTTAAAGGGTTAAAAATCTATAATAATTTTCTAACATTAATTGCTAAATGCATGGTCAATATTTATTCTACTATTTTAATTGGAAATTATCTATTTTTTTTTTCTGTACTTGTATATTTACATAAACATCTCCTGTGGAATTCGAACTATATATCACAAATGTGGAAAAAGGGAAATCGTTGATCTTGAGACAAATTGAATTTTACATTAGTCAATAGTGATAAAGTGAATTTATCTAACACAAAAAATTGATGGATAAATACTATCGCTCAATGAAATTTGATAGTAAATATTTATATAAATTTAGTTCACATCATTAGTGAGTAGATAATATTTTTTAAAAAGTGATGTGCTTCACATTTTTTTTATTTCTTGGGGAGAATGGAGAGGGAGATTTGAATTTGAATTTGAATTTTTTTCTTTTGGTACCAGATAAACCTGATCTAGTACGTATTAATTGGAAGATAAAGTACAAAAAACGTATAGAAAAAATAGCAAAAAAAAAAAAAAAAAGTGTGATAAAAAGAAAGAAAAGGAGATAAAGAATATGGTGTCAGTGTCAATGTCAATAATAGTGAGGAAGCCAAAAATGGAGTTGGAGAAAATTGAAAGGAAGACTTGAAGACAAAGAATTTGAATAAACAAGTGGCGTCACGAGGACTCACGTAGGTAGCAAGTCATGTCTAATTTGCTAAGCTTGTCGACCTATCACTGATAGTTGATGTCTTCAATTCAATGAAGTTTTTATTTTATTTATTTATTTATTTTTAGATTTTTCAAAAAAGAGGAGATAATTTAAATTTATAATTTTTGAGGTATAAATGTGAGGGTTACAAACCCAATCTTGTAGTGGTAAAAAATTGTCCAGCCCATAAAACAATAGGCTCAAAACATATTCCGGTCGACCCGGCGTAGTATCCTGTTGACCCAATTCAAGCCCGGAAGTCAAGAGTCCTACCCTAGTTTGTTTGCAACCAAGACTAGCACATCCATGAGACAACTGTCTACAAAGTTGGAAGAATAAGTTGAGCAGGAGATAGCTAGATTACTACCTAAATTCTAGGGCTATTATTAGTTTCTGGATTCATTCCAATTAGGAGGATACTTTGTAGGCTCTTCACCGTCTATTTAAGGAAGCCTCCCTCTGAACGCAAATCATTCAATTTCAGCTGCTGACATTGCTTTTCAGTCGGATTTTCATCATCAAGCTCAGAAGGTTCTCTCCGATCAGATCTTAGTCGTTCGTCGCTGGTCCACCATCACCTTCACTCCCCCTTACGTCCTCCTTCTTGTCAATTCAGGTCCACTCAGTCCATCAAGGCCATTGATTCCTTGCCTCCAGTCATTGTGGCACCTTCCATGCAACTTGTGGAAGGATCTCAGCCGCTCTCTGATCATCAACTACTCCTCCTCGTGTCGGATCACCTTTCGTGGACCATCAACCGTTCCTATAAGCTTACCGGTTAAACGACATTACCTTTGCTTCAATTATTTTGTTTTTTCCTTTTTCCTTATTTCAAATTCCTAATCGAGTTCAACATCATCCTAATATCAGAATCACTGATACTTTATTTTATTTGACCCGTGTATGACACAAATTGTTACGTTCTAAGAAATTTAACCGATAAAATCTGTAGTATTTCGAATACTGTAATCCGACCCAATACAAATCTCATATTGTCTTGTTTTTATTTTTACGATGTCCCAATTATTCTATCCTTTTACTGGATGTTTGTAAATTTTATTATAAACATTGGTGACCCTTTTTTTTTTTGGAATTGAGAGAAATGATAATAAATTAACATACTATTTTTGTTACAATCTCTGCCATTTAAGATGATTATCTTATTTATGAGAGGAGGCGTAGATTAATCTGCCTATTCAAATAAATTGATGAACACAAATAAAATACTTTATAATCATATACACATTATAATGCATTTATAATTGCATTACTGTAACACATAGAAACTAAACTATTATGATTTGCCCGAAGAGACTTATGCTTCTATGTTGGATATCGATATTATCACCAAAAGATATAATTTATATACTTAAAAGTATGAGTACATCCCCTATTAAAAAATTGAAAAATAAATTTATAATAAACATCCAATTTAATACCAGAAAATAATTTATAAAAAGAAATTTATTTATTTACAAAATACATCCAATTTAATTATTAGTAGATCCACTTTTAATAAGATGGTTAGATTGCACTAATTCCATGACTTTATCACTAACTGTACTCAACCTGAATTATTGATTTTAATTGCACTAACATCCCGGAGAGTGTAGATTAATCATTAGTCACTAATTTGTTTTACCTCCCTCATTTAATTTTTGAATAATACTACATTTCCTAACAATTTATCTAAAATTTTTGTTTAAATAATGAGGTAAGCTGGTTCATAGTTATTATATTAAAGTGTTGATAATGTAGTAATTACACATAAACTTATCACATTATTTGAATTATGAATTTGAGTAAATTTTTGAGTAGTTTAACATTACTCTTAATTTGTTGTCAAGACATTTAGATTTAAGGACAAATATTTTGGGATTTATATTTCAATTCATCTCTAACAAATTTTCCTAAACTTATTAATTTATTGTTATAAAGTATAAGTAAATGATTAATCTGTAACTGGCCTTTGGTAAGAATGCCACAATCCCATGCCATGAGGCATGGTTCTATACCGGGTAGCTGCTCTTCTCCCAACCAATTTGTGTGGACAGACCTCCCACCCTAGTGTGAGCCACTCCCCCACCTCCATATGAGTTGATCACTTTCGTATGGGAGTAGTTCTTTAGATTGTGCCACCAGGGTCTCATCTTAGTTGATCCCAATAATTTCTTGAGTCAGTCTCAATTATAAAAAAAAAAAAAAAAAAAAGAGTAAAGGATTTATTGAACATTTACATTATTTTTCCAATCAATCCATTTAGGTTATACACTGATTTTATTTGAAATTTAAATTCTATTTATTCTCTAAAAAGTTACTTGATACCTATTTTTTTCCTTATAAATTATATAGGTTAATTAATGGTTCACGCATCATTATCGTTACTTTTGTAGTCAAAATGTTCAGATTTTACAACAGATATTTTAGGATTTAGATATGATTTTGCTATTGAAAAACTTTCTAGAAATTAACCTATTCATTTCAAGGCTTCATACATCATTTACATTCTCTTTCCTATTCTAGATGTTCATGTTTTATACCGGATTTTTCGAGATTTGATTTCTTCCCTAAAAAGTTTTTTAGAAGTCTATTAATTTCTTTCTATTAAATACAAGTAGAGGCTTCATCCACCCTTTGCATTATTTTTCTAACTAAGATATTCAGATTTAATATAATTTATCGGGATTTAAATTTAATTTATTCTTTAAAAAGCCTTCTAGAAACCTATTCGCTTCTTCCTATAAATAACAAGTGAAAGTTTCAATCCATCAAATATATTTTACATAAACTTTCTTTATGGATCAGAATATGATACTTAAGATATATATAATATAGTTCCTATAGGAGAAAGAGAAGGCAAGGGAACATGCGAAGTAGAGTCGCGAAAGGAAGAGAACAAAAGGAAGAAGATGACGATCGTGACAAAATATCGATGTCATCGGATCAACAACATACCAAAAAATAATAGAAGGTAAGATATATTTAAATCTTCTTAATGAAACTTTCTATCATAATAACTATATATATGGAAAATGAACTCTCAACAAAAGTTAAATTCTCTTGTAAAATTATTCTTTGAGAGAATTTAATGGGTTGCATTCACGATTTTATTTGTAACAGGAATGCCACTTCGACTTGAATCCAAGCCCACATAGTACTTTCTTTTGGTACTCTTCTAACGAAGATGATGCTTATGATGGGAGATCCCATAGTCTTCCTCACAACGAGCAGGGGGTCATACAAGTGCCCCAAATGCGAGTAAGAATTGCATACCTCATAGAAGTCTGCAGCTCACATGCGGTCGCATTACAAGAATCCAAGCATTGTTAGGAGAGAAGAAGGCTTGCAATACAAAAGGAAGAACAAGTCCCAACTAGTTTACTGACTTGGAGGAATCAATGTTGTGCCAATTCCTATATCGATGAAGACTCAACAAGACCTTATGGTCAAAGACAGAAAAATTCCAGCGATTCTAAAACAGAAAAAAAAGTTGGCAGCAAAGACAAATGAGAAGAGGATGGTCTTGCAGGAGTTTCCAGAGCTTTCATTATAGCTTTAAGTATACATTATTATTTTTATTGGTGAAACATAATTTGGGTGGTACAAATGCCTTAAATGCGATAGAGATCATTAGAATAGCCTAGAGAAATTTTAGATCACATGTGGTCCCATTAAAGGGATCAAATTATTGTTAAGAAGAGAAGAATGCTCGCAGTCAAATATATGAAGAAGAACAAGCTTCAACTGGTTTACTGGAGTGGAAAACGTTATGCTCAATATGGGCTCATGCACAGAGGAAACAAAAATGTTAAGGGACTCAAAAAATCTATGGGCTTGATTCTTTTTTATTTATTTTTTTATTTTTTTAATAAAGAAATAATGAAATTAAACAATATACAACTATAACATTGTACTGAATGATATCAACGTATAAAATCATAACTATATTGAATAACAATTAACATAACGAATACAAAAAATTAACTTGAATTTAAGATTAAGGCTTGCGGAATTTTTGCATTGTCCTAAAGACAAGACAATATTGTACCATTATTGGACAAACAATTAATATGTAAACAACGAGGTAAAATATATTAAATCATAAATAAATAAATTATGTTGTTTATTTGATAAGTAAATTTTTAATTATAAAATATATTATAAAAAAGTTTTACTTTTGGATTTAATAATCCAATGATGCACCCTATAATTACCATTCAATTTATAAGATAGAGAGAGAGAACCAATTTCAAAAGAATTCATTTACTAATTAATATACACATATAACTCTTCATTGAATTGGAATCATTCAATTTTCTAAAACTTAAATGACCATTTGAATTCCATAACTTAATTGATCATTTAAATTTTTTTAACTTCATTTTTTAAATAATTTCATTTATTAATTAATTTATTAAGTCTTAATGAATATTAAATCATATACAGTCACATCCAACACTCACATTATGTCCCATTATAGGAATCAAAGTATTGTTAAGAAGAGAAGAAGGCATGCAGTCAAGCACAAGATGAAGAACAAGCTTCGATTAGTTTACTCGAATGTAAAACTCACGATTATGCGTATCTAATCTATCAATGAAATATGAAAAAGTTTTATATTTAAAATGATAATAATAATACTAACAGTAGTTAGTGCAACCGTTTGTAAGATTAAACTTGATTTTCATAATAAGATTATTTTGGTTAAATGAAGTCTTATGATTTTTCCTATTGAATTTTTTACATTAAAATCCTGATGTTTATTATCTACTTTATACTCGTTCATATTGCATGCATGCTGACTTAATACATTATAATTGAAGGATTATTAAGTGTTTGAATGTTTGATAAGTGATTTAAGTATTGGTAGTTTCATCATAAGTTTTCTAACTCTTCTTCATTTTGATCCAGTGTGGGCGACTTTGAAGAAGTTTGTTGCACTGTGATATACTTTCTACGTTAAATCTGAATTTTAAGAAAGTTTTTAAACAACCTAGGTATTCAGCCCATCTAGAATGTGTCTTAGCATAAATTTGTACACTAATACCATCTTCAGTATTATTCGATAAAAGTCCGTACGAAATTAATTTAGAACCAAACTTAATTAGTCATGTCAAACTAAATTTTATTTGTGTGTGAGAGATTTTGTTTAGCTTCACATCAAAATTTCAGCATGTATTAGCACGCAAACATGAAAAAAGGTTTTGTATCCCAGCCACAAACCAAGCTTGAGCCTAAAGTGAAAAAAAAAAAAAAAGTTGTACCTTGGCTAATTAATTTATTACAGGACAGTAAATGAAATCAGCACATGATTATAGTTACAATGCATATAGAGATACTTGCCCCTTAATGGTATACGCCAAGCATATACAAATAAATTTGTACAGCTATAGGACAGAGAGATGCCAGCGGTTTTACCATGCAAAAACTTGCTCATTAGAAGCAGTTACTGACATATGCAAGCAGATGATCACTCAGAATTGGTAGGCTTGTCTGCACATTGTATACTGAGGTAGTTTTTCTTTAAGACAGATGCATAAAGTATTTTGCAGAAAATTTTAACAAGCCAGGTTCTGTCTCGTAAGGAGAATTCAAACTTGCTTCAGTGGAATCTTTGAAATCTCTAGTAATATCCTGTGCAAGGCTTGTGGCTTGGAGAAAAAAGGCGCGTGATCAGAGCCTTTAAGCTGGAAAACTTGTTTTGGGGGATTCGAGTTTATCACGTTCTCTTGTACCGACACTGGAATGGCAAAATCCTCCAGAGTTTTTATATAAAACCGCGGAATTGAGCCGTAGTTCTTGTCAGTAAGAGAGAGTTTTTCTAGTACTGGTGCAAATGGAATTGGTCTCATAGATACTGATGCCAATGCAATATCCTGGACATTATACAACCACAAAATTATCACAATCTTAAAGCAGAATGGAACAAGAAAATTCATCTTTAATCAAATATTAAGTACCGCAAACAAATATATTACCTTAGCTGAACTCTGATTGAACATCAAGTCTTTCAAGAAGGTTCTGTCAAGATCAATAGAAGTGGGTGGATTATCCTTCCCATTGGCATACAAAAATATCTGAGCTTGTCGCATCAGGTCATTCGAGCTTGTCTGAAATAAGAACAAACTTTTATCTAACAATTAACAAAACCAGTTACAGGAATTAGATACATGTCAAGAAATAGAATTAATTCCGGGACATGGTTATCTTTTAAACACTGTCAAGATGTTTCTTCCTTTGATTACAACAGTATGGAAGTAGAGGGCTAACCTGTTGAGAGAAGAGATCAAGAGTACTCTGACCATTAGTCAACATGGCTGCAGCGATGAAAACAGCTTTTGCAATCTTGGATGGAAAAAATTCCATCACAAATGAGATACAAGCACCACCAAAATCATGTCCCACCAAAATCACCTGCATTTGCATTTCATGTGTTTATGATTTTGAACAGTTAAGTAAGTTCTATGATCTTTTCCAGTACAGGGAGTGAACAAACAGACCTTCTCTCCATTCCCTAGCTTGTTGAAAAAATCAGTAAGAGGCTTGACATATTGAGACAGACTTGTAATGTTGTTTGTATCAAATGAGCTCACCCCTGAACCTGTTAAGTCTACTACATCAACTTTGAACCCACTTTCTTCTAGAAGTGTCATTGTTTTGTACCAACACCAGGCACCAAAACCACCTCCATGAACAAGCACAAAATGACTAGTTTCCAGATGTTCAATATTCAGCTCCTAATGAAGAATAAAAAATTGTGTTAACTGCTAACACAGTATGACAGTTCTAGAAATTCTAGTCCTTAAATATAAACCAAACTCTTACATGAATTGGATTCAATCTTAAGACCTATTATCCATAATACAACTGTATGCCAACTATTATCCATCAAGGTTTGATTAAGTGAAAGCCATTGAATACATAAGTTTGAATTATGCAAATCCAGCTCCCACTTTAGCGGAGTTGGAGAAATTAAACATCCAGAGATATATCATTCATAAATACTGTCTTGTACATTGATTTGGATGACCAAAACACTACTTATTACTCCTTGAACTCTTCATGGACAACTGCAGTCATATTATTATTAAATTAAACTTTCAGCCCTTTTTAGTTTGGTTAAAATGCAGTTTGGATTGTCTAATTGATATGTGTTGAACTCTTCAACTATGTGACTAGTACTCCATAACTACTAGTCATTACAAAAAAACAAAACCAATAAAAGACTCGCTTGAATGTTTTGAATGATGATCTAATCAATTATATCACATAATAGAATTAATTTAAATATAAGCATCACTAGCCGAAACGTATTTAATGCTTATGAGAACACCAGGCTACTACCATCTACCAGAGCAGGTTCATATGAAATATTGAAAATCTGACCAACTCAGTCCAATCCAAATAATCAAGATAGAAGAAAATGATAACGGAAAAGATTACTCTCCACCAGTGTACCTCCTATGTACAAATCAAAACTGAGAAACATAGTACTTTCTAATGTGTTATAGTTTGTAATAAAAACATGATCAAATTAAATTGAGCGGAAGAAGAAGGACAATCAATCTCAAAACTTTGTATGTGACAATGAATATGTCAAAATCAATTATTACATTTCTACTTTGAAGTGAAGAAGGAAGAACACCGAAACCTGATTGACAAGCTGGTGAGGTATAAGAAAAGGATCGTTATTGGACCGTTGTCTAGCACTAGAACTCCTTGGAAAACGCTGCTTCTTTGAACCAGCTGGGGATGGATACACAACAGAAGTTGATCTTGCAAATGGAATGCTACCATCAGAACCATCATTTCTGTGGTGATTTTGAAAGAGAAAAGCAGCTGCAAGAGCTTCTTGGGATACAAAAGAATCTGCATCAAGTTCAACAAGCTGCCTCTGATGATGATCTCTTCTCCTGTTCTTTCTCGAAGACGAAAAAGAAGATAGCAAGCCAGTTCTTCCATTGAAGGAAGCAAATAAAGGCAAAGCAGTCAATGCATACTTGGTGGGCTTGTTTGCTACTTTACCATCATCATCATCACCATTTTCACGAGATATACATCTTAGTGCGTTTCCCATTTGATGATATGATCAATCTGCATGAGAAAAATTACACAAAGATTATCAGAGAAATGCATTCAAAACTTGACTTGGAAGAAAAGGGTTTGTTTTGTTTGCCCGGAGGCCGAATAGTACAACTTACATGCGTGACAAACTGCCGGATTTTGCAATGATTCTTTCAAAATATTAGGAGGCCACCGTTTATAATTTTTTGAAAATATATTTAGTTGTGTAATGTGATGTCAACCTGAACTTGTATATATGAATTTGCATAGCAGAACGGATAAAACAGTAAAATAAGGTGGCAATTGTGACCTACAACACTTATCTTAATTTGTAGTTTTTTATTCAAGGGGTGGCCGGTTGGTGACAATTGAATAGAGGAATGGACAAAAATGTTGAAAATTCATGATATCACGTTTTCAGATTTCAGATTGAGTGGAATTTTTCTATTGGCTGCAATTAATAGGTGACTTGAATTTTCAAATGTAAATGCGGAATATAGTACACTAGTTGTGGGTGGTCAATATGTGCATCGTGGTGTGACATGGACAGGATGCATCCTTCCTTGCACCCAAGTCATCTCCTTATGTTGCACACTTGCACTTAATGTCCCTATTTTACAGTGTTGAAAATATCATAAAGTAACATTAAAATTAATATGAATTCTAAAATTAGTATCAAGCTTTTAAAATATTGTTTAATAGTATCAATATTCATAAATTATAACTTTTTCTTTTTTTTTTAAACAATAGTATCAATATTCATAAATTATAACTTTTTCTTTTAAAAAAAAAAAGAAAAAGAAAAAATTAATGTTGATTTTAAGATTTACACTAATTTTGGTACACTATAAAAAGAAGTTCTATTCAACTGCAATTCTTTCTTGACTTTGGCATGAGTTGGGAGAGAAATGTAGGGGAAACAAACTTTGGTATGGGATTGGGATTTCAAGAGTCACTTTCAATTACGTTTTAAAAGCATGTATTAAGGATTTTAAATTTTCATATAAAATTGAATTTCATTCTTTTCAATAGGTTGATTCATATATTATATGTTTTAAAACGTTTAAAATGTATATAAGTTTTTCTGTAATCATTTTTCAATCTTTTTACTTGTTTTCTTGGACATCCATAACACAATTATAAGGACATAGATTTTGGACTTTGACCCAAGTTTGATGAAAAAATATGACAGGTCAATAAATGGCAGCGGGCTCTCCCAGCCACTGAAATCAGCATTCAATTACACAGACCTTTGTGCTTTGTAGTTTTCATTTTTGTCAATTTTTATTTATGACATTGAATTGGCGTCGTTTGGAAGCCAGTTTTCCTGATGTGCACAAATGTTATTCTTAATGCTTGAAGACTTTCAACACTAGTATTGAATGCGTCGGTTTCTATATTTCTTCTGTGTTGATGTGTCGTGCTCACTGTTGCGTCGCTTGATTGTACAGAGTTATCATCATTGGCATGCCCTGAGGTTCATACTAAATACATTCAGATACCACCAAACTAAAAATCCTCTCAAAGGGGCCCCTACTGTCAATGACATTATGCTTTAAAAGAAAATGTTCACCCGGTTTTTCTCACGTATATTACAACAAAATGCCTTTTCAATCCTCATACTAGAACTCAAAAATAGTGGCGGCAAGAGCAGTGGTGATTGTGATTCTCATAAAACTTCACTTAATGATGGTTTCTTATCATTCACTTGATCTTTGCCATCCTAACCTCATATCTTGCTTTACTTCTTCAGTTTTTGGATATATATGGAGATTATTGAACGGTTTTTACAGAAACAGACACAAGAGTTTAAGACAACTTTTGGATGTAAAATAATTGGTTGGTAACTAATGAAGTCTATTTTCGTTTCATAAATAATAATAAAAATAACCAACTTATGATTTGACTTAGACAAAGAAGAGTATATCATTTGTCAAAATATGGTTACGATCGTACGAGTAATGAATAAAATGGAACCCAAAATTTCTTATGTATGGCTTTTAATTGAAGAGTTACATGGTCAGTTACAAGTGGTTGCTGTAAAACAGATGTATAAACTACATCAACAACCCATCATTGATAGGATAAAAAAATCCTTAAAATTTTAATCATAATTTAAACTAAACAAGTTTTACTCGTTAACAGTAGACGCAGCTAACCTTGCTTTTGTGTATGCCTTTGGAATGGATTAAACAGCACCAAAGCTCAGATCTGCATAAACAATTCCATTGCCATCAGTATCAATATCAATCCTGCATTCTCAGTGACAAACACGCTGAATTTTCAAACCAATTTGTGAAGATCACAACGTTGTTTTTCACTTTGCTGTATGACACGCAACTGGGCTCGTTCCATGATACGAAAACTGAGAGTTCCACTTTACATAGCAGCCATCAAGTCCATCTAAACACTTGTATAAAGCTCGTCTGTATACACCCAGCCAGACAGAAATTGAAGAACTTTCTGAAGGTTTTGTAATGCAAACCCCCGTCCATCACTTTCCAGACAAATGGACCAATAATACATTGTCATCAAGTTCTGCCTCCCTAATAGGTTTCACCATAAATATTCACTTCCCTCTAAAACAAACAACGTGCCCAAGAATGCAAATAATCTTGCTCCCATTCCATGTCACAAGACAACTTGAGACATTAAACTGCAGCATCGCCGTTTCCACATTAAGATTTTACAATTCAGTACAATAATTATTAAATCTGTTGAACAAAGGTTCAACCAAGGAGGTGATTCAACTCAAAAAATGGCAAGTCACATTCAAAACATGTTTGCAGAAATACAAGATTATAGTTCAACCATGTCCGATCTTTGCATCTGACACAAAGACTCAAGTATTTTACCCATACCAATATGGAAATTTGTTAAGTATTTTGGGTTTAGCTTCTACCTATATCGTATTAAGCCAGGGCAAGTCAGAAACCCTGCATGATATTCTTTACATAACTTACTAGTGAAAGAAATGATACTCATAATATTGTGTCAGATGAGACACAAGAGCAAAGAAACATATAGAGGGAGATGATGATACAAATGATATAATCTACAAGAACATTCACAGCATGATGGAAAAGTAGATAAAACAATCAATAAAATATATACCTGCTATATTTGCACCGAACTTAATTCTGCATGGTATAAAATTGAGGAGCCAACTCAGTTAACCACAAATAATCAATTCTTGTTATGTTGCGGATGTACTTGTTATTAGTTTGGACCAGTTCATTGAAAATTATGCACTCTGGCTTTGCCCGAAATAAGACAGATGAAGGATGAATCTGCACCACCTGACCGCTTGCCAAAGCCCTGTCAATTGGTTGGACAAGTGAGCGAGTACTTGTTATAGAGTAAAGAGAAGGAAATTTAAATGACTAACATCATAAACTGTTAGACCCCAATCATCACTTACCATAGAAGGAAGAAGAAGAAAGTCAATGATTTTCAGGTTTATAAAAGGAAGGTGCCAATCAAATCTTTGGCAACTTAATTAGGAAATTAATTTTCAGGTTTATAAAAGGATTGTGCCAATCAAATCTTTGGCAGCTTAATTAGGAAATTAATTTGGAGATTTGATTTGCTTAATGGTTGGGATTTTATTTACTTCTCTTTTATTGGTTTGATTTGCTTGTTTACTATTTAAGGGGAGAGGTTATGTTGTTAGGGGTATCTTTTGTATCTTGATATTAGTAAGCAGAGTAGCTCTCTTTAAGAGTCAAGTGTAGCACTTACCCTAGCTTCTTGGTGTAACACCAGAAGCACTACCCTTGTTATTCTTGTTTTTTTTCATTAATAAAAATTCCACTACTGTTCTTGAAGTATACCTTGAGTTAGAGAGGTTCCTAACATATACAAATATAAGAGGATCAGATAAAGATGAATTCTGAGAGCAATAATTTAAAAATCAGTAGATATCTTCGTTGCAAACAAGGATTTTAATTTACAATGAGTTAAGAGTTTCAGAACCTCAAAGAATCTTCCAAACTAAATTTCAGAACTCATGTTGCGACATCTACTCCTACGATGGACAATTGGTCTGCCCTATTTTCTACATCTTTTATATCTTAATTAATTTTCATTGTTTGCCGCAGATATATATGTACGTAAATATATATCATGATGATAGCAATACCTGTATGTTCCCTCTGGCTGTCTCAAAGCTGCATTGAGGAAAAAAGAGGCAGCAAGGCATCTACGAAACTGAAGCATGTCATCTCCACAAGAAGAAACACGAAGACCCATTTGTTCAACATGTCCTCGAATTTGACTGAATCAAAGCACCCAGCTGGTCAATAATGCATATGCGTGCAAATTGTGGGTTCAAATTTCACTTGATAATAATAATATATGACTAACCAATGTATGTCACGAGCATGCCTCAGAGAACGGCTATTTATAAAATTTTCTTTACACCATTTTCTCAGAAGTTTTTCACTTTTTTCTTTACTAATTTCCATCCTTTTCTTCTCCAAGAACTCATCAGATGTTCGATATACATTAATCAAAGTGAGGTGGTCTCCCTCAGGACTTGCAAAGCATTTCATTGCAGTTCTTGCCTGGTCAAAGGAAGATAAATTATGATTTTCTCAACTGAGATTGTTGTGCAGACAGAAAACACAAGCATGGTTCCATACAATAACACCACCACAAAGAATATAAGTCCATGCATTTCGTACAAGTAAGCTTATTCAGGTTAAGATGCTGCAACAACACTTATGAGAAAACATAAAACAAATCTAGGAGAAAAATGCACAATAACATAGCAAATAATAACAATTTCCAACATTCACAATCAACAAAGGCAACATCCTTGAAAAATCTGACTTTCCTACTCTTATTATATGCCTAAATTCATATTCTGCCATTGACCGAGTACTGAACATGTATTACACGAGTACTGTCTTTTCTTACCCTATCTGCTTAAACTCATCAAATTTGCTATAAGCTATAGCTAGGCAAAATGAATCAGAAAATATGTACAAGATAGTTTTTTCACTATCACCTGATCTAATGCAGTTAATAGTTTTTCAACGGTCAAAATATCTAGGTTATATAACTTATCACCTGATCTAATGCAGATGATACTTTTTATTTTGATGAGTCATTTTACCGCTGGAATAATAGTACAATTCTATGAGAAAAATTGATGAATTGATATTAATAATTCATATGCACACACACCTCTTCTAACTTCTCCCGAGGAGCATAAAAGATGGATTCCACAGAAAGCATTGCAACAGTTATCAGTATTTCTTCCAAGCAGTTGAACTGACTAGCTACAATGAGAGCTTTGGAATAAATGGGGTCTAAAGGAAGCCGAGCCATTTGATGCCCAACTGGATCAGATAGCTTACAGTCATCTGTTAAAGCACCTAGCAAAAACAACTGCTCTAAAGATTTGACGATGGATGCCCTGTAAAAATGTGTAATAACTCATGTCAATGCATATTTCACAACTGATGATAAAGGATTTAATTACTGACCAGAACACAGTCAAATTAAATGTACATCCGTACATACATAGGTATCACATATGCATTCAAACTAGAAATGAAAAATTCAGAACTAATAGTTTTAGGTATGATCTCCAGCCAGCCCAAGCTCCTCCTCACTTTGCGAGAATTGATAATACAATCAACTGAAATACTAAATCAATTTTAAAATGTTAACCAAACAAAGCCTCTAAATTTTTCACCTTGACGGTTTTTCCAGGAAGTCAAAACCAATGATATCTTCAACACCCAGGGCCTTGAGTTGCAAAATGACATTCGAGAGATTGCAGCGCTTGATCTCTGGCTTCGTCGAATCCTCAAGTTTCTCAAATTCACTCTCAGGATAGAGACGAAAACACTTTCCAGGTCCTTCACGTCCTGCACGTCCACTGCAACAAGAAATCAATGATTATCCTGGATTATCATTCATTAACATAATCTTAAAGGGTAACCAAGCTAATTTTCAATCAACTATAATTTGAAATAAAAATTTTTTGAAAACAGAAAAGCAAAAGTACATGGAACAAATATCATCAATTCAAACATTAGTCATTCCTTCAGTCTCCCACCTCAAATAAATAACATAATGGCATAACAACAAGAAACGCACATACATGTGAGCAAGTACAAGCACAAACAAGACATGAAAATAATTCACACCAAACTAAGAACAATAGGTTTCCTAAATTCAAATCAAATTTATCTGAATTTCTCTTTCTAATGATATAAAATGATAAATAAAATATCTCATATGTTTCGACATACAAGAACTTTCATTAGTTACTGTAAGTGTAGCACTATACCACATGAAATAAATGTGCTAGCAATTACAACTTGCTAAACTCTTCTGGAGAATCACATGATTAAGATTTGATTGTATAAATCAACCACCAAGCTTACCTTCTTTGAAGAGCCTGCGCTTTGGAGGTTGGAACGACGATCAATGATTCCATCCCTTTGCTTGGATCATAGGAGCGTGCTTTTACAAAACCAGGATCTATAACATACTTGATTCCAGGTATCGTCACTGATGTTTCAGCAATATTTGTGGCCAATATCACCTGAAGACAAATGTTTAAACAGAATTACTGAATGAGCTAAACTAAAATGAAGGCCCAAATAAACATTCTTCCTATAACATTTAATATGCTAAAGCAAACATCCAACAATGGTTAGAGACAACTAAACACTTAAAAAATAGTAAACTGTAAACAAGAATTGTCTCAATATTTTTAAGTTCATAACAAACTAAATGAAGTGTAATGTTATAGAACACTAGAAGTATCTTGAATGTAATAGCATAAACATTAGGTTCTTTAACCTACTAATGGAATACACTTAAATTGTAGTTTGAAAGAGAACATATGCAGAAACAGTGACAGCAGAGAGAAGCAACATTGACGGCACTGACAATCTTACAGCAGAAGGGGCCAGAGATGATACTGACAAATTTTGCAGGGAAAGAATGTGGCAACAATGGTATCATGGTGAGTAGAGGTTGGACCTAGGAATGACCTAGCACTTCCAAAACAATGGTGGCAAGGCCAGTCAAGGAAAAAGGGTAAAACAGTGATTGTAACGATTGTCCTTGCAGAGCTAGAAGCTATTGGCAATCTTAATATGACAGTCAGCAAGAACAAACAGAGCAAGGTAGTTTTTTCCTTTCATTTTATTTTCATAAAAGAGAAAAGCAAAGAAAAAGAACATTGAGATTCTAGATACATAAAATAGGCAGATTCGATTTTGTTTCATTTTATTTTTGACAATTCTTCAAACCTATAATAAGCAGGACACTTCTTACCACCATGAACAATTGTTTTGGTCGAAATTTGTCAGCACTAAATGTATATGCATGTCTCAGTCCCTAGTCAGGCTCCAAAAAAATAGCCAATTCACATTGACTACATAGTGAAGGTAAGAATACTAGACAAATTTATATATATATATATATATACACTAGATAAATTACATGAAACTAGAACATTTTGAATGGCATTATTCATGGTGTGAAGGATATCACGCTACCACTGATTCTAGCATGTATTATACATCATCTGATGAAAAAGAAATTGAAACCTCCCTCAAATCAGATCTATGTTTATTCAACTAGAAGCTAAAACTTTTAGATAAACTTGAAAATTTTCTCAGCAGACTGTTCCTCAAACAAAAGCAACAAAGTAATCTATCACATTAAAAATATATACATTTAAATCCAGGAGTTTATACACAATGAAAATAAAAGCCTGCTTCATCAGTTACCTTACGAAATCCAGCCACAGCTGGCACAAAAACTCGCATTTGCTGTTCTGACGGGAGAGATGAGAATATGGGAACGGTTATCAGCTTTCGGTTGGGTTCAGGTAACTGTTGAAGCCGCTCTTGTACAAGTCTTTCTACAGATTCAATCTCTTCTTGCCCGGTCAAAAATACAAGTATATCACCGGGGCCCTCCTCCAAATGAATCTGATAAAAAAATTTTACATAAATATTTATATAAGAATCATGTATAAAAAACCCTAAGATAAAATCGAATTAGATTCTATCATACAAGGTCAAGAAACAAATAAAACTTTCCAAGTCAACATAAATAATGTCAGAGTGAAATAAGGATTCCACCACTGCCACAAAAACTTACATGGGAATAGAGTTAAACAACTCAATTGATTAGCAAATGATGTCAAATACAAAAAAGAAAATTAACTTATGAGGTTAAATTTTGCAAGAGATTTAGAGGAGAATTCACTAGCTGACATATGGCATACATCTATGAACCAAAAACTTTTGCAAATGAAATAGACTCAAATCAGTAAAAATTAAACTCCAAAAAATATTATACTGCTTGCAAATCAAGGCTAAGCTTAAAAAGACTCTGGAACAGTGAAATACATTATAATCTCAAATATCTTATGAAAAAAAAATATTAACCTGGAATATGGTAATTAGGGTTGCATCTATATAATCCGGCTCAGGATAGAGAGTATAAAGTATATCAACAGGAAACTGTCGTCCTTGGACATGAACAGCTCTTGCACCACCAAAGTACTCAGAGAAAACATGTGCATCCAAGCTTGCAGACATGATGATTAACTTTAACGGAGGCAGTTTTCCTTGGCTTCGTTTAAAATTGCCATTAAACCCCACACCATTTTCTTTGTCTGACAGCAAGCCATTGCTTGTCTTATTATCAGCACTAGAGTGATCATGGCTAGATTTTGACCTTGCATTTTGTACTTTTTTCAGCAAGCCCAACAATACATCAGTATGGACAGTTCTTTCATGAGCTTCATCAACAATAATGACTGAATACCTAGATAAATATGGATCCAATAATGATTCCCTGCAATTGTATAAAGATTTATATTAGTTCCCAACTGATAAGAAGTACACTGTAAAGCCTTACGCATTACATTTTCATAATTGGATTGTGAAAATTAAGGGTATTAAAGAATGTTACAACCACACAACATGTTCAAACAAATTTGACTGCATAATCATTTTTTTATCCCATAATTCCAAATCCAATACGCGATTTTATTTAAACTGGTGAAAAAATTGTTCTAATCAACCTAAGCATGTACTTGGTTAATTTATAGTTTAATCCCATTTAGTCATCTTCCACCACAAATCCGTTTTATATAACAAACATATTCATTGTAGAATTCCTTGTATCTTTGATCTTCTATTTTTGTTCAATTTGTTGTGCAGGTGGACTACTGCTTCCCTTGGCCTTATGTACTCGCTTTCTTTTATCTCTGAAAGAATTTTCTTTCCAATTATAAAAAAAGAAACAAATGCACATTCATCATACTTTGACCTATTGCATATCTTCTCATATCGCACATAACTTCACCTACACTTTGCCGGTAAGGAAATAACAAGGAAGGAAGCAGGGAGGAAGCAAGAAGGATGTCTCTATTTGGTTTGCAATAAGTGACGACTGAAAGAATAAGAGAAAGATCTAACATCCTCCAAAGTTATTAAAATAAAAAAAATAAAAAATAAAAAGAGAAGAAAAGAAAACTCAAACTCAAGCATTCCATAAATGGCAGAAGAGAGATTGAAAAAATAAAAGAGATATTGACATAATATCCATTATTATTTTATATTTTTACCTTCATCATAACACAAAAAGGGTACAAGATACAATCTCAACATAGAAGGGTTTCATGGCAAACAGCATATGATGGCTTCTATTCCCTTCCCTAATTTAAGAATACAAAAAAATGGAAAGAGACAACCATTATGTTTTTCTCTTCTTTCCAAATGATCTTGCTATATTAATCGCCAAGATCTTCTCACCAACATCAACAATTCGTACAAATATTCCGTATATCTAACTGAAGTCAAGTCTAGATGATACCAAAAAATCCTACGGAAAAAAATAATCTATTCAAGCACAAACAAAGAGGCAACAAGCAACAAATTCATTCAACAAGGCATTTACCAATCCCAAAATAAACATTTCTTTACAGTTACACACCGAAACTTCATAACATCAACATAGCTAATAAAATGTGCATACTTTCATTTCTTGTTTTCCTTTAGTAATATACCTCAGTAGCAACCCATCAGTCATGTACTTAATCCTCGTTGCACCGGAAGTCCTATCATCAAACCTAATGGAATACCCGACTCTTTGGCCTAACTCAACACCAGATTCTTCGGCTACCCGCTTGGCAACAGTGACAGCCGCAACACGTCTAGGCTGTGTAATTCCAATAACTTTGCCATCGCGACAAAATCCAGCATGAAACAGAAATTGAGGCAATTCTACATTGAAAAGACAAAAGGCAGCAAGCCACTTACTCAAATCCAAATCGACACAACACTCACAAATTCCAAACCAAAAGACTAGACAACTTACGAGTAGTTTTGCCACTCCCAGTTTCACCAACAATAATCAAAATATCATTTTTACGCACCTCGTCGGCAAGTCGTTTCTCAACTAGAAACCAAATTAAAAAAGCAGCATAAATGAGTCTCATATGATTGTATGACGAAAATGCCAAAAAAAGGTAAAAGAAGGAAAACCTGAAGCAATAGGTAGAGACTTCCTCTGTTGGAGAATCTTCTGCCTCCTGCAATGCAATCAATTAATGAATTAGTCAGTCTCAGTGTTATTGAAAGAAGAAGAGAAGAGGAGTACCTGTCATTGGACAAGATAGTGGAGTTGAGTTTGTGGTTTTGACTTTGACTGGAGTTTGCGACTCCGCCTTGACCTTGAGCCATTGAAGGCATCTCCTCCACTTCACATACACATTTACTTTAAACCCACCCTTGGTTCCTTCTTCTACTACTAGTTGTTGTCGTCTCTCTCTAGATGGTAACTTAATACAAAAGAAAAAAAAAAAAAACAGTTTAAAAAACCCTAATTTCGAATTCGAAATTTCAATCACTCGAAGTTAGCGTGAAACCAAACAACAAGAACAAATCCGTTCGTATAGCGCTTGTGGTGAGACCGTGAGGCAGACAGAGAGAGGTGACATGTAATTTTGTAGAGTGTTTGATTTTGTAGGGTTTTTTTTTGTTTTTTTTTAATTTAATGAGAATTGTAAATAATTTCATGAGTTGGGATGAATTATAAAATTAAACTCTTTAATCTGAAAAATAAGTAAAAGAAGTTAATTCGTACTTAATTTTTATTAAATTTAATAAAATAAAATTATTTAGCTCAATTTCTATACAACAAAGTAATAAATAATTTTATCTATTAAATTTGACTAAAGCCAATGAATATTCAACTAATTGCAGAATTTTTTTTTTATTATTATTATTATTCAAACTAGAGTGTTTAACGTGGCATTCTACAGAAAAATAAAAGTTTTTGATACTTCTTCTCTGAATAGGCTCTTATACAGTTATCAAGTAATTTTTAATATTTTTAGGATTTCACCTTTTTCTTCTACGAAACTTATTTTATTGTTAGAATTTTGTGAAAATATCATTTACCTCAACCATTCAGTTGCTTGTAGGTAGTATAAATGTAGACTGACATATTTTGTAATGATCACATTCTTCACCAAGTTTAAGTCTAATAACGTTAGGACAATGGTCCAAAGTTTTACTCCGTGCGTAACCCCCCGCAAGAACAGTTTATGATGAGACAATGGTTTGTTTCAAACAATAATCCATCTCTAAATGCAAAATAAACGGCATCCAAACAATTAATTGGCTGCTTGGTAAGCGTCAACAACACATCTGCTTTTCTTAAGCTCTCTTTGTACAAAACCTTTAAATTTTAACATTATCTAATAATCTAGTTCCATTTTTTACCTTATATTATCAAATTTCGAGTCATCAAATGGAAGTGCTACTGCTGTTAAAGCATTTCCTACTTCAAAAGAGAAGATGAAGCCTCTCTCAAAATCATGGCTATGTATAACCTTGCCGACATTACCTGATCAAGAACCGGCTACACAAAAAAATAAATAAAAGATAAAACGATAGAACTTGACCAGCAAAACAATGCCAGTTACATTAAATTTCAAAATTTTCTCAGTAGATACTTATTAGGTAGTAGCTAGTTCATATCGAGTTTGGTTTGTATGCATGAAAAGATATTTTGCAGCAGCAAGTAGCGCAATGCTCACAACACATGTTGCGACTGAAAGCACAGGAACCATTGCATTCCTTTTGCACTTGGTATGACGATTGGTGTTAGATTCAGACTTATTAGAGGATCTCAGAGATCGAATCTTCATATACGATGAATATGAATCAACTTCGTCTTTTGTTAATGCAGGCTTTAGCGAATCCTTCACGGTCTGAAAATGACGATTACACACAACAGTAGCAGATATGTTCTCCCTCAGAGCCACAATTCCAGCTTCCCGACAGAGACCTTCCAGCTCTGCCCCTGTGAAGAGCTCAGTATCTTCAGCTATTGATCTTAGATCAACATCATCCCCTACTTTCATATTACGTGTATGCACACGGAGTATCTCATATCGAGCTTCTAGATCAGGTGGTGGCACATAAAGGACCTACAGTTCCATAAAAACGACAAAGTTAAACAAGACCCTGAAGCAAATTAGTGTTCTGAATGCAAGATTATAAAACGGCAACTAGAACCAGTAATTCATGCTTTAGGAAGTTCAAATCCAAATTTACAGGGGAAAAAAAAACAGAGAACTGTTCAACAAACCAAATAGCATTAAATATGTTTAAAATTTAAGGCTAAACAGAATAGGACTTCGATAAACTAAGATCAAAGAATCTAAGAAACAGCTCAGTGTGATAGGGCAGGCTGGCAGACATCTTACCAGATCAAAGCGTCCAGGACGCATAAGAGCAGCATCAATTGCATGAGGACGATTTGTTGCCGCCAAGACAAGAATCCCCTGAAAATAGAATTATATATATGTCAAAAGTTGGCATGTAGTCAATTTACAGGATGGAGTAGACTATTAACAATTGCTCAAAAGAGATGGTTTCAAGATAAATAGAGACTAAAATTTTGTGGAGTCAATGATTACTTTAGCCTGTTCTAAACCATCCATTTCTGTCAGCAAAGTGGAAAGAAGTCTCTCTCCAACTGTAATGTTATTGCTTGAACTCCCACCTCTGCATTGGCAAAAAAGAAACACATTACAAAACTTTGATATTACACATGACCATGTGGATGATCTGCGTAAAGCATATACACATGCACAAAAGATAACTACCCAAGACTTACAAGCAAGAAGCTTTATAAAGCTAACTCATGATAAATAAATCTATACATTAATGACCAGAAGTCACCAAATACCAATCCAAATTCATCCTAAGTAGATAAAAGATTTTACTCATTAGAACACGTCTGTCATTATAAACAGCATAAACATCCTTTAGAAGATAAAAATAAATTAATTAATTAATAATTTAAAAATCAGGAATCGCCGATTCTTAACAAACCTATCAAGTAAACTGGTTTCACAAGAAAGAAAAGGGTTTGCATAGCGAAAAACCAAGTTGAAAATAAAAAGCAAAAGAAATCATAATTAGCCTTTGACAGTGAACTAAGAAGACCTCACAATTACGTAACATCCTGACCTTTTGGCAGCGACCACATCAGCCTCATCAAAGAATATTATGCTTGGAGCTGCAAGGCGGGCTCTTCGAAATGTATTACGCAACAAGGCTTCACTCTCTCCAACATACATCGAATATAATTCAGCACCACTGATTCATAGTTGCGCATATATGATAAAAAAATTGGCAAATACTATTAAAAGTTTTGTGAAGTAAATGATATGTGAACACACTGAAAATACAAAGAGATAACTTAGACATCAAGGCAGGCAATTTTCTTCCTCTTTAACAACTTAAAGTGGCAGTGTAGGTAGACAGAGAAAATTTTATAGCTAATACATTTAGCTGATAATGTAAAAGTAAAAAATTATACAATCACTCTTTTGGTGGGTAAAGAAAAAATAGGATTATAGGTAGGCTGAAAAAAGGACCTCAAGATATTGTACTTATTAAAATTTTATTAAGAAAACGATTAAAAATTTATTAAGAAAATGATTATAATTAGATCTTTGGTTGTCTCCAGATATTTCTAGATTCCTGGATAAGCTCATTCTAGCACTCTTGCTTCATCGAATTTCTTATGTTAGAAAGAATTTGCTTCCAGGAATTAATGGTTTTGTTACCAAATAATATTTCTTGTTGATGTCCTTAGGTTGCAATATAAGGCACCATAGGCAGTTTCTTTTGGAGGTATTGTTATTTTACAAATTTTCTAATAGGTATCACTATTACTCATTCATTCAATCTAGCCTAAACCTAAGACTCCCATGAGGTCAAGATTCACCTTCTGCTATCATTTTGTTTAAAAACCAAATGGTAAACTTCAAAACGTGAATCCTCAAAAGCTTCGAGGCCCGGCAATTATGAAAAACCCTCTTGGTAATACCAACACTTTTTGCTAAAATTTTCTGATGAGAATCCGTCCACTGCAACTTATGTTTTTGGACTTCCAATTCCTATTTAAAATATCATTTCTTTATTTTAGACTTTAATGTTATTTCCTTTTATTAGTTGGATTTACTTCCTGTTAGGTTTTTTATTATTTCCTTACCTTATTCGAATTATTTTTCTTTTATGTTTTGGATTTATTTCCGTTTTGGTTTTATTTCCTTAGGTATTTAATTTATTTCCTTTTAGGATTCTATTTCCTAAGGAAGATTTCTTTCATAAGAAAATTGGAATTAATTTAGCCAATTATTTTTAGAGATTCTATTTCCTAAAACAATTAGTTATTTCCTTCTAGGAATCTATTTCCTAAAGGAATTAGAATTGTAGTGTTATAAATAGATGATTATTGTTAGGGTTTATTATGAAAGAATGTTTTTTTGGCTTTGAAGAAATTAATAAAATCTCGCTTCTTGATGAGACAATCATCTCTTATTTTTCAGTTTTTCTAGGTAGCAATACTTGGGATCACTTGAGTTAGAATTCAAGTTAATTCAGTGATTTGATTCTAGATTTATCTCGGCTCTTTTGAGTATTCTTGCTTGTAATTGCTGGGACTAAGGTTAGGTCATTTAATTCTAGAGGATCAATCTACCTAATTCTATAAGTCGACTGGTTCAAAATTTATCTTGTTTCGTAGTGTGATTTTAGGGTGATTAGGGCTTGTCGTTAGATCTAAAGTTAAGTTCTCAATAATTTAATACTTTCATTGAGAGAACCTAACTTTAGATCCAACAACAAGCCCTAATCACCGCAAATCACACCACAAAACAAGATAAATTTTGAACCAATCGCCTCACAAAAGTAAGTAGATTGATCCTCTAAAATTAAATCATAGAATTGACCAAACCTTAGCCCAAGCAATTGCAAGCAAGAATACTCAGAAAAGCCAAAATAAATCTAGAATCAAATCACCAAATTGATTTGAATTCTAGTCGAACGATCCCAAATATTGCTACTTAGAAAAGCCGAAAAACAAGAGATTATTGCCTCACCAAGAAGCAAGATTTCATTAATTTCTTCAAAGCCAGAAAAAATTCATTCATAATAAACTCTAACAATAATCATCTATTTATACTACTACAATTCTAATTCCTTTATGAAACAAATTCTTAGAAGGAAATAATTAATTCCTTTAGGAAACAGATTCCTGGAAGGAAATAAATAATTCCTATAGGAAATAGAATCCCTAAAAACAATTAGCCTAATTAATTCTAATTTTCCAAGAAATCAAACCTTCCTTAGGAATAAAATCCTAAAAGAAAATAAATTAAATACCTAAGGAACTAAAACCTAAAAGGAAATAAATCCAAAACCTTAAAGAAAAATAATTTGAATAAGGTAAGGAAATAATAAAAACCTAAAAGGAAATAAATCCAACTAACAAGAGGAAATAACATTAGAGTCTAAAATAAAGAAATAATATTTTAAATAGAAATAGAAAATCCAAAAACGTAAGTTGCAATGGACGGATTCTCCTTAGGTTCTCATCATTTTCAGTGGAAAAACAGATCCAATTCTTAAAGATTTTAAGAATGATCAAACCTCAAGGAAAAAAATGAAGCTTGGGCAGCATGTGCAGCAGCTTTAGCAAGGGTAGTTTTTGAACATCCTGGAGGTCCATGTAGAAGTACTCCACGTACGGGTGAAACACCCAATCTCGAAAATGCAGCCGAATGTTTAATAGGCCACTCAACAACTTGTTGGAGTTTTTTCTGTCCATGAACAAAATAAGCTTTGTGAAAGTTCAGTAAGAATTTAACATAAAATGTATGAGTTCAGTTACAGACCTTTAAATCTCTTAGTCCTCCGATATCTTCCCACGAAACCTTGGGAATTTCCACTATAACACCTCTTGTTATGCTTGGGCCAACCATGGATCTTGCATACTTCCAATCTTCCATTTTTACACAAAACACACTAGCACATTCATTTGCATCGGAAGACCTTTTATCCGCAGACATGGTCGCCTCCCGACATAAAGCTTCTAAATCAGCCCCCACATATCCATTGCAGGATGCAGCTATGGCTTGTAAGTCAACATTGGCATCCAAAGGAATCTTCTTTGTGTAGAGCTGAAGAAATTTGCATAGATCATTATCATGGCTTTACACCAATATACCATCACTATCCATTCCAACGTTCTACCAAACCAGTTGAGAATGGGTACTTTGTTTAAATACTTTTAAGGTCAATACACTTGGTGGCTAGTTATGTTTCTAAGAACCAGAATTGGAGATAGTCCATAAATTTCAAGAGATTCTCACCTTGAGTATTTCAAATCGTTCCTCTTCAGTAGGTATGGTAACTTCAATTTCAGCATCTAAACGTCCTGACCTTCTTAGTGCAGGGTCAATAACATCCACTCTGTACATAGCATTCAATCGGAAATACTAGTTTAGTTCAAACGAAAAATATAACTTACTAAGAAATTGAAATAAAATATCAAAAGACATGACAAACAATCCAATGTGATTGAAGCTGTATAAATGATGTATCTGACTGTCATTTAGATACATGTTCCTCCTAGAATGTTCTGTAAGCACGGATTACCAAACATGTCCAATACATATATCATTCATTAAAAGACCTCAACAGAGCATTAATAATGCATAAAAACTTGCAAATAAAACTTAAGTTATTAAATGTACAAGATCACCACATCTTATTACCAGAAAACCACTTGTCTATGATATAGAAGAAAAACAGCCCCACGTACAATATGGCAGACTTTCTTTTATATAATCTATAAAAGATTTTGGTATATCCCAACCCCACAAGTTGACCAGAAAATCCAACTGAGAAACAAAAATTTCAAAAAGATTTTGAAACAAACTGCAACAACATCTCTATGAGGTGACTTTACTATCTTATTGATGGGCCCTTGTAAAAGTTGACAAGTATAATACTAACCTGTTTGTTGATGCAACCACAACAACATGTGGAATTGATGTTGATGAGGGCTTGTTGGAGTCCATCAGAGTAAAGAGCTGAGAGGCTATGCGAACATCTTGTTCTCGTCTGCATTTGAAGAATAATAAAATACATGACACCTTAAGAGAAATGTATACCTTTATCAGAAAAACCAAAAAAGAATCCCAAATGCATGCTTTCTCCTATCTCATCATAAAAGCAAGTGCAAACAAAGAAAGCAAGCAGACTAACAAACTAAAAAGTACCAACAATTATATCAGCTACATTGACATATTCCAAATCACGCATTTCCTCCCTCCCAAATTTATGCTATCTACCAAAATAGATTCACTATATATCTCAACCCTCAAAAATACATGCTTGTTGACTTTGCTTAATCTTACAGGCACACACCAACAACTGTTTAACGCATTGTGATGATGCCCCATACCTATGATCACGTCGAGGACAAAGAGCATCAATTTCATCAATAAACACAACCGACGGCTTCCCCAACATAGCATGCAAAGATGCCTCCTTAAAAGCCTCCCTCAATACTCTCTCACTTTCTCCAACATGTGCTTTGTGAACAGAATGCGGACTGCAATATACATTCATAATTCAAAACCAACAACAAACACATAAATCCAAAACAAAAACACAATCCAAAAATGCCAAAGCCCCCAACGCCGCCACAAGTCATACATATACACAAAACGATAGAAGCAGAACCTGATAACAGTTAAATGGGCATCACATTCCTGAACAACTGCGCGAACCAAGCTAGTCTAGCATTGCAAGAAAACTAAATCATTGAAATAAACAAAATTAAGTTGGTGCAAGAACATTATAAGATAGAGGAGGCGAACAAAAGGCAATACCTTTCCGGTGCCGGGAGGACCGTAAAGCAGCAAACCGCGAGGCCACTGGTAAAAGAAAACAGCCACGAAATCAATAATTGAAGCAAATCAATAGATAAGGAGGACAAAATAAGTGGTGCTGCTACCTTGAGACCCAGCTTTCGGGCTTGTTCGGAGTAGAGGAGAGGGAAAGTGATGAGCTCTCTCAGAGACTCGACGGCTTGTTTGTTGCCGCCTATTGCTTCTTCTGCTTTCCATTTGCAGTTGCTCCCACTGCTTCCTACGCTCTCTTCCATGTCTCTTTCAGATCCAATTGGCCCTAAATTGATTATGTTTATGTTCTATTACAAAAGCAGCGAGCGTGTGTCCGTTTGTTGGGACAATTGCAACGACATTCCTCAGATTTAATATAATGACAGTAATATTGTACAAGTTCGAACTTTCATGTGAACACCGCCTTCGAGTTCTATTCAACGGGGATAATGAGTTCTATAAGGTTTCAGTTTCAGATACGGCTTTTGGTATCAATTGGGATGTCCAAACTTTAAATTTTAAGGCGCAATCGAGCTTGAACATTTGGAATGGGATGGGCCTTAAATATTTTTACAAGGCTCTTCCCCATGAACCCTATAAAAAGCTAGTTCATACGTACAGGTTTGGATCGTTGGCCTGCTTGCCAAACTTTTGTTTATTTTTCTTGTCAATTTTTTATTTATTTTTAAATTCATATTCTCAAACTCCATCCTTCAAACTTATAAGTTTTGAATGTTTAGTCTAACCCTTAAACTTATAAGAAGTGTTTTTAAAATTTATTTTTATTGTATTAGGTCTCAGGAATTTTGGTACACCTTCTTAATGATCATAATTTTTTATTGATTCAACAATATAATTGTAGATCATACTGATGGTGATAGATTTCCACCAAGTCAAGGTGGTTATAGAGACAATTTTAGGGGCTGCAATAATTTTAATAGAGGTCGTGCAAATTTTAATAAAGGTCGCATGAACTTTAACAAAGGCTGTGGCTATAGGTGAAATGAGTATGAGAAGCGGGGTGAGTTTTCAGCTAGAGGTTGGACTGGTAGCGGACGCAGTGGAGATGCCAACCATGGTCAACAAAGTAGAGGAGCTACCCATTAAGGCGGGATGAAGTAATAGATTAGATTGTCTGTTTTTTATTTAACTCTGTCATTCATAGTTTTCCTTTCACATCATATAGTGAAGTCAAAGCAGGCATAGAAAACATATAGAGAAACAATTTTTTATTTGGATTTTGATTTTGATTTTTAATTGATCAAACTTTATTCTTTTTATTTAGTGTTTTTTTTTCTTTTTCTTTTTTTTGTTAAATTGTAATAGAAAGAATAAATATTAACTTCTTCATTCCTACATTTGTTTTTTTCTCTTTTCCTTTGAAATTTATGCTCTGAAATTGTATATGAGATTTTCTTTTTTTTTTGAAACAGAAATTGTATATAGCATATTAAAATGTTAAGTAATTGCAAAATAATTACTATGGATTTGAACACTCATTTTTGGATCATTCAATTGTACACCTTTTTAAATCAGAGACTCTTCAGCTTGTTTGTTACCGCCTATTGCTTCTTCTATTTTCCATTTGCTGTTGCTCCCACTGCTTCTTTGGCTCCTTTCCATGTCTCTTTTAAATCCAATTTGCCCTAAATTGATTATGGTTATGTTCTATTACACAAGAAGCACGAGTGTGTTTGTTTGTTAAGAGAATTGCAATAACATTCCTCAGATTTAATATAATGGCAATAATATTGTACAAGTTCGATTTTTCATGTGAACGCTCCCTTGGAGTTCTATGCAACGAGGATGATGGGTTCTATAAGATTTTAGATTCAGATACGACTTTTGGTGTCAACTAGGATATTCATACTTTAAATTGTAAAGCCCAATCGAGCTTAAATGTTTGTAATGAGATAGGCCTTAAATATTTTTATAAGGCATGACCCTTCCCATGAACCCTGAGAAAGCTTGTTTGTGCACACAGGCTTGGCTTGTTGGCTGGCCCTCTAAACTTTAGTTTATTTCGCTTGTAAGTTTTTTTAATTTTTTTATTTTTAAATTCATATTCTCAGACTCCATCCTTCAAATTTATAAGCTTTGAATGTTTAGTCTAACCTTCAAACTTATAAGAAGTGTTTTCAAAATTTACTTTTATTGTATTAGGTCTTAGAAATTTTGGCACACCTTATTGATGATCATAACTTTCTATTGATTCGACCATATGATTGTAGATCATACTGGTGGTGGTAGATTTCCACCAAGTTAAGGTGGTTATAGAGATAATTTCAGGGGTCGCGAGAACTTTAATGGAGGCTGTGAGAACTTTAATGAAGGTCATGGCTATAGGTGAAAGGAGTATGAGAAGCGAGTGAGTTTTCAGCTAGAGGTTGGACTGGTAGCGGACGCAGTAGAGATGCCAACCATGGTCAACAAAGTGGAGGAGCTACCCGTCAAGGTAGGATGAAGTAATAGATTAGATTGCCTGTTTCTTATTGAATTCTGTCATTCATAGTTTTCCTTTTACATCATATAGTGAAGTCAGAGCAGGCATAGAAAACGGATAAAGCAACGGTTTTTTATTTAGATTTTGATTTTGATTTTTAATTGATCAAACTTTATTCTTTTTATTTAGTGTTTTTTTTTTCGTTGGTGAAATTGTAATAGGAAGAATAAATGTTAACTTCTTTGATTTCTACATTTTTTTTTCTCTTTTCCTTTATAATATATGCTCTGAAATTGTATATGATTTTTTTTTTTTTTTTAAAACAAAAATTGTATATAGCATATTAAAATGTTAAGTAATTACAAAATAATTAATATGGGTTGGAACACTCCTTTTTAGATCAGGCAGTTGTACATCTTTTTAGATCAAAGACTCGAAAGCTTGTTTGTTGCCGCCTATTGCTTCTTTTACTTTCCATTTGCTGTTGCTCCCACCACTTCCTTGGCTCCTTTCCATGTCTCTTTTAAATCCAATTTGCCCTAAATTGATTATGTTTATGTTCTATTACAAAAGAAGCACCGGTGTGTTTGTTTGTTGGGAGAATTGCAATGACATCCCTTAGATTTAATATAATGACAGTAATATTGTACAAGTTCAATTTTTCATGTGAACACCCCCTTGGAGTTCTATGCAACAAGGATGATAGGTTCTATAAAGTTTTAGATTTAGATACAGCTTTTGATGTTAACTAGGACGTCCGGTCTTTAAATTGTAAATCCCAATTGAGATTGAACGTTTGTAATGGGATAAGCATTAAGTATTTTTATAAGGCACAGCCCTTCCCAATGAACCCTGTAAAAAACTAGTTTATGCATACAAGCTTGGCCCGTTGGCCAGCCCACCAAACTTTTGTTTATCTTTTTTGTAAACTTTTCATTTACTTCTTTTTATTTTTAAATTCATATTCTCAAACTCCATCCTTCAAGCTTACTTTGAACGTTTAGTCTAACCCTCAAATTTATAAAAAAAAAATCCAGTCTAACCCTTAAACTTAAGGGTTTGGACACGTGCTTAGCCTCGATGTCAGACCGCCCTATCCAAATGACACCTCTAAATACGGCGATGTTATAGAACAAAGTAAATGAAACCACTATAATTAAAAGATTTCTGTTGATAATGCTTTGTTTTAAGAGTGATACTAATGGATAAAGATTATCGAGAGTTTAAAAGATTTTGATTGTATTGAGGTGACGCCAAATTGATGACATTGTCTTCTAAAACGTAGTGACAGTATTTGAGTTGTCAGCAAGTGACGTGTTATGAACACCAAGGTCACAAGACCAGTAAGCTAGCTGTCCCGATTAATAGTTCAGTTGGTTTATTTATTTATTCAGCTGCTAATTAAGTTTTTCAGTTTTTCAATCTCTGTCAATCATGATGCTAATCCTCTTGTATGAAAGGTTTAAACTTGAGTGATATAATAGAAAGAAAAAATATAACAATCTTAACTATTCATTATTTTTTATGCTGATATATCAATAGATTATCAAAAACTTAACAAAACGAAGAATAGTAGAGAATCCTTAAATTATAGAGTACTTCATGTCTTTTTAACAGTTTGTAACTATACCAATGTAATCTATAAAAATATATTAGTCAGAGAAATCAATAAACCATCAAAAAAATAAATAAACCATCAACTTTGTGTCTTCAACTTAAAAAAGAAATATATTTAATTGCCTTCTAAACTTGTGTTTTGTACAATAACAATAACTAAGTTTAATGTTGATGGCTTAAAAATGACAATCCCCATTTCATATCTAGGTCAAAAAAATACAGGGATCAAAAATCAAAGCCAAAATGTGACCCTTGAGAACATGCGAAAGTTATGCTAAGCCAAATTTTGCTTGCGTATTACCACACTTCCTGCGGATGCCTGGTTTGCCGCACGGTTACTTCCAAAATTCTTTCGATTTGATTCCCTCGCAATTCTTGAACCAAACTATACCGGTAAAGCGGAAAAGATTTAGATAATTAATAAATCAGCATTCTGCACTTAAAGAGTGACATAGCATAGACAGGTTTATTAAGCCGATTTATTGAATAGCAAGAAGAGATACCTGAATTGCTCTTTTTGGCATAACTGCAACTTCATATAAACCAAGCACTCTTGCAACCTTCAAGAAACATGAAAAACATTTTAGTGTTTGGTTAATGTTAGTCACCAGATATTTGAAACTTGAAAGAAATAGCACTGACCTCTCTCAAAATCTTTTTATCACCTGTTCCACTTGGTTGATTTAGATTCGCAACCTCCCACAAAGGAATATCAAGCAGAGTCCTTATTACATCTTCATCCAAGAAAGGAAACCTAGCCTGGTGAAAACAGATGATTATACAGTTGATATGCACCAAAAGTCAATGCATCATGGAGTATAATTTGTTTGAGAAGTTAGCGATACCTCCTTTCCATTATCAGCACAACATCTATCATCTCTCCCTAGATTTCTCTTCCAAATTCTCTGCATGTCCAATTTCATTTCCTCATGTAGCGCAAGCCAACTGATGATAACAAGTCCGCCATAGTAAGTACAACAAAGTAAAACAAATCTCTCCACGATCTTCTCAATGGTTTATTTAAAGTCTACACTTAGGGCAAAATGTGATAAATTATTCCAGTTCTAAACAGGATATAATTTATTTCTCAATTACTTATACACAAAAGGCAGAAAACTCTTCTAAATTATTACATTGCCAATTAGTCAATAGTACTATGTTGCAACATGTGTCCATTGATTTTGTGTTAATTACAAAACTGCTATGAACAAGTAGCCCTTTTTTTCCACATATGACGAAAATGCTTATCTTTTGGACAGATGTCCATTCCAGAAGTGGCAGCTGGTATAAATGATTTTACAAAGCATTATTATAAAATGTTAGCTATTGCCTTAGGGTTCATGTCCAAGACAATTCTTGAGTTTTCGTACATGTACAATGGAATCAAACAGCAATTACATCTAGATATCTCTATGTATAAACACCCAATGGAAACACCTCTACCCAATCTGACCAAGTTTTTTTCACATCCACTTGATGTGGAGCAAGGTCAGCACCAGATGAAGCTACAATAACCTTGGTTGCTCTAAGGCCTGAATGGTCATTCGGTCATTCAACAGTGTAAAGATATGCAATAGCAGCACTAGATGAAGATACAACAACCTCGCTTGCTCTATGGCCTGTATTGTCGTTCAGCAGTGTTCAGATATGCAAGGCCAACTTTCGAGCTTTATGGCATCATAATTCTAATCTGCTACTAATTCTGGTTCTGCTTTTTGTCATTTACTAGATTAAATTTGAATTAACATTTTTATGTTTAAGGTGACACTATTCACAGATTCTAGTATTGAGCTAACAAAGGTGGTCATTGATATCCAAACCTATTTGGAAAGAAAAAGAATCTTGGAAGCTTTGGAATTAATGTCAGCATTAAAAGCAAATTTGAAAAGGTGATTGATCTGGTCAATAGCAATTACTCTGCCTCTAGAAAATCATCGTGGAACCATCTACAGAAGAATTTAACTACTAGTACGACACAGGCTGATAGCTAATAATGTATCAGTTCCTCTCTTATCTTCTTTCTACATGTGTGTAATCCTTCTTCCTATGAGAAAAGTTTCACATCCTATATGCTTATGGACACATGGAGAAAGCAAGAAAAGGTAAGCACTAGATAACAATACTGATGCAAGTAGAGTTTTCCAAACTTATGACGTGAAAGGAGAGAAAACAAGTAGACACAAAAGTTAAAAAGGCATGTGTAGATGGACTATGTAAGTGTGATGCACTATTTGTCCCATCCATAATATAAACTTACCTCCCATTTCTAAATTTTGTTCTGTGCCTACCATAGCCAGCACATTGCTCATCAGCACCAGAACCAACCAGGATAATCCTGGACCTAGAAACATACTTAATACGACGTTGATTACTGTCTTCGTCATCAGTGACTCCTTCATATAGCCAACCATCACCACCAGCTGCCAGCCATAAAGCTAATCCTATATTCAGGTCCTGAAACATTAAATAACATATCAATTACCATCCATTTGGAAGGATGTAATAGCAGATATGTATATATTTAACAAATAACTCCTGATTATCAAATACTATATTACAGAAAGGTTTACAAATCATGCTGTACATTATCAGATTTAATGGAAACTTGCAACTGAATACGGGTAAAGATAAAAGAATAGGAAAATAAAAGTCATCAAAAAGGATACTTCATGTATGCATTCCCCTTGAATTAGCTAATTACAAAGCACAAGCTAAAAACATACATTAAATGCCTCTGTGGAGCTAGCAGATAGATATGACAGGCATGTATTAAATTAAACATCTTTCCCCTCCAAAAATAAATTTATTACCATGTGGGTATTAGCAGGATTTATGAGTGACATAACATGCTTCATTTCTGATGTCAAATTTGACAAATTGGCATCAATCTCCACAAGTTTCCACCTGCATTCCCAAACCCATTTAGAATTGATTGTAAGAAACTCTGCAAGTAAGATATCTGGTAAAAGAAAGTTAACTCAAAATGCCCTTTAGTCTTGCACTCGAAATGTTATATGGGTGAGAAGGGGATAGGATTGTGATAGCTCCAGTTTGAGACATTACAAAGAGTGAAAGGGGGAGAGATCAATGAACAAACACAGGTCAAAGTTTTCAATGACTTAAATCCATAGCTTTTGCAAATGATGAACTAATCTTAAAGGAACTTAATATCGGTTTCTCTAGAGAGCAACAAGGGACTTGAGTCTCTTTTAGTACATTGGAGCATGTATTGATTCTAGGTTCTCCAATCTACAGCATTTGCCGACCCACTTTCATTTTAATTATAGAAAGTACTCTAATCAATGAATCTTCTATCCTTACTATAAACTAAAACATGTGCCTTCTCCTAACCGTATGAGATTGATTTCTGATATTCTACTTGTATACAGATTTCTTAAAATAAGAAAGTAAAGGCACTTTTTCTATACTACAAGGGAAAAGACAGGTATCAGACATAAAAGAGAAAAGTCTACACTCTACCTTCTCAAAGGTGCAATTCGCTTTAGTTCCTCAACTCCTGCCATGGCAGAGATTCTATCAGGAGCAAACTGACCATCAAAGCTGACATTAAGGAGATCAATCTCATCTGCCATAAGAGATTCAATAAAAGATTCACTGTGTAAAAGAGTCCACGGAAGGCATCCATAATACAATAATCCAACAGAACATCCAGCCTCTGTTATATCTTTTTCCGAATCTCTTTATAATAATAAAAAGAAATTAAACAAAGTAAAATTAACAAGTAAATGGAAGTTTGGTTGCCTATTTTGAAGAGTAAATAACAAAAAGTTAACAAACAATTATAGAAAAAACTCTGTATGTGAATTACTAGTTCAAGAAATTGAATAAAACTCCAAATCTCGATTTTCTGAGGCCATAAATTGGCAAGGGATAGAAACCAAGAACCTTTGCATAAGCAAATAAAGGGATTAGAAGGACAAAAAATATAAAAACATGCAATTCCATAATGGGTTCCAATATGCTAAGAATTGTTGTGGTAGAAAACGAGAAAGAAGTTCATAGAGTTATTCATTTAATCATACAATGAACATTAAGAGGAAAAGAGAAGGAAAAATGCAAACTGAACTTATGTAGCAACACTTACAGCTAGGATCTAAGCACTCATTTAGCAATGCAGCAAGTATCATAGAATCCAATCCCCCAGAGAAAAGCACTGCAACTGGAGCAAGTTCCCATCTCCTATCACAAGTAACTGCCTATGCACTCAAATCAAAGTAGTTATCAGAATTAAAACTAACATAACCTAAACTAAACAAATTAAAATTATTTAAGTCTGATGACACATTCCTTTTACTTTTGCTCCATGATAAGTCATAAAAAGAATATATGTATATCCCACTATATTTCAATCTGTCTGTTCCAATATTATATTATAAAACATCTGTTAATTCAATTTATAAAGATTGGGATTGGTCAAAAAATAAAATATAAAAACCAGCCTCAAACTCCAAAATCAAATATACAAGATTTATTCAGACATAAATCATGCCTTGTTTGAAATAACTTCTTCGAAATATTTCTTCATCTAAATAAAGAAAAGACATATTTTTCAACAGATTCACAAAATTATTTTCCCCAATCTTTAGAGAAAAAGCAACTAAATGACTGACCTGGAATATTGTATGCAGAGAAGTGCGCCGCATCACAGATTTTCTCAAAGCATTAAGCACATTCTGCACTGCCACCGAAACTGAAGCTTGAATATGCCCTAGTCGCCAAAACAAAAGACCAAATTTACAGATCCATACAACAATGAAACCTACAATTTCAAATTATCATATTATCTCATATAGTGAAAATGCAAGTATGCCAAACAATATCGCTAATAGAAATATGAAATTTTCACATGCCACTTTTTAACGCACCACGATACCTGTTTCAGATGGCATTATACCTGAACAAGTTGAATGCACATTATTACTCTCGCCATGAGGCTGACAAAGAGAAAGATGTAGTTCTTCAGATTTAGGTTCAACCAAAATTCTCTCCCAATTGATCAGATCCTTTAACATGGCACTAGACCATTCATGTTTTTTTATTTCACCAACAAAACATCCACCCAGGACATCCACTGACAAACTGTATATTCCACAAGGAAGCTCTTCCCAGAAGTTGACCTTGCTACTTCTATTTTCAGCTTCAAGATCTGCTGCAGATAATGCATTTATCAAAAAAACTAATCGAGAAAGTAAACCATTTAAATGATAATAACAATAGTATCAGACTTTGACAAGAAAATTCCTCACATATTTATTTAATCACTTTTACACAACATTTTTTATTTTCAGATTCATTCTCCAGCAATGCAGTCTGCCTATAATTACCACATCAACAAATTCTATTTAAAACCCAATAAAGGAATAAAATTGATTTACATGAAAATAACGAGCAACGCTCTACCAGCATTCTATACCCGAAATTTGCTCAAAACAAGATAAAGGTGACACAGAAGATAGCAAAAACCGAGGATCTTCCATGGTTGGCCAATGAACAAGCAAGCTCCGCCTACCAAACGCATCTCGACCAAACCACAAGGTTCTTGAACTATTCTGTACAAGACAAATAATTAACAACCTAACAAACAAGTTTGCCAGAAATGAAAACAGATTCTGTACAAATCAAAATCACAATAAAAGGAAACTTACCACTCAAATTACCTGCCAGTAGATTAGAGCCCACGGACCCATAATTGCCGAAAGAACATCTACAACAGAACTTTTCTCATTTCCTTTGCAGTGACAAGCTATTCCATTCCTGTACGAGTTGCAAGGGCAGTACTGTGCCAAAGCATACATAAGAACTTGGGCATCATTCTCATCACTACCCACACCAATCCCCCCAAATATTTCACCTTCCAAATACAACAATAATTATCCTAATTAATTTTAAGCAAATGTAGCATAAAATACTAGAAACTAGTGAAAATCAATAATTTTTACCATTATAAACAAGAAGATTGGTAGAAGCGTCTGTCAAGGGCTGAATAACAGGAGTGAGCCCTCTAAGTTGTAGAGTGGCGCCGATGAAAAACAGTTGAGCTTCATGGTTGACACAGGGGGAGAAGGAATCCTCAGATGATAATAGTTCATGATCGTTTGATTGAAGTACTACCTTTTTGCAACCCAAGCTGTCGGGACCTCTCCTACTTAGGGCAGCATTCAAATCATCTACAGAAAACACCAGCTGCTGCTGCTCATGCTGCACCATCAAAGTCGAAACAAATGAAATTAAAGTCCTTCAATAACATTATTTGAACAGATTGAATCAACTTACAGGTTGAGATGTGGAATCCACAGAGACTGATGATGAATCTATTCGAACACCAGTGAGAATTAAAGCGATCCCACACATTTTTCCCTCTCAACTACTCGAAACTGTGTCTCTCTAGTACTTTTGGAAGGTTGGCAGCGGAACCTTAATTTATGAGATAAAGTCTCGTAAAACAATGGTCAAACAATTGGCTTCCGTAGCATAGTGGTAGTGCGTTCGCTTCGTAAGCGAAAGGTCGCGAGTTCGATCCTCGCCGGGAGCTGGCTATAATTTCGTTTTCCTATCTTGTTAACACGTGTCCAATGACAAGTTGGGACAAAAATTTTCCATTTTATGCCAATAACAATTTGTTTTGGATAAATTTCAATTTCATCCTTACGGTTGAGAAAAACTTTACTCTTTTTAATGCAAATCGGTTCGTAGCTTCCACATTTTAAAGTTTAAAAAAAAAATTAGCAATTAGTTCCTTTCGCTGGATTTTTAATAGTCAACAGAAGATGTAATATCCATTTTGTCCTTATCATTTTTCAATGATCTTAAAATTATCATTTAACCATCAAACCATTTAAAATTTAACAATTTAACCTTCATCATAACCCAACAAGCACACGATAGATAGCAAATAACTTTGTAATTATAAAAATATATAATCTACAACCAATTAAAATGCAATGCATTATCAAATTATAATTCAAATATGTGATTATTAATTAAATTAAAAATAATTAAAACAAATGTAAACAAATCTACAAAATTAAAATGAAATAAAAAGTGAATTTATAAGAATGTGACTCACAATAGTGTATATTACCGTGAATTACAACAGTGTACATTTCTATGACTTACGATAGTGAACCTACGAATCTATAGGTCTGTTTTTTTAATAGGAGTTTTATGCTCCTCACTAGAGTATGAAAAATGAGAAGGAGGATTTATTATGGATTCTATATATTTTGTCACAATTCTATAAGAAATGTATATGAGTAGAGTAAGATTTATTATGGATTTTATATTTTTAATCATCATTCTGTAAGAAATCTACAGGAGTAGAGTAAGATTTATTATGGATATTTTAATTCACAAATTTCACTTTAAAATCCATAAAAATTATCAAATTCAATTACTTAAGCAATTTATGTAAAGTCAATGTCTCTTTAAATAAACTTATGAGAGATGTATTCAATCTATAATTTATTAAAATTTAATGAATTTTTTTTTTGTCTAAATGATGGATTTTATGAATTCACAGATTCTATAAACTCCTTATATATTTTGTTAAAATTCTTTATAAAAGCCAATAAAATATTTGGAAGAAAAACAAGATTTATTATAGACTTTTATATTCATAAATTTCACTTTAAAACCATCAAATTCCATCACTAAACTAGTCAAACGGGTAAAGTCATTGACTTTTTTAATACAATCAAATCTGAGTGGATTTCATATAAATCTAAATTGATTTCCAATAGAATCCATATATTCTGTTAATACAACTAGATATATTTTGTTAACTTTTTAAATACAATTAATCTTAATGGATTCCATATAAATCTATATATTTTGTTATAATTCTTTATGAAAATCAACAAGATCTTTGAGAGACAAGCTAGATTTATTATAGATGATTATATTCATAAATTTCACTTTTAAACCATCAAATTCCATCATTTAACTAATAAAATTTGTAAAGTCAATGATTTTTTAATACAATTAGATCTTAATAGATTTCATATAAATTTAAATTAAATGTATCTAAATTTCATATAAATTTGAATTGAATACACATCATTTTAATAAAATTCATACAAACGAGGTTGGACAATATAGCATTCAGTTTGATTCCTATTGGAGCCAGACCAAACCCTTTTTTTTGTCTTTTTTTTTTTAACGGTTTCAACATTAAAAGTTGAATATGCAAAAATTGAGGAAGAAATATGTTTCGGTTTAGTTCTGAGTCAGTTTGCTCCTCCTCGGTTATCGGTCATGGGCTTATTAAACGGCAAATAGAGGTGAACTGATGAAGAAGAACAGGTGAACACGTGTCTGCATTAAAAAGTCAAACAAGAAAACAACAAAATATATAGTAAAACTAATGCAGTAATGCTCTCGTGGCTTGAAAAAAAAAAAAAAAAATGTTGACTATTAAAAAAAAAAAAGCACCACGAAAAATAAAAGATTTTTAAAGGCTTCTGTTGTTTGACAAGTTCTTGAGAGCAACTCGAGTGTTTACTCAAAATCCCGCTATACGCAATCTGGTACCACCTTCACCAATCACATCCTCTTCACAGAGCTTATAAGCGGCGGGCTCAAGCTCTCTCAAAGTGTACCAGCGGCCCCACCCGAGCTGCCAGACCTGACACTATCCACCAACCTTCGTTACTACCCTTGTTAACTCCAGGGCCTTCGCTTTACCGAAATCTATAATTATCAATTAGATTATATTCCTTTACTTGTTAATTATATTTAACATACTAGTATTTTATGTTATTAAGTTTATGGTTTTTTAGTTATAGCTACCAAACAAGTTTTTCGCTTTTTATTTTTAAAATATTATTTAATAGTGTTTTTAAAATTTAAAGACAAAGTAAACAACTTAGTTATTATTTTATTTTTATTTTTTTTTGAAAACCATAAATCACTCTTATCAATTTGAAATTTAATCATCCAATGTGTCTTTGTCACAACGACGGTAGCACTATCAAAGACTACTATTGATCTTTGGTTGGAGAGACACCATAATCACATTTGTGGTTGTACCTTTCTCTAACTATGTAGGTCTCTTTCCACTTTATATGGGTTATTCTCTCATCTATATATGGATTACTCTTTTTAATATGGAAGTCGTTTTTCAAATTTTGATTTCATTTTAGTCCTAGTTATTTTTTAAATCAGTTTCAGTTTCGGTGATGTAGGTTAATATAACAAAGAAAAAATTAATAATAACCAGCATTCCGCTTTAACAACCGTCACAATCGTCATCACATCATCACAACACGAACGCAATCGCAGCCGTCAATCCCATGAGCCCCACAAAATCAAAAAACAGCGGGCCCACTTATAGAATAATGGGATAGGTTTTCGCCAACGCGCAAGGCAGCGGTGTTGTTGTTAGTCGAGTGTGAATTCAACATCAAAAGGACGAGTCGAGACCACAACAAACCCTATAAATATCCTCACCTTACACAAACCTTTTTGCGACCACCTCTCTTGTGTCCACACCAGATTCTGCTTTCTCCATACCAGGTAGGTACTAGCTTTTCGTCTCGCGCTTTCCTCTCATTCAATATACATTGTAATTTTCGTTGATTTTGCTCTCTGATTCGCTTCTCATGTTTGATCTATGCGTATCGCTTTCGTTTTTATTTTCTTCTACTTGTTATAGTTTTGTTCGGTTCGACTGAAAGTTTTTTCCTTGTTTTTTACATACTGAGTCTGATTGCATGCAAGAATTTGAGGGTTTTTTTTTTTTTTTTTTTTTTGTGTGTGTCAAAATTTGAACTTTATTTGTAATTATATATGCTTGTGTACAATATTCAATCTATCTCTGAAAAAGATTGGTGAAATAGTTTGTGGATTTTGATTTGTTAGGGTATGTGTTTATGTTTTTAAAAAAGTGGGTTTGTGTTGATTTATGTGTGTTGTACATTATTGATGTGGAAAGATATGTTTAGGTTTTAACTTAGTGGAAAAGATTTAAATGTTCGGGTTTTGGTTGACCTAAGTCATTTGTTTAACCTAGAAGTTATTTGGTAACTTAATTATTTGATTTTGATTCTGTCTTTATGTTTTTTGGTTTTGATCACTTGATGGCTGTTTGTATGACTTGAAAGATTGTGCATTTTTTTGGGTTTCATTGATATTCTATGCCTGTTTGTTTGAGGTGTAAGAATGTGCATTTATTTGACTATGATTGCTTTTGAGTCCTTAAAAGAAGCACCATCTTTCTTTTGTCGTTTGGCATTGTCTTTGTTGATTTGCATTGTTTGGGTGTTTTTGTGATTATTTTTGGATATTTTGCATGTGCAGGGATGGCATCGCAGGCAGATTCTTCTGCCATTAGCCCACAAATAGTTGGGAATGCCTTTGTGAAGCAGTATTATGAAATTCTTCATCAATCTCCCGAGATGGTTCATAAATTTTATGATGAAACAAGCATGCTGAGCCGGCCAGATTCATCTGGCACTATGACATTGGTGACAACCATGAACGTAAGTTGTGTATAACATGTATATACGTGTGTGTGTGTGTGTGTACTTTCTCGGAACCTATTCTCTTTTGGATTAGTTGATGAATGATGAATGATAACAATTACAAGTTTTCTGGTTTCACGATATAGTTTCACATTCATAAGTCAATGAATTGTTATTTATTTTTCTTTTATTGGAGCAGGGCATTAATGACCAGATCCTCTCTATGGATTATCAGAAGTTTAAAGTTGAGATTTTTCATGTTGATGCTCAAGTTTCCTGTAATGGTGGCGTAATTGTTTTAGTGACTGGTTGTTTGATTGGAAAGGAAAATCTGACGAAGCAATTTACGCAGACATTCTTTTTAGCTCCACAAGATAAAGGATACTTTGTCTTAAATGACGTTTTCAGATACATGGATGAAATGGATGAAAAAGTAAAATCTGTTGGTGCAGCAGATGATACTAATAATGCAAGTGCTCCTACAGCTCCTTTGATACCAGATCCTGGTAGATTTTGTTTCCTGTTGTGGGGATGTTATAATTTAATTTTTATCAAATCTCACGTGTTTTCTTGTGGGGTTTTTTCTGTTATTGGCATGATTTGAAATTATCTTACCAATCTATTGTGATTTTAGTGCCAACTCAAGTTGCCAATCACCATACACTGAATCACAAAACCTTGGTGAAGGAGGATGCTGATAGCTGCAAAGAAACTAGTCAGCTGGTGGACAATGGAAAGACTTCAATCTCTGAGAAAAGGGTTGATACTGACCCTTCAGCTATGTCAGTGCAGGCTGATGCTCATCCAGTCAAGCAAACAGCTGTTTCTAAAACACAGGAGGAAGCTCCCAAAAAGTCTTTTGCATCAATAGTGAGTCATGTCTATAGGTGTCTTACAAGGATTATGATGATTGAATATTGCTAACGTAATTATATTTTTTTATTTTTTATATTTCAGGTACATGATTTGAATAAGAGTAATGCTCCATTTAATGTCATAATGAGATCTCGTCCTGTTAAACCTGTGGAACGTGTACGTACAACTGCAGCCGCTGAAGTATCTGCTCCTAGTGGCAACCAATCCATGGAGAGGAACAATGATCCTGCAGGTTTTAATTTCAATTCTTGAGCATCAATATAGATTGATAGTTTGTTTGGTTGGAAGCGATATCTTTTCCAGCTTTTGCTTAGCTGCAGCTTGGTTTATGTTTTCATTTTTGCTCATTGCAGTTAAGGGTCACTCCATATTTATCGGCAACTTGCCTGAGAGTGCAACAGTTGGACAGCTGAAAGAGGTTTTTGAGCAATTTGGGCCCATTAAACCAGATGGTATTCAAGTTAGAAGTCAAAAGGTATGACTTTCATATATATAGTTTCGTGCTATTCAATTTTCTTGATACCATACGTACATGTTGGGAAACTTTTTACAGCAAACTGGAAACTGTTTTGGCTTTGTGGAATTTGAATCGGCCAGTGCAGTGCAAAGTGTGTTTCAGGTGTGGCTTTCATCTTCTGTCGGTTGAATCATATATTCTGTTGATTCGATATTTAAACCATCAATAGGTTAGCAATCCCCCCATGTCACAAACCCCACCCTTTTAGCTCACCTTAATTTTGTTGCTGATAACCTTAGTTGGATACCAGCTCTTCCATTTGTAACTTTTTTCTGTTGCATGCAGCTGTGTTGTCTTTCAAATTAAATATAGATTGTGGTCTTAGTTCTGTTAGCTCCTACAATGATCTTTGTAAGTTACTTGTGGTTTAACTAAAATTTGGAAATGCATTGGATATTGACATAGCGGGTAAGAAATGTGTAGATAATAAGAATTTTGGAAAACCCTGAAAAATGTACACAGATTGCTTGTGCCTCTTGTTTCATTTGTTCCACCCTTCCAAATTTTTTCTTCTTTATTTCTCTTGAGAATGTATTGTGTTATCGTTCCCTTCCAAATTATAAATGTAGTGTCAAAGATAAAATGCTATATTAGTGATATGTGCGTAATAAATTTTGCTTTTTGCTTTAAGAAATTCATTTCTATTAAAGAATGTTTCAATCCAACAATGATCATGTGGTTGGTAATTTGGAAATGAAACCCTCAATTATACTGCATCTAATACTTGTCTGCATCAGGCTGCTCCAATCATAGTTGGTAATCGAAAAGTTTCTATTGAAGAAAAGCGAGGTTAGTGGAACATTCCTTTTTTCTTCTTTCTCATCCTGTATATTTACTTTTATTGTATTAGGTCTCAGGAATTTTGGCACACCTTCTTGATGATCATAATTTTCTATTGATTCGACTATATGATTGTAGGTCATACTGGTGTTGGTAGATTTCCACCAAGTCAAGGTGGTTATAGAGACATTTTCAGGGGCCGTGGGGACTTTAATGGAGGCCGTGGGAACTTTAATGAAGGTCGTGGCTATAGGCGAAATGAGTACGAAAAGCGGGGTGAGTTTTCAGCTAGAGGTTGGACTGGTAGCGGACGCAGTGGAGATACCAACCATGGTCAACAAAGTGGAGGAGCTCCTCGTCAAGGCAGGATGAAGTAGTAAATTAGATTGCCTGTTTCTTATGGAATTCTGTCATTCACAGTGTTCCTTTTACATCATATAGTGAAGTTAGAGCAGGCATAGAAAACAGATAGAGCAGCAGTTTTTTATTTGGATTTTGATATTGATTTTTAATTGATAAAACTTTATTCTTTTTATTTAGTGTTTTTTTTTTTTTTTGGTTAAGTTGTAATTGGAAGAATAAATATTAACTTCTTTGTTTCTATATTTGTTTTTTTTCGCTTTTCTTTTGAAATTTGTGATCTGAAATTGTATATGAGATTCTTTTTTTTTTTTTTGTACACAGAAATTGTATATAACATATTAAAATGTTAAGTAATTGCAAAATAATTAGTATGGATTCGAACACTCCTTTTTAGATCAGGTAGCTGTACACCTTGTCTATCTCTCATCCATGCTCGTGGAGGGATTTAAAGTGAGTGTATTTAATCTAGACTTTTTATAGACCTTTTTAAGTGAATAATTTTATAGTTTATGAATTTTTATTGATTTTTATAGATTTTACACAGTTATGAATGGTTTTTACAGACTTTTATAAAATTTATTTTAAAAGATTTTTGATAAACATAAATATGCTTTCATTGATTTTTATAGAATTTCAATTTAAATGACTTTTTGGAATTTCATTGCTTTTCTATAGACTTTAAAAAAATTATAAAAATCTTTAATATATGAACTTTTGTTGATTATTAAAATATAACATACATTTCATAAATTATATTTTTCATTTTGATAAAAAAATTTCTTAAAAAAAATAACATCATTGATGTCTATGAAACTTGATGAAGGTATTCATTCTTTTAAATTTGAGAAAAAAAAAAAACCATAATGAAAAATATTTCCATTAGTAGTATTATTAGATTGTATATGCAACATGTCAAATAATTTTTATTTTTTGTTTTTTTTAAAAAAAAGAAAGTTGTAAGAGATAATTAATGCGTACAAACAAAAAAACTCAAAAGAGATATATAACATTATGTTAATTACAATTTATAAAAATAAAGAATATTTATAAGAAGTAAAATATATCTACAATGACTATCACTAGTATTGGAGAAGTTTAAATATGAGAGAGAGAGAGAGAGAGAGAGAGAGAGAGAGAGAGTGTATGAGAGCTTTATTCCTTCCACTGAAAATCTACAAAAATCTTTGAGAGGAATGGAAGAATAATTGAGAAATTTCTTTATACATAATGTCAACAAAAGCCATTAAAAGTTATTGATATTTTTAAAATATAAAAAGATTATTTTATCTCTTGAAGTGTTAATATTTCCGTCAAGTTTTCATTAAATAATGATATTGTAATAATTTTATATTGAAATGATGGTCAATGGTTTAACTTTACAGAAATCAACTGACAGTAGGGTTGTTTCTGTAATTATAATTAAAATTCCTTCCCATTTAGCTGCAATTACACATAAACTTGAATATGTTTATGTAATTTGTTTTTATAATTATGACTTATCTAATGAAATGGTGTGAACATATAAAGGGGTGTATAAATAGTATTAGAGGGGCGGAAATATCACACTCAGATTTGAATCATGTCCGATTTCAATAGTTCTCTAGCCTATTAGCATGTGGGTTGGAAAATCACTGGCCCCATTAATATGTGGATAGGACAATCACTGGCCCAACAGGGTTCATCATTATTCTGTAAAACAATCTAGTTGGTATGTCATAACACACAAAAATCTGGTGACTGACTGATTGTACGGCACGTGGAAAAACTAGAAAAGAGACATATTCGGTGAAGTGAAACATCAACCACCAGTCCACTAAGCATTCATTAGGAACTCAGAAAGGAAGATAAGATCATGTCGTTTTTTGTTTTTAATATCCAATCATGTAATAGCCAACTTACAAAATGTACGCAGACAAATACGCAACAACCAGATAGTGTGGTGAAGAAATGTTTTGAGATGTGTGCGAGCGCTTGTGTCCAAACCCAAAAAATGGAATTGCACCACCACCCGAGTCATAAATGGTAGTCCATCAATAATGCATGGAATTGTGAAGGACGAGGGGACTGAGCAATTTTCAATATGTACGTATTCTTATATCGTTATCATTAAAATCATATCACGTTATATAAAAATCACATATAATTAGATGTAATAGATATCTACATCATTTTTATCGAAATCAATATTATATATGATGTAAAGCTTTTGTATGATTAAATACTAATACCATATAACATGATATTATTGAAACTGGGAATCACATTTAACTACTTTTATGCAAGAGGGAGGTGGGGTTAGGGGTGTGGTTGCGGTGGTGGCTGCGACCTAAGGGAGCAGCAAATGGCCAATGGGTTAAAGAAAACCAAACGAGTTAGATATACGTCTTTATGCTTTTAACCAACCAACACGTGGCAAGAAGGTTGTGTTGGAGAATCTTTCAAGGGCAACCCCCATGTCTTTATCAGATACGTGTCCCAGCAAATCATCCTCCCAAGATTTCCCTCTCCGTCTCTATTTTTTTTATGTTCCTCGTCCGAGTAGCATTTTGTGTGACAGTACAACACATTGCCATCCAACTCTACCAATAATAATAATATCAATTCATCATTGTCATCACCCACACACACACCCCTCCTTGCCGCTCCATTTGTGGTCCCTTGTAAGTTTTTCTCTCTCATTTGTGTGTGTCTAAAACTCATAAGCCTCTCCCCTCCGATTTTGTCATTGCCCAACTTGTCCAAAAAAAACCAATCATTCTCCCCCTTTATTCTTTTCTCATTCTTCACACAACCCTCCCTTCACCACCGTTGATAATGAGTGCCGAGTGATGACTCATCTACTTTGTTTTCATATTCACACCTCATCGTGTCTTTTTTACTGCCTTTATGTGCGATTCAGTCGCATTCGTAGCAATCGTTTTCGTGTCAAACGATAGATAGTTGTCGATAAGGGTTGATTCATTGTTGTTTTATAATGATTGTTTATTGTCATTAATGTAATACTATCTTATAATCTTAAAAGTTAATTATTTATTTACAGATGCGACAGTAAGTACTTGGTTGGTAAATCTACAACTTTAATCTTGCACATAAAAAGCCTGAACATTTGTAATAAGTGAGTTTTCTAAACTATGTCTCATACGTATGACCACATTTTATTAGATATTATAATCTCATCACATTTTGTTAGATTGTCATAAACTCAATCATAAAAGAGAATCAACTTAACATGATGAAATATGATCAAAATGCATGGGACCATATGTAAAGGGCTTAGGCGTGCCAAGTTGTACCACGCAGATGGTGCACCCCATGCACTCAATAAACATGACTTTAGCAAAGAGACATGTCCTATGGCGGATGGACACAACAGCCATAAGAGAGTCTATATAAAGACTAAGGTCAGGCCATTTGTAAATTACTCGAAGCGAGACTCTTGGAGACCCAAGTGACCCAGTGAATCAAGAAAACAGTCGGAGAATAAATACAAAACTATGTCGGTTCTCTCAAATAAAAGCCGGATAACTTATATATTGAGAGTCTAGGGCGGTTGGTGACCTGATAGAAAGGCGCACCCCATTTGTCCATAAAAAAGACAAGTTTAATCCTTATTCGGTTTATATCATGTGTGACAATTTTTATATATATTTATGGATAATTCTCTTTTAATATGAAAAGTAGATTTTTGGACCGTTTACTCATCATACCCTGTTAATAGATTATGATAAATGCTTAGATTTAATGTTCGAAGACGTATATGTATAAAAAATTGAAAATAAAAACAGAAGCTTACGTATTGAGAGACGTGTGTGGCGGCCATTACATACGACCAACAACCAAAAAGCATTGTTACAATTTTTTCCACACAATTTCCAACAAAACATGTTTATTGTGTGATCCCCAATCCTAATCAATTTTATAGACAAACGTAAATAGAATTAGAGTTAAGTCGTCTTTTAGAACTGAGATTTACAGATAAATGTAGAAATAATAACATTATGTATACTTGTACTTTTTGAAAATTATATTAGCTTTTAAGAAAGTAACTTAAGGTTTGGTGAGTTTATTTTTTAATTTTTTTTTTAGGTACCGGAATGAACTCAAAAGATAACTGGTATTAGACTGATAAGACCTTAATGGCATAGCCTGAATCATCAGTTTTCATACGACTGGAAGCTATCTATACCAAGATGGGAGACAACTCATATATATAAGAGAAAATCTCACATTTATTACGTGAGATGGGGTGTCAAAATTTGGTTTTGAAACTAAGACCGTCTGTATGCTTCCACTGCACCACAAGACAATTAAGGTTTGGCGAGTTCTGTTTTGAAAAATATAGCAAGTTTAGTTTCCAAAAGTAAAAGTCGACAAACTTTGCATTTATGTGTTAAATGTAATTAATATGGATGTAGATGGTTTATGAATACTGGTCCTCATCTAGATCCATTAACAAATTTAATATTCATAAATAGGAGGCTAGTTAAACTTTTATGATAATGAATTCCCCTCCCCCCCTCCCCCGGACCTTTTTTTTTTCTTAAAAAAAAAACTGCTATTAATTACATTTTTCTCATGTGCAGAATGACAATTGAATATTTTTTATCTGATAGGAATAACTGATAGACTGAATCAATGTATAAGTTTGTAATAATGCTTGATATTCAAGTTTGTAAAGGCTATTTACAGTTTTATGAAAAGCTGATAATTGCATTTTTCTCATGTGGAAAATGATAATTTTATATTGTTTATGAGATAGGAAGGCAGATAAAACATAGATGGATATTATTATTTCAATTTGGATATTCTTTTAAATCTGTTCCTCTTATGGTAATGGGAATGATTACAAAATTAGAATATTCATTCTCAATCTGCTCCATTGCCGCCTCTAGCCATATCAAATAATCTTTTATAGTAATATTATGATCAAACATTGACAGATATTAAATATGAGATTTTCTCATTACAATCTATTTTTTCCTTTTGACCTTTTTTTCTTTAATAATATATTCTTAAAAGTGAAAAAATGTTCAGCGCACTTAATTTTGTTCCAATATTTATTATCCTTCTTGTATCTTTAATCTAGTGATTGGAGACTGTTCCCCACATTTGGGATCATTGAGCTAGTTGCAATTTATTTTCTTTCTCATTAATTTATATATATATATATTAAACTTCCAGTTGTTTGACACTTTTATTCTAAAAACATTTTAATTTAAAGAAAATAATTAATTGAACTTTTGAAAACATTCCATCTTATTTTAATATGTCCATTATTAATTTAATTTTTTTTTTCCCTTGGAAAAGAATTTTGATGAAAATTTTAATAATTTCAGTCTAATATATTCATAAATCAATGAATTCAATTCAGCAAGAGAAATTATTATTAAACCATATCTAATAAAATTTCCACATAATATATAATCTAAAATTTTTAATATTCAACAAATTAAAAAAAGTAAGTTTAAAACTATTGAAAAATTATTTCTTTATTATTATTTAAATCTTATTACAAATAATTCTCCATCACTTCAAAATTTGCTTTTAATCCTATATTACTTTCTATAGCTTTGAAAATAAAGAAATCTTTAAATATCGAGGACAAACAAATAAAATGAGATATTGTAGGGTTTGGTAATTATAAAAGAGTAAAAGAAAAATATTGGATTTAAAAAAATTAGTTTATAGTTTCTATGGAATTTCATTTATCAAATTACATCACTTATAATATAAGAAAGTACTTTAACATGATTTTTCTTTTTCTTTCAGTTGAAATTTGTTGTATCCTGTATGGTGCAATTGTCTTGATTTAAATCACCGGATGTAATTATCCAAATCGTTGTCAAAATCATCTGGATAATCGTCATGTCGCGACCATTTGAAAAAAAAAAGGAAAGATGATAATGATAGGATGAAAAAAAAAATATATATATATACATATATATATATTTTTTCATCCTAAAGAATAAAAAAAGTGGTCACATGATTGTGGAGTTAGAGAGGTACAAGTGAAGTATACAAGACAAACGAATGGTCTGTCCGGCAAATGGCAGCCTCCCATCTGATTTTTTAGTAAATATTATAAGAACAATATTAGGCTTTTAATATTTAAAAAAAAATTAATTTTAATTTTTTTTATTAAAATTTATAAATTATTACTATTATATTAATTATTATATTATTTTATAATTTATTTGATATTAATATTTTTTAACATATTATTTTAATAATAAAAATTTAAAAGCTTAATATTATTCGTATTATAAAAAATTAAGAGTTTATGAAAATATTAACTTTATTGTATAAATGTTAAAAAAAAAAAATACCCAAGCAATCTCATTTTTTTTTTCATTTTAGTTGTTCCAATAAAAAAATTAAATATTAAGATGTACCCTAAAATATATATTAAATTTTTAAAAAATAAATAAATATTACATTTGATTTTTAAAACATATCAATATACTAAAAGAATTAATATAAATTATTTAATTAAATTTTCGATTATTAACATGTGTTTTATTGATAACCATTACTACCATGGTTGAACGTGGTTTTTTTTTTTTATTAGCAGAAAATACTTATTCGGTTGGTTAATGATCGAATTCTAGTTTTTTTTTTGAGTTATAATCAAATTCGAGTTAATTCATCCTAGATGGTATTAAAAAAAGCTTTCCATAAAAAAATAAGAAAATAAATAAATGGGAAGACTAACGATGTAGCGAGCGAGTGGGGTACTCTCACCCACTTCGCCACGTATACGCCGGACAACTTTTCGACACGTGGCGCGTAATCTGGACCAAGCCCTTGATGTCCACTCTTTCTTTATCGAAAAAAGTGTTAAGTTGTGACATGGCATCAAGTCGATCTTGTTTTGTTTTTGGTTTGTTTGGGACCACCTGCGTGCGTGCGTGCGTCACGCTCTCTCTCTCTCTCTTTCCTCTGCGCCGATTTTTATGTTATCTTATTCCTCGTTGACTTGTTTTGTGGCTCCGTTCAAGCCTGGTCAATCTTTCTAGACCTACCAGTATTGTCAAGTTGAGCACGTGACCATGTGATTGATTAATCTGTTATCATTCATATACTTTGTTACATCAACGGCTGTCATCTCGCCAGCACCTCGCCAGTCTATACTGTGTCAACGTTGAGTTCATAGATTCTCGCAAAAAAAAACAAAAAATAAAACATTGAGTTCACAGATTTCAAAATCATTCCTCCAGTCAAAAGTTAATTTAAACATGGCTTTTTTTTATTAAATATGTAATTATGGTGTCTTAAAGTCCTTAATTATATGTTTCACAAAAAAGAAAGTCCTTAATTATATTAATAGTATTTTGGGAGTGTCTGTCAATGTCAATTATTATAGTAAATTATACCTTGACTACAAAAAAGAGTAACCTTCTTGATCTCGATAGGTTAGTTTGTTCCATTTGATTTTAATTTAAATAAAAAAAAAATGGCAGATTAACCGTGCCGTTTTTTCAAAATATGAAGTAAAATGGCATGCAGTGACGCATTTGAAACTTTAATAGTTATCTTGGAACTTCTTCAATATTTTCATGGACTGTGATTTGAAAAAAATTTATTATATTATCAATATCAAGAGATTTACATTCTATATGACATAAATATCATTTGATAGATAATCAAATTGAAAAATTATTTTATAATACTTTAATATATTTCTATTTAATATCTTCATGTATTTCAATTTAATGTTTCCATGTTTTGTATTTAATGTTTCCTTGTTTTCAGACTTTTTAATTATATTTCAAAATTTAAATTAAACAGTTATTGATTTACTGACATGACTGTCTAACGCACTCTTTAAAAATAGATAGTTATATTGATAATGTTTATTTTATTTATTGACAACTCAGCTTGATTTTATTAACTGATAACTACATTGAAAAAGTTTATTTTAATTCAATGTTTATTCATCCTATGTGATATATAATTTTTTCAGAATTTATGAGCATTAGAGGTACTTTTATTTATTTTGTGAGTAGTGAAAATAAAATAAAATAAATTTTACAAAATCACTAAAATCGATGTTAAAACTCTCATAATATTTTCTAATTGAATTTATGGGTGGCTTGCATGTGTATTAATAATGATGTATTTACCAATCAGATTAGAAAATGAGAATATGTATGATTGTACGTGTTTATTTATTTTAAATTAATTAGTAATGAAAATAAAAAATATAGGTCTTACATAAATTTTGGGTTAACCTATTTAAAAAAAGGCAAAATTGAAACTAAAAAAAGTAAGAAAAACTTATTTTATATTTATCAATGGTGTAGCAAATAACATTCAATTATTAGTGAAAAACCATTATTATTATTCAAAAATAGTTTAATAAGCATAATATTATTGTAATAAAAATAAATATTTCTTGATAAAAATATATATAATTTTCTTTAAAAAATACTAAAAGAATACATATTTTTAATCAAAAGTATTTTTATAATTTTAAAACAATAAATTTCAATTCCAAGTTCTCGTAAGCACTCTAAAAGAAATATTGTTGATTTCGATTTTGATTTCTATATCTGAAGTAAACAATTTATTTTGATTTCGATATATTAATCTGATTTCAAACCAATATGATTTCATATCATTCCGATTACATATAAATAAATGCACCAAAGATGCTTTGAGGGGATCCAATCAAAATTTTAAAATTTATGATATTTATCTAAAAAAATAATACTATATTTTTTCTTAACTTATGCTATTAAAATATAAGTTAAAAGAGGATTTATATAAGATTTTTTTTTTTTTTTTTTAAATATAGGAGTTTGTATGGCTATTTTGATTTAAGTTTACATTAATACAAATCACCACAATTTAACATTTTCCATAATAAGTTAAAATGGCTTTAAAAGGAAATTTTCAATACGTCAATTATTCATGTAATAAAATATGACTATTGAAGAGAGTGCATTATTCAAATGTACTATTTTTTTTTCCCTTTTAACATATGCTTTAGTTTTTACATAGAATCATAGAAATTCGAATAATAATCACTTATTGGCTTCAAAAAGATAGTAATTCAAAAGCAAAATATGTATATATATATATTTTTAAATCTGTAGTAACAAATAATTATTGATATTGGTAGTGTAACTCAGATTTACACAATTAAGATTTTAGAGAATTACAAAACCACAAAACACAAAATCAAGTAAACAATAAAAAAAAAACAAAAACTTTTACATAGTACAACAATTAATACGATCTTTAAATTCATTGATGATATCAACAATCAATTCGCCATCGGATGTTTACAACATTTAAATTTTGTTATTCTCATTGTTTTGTTAAAAATTAAAAATAAAAAAAAAGAAGTTATTACTCTTAAACATAAAAAAATAGGAAACTATTGACCATGTATGTATAGTTGTAGCGCCACATCATTATTGAGAGTTTGCGATTTCATAATCCAACTTGCATGAATAGAAATCATATCCGAATATCCATTCTTCCTGAAGTCTTGAATAAAGAGTGATGGTTGAATAATAATTAAAGAAAAATCCAATAAGCAAGTGAAACTGTGAAAGATGCCTGTTAGTGACATGAGTTGGAAGACAACTCATTGCTCAGAGTCTCAGACACACCAACCCAAAACCAACGCCGCTTCTCTCAATTCTCCCCCAACCCTTGACGTCCACGTGTCGCTCTCCCGGAAGCCTAAGTTACCGACACGTGTCTCCTCTCCATTCTTCAACGGAACCGCGACACGTGTATAGACCGAACCCCAACTTGTTAAAATGCGCCAAAAATGGACAGGGACAGTGAAAAGCAAAAATAAATTAAAAAAACAATAAAAAAAAGCTGTGTCAGTCATCACCACGTGTCGCTCTGACGCCTGTCATGATCGCCACTTGGCTCGTCCCAGGTACTTTTCCTTGTCAATCGCCAAGGGCATTTGCGTCACACCATAAATATATAATCTTCTCCTCAACAACACCTCAAGCTCTCTCCCTCTCCCTCTCTCTGTCTCTCTCTTTCTCTGTTTTTGTTTTCTTGATTTTATTTCATTTCTTGTTTTCTTATTTTCTTGATTTCAGTTTCTTTCTCCAAAAGACTGAATCTTTCACTCTCTTTTCTTGCTTTCTTAATTCTTTTTATCTGCTTATTTATCTATCATGTTTTTTTCCAAGTTTTTCAAATTTTTATGATTTTGTAAAATTAAAAAAAAAAATAACGTCTCTGTTTTACTTTGGTTTGCGAGTTGGGGTTTAATTATGATTTGTAACGCTGTCTTCAATCTGGGGTTTTGATTTTATATAATATATGAAGATAATTCGATTAAAATATATCAGATAACAGAGTTTTGGGAGATGGGTGTGTTGGAATCGGATCAAAGAGGAGTTGTTGGCTGTTGTCGTTGTTGTTGTTCTGTTATATAGCCAAAAACAGAGTGTACGTAGTGGTGTGTTATTTGTTTTTTGAAAGCAATGGGAGAAGCAAATGAGAAGAGGAACAGAAGTAGAGAAATGCATAACCTGTCGTTAGAGATAGAGAAGTACCCGAGAGATCTGTTGCAGAGGTTCATGTCAAAGAGTGAGACAGAGCAATCTCAAGATGAGACTACACCAACAACTCGGAGCGGTGAAAAGACAGAGGAGGAAATCGAGCTGAATCTTGGGTTGTCACTGGGTGGAAGATTTGGGGTTGACAAGAATGCCAAGAAGAAGTTACTACGATCTTCTTCTATAGCTGGCTCCATACCCATGTTCAGAGAGATTGATGTAGCAGCAACAGCAACAGCTAGAGGTGCTCCGGCTGCCACGTATCCTCCTCTTATAAGGACCTCCTCCTTGCCAACGGAGACGGAGGAGGAGTGGAGGAAGAGGAAGGAATTGCAGACTTTGAGAAGAATGGAAGCCAAGAGAAGGCGGAGTGAGAAGCAAAGGAACTCGAGTTCTAATGCTTCTAGTCAAAAAATGGAGTTGAGCTTGGAGGAAGATAAGCAGATTTCTGGGGCAGGACCACCTTTTGGGATGCCAAGCTGGGCTGCTGCAGCAAGGCAGGTCATATTTGGTGGTAGTACCGGAGGTGGTGGTGGTGGTGTTTTGCAGGGTCTGGTGCAACCTTGTTCACAAGGGTCTGTTGAGTCTCAAGGAGGTAGCTTAAGCTCTTCTGGGATGTCTGAATTGGAGAGTAAACCTCTTCAAGGTACTCAACATTTTTCTTCCTGTTTATTGATTTTTGTTTTCTTTCACTTTATTGTTGATTTGATTATTTAGTTTGTTTTGTTATAGTGGGAAATTGTGCTGGCTTCTTTTTGATGCACATTATTCCTTCAAATTTTTTTTTTTTTTTTGGTTATATTATTTGCAAGTAGCGAATTAGGTGCTTTAATTTGGTACATTCTAGGTGTTTAAAGATGGTATTATTTTAAAGAGGTGATAATGTAGCGCAATAAATAAATTGAGAGTGATTGACCTCAGAGATGAGAATTGAGAGTGAAATCATTTGTGTAATATGTATAAGAGCAACCTCTTATAGTGTGTATATAGTTTCCAATTCTGTATCCAAGCAAAATTTTCCTCTAATACACAGGTAGATAGCTTGGTGGATGCTTCTTTGCACTCTTACAATTGCATGCTTTCTCCATGTGTAGAAATAACGTTAGTCCCTATATGGTACTTAAATTTTACAAGCTTGATTAGTTTGGCAGCACAAGTTTTCTACATGAAGATTAAGAACGTAAAATGAATGGCATAGGGAAGTTGGTTCAATGTTATGAATATGTTTGTTATGGATCATAGTGTCTTGTTGCCAGAGAAGGGAGAGTTATTTGCCTGGAGAAAAATGTCCTAATTGATGTGAACTTGTCATTGATTTTTCCCACGTTCTTTTTGAGATTCAAAGCAGGATTTTTATAAGAGCATTAATTTGAAGATGGAAGAATAGCATTTCGTAATCTTGGACTTTGATCCATGGGCTGCGCTTAAAGTAGTAGACTGGAAGTGATAGCAAATAGGTATTGTTATGGCATATACATTGAATACATGTTGACCTCTAAAGAATCCCTGGTTATTTATAAATATGTACTACTTTGCAGTTACATATTGTTATGCAGGTGAGGTATGTATGCTGATAGTATATCTTGATAGACGATTAAACTGTGTGCTAAGGTTTAGAGGAAGTAAAATGGGTGCTTCTACGATTGACTCAGCTCCTGGAGACCTAGAGTGCATAGGTTATGCAAGTCTGATACCTGCACCCATTCCAACTTGTGTTGTGACTTGGGCGGCATGGCTGTTTGAGCTGAAAAGGTCATTCTTATTGTTAAATACCTTAGTAATTGGTTGTGGGTTTCTTCTCATTTATACAAGTATTTCTGGAGCTAGTATTCCTTCTGTTTAAGCTTTTTTAGCTTCCATTGACCATAGATTGGCGAAAGCATTTTCTTTCCTCTATTTTTGGAGCTAGAGTTTGGGGAGGTGCAATTGCAAAGCCTTTTTACTCACTGTTATTGACTGTGCTCATCTTGTTATTGCAATCCATATTGTCAAACCTTGGCTGCCTTATAAAACTGCAAAAAGATTTGTGCTTGGAGTTGTGATCTCACATTTGATAAATGTTGATTGAGAAATTTAAATGGATATTGCAAATTTAGCATCTTGCTTAATTTGTAGTCCTTACAGTTCCTTCACTAGACAATTGTAACTTCTTCATTTCATCTATATGTATCTTGGTATGGTGCATTAGCTGATGTACTCGATATGGCATTTGAAATTGGAAATCTTGTTAGTAATATAATATTTATGTTCTCAAGCATCGGAGGTTTTGATTCTTGTCATTGTCAACTGTGTGAGAACACTTACTTGTGAAACCTTACATATGTCCGTAGAACATGGTAAAGAATCTTTGTTCATTTCAAGATTCTTGCATGACTTTTGTGGATTTAAAACTGAATGAATAAAACAACTCACTGACAGGGTTATGGAGGAAGTTACTATGAATAGTTATCATGAGACGAATTTCACATGCCATGCCAATGACACAAATGGACAAGCTAGTTTTTGAATGACAAGTGGTGCAAATCTTCTGGAAGCTGGGTAATGTGATTACCTATTGCTTCGATTTTCATGAACAACCGGTTGGACGTAGAAGTAACTTAGTGTAGGTTGGGGGGAGAAGTGCGGGGGGTTCAGCGAATGAAACAGGTAGGCATCCTAGCGGAAAGTGTTGAGATACTATAGGGTGTCGACTAGGTGCAATAATTATTGCTAATCAAAACCATACTAAGCATATCCAAAAGGAGTGGAGGATGGATAAATTTGAATGTTAACAGTGGCTAAGATAATGACTCAGTTTTCTCAAAATCAATGTCAGAATAACATGGGGAGTGCAAGTAAAACTGGATCTAAGTGTCTGACATGGTTTTCTTAAGATAGCCTTTGGTTCCGAATTGGATGTCTTCATGTCGGCGTTTGTGGCAGTTGAGTGACAGACACTGATACCGACTGATACTGAAAACTAATTTGAAGAGGAATTTATGTTCAGTAATATCAGACTTGATTAATTGTTTCATTTGACAAGGACACAGCCCAGATAGTTAAAGGTAGATGGACTAAAGGTGCATGGGCATTGGGCAGGCTAGAACCAATATAATGTGCTTGATGAGAGGAGTTTAGATACAACATTTACTTGAATGTAGTGCAGCTATTCCAATTACTAATCTCTACTGGTTTCTCAATAAAATGATGTTTTTGATTCTATGTGAAATCTTAAATGTTGCAATTGAGCAACAGTCAGCAGGAAATGATTGAATTGAACTTGAGAGTATGTAGGCACCAAAGGTGAGTGAAAATGATAATAGTGCTTCATAAACAATGTCACCCTGATTCAAGGAAGGAGTTAGAAATTCATTCAAAAGAAATGCATATGTTAACTTTGATGAAATCATCAGTTTGTTTGTATTAACTTTTCCAAGCTATTTTTGTCTATTTGAAGATTCTTAGTTATCGTGTATGTGTAGAATCGCTGTTAGGTTGGGGACCAACTATAGTTAGCAGATATTACATGAATATTTTGATGCAGTGATCCATTTGATTCCTTCGAGTGAAGAACATTAATAATAAATGCTGATTTTATTTTCTTACATTCATATATCACAGGGTCGAGTGGTGGTGGAGAAGCTGTTAACAATTGGGCATTGCAAGATCGAAGCAGTCAAGAGGCTGCAGGTTCTTTGGGGACAAATACAAATGAAAATGCTAGCGGAACTTCCAAGTCAGAGGTGGAGAATCTAACCAAGAAACTTGATTCCAAAAGCAGTAGAGGAATTAATATGCTTGAAGACATGCCATGTGTTTTCACAAAAGGTGATGGCCCTAATGGAAGAAGAGTAGAAGGTATCCTGTATAAGTATGGCAAGGGAGAGGAAGTGAGGATAATGTGCGTATGTCACGGCAGTTTTCTCTCTCCGGCAGAGTTTGTCAAGCATGCTGGTGGTGGTGATGTTGACCACCCGCTTAGGCATATTGTAGTAAACCCTTCCGCTGCTCCATTTTCATGATTGTATCCAAGCTACTACCCCTTCAAAAGTGGGGAAATGTGAAATATGGAAAAAGCAGAGAGAGAGAATCCTTAGAATTAGTCTTTTCATTTTATTTTTTTCCAAGTTCTTGAAAAGGAACTTAATATATATAATAACTGTTTCTCATGTTTTAAGTCAGCTTTTCTAATGCATATTATTGAGGCTCTCTACTAATCTTGATTTCTTCTCACCTTTGTGTGTATCAAAACCTGTACGTGGCAGTGGCACTACCATGATCAAGTAAGTGGAAGCAAGATATGTTATTTCATACTTGAGATTAAAGCTATCAGTTTGAATTCCTTAGGTATCTTGGCCTACGAGTCAATGTAATGCCCGATCTGAAAGTTGCAATGAATGACAGAACTCTCGAGCTGATGAAAAGAGTCTTATGTGCTATATATATTGATCATCATTCATCAAGATGCTTTCAGTTCCTAATAGATTTTCAATCTAATCATCCTGATTCTGTATTTACATGAGTGATTTACGATATGAACGTATGTTAACAAAACTAGTGCACCTGTTGATCAAAAGACAAATTTACATCTCTACCATGATTAAAGCAGATCTACACGAGTTAACAACTAGAAAGAAGAATCACTAACTTCATGTGAGGAATGGTCTGAAGATTCTGCCGTTGGACAAAGTGAAGTTGCATATGTGCAACAAAAAGAACCATTTGTGAACCTGAAACTTGATTGAGTATGAAACTTCAATCAATCGGAGATGAATGCGTCAATGCTTGGTTTCGAGTACTTAAAGGATGCTTAGGGTGCTTTTTGAGCAGGCAGGAGTCAAGTTGATCTTCCTTTCTCAACAACAACTGCAACCACGGCAACAATGACGTAAATGGCAACATGAAGGGCAAGGTGAGCAGCAACGAAAATGGCAACATGAAGGGCAAGATGAGCAGCAACGAAAATGGCAACATGAAGAGCAAGGTGAGCAGCAACGAAACCAGTTGCAACAAGTTGATTTTGATGTCACTTCTGGGGCCAGTGACTCTTGTTGCCGCATCTCAGCATCTACTTTTACTGAAGAATTTTTTAGACCGCCTGTCAATCTGCAATCCAGAAAGAATGTTAATGACTTCATAGGGATTACTCTAACTCAAAAGGTGTATTATGATGTGCACAACATCTATAGAAAGCAAGTTAACTGGACAGACTTAAAGCAGAGCACAACACAATGAATAAAGAGCAAATTTTATTATTATGTTTTCAATCGATGCTTGATGCATGGATGTAGACTATAGATAAGGATAATGAGAAGCATACATTATACAAGAGTGACAGCACCATCTTTTTTTGCTACAGTTCCAGCTGTAGCAGGACGCCCAGCTACAATTAGAACAGTAACAGCTTGGCCATCTACGGTAGCAGAACATGCAGCTACAATTAGAACAGTAGCACGATGGCCATGCACACTTCTTCTTTTTCTTCTTCTTTCTGCAGCAAAAAGGTGTATATTTCTCATCTAGAAATTACTAGGTTCATGAACATCACATATGCTTACGAGATCATGTATAATATGCATGAAGAGTATATGCATCCAGACTACGTTCATGAATATATATACTCAGATTAGAGAAATATTTGTTGTGAGTCGTACTCATAAAAATGTCAAGGATAACCAAAATCTAGCTATTGAGCGTGTATGTCCATAAATAGACGTGTCAGGATGGACAAAAATTATTACTCGAATGTAAGCATGTGCATATTCAAATATATCCAACTCTGTGTACATTGCATAACTTTATGTAAAAGATCAAGCATGTCAATGAGAAGTACATTGATAAAGACTTACATTGGAAAGGCAAAGGAGTGAGAGCTGGTTCCACTCTCATCTGAGACGCTCCAAGAGTGTGCTTGTACTGCTACAGATGATGACTTTTTCTGGCTTTGACTTTCTATAGTTGCCTCGGTCGTATCTTTAATCATCTCAGCTGATTCTCCAGTTGCTCCACTCTTCTCAAGTACAACACTCTTTTTATCAGTTTCCATCTCCGGAGCAGGAGGGTTTGGACTAAACATGAGCAACTCATTTGACTTGGTAAGTTCTCCAGACTTGAACAGTTCTGATCCTAACACAAGAACCTGGTCTCTGGAGAAACTGTTAACACCTAATTGAAGGCTAAATAAAGACTCATTGGAAGCTACACTCCAGTCAAGTGCTGTTGGGGATTTATTGCTATCAAAGACGGATGACGGGATCCTTTGAGGATCATACCGTCCTGATCGATCCATCACTTGGATTGGAGGAGATTGGGTTGGTAATTCATGGGTTACTTGGGAAACTTGACCTGTAGAAGTGGAACATTGAGAGGCATTTTTAAGTTCTGAAGAATTACAAGTTTTGTGGCTAAAAATGTCATTTACATCATCTTTTGATGCTGGTTGAGTACTGTGTTCATCTTCGAGAGAGGAGGTAGTATGTAATCTGGACTTGCTAAGTCCTTTTGTATCCACTTGGAAGAGATCTTCTGAAGATACCGACGAAGATGAAGAAGAAGAGACAGATTTTAAACTTCTGGTTGGGGAGAATAGATCACCTTGGTAAAAAGGATTGTTTGGATGCATTACCATATGCTTATCGCCATCTATGCGACCTCCACTACAATCAACAACCTCAGGGTTTATATAAAAAAAGTCATTCCTTCCGATGCTAGCAGTGAGCTCTGGATGCGTTTCTAAATGCCCACCGGACCCACTTCCTACACAAGGCTCTGCAAATATATCATGTATATTGCCTTCACTAAATTTAATGTCCCTTAATTGACTAAATAAATGGTCACTGCTTCCACTCTCATCAGTTGTCTCTGATTGAACTCTGAAAAACTCAGTTAGTCCACTATCTTCTGTGCCCATATCTGAAACGTGTCAACAGGATTGAGGTTTCAAATGCTTTCTAATTTTACCAAACAATTCAACTTACAGCAGCATCTATGAGAAACAGTATTGAATGAAAGGAAGCAAGAAAACCAAGAATGACATGTTGACATTAACAATTTAAGCAAGAAAACCAAGAATGACATGTTGAGATTAACAATCTGACAAAATAATAGAAACCTGTGCAGAAACCATTATATCCATTAACTCCTAAAATTAAATTTATTAGAGAAACTACCAGGAAAACAATAAGCTAACTACCATAAATTAAGCTACACCTTTGCATCCTATATGAGATACCATGATAACTGAGAGCATAACAAAGAGTATAAAAGTAATCGTAAATGAGAGAAAGAAAAAGATTGTTATATTTTATTCAACCAAGGATATAAGTCTATGTAGTGCTAAACCTAGAGTAGGAAAGATAACTGAATCAATTTTCAATTATTCCTCAATCACTCTCAATCGATCTTAATCATAGACAACCAAATCTCTTAATTAATTGATGGCTGATTTCAACAATTGCATGTATAAAAGGCTAAAAGCTTCACATTTCAATCAAGGTCAAAATTACTTAGCATTACAGAACCATAAACAAAATGCAGAAATCCAACTGTTCAAAGCTGTTGTAATAGCATTCCTATTCATTAGACGTTAAACTTCATGGAAATTCAATTCTCTCTCCAAATTATTCATAAAGAATCTTCTCCACATGTTAATAATTACATCACTAAACTACACACTTATGCTAAGTTTGATGCCATTAATAAAAGCTTATAAAATCACAAATAACGAAAAAACAAAAACAAAAAACCTCACCTTTATGTCGTTACTTGCCCTTTTTGATTTCCACAAACTCCAACAACAAACGCAGCCTCTATAATCAACTCGCCGGGAACTGCACCGGCGATGATCAACACCTCCTCCACCTTCACTGCAGATCACATAACAAAAATCAATAAAACATAAAAAAAAAAAACATGTATAATGAAAACTGAATCAGAAAAAAGAAAAAAAAAAAAGCACCTGGAATTGAAAAACAAAAACGCAAAACAGAGTGAGGAACTGGTGGCGACTGGAATCAAAATCACAGCTGGTGTTTGTGGAAGATATTTTGTTGGAGAAAATGACAAAATTTAGGAAATGCGAAAAAAAAAAAAAAAACAATATCAAAGTGGAAAAATGAGAAATTGAGGTCCGATTTTGGGAGATCTGATGACCGAAGGCTTCGCGATAATTTCGGTTGTTTTTTCTTCTTTTTCGTTTTTTATTTTATTTTTTCGTAACAAGCTACGGGCAGCGTTTCGCGCCATCTCTAACTGCTCTCCGTGTTCCTCATTATCTGATACGGTGAGTTTGTGTTCTACATCTTCAAGGCTCGCCAGTGGATACGTGCCGCGTGGAGTTCTTCATTGACGTGGTGCCTTGTGATTGGCAAGTTATGTTTCTTTATCATTGTTCTAATTCCGTACGAAGTTTAGTTATAATAATCTGTACAAATATAGTATAATCAAAATATACAATTGTTTTTAATTATATATATAGTTACATACAGCTTTTAAACAGCCAAATTTAAAAACAAAATAACTGTTATTTTCAAAGTATTTAAAACATTAATAAGAGCTTTCCAAATATAACCTTATCGTGATTTTGTGGTTTGAAGGTTGCAAGATCTGTTTATATAAAAAAAATATTAATTATATTAAAAACAGCAGGGAGTAAAAAAATAAAAACTTGTGCAGGGAATCAAAGAATAAATACATAATATTTACGAAGAGAATAAAATATATTTTGTATAATTAAGGGTTATATAGATAATTACTAAAATATATTCTATTAAAAAAATAAAATTTGGGGATAGGGACACCCTTTCAACCCCTGATTAAAGGGCTAAATTATTTTTAGGTTGACAGGTGAGGTCGATGCTCCATGATTCCACTAAATTAAGAAATTTATGGGTACAGCAAAATATATAACATATTTTTTATTTTGATCTTTATGTGATTAATTTTGTGGTCGAACACAAACGCAAATTATATGTAATGACGTGTATCCAACACCATTTTTGATAGCGCAAGAAAGAACTGTCCATGACAAGGACTTCGACATGATCGTTCGTGGGTTGGTTGGTGTGGCTTTTCAAGTTTTTACAAGTTGTTTTTGGTTTCACTTTACAGGACCTCTGTTGAGACAGGCTGTTTAGCTAAACGAAGCTGCCAACAATTATCCATGCAGTAGGCATGTTTTCCCATTTTGAGTTATTACGGTTTTGATAGCATGTGCTTTGTTTCCTTTCTGTTAGCCCCACGGCAGACGTACTTGAACCCAACAGACGGGTATCACACTCTTTCATACAGTGTATCTATTCGAATCTAAAATACTATTAGGTTTGAATGAGGATTTTTTATCACTAAATTATATTGGACGGTGATCCTTCAAATATTAATTACATTTTGAGCTTGTTCAAACATAAAATAACATTTTAGTTAATAACTGATATTTATCAAGACACGTTATTAGGTTCAAATATCTGGTTTTAAAGATTCGGTCCAATATGGACACTACTTGTAAAACTTGAATTGGAATGGTTTTCATAATTGGATCATAAGATTATTGGTTGTGTTAATTTTGCTTTTAAAAATAAGAAATTAAAAAATATATATATCATTGTTAAATATGTTGGGCTTAATAGAAAAATCTAAGGGATCTTAATTTTTCAGATTTTTTTTTTTTTATTGGATACATTTTGATCCAGTAAAAAAGTATGTTATCAATATTAACAACTAAGACTAGAGATAGTAATAGATTGGATTGGTCTGCTCCAAAATTGAAACCCTTTGAGTGGGATACTAATACCAAATAAGTTTTCGCTATTTGTCACCAACGTAAATCCATTCAAACCAAGGTGCCTAACTCGTTTTGTTTAAAAATAATAATTTTAATGTATAATAATAACACAAAATTTAACATAGAATTATGTTTTACGACTACACTTAAATGTAATATATGCATTTAAATTAAAAAGTATTCTACATTTAAACATGCACTTACCTAAAGTTTAACATATATTTAAAGTCATACACAAAATTGAATTCAATTGAACATTATTTGAAACTAATAAATCTTAAATTAAAACATAAATTAAGAATACTAAAATAATTTAAACAACAAAAAATTCATTAAGCTTTATACAACAATGCCAGTCTTTTTAAAGAATCATCCAAAATTTCATTCAAACATCTCAATTATCAATAAGTATTCTTCTAAATAAATTTATTTACAAGTCTTATTTTTTTTTTCAAACATTAATTTATAACAACGAAATTAAATTAATAAGATAGTAATAGGCAACACTTAATAATAATAATAATAATAATAATAATAACAACGGGTAGTCTTAGCCTGGCAAAAACCAGGCCAAAATTTTTCGATCCAAGCTTAATTTGATATCTGATTTTAATGCTCCAAATCCGTTCAAAATGAATTGGAGCCCCGCTGGAGAATTTTGTTGTCATTGCTAATCTTAGTGTTAGTTATAGGTGAGGGTTAGGGTTAATGTTAAGTTTAGGATTAGAGAATTGAGAATTATTTTGGTAATAAGATAATAATAAGATATTAATTTCAGAAACTAGTGTATATTGATTGATAAAAGCTTTTTCATTAAGATCTAATTGAGAAGTTTTGACTTTTAAAATAAAATTTCTTTAATCCTAATTAAGATACAAATGAAAAAACAAACAAATCAAAATCACTTACAAATTAATATTTAAGTGGAAATGAAACCCATTAGGGACAAACAAACGACCCTTAGACTATACTTGGTTCAGTTTTGATTCATTTTAAAATAGGATATAATAACCGATTTGGGCCCTCTGATCCAAAGATTTAAGTGTCATCCAATGTTAATAAATTATCAATAAGTCCAAACTCCAAAATTTCCATCTTTTTTGGACTGGATTGGTCCGATTGAGAAGTTGAAATATCTAACTACTTTTACTATTTTTTTTTTTTGAAAATCTTTTACTATTTTTTTTTAGAAAATTACTTTTCCAATTTAAAATCGATTTTTTTTTTCTGAAACATAAAATTAGTTAATAGAAAAAGAGTTCTTAAGTAATCAATTTTTCATTATTTTCTAGTTAAACAGGAAAGTAATGACAATTTTTTGAAATATTGGATATATAGGAACTTGTGTGAAGGAAAGTATATAAGAAAACGGAAAGTAATGACAATTCAATAAAATATTGAATTGCAAGTTAATCTTAAGTTAGATGTGACATTCCAAGTTTGTATAGGAACTTGCGTGAATAACGATGTAGTCCGTTAGTCAAATTAGTCATTAATAAAATTGTTTAAAATAGATAAGCTTTAATGTCCATCTTCGAATTATATATTAAAAATTTAAAAATGAATAAATAATATTATAAATCATAAGGGTATACTACTCTTGAATGAATAGTACAATCTGCTTTCATATATGTGGTCGAAGTTTAGACCGTATTTGTTGCACTGTATAGGATAGGACTGGTCAGTACAAGATTATATTACATTATATTAAATTAATTAGTAATAATATTATCCTGTGTTTGATATTGGTACCATTCTTTAAAAAATAAAAAAGCAAAAAAAATGTAGAAAAAGAGATAACGATAGAAGTGGCAATTACGGACCGTGAGTCATTGATTTTGTCCAATAGCACATTAAAGCTGTGAAAGAAAGATAATCCAGTAGAAATTATATAGAATCTGTCATATCATAATATATAAACTGGTGCTTTTTTTTTTTTTAAATATAATATATAAGCTGGTGTTACCAAAACCACAAACGCGTACACGACGCTGACGTTGATGCCGCTGAAAATCAAGTTGTTTCAAGGCGGCATCTAAAAGGGCGTAGCTTGAGGTACCAGAATCCAGAGTGAGCTCACTTCCACCAACAACGCAGCCTCTCCTCCATCTCTCTCCAACTGGGTGCCTTTCACTTTGGTACGTTACGGCTTTTCTTTTATGCATTTTATAAGCTTTTAATGAATTTAAGATGGTTTGGGTGTTGGTTTTTTTCTGGTTATGTAATTATAGAGTGGGTTATTACATGAGGTTATTTGTGCAATTTCATTTTGTTTGAGATTAGTATTAAAAAATGAGCCAGTCTGGCAAGAAAGTGATGGAAAAATATGAGATTCAGGTGTCATTTGCCTTGCTTTTTCAACTTATTTTAGGAAAAGAGTAAAATTGTATTGGATAGTTTCATTAAATCAAGTTAGTTGGTTTCCAGTCAAAGCATTTGTTTTTTAATTGATGGATTGATTGAATGTCTCTCATATGTCTTGTGTACTGTATAGTTTTCAGGTTTCATTTCGGAAATGCACAAAGACGATGGATAAAATCAGTTTCGATAGATGTGGATTTAAAAGTATTCGGTTATTATCATTTTGTGTGGAGAATGGTGCAGTTGTTGGAGTGGGGCGTTTTGCGATGCGTTAACGTGTAGTTATGTGTCAGCCCTTGGCGGAAGCCCGGGGATTGCACCTAGAGAAAGAAAGTTTAGAATTCGATGGATGGATCACAGAGTCCTTCTCTTCCTGGATGGACATCATCTAGTAATACTGGAAGGATTCATTTAGATGTAAATGGGAGTCGTGGGTCTAGTCTGTCGAGTGTGAAGAAGAGAGGTCATGGAAGTCGTTCTTGGATTAAAATTGATCAGGATGGAAACTCAAACGTTATTGAGCTTGATAAGGCGACTATAATGAGACATTGTTCATTGCCAGCCAGGGATTTACGACTTTTGGACCCGTTGTTCATTTATCCATCCACTTTATTAGGAAGGGAGAAGGCCATTGTGGTTAGTCTTGAACAGATTAGGTGTATAATCACAGCCGATGAGGTTATTTTAATGAATTCTTTAGATGGATGTGTTGTTCAGTACAATTCAGAATTATGTAAACGCCTTGAGACAGCCAAAGATCAAGCCGGTAACCTGCTATTGCCGTCATGGCCTCTAAACTTTCATTTTGCCAAGTAGATGAATTGATGGACTTGAACCTGTAAATTTTATAAGCAGTTGTAGAGTTGCTTATTGCATTTTCTGGAAAGAGAAAAAAAGGGGAAAAAAAAAAATCAAATAAGTGTTTCATATTGGTACTCAGTTTCTAGGAGTAAACTAGTTAAGAATAGTGATTTTGAAAAACCCTTTCATTATTTTTCATGGCCTCCAATGTAGTTGATAATATGAAATCTATGCTGACATGCTACAAATTTGAGATGTCTTCCGTGCCCCCTATCCATTTGATTTTGGATTATTAAAATGCCAGAAACTTCTAGACTTATTTATTATATCCATGCATTAAACCCACCTTTTTTTTCTCATTTCTCTTTTTGATGCATCTGATGATTTTGTGTCACAGATCTGCTTAAAAGAAATCTTTTGCTGCAAGGTTACCAGATTTATTTCTTTAAATGAACATCTTGTGTTAAGGAAAAGCATGCTGCCCCTTAGACTTCACTAGAAATATATCAGATTGGTGCCAGTTTCTTACTAGACATATATTACAGCTTTGATCTCTTGAATTTTATAGAATTAATCACTGCTTATGTTGCTTACAAAGTGTACCATGTGATTCAGATGACCTGCCATTTGAATTTAGAGCTTTGGAGCTGGCTTTGGAGTTAACTTGCCTCTCTCTTGAAGCTCAGGTTTGCTAAACTATTCCGACTTGCTAATTGTGGGAATTACTTCAATTTTCATTTAAATATGTCGCCAACTGAAATTTTTTATCACACAATTCTAAGTATAGTAGCTGGATACAACCTGATGTCCATTTTGGTGATGCTTTTAGGCTCTATATTAAAGACATCTAAAGAAGGAAAAGAAGTTAGTTTTCAAACATATGTTTCCAAAGTGATTTAATTTGTTTTTTTGCGAAATAAAAAATTGATTCAATTTGGACATCCTATTGGAAAAAGAATACTGGTGGCAATTAGTATTGATGGTTTGTGTTAACTCAAAGGCAGTCGAATATATTTGTTAATTTGAATGTGATTGTTTTGTTAATCATGTTAAAAGCCAAAAGCTATATAATCTGATTCTCAAATAGGTAATATGACAAGACCCTAATAGTCCATTTGCTAATCAGTTGACTTATATTGGCCTATTTGTTTTACTTGCTCTTTCTATAAATGAGTTCAGTTAGATTACTTTGATCATTGTTTTATGAAATAAAGTTTAATAATTTAATTTTTGACTAAAACAAAATATACAGATTAAATGAATCAAAAGAGGTCAGTTTATCGATGGATTGACTTGACACAATTAGTTAGTTTAGCCAATAATGGGTTAATTCTGTGTCAGGTCAACCCAAACTTTCTTAGTTATCACATTAAATGGGTTAAACCAATTTTTTCGAGAATATGTTTAACATGATTCCAAACCTACTGATTCTGTGTTGGATCTGGATTTTGTTTGCAGATTGTGTTACATATTACCACCATTAAGGTTCTTAAGCTGACTTTCATTATCTTATCTGGCATGGCACCCTTGAATTCACTGCCACAAGTTGGTCAAGTTTTGTTTTTGATGATAAGAACTTTAAATAGGTGATGGGTTATCATTTGGAAGGTCAAGTGATCTAGTATTTTATCTCTCCCTTTTAAGAAAATAGCTGAACTAAGTATTTCTGAGCTTATATGCAGTTTTTTTGTTGTTTAAGTGGGTTTGGGCTTAGCACAACTGTAGTTTCGCTTTCAATGTTAGTCTGGCTCTCTTAATTCTTGAGCAAAGGGACTGAATCTCCATAAAGTTCACTACAAAATGAGCCCTTCAAACTAAAACAATTAAAAGTTGATGCCTGAATAATCCTGCTGCTCTGAACTTTCACTTGTATTGCACTTCCTAGTTTTTAATTTTTTCTACTACACAATAAATTCATATGAATTTATGTTTTGGCAGCTTCATGACTGAGTAGATGTCCCACTGGCTCCATCCCTGATTCATTTACATCTTGGAATGCTAGTTACCAATTTTTTTATTATAAACAAAAAATTGAACAAGCACTCCACTAAGGGAGATTAGACATGGAATGCGATTTACCAGTTCAACAACAGCATCTCCTTGGCTCCTTGCACTAAAAACAAAAGTAAAATTAGAATTTGGGGATCACTAGAAACAAAATAGTTCCCAGTATCTCATGCTTTTTGGATTGCATGCATGGTTGTAGTATGTAGTTATAGTGGACTTTGGTGAATGTGCAATCAAGGAAAGTGGTTTAGTGGATAGGCCATTACTTTATTGTATCTTCTAAGAAATAGTTATGATAGCTGAAGTGTTAAATGATACATCACTAGATGAAGACTATGGAAGGATTGCCATCCAATTGTCAAGATAAATTTATCATTTTAAATTTTAAGCATTAATGAAATTCGGATTTTGTAGGTAAAAGAACTGGAAATGGAGATATATCCAGTACTAGATGAACTAGCATCATCTATTAGCACTCTTAATCTAGAACGTGTTCGTAGATTAAAAGGACAACTCCTTGCCTTGACTCAACGAGTTCAGAAGGTAAAAAGTAATTTTATCTAATTCTCTTTGGTAATTTGTACGTCTTCTTCTGATTGTTCTTCCATTTATTAGCGTGTGGATTGATTTTTCAGGTCCATGATGAGATAGAACATCTCATGGATGATGATGGTGACATGGCTGAGATGTACCTTACAGAGAAGAAACAGAGGTCGGAAGCTTACCAGTCAAATGACCCATATGGTCAGACTTATATTTCAGCTGGGGACAAAGTGGTTTCAAAATCTGCACCTGTTTCTCCAGTGGGTTCACTCGGTGGAACCCATAAATTGCAAAGGGCATTTAGCAGTATTGTGAGTTCAAGCAAACATGGAAGCTTAATTAGTTCATCTGGTAGTGGAGAAAATATTGACCAACTTGAAATGTTACTTGAAGCTTACTTTGTTGTTATCGACAATACTCTTAGCAAGTTGTCTTCGGTGAGAAATTTTTTACTTTACTCAAATCATGCATTTGAACCTTTTGAAATTTTGAAGTCTGCAATTTTCCTTAATGGGTAGTGCCTACAATTTAGTCATAATATGATGGGTTTAGGCATGTCACATTTTTCGTTCGATCAGATTATAATGACATTGCAGATATTGTCATTCCTAATTTTGAATGCTGCTTTTACTTATGTTTCTATGCTTGGGTGCTTCCCTCTTGTGTTTACATATTTATTTACTTTTAGTTTCCAATAAAATCAATATCCAAAGAAAAGGAAGGAAGGAAAAAAAAAAGTTATCCTGTCTTCTCACAAATAATATACAGAAGGAAATTTGTCTATTGGAATAGCAAGAATAGTTGTTACAGTATGTTACTGCTGCCGAAGATATTGATCTTTTGTTGGTTGTGCAGCTCAAAGAATACATTGATGATACTGAAGATCTGATCAACATTAAATTGGTAAGGAGTGATGACAATGTACAGATTTTGTGATGGCATTATTATTTTAGAAAGTCAAAAATTTAACTCTCGAAGATTATTTTCCTCTTTCTTCAACAGGGAAATGTACAGAATCATCTTATTCAATTTGAGTTGCTTCTTACTGCAGCAACCTTCGTGGCCACAATATTTGCTGTTGTTACAGGAGTATTTGGAATGAATTTTACGGCCACAATTTTTGATTACCCATCTGCATTCAATTGGGTTTTGATTATTACAGGTCTTGCATGTGGGTTGTTGTACTTCTCTTTCTTGTTATATTTTAAACACAAGAAAGTCTTCCCCATGTAAAGCATTGATTCCGGACTGCTATATTGAAGATCAACAATGTCATCCCATAGTTAATTTCTTTGCGAGGCTTCTCGTATGCCAGTAGAGCTCTTTTAGACAAATTTATAGCCAAGAGTCGCTGTTGTCATAGCCTTCATCTATAAAGGTTGAACTCTCCAGGGAAGAAGGTTCTGCTTCACTATACAAGTCCCTCCAAGGGACTGTGCTTTCCATTTCCAAGGTATTCAACTTGTTCTGATTGTTTTCGAGTGCTGCTTCCAGTTCCATGATACGTGCTTCAAGTCTTGATTCAATAAGTTCATGGAGACGCAGGCTTAACTTTGTAGGTGACACAGCATAGTTTCCTGCATCATCAGGATGATTAGTGGATGTCTCACTTACATCCTGGTCCGAGTCAGAAAAGCCACAAGGTTGCCCGGTGGCCTTGTCTAGTTTTAGATCGCCTTGAACAACATCTGGAACAAAGTCGGGATCCAGCTGCAAACAGAAATCAGAAAATAATTGTACTTTGTAGTCTGAGTTTTGAACTTGTTTCTGTCAAGTTATAATAAGTGCAAAATGTTTTTAAAGTTTTCAGGAGTTCCAAATAAGTGTTAAGATCGATTGATCCATATCAGAGCCTAAACAATATATAATTGAATAGTCACTTGGGAAGATCAAAACCCGGGATCTTTTGTATGATTGTTATGATTGGTTTTAAACTTGTAGGCAAATGCTTGAACTTGATGGAAAGCTTAGTTCCAAGATCATAGCCCATCTTTATAAATCAAGTTTTTTATGCCTCTTGAATAAAATAAAAAAATTTAGGAGCACACTCACTTCAACACAAGGGGGGATCCATTGCAAGCTGGATGCCCTTATATTTAGCTCCAATCTCTGTAGTTCTGCTTCAAGCTCTGCCTCAATTTTACTCATTGCCTCAGACCTCTCTGCATTGTGATGACCTAGCTCTTCATGCCCAAATTTGGTAGGCTTACCAAAATCTTGTTCATGGTTCAATGCATTTGGTGTCTCAGTGAGTAATGGGAGCTCATTTATTCTGCGGGACTTGCAACTGTCATCAGCTACCTCCTTCACATTTAGCTGTTCTTTCATCTCAAGTTCCTCATGTAAGTCTTGAACCAAACTCTGTGTCTCCTTCAACAGCTTATTCAAGTTTTGCACTTCTCTTTTGTTAGCAAGAATGGTAAACATCAGACCAATGCTGATCCCAAGAACAAAAGGGACCTCCCCATTTGCAAAACCTGGCAAGAGTAAAAGCTTTAAAGCATTGTAGTTATTCAAAGGGGAAGATATACATACAATCACAAAATCACTATAATTCTTGACATAGAACAGACTTGAAATGCTGAAAATCAAAACATGAAACAGTAGATAACATTGACAACTGAATTTGAATGGCTGACCAGAATCCCTCATCATTGAGAATCTTGACCGTTTTCGGATACCCTTTTTCAATTTCCTTGTCGACAACTGTCTCTCATTTTCCTCATATCCAACTTGATTTTGAGGCTTATATTCTCTGCTTTCCAACTGAAAATCACCTTTGAAATCAAGACTAGCCCTGCTGATTATCCGGTTCCCATCCGTCAACAGCAATGGCCTCACTGCCGGTGAAGGAAGTAAACTGTAGGCATATTCCTCCATTGTTACAAACTCCCTACACAACTGATCTTCTAGACAGCTTTCTAATGAATCAAGGGGTTCAAGGAAGTTGCCACAATACCTACTCCTAAGAGGCCTAGATGTATCCGAAAAGTACTTGATCTTTCCTTCTATTCCATTTCCAATTCTCTGAGAGCTTTCATTTTCGTATACTCCTAGAGGAAAACCAGTTGATGAAAGTAAATTGTAGTTCTCATGACTATCAGAATCACTAGTAGCCACTGCAGGATTTTTTTCATCCACAAAAAATCCGTCTCTTGCGAGTTGTTTAAGTGCTAATCTTTGTAAGGGGGTGCTTTGATCCCATATTTGCTTCAGCAAGTTGCTGGAGTCAGATTGCCTGTGAATTGAATAGAAAGAAAGTGATTGTGATGAGGCTTCTCCTTCCTTGGACAACAAGTTTTTCCAGTACTTGGCTATGTACCCTGCACCTGTGGCTGCTGCAACCACCCATAAGTCCATATTCTCTTTTCTTTGGTAGAATACCCCTAACCCAATTTGTCAAACTTCAGTAACAAACCAGGTGAAGAATGTTTCAATGCAGAGGGAAATCAGAAACTCCAGAAGCCTGAAACCTCGAAGCTTCTTGACCACAGAAATCAAAAGATCTCAAAAGAGTTTAAAAGGAAAAAAAAACCAAGAAATAACAGTTAACTTGGTTATTCTAGGAGCAACTCATGAGAGCCTAGACACAGGAAAGAGTTAGAAGGCGTATTCTTTGTCATAAAGTGAACACTTGAAATTTTGAAAAGCTTGTTTTTGGCACAATGTGTCTGTTCTGATGTTGCAAGCCATAAAATTGTGGATTAGAGGCGTAAAATACCAGAATGAAAAATTGTGGACCAAAAACATCCTCTGTTATCCAAATAAAATTTATTTATGTACACAGAGCTTGCTTTGTTTGGAATATATTTGCCAAATATAAAGGCTTTTCCACTTTGTTTTCTTTTTTGAATTTATTTCTGATAACTATGAAAGTTTTAATATATATATATATATATATATTCAAAAGTACTTATAAAACTATAAGAATCTTACCGCCCAACTATCTAGTAGTCAAATATCTACAAAATTAGAATCAAAAATGCAAAAATTGGACTGCTTTCGTCGTCTTTAGTGCATGAATTTATCATTCAGGACATTTATTGCATCAAGCGACTCAAAGCCTAAAATCACCACTTAACTTTTATAGGTGCAAAAACAAAACACGGTATATAATTTAATTAAATAGCATTTCTCAATGGTGTAATTTATTATGCAACGGCAACCCACAAGGCAAACGGCAACCCACAAGGCAAACGGCAACCCACAAGGCAAATGTTTATTACGAAAATGTAGCTACCATGCACAAATTATGATGCAAGAGTCATACTTGGGCAACTATCTACCGTACAGGCCAAAATGTCCCTATAATCTCGGGATATTCTAAAAGAATCATAAACCTTTCCGTCCCTGCTTTTCTTGTATTCGAACAACAGATTCGAATGATCAAATGCTGTAAGCTTTATAAATCCATAATCGTAGTCTCTGTATAAACTCCATTTGGTTTGGAGAGTGGTAAATTCTGCAAGGCTTGCTCCTCCACCACCAGCAACCACATGTATTGTCCCATTCAGTGTGCCTTTGTAATAATGCTTCTCTTGATTGGTGCATATATTCTGTAGCATCCAAGAATTGACAGTTCAATTGTTAGCTTCTAGAATACAAATCTGGTTGCAGTGTTATAACCAACATCCCATCTATGTTTCAATGTGACATGTAATCTGGATATGAAGAGCCACAACGAAAATGAAGGGTATGCTCACAAGTTCAAACTTCAAAGCAAGAGGAGGCAGCAATGTTATCACATGGCAGAGAAGCAACAAAAATAATATAATAAGAATGAGTTTCATTGTAGTGTAATTTGCGGCAAAGCAAGAGGCATAATCTCTTTGGTGATTAAAATTGAAGAAATACCTGGTATATAGGACATATCCTTTCATAATTGTGCACATGACCATAGACAGCAATGTCGACCTTGTACTTTTGCCAGAGTTTTTGAAGGCTTTCTCTCCCCATTGGTTCTGCAAATGATCCATCTACTGCATAAGAGATACCAGAAGAATATCCAAGAACCCTATGTGCAAGAAAAATCAGCCAAGGTTGCTTTCGCCTGTCAACCGATGCTAAGCAGTGTTCAATAAACTTGTATTGCTCGGTGCCCTCTCTCCAATCATGCTCGGTATCAGCCACACAAAACCGGAACATGCCATAGTCAGTGGAGTACCTGGTAAAAGAAAATTTAAAATATAAACAATAGATCTTCACAAAAAATAAAAAATAAAATTTTCAAGTTCCCTTTAGGTTAACTTGGTATAAATGCCATGATATCTCCTACACAAAACCTTTTCATCAGATGGTTCTCTTAACAAAAAATGATTTAGTTAGGCACTAGCAACAAATATAAGTGAAAATATTGGTAACAACCAGACATTCTAAGAATGCTTCCGCACTAGGAAGTAAGAGCAAGTTTTTCAACCATACAATTAACACAGAAAATTTCATAGCAAAGTTGAAAGCTGGTGCATATATTATTGTATTCGCAAATAATTTGTAACATTAAAGTAAACTTGAAAAAATATGATTTAGATTTTCTTAATATATATAAATAGGATACTCAGAGGTTTATCAATATATAAGAAATTGGTTTTGGAGTGCGTGGAGGTCAAGAGTGTAATATCCTTAATCGGCATCACTAGTAAAAGTAAGATATGAAGGGCTCACAACACACATAAGATATACTAAGTTAATAAAATTGCAGGGCTTGTCATGAAATTCCCATACCAAAACTTAGCCCTATTTTCAGCAGGCACATAGAACATAGTCTCAGCCAAAACACCACATTCTCCCCCAGAATCCATGTTTCCATAGAATGATCCAGTTCCTGGCCAGTCACGCTCATGGTTACCGCTGGAAGGAAAAACACCAATTGTCACAAACTGAAGTTCAGAATAAGTACATGCTCAGAGACATGTAATGAAAGTAAATTATGACAAACCTGGCAATCATGTATGGCACAGTTGATGCAATTGGCTCAATCTGTGCTGTAAATTGATCCCACTGCGAAAGGTATCCATTTGCATAACATATGTCTCCAATGTGGAAAACTATATCAATGTTCTTCAAGTCTTGAACAAGCTGCTTAGTGGTGTTAAGAGAACCACGCTGGAAATTGTTATATTCATTAGAACCATCAGCTTCATCCTGCAAAATGAAAGATCGAACTACTTCACAAACAACAACTAAGTTGGTAGCTGGATTAAACCATATAACTTCTCTCTTAACATTAGACTAATTGGATGTCAGTAACATTAATAGACACAGACTTTAAAGCAAAAGTAAAAGGATAAGGCAAATAATATAATTAATAAGCAGAAAGATCCATATAATAAGGGCTAGAAATTTTCACGATTGACATGACTTGAAAGTTTATAAGACTGTTCAAACCTTTCCCATGTCACCAAAAATGACTACACGTTGTAGAGAATTTTGGCCAGTATAAGGAGATGCTTTAAACTGGTATTCTTGACTCCAAATATATGTACCATTCAACAATTTATGACCCAGCTTGTAGGTATACCTGAAAAAAGAAATGACAAAAGCATGCAATATGTTAGGTTTCATATACTGCTAAAAGGTTGACAAAAATCTTTAAAATTAATTTTAATTCAATATTTCATGATCATGATTACTATTTCAACTCTTGAGCACAAATAGATACTACATTTCAAATTAGACCTTCTTGAGACAACCATGTATAACTTATTAAATTTATAAGACTGCTTCACAATGGAGAGAAAATAGTTACAGAGCTTTATTTCTTTTTCGATAAGAAACCATAAAAGAATTTATGAATGATCCAATCCAAAAGTTAATTTGATATTTCATTAACACCAAACCGTGGTGCTTTCCTGCCTCCCCATCCAAGGCATTGTGTTTCAAAATGAAAATAAGACTAAACATACACTTGGTTGGGCCACAACTCCTTCAAAAAACTTGTGTGTATATATCCAGGATCACGCCATCCTACTGTCCTTGCTGGTGCATCTGCACATCCAAATTTGACATTAGTCATTAGCCTTACAAAGTAAAAACATCTGGGCAAATTTTGAGTGATTTTACCAGATATGGAAAAAGAAACCTAATCAAGGAGTGCAGTTTAATAAGTTATGTTGTGTAGTTATAAGCTTTAAAGTAAACATCTGAGAAAATTTTAAGTGATTTTACCTGCTACAGAAAAGAAAACCAGATCAAAGAGCGCGGTTTAATAAGTCATCTTGATTTATTATAAGTCTTATAAAGTCTAATTACTTTGGCACATTATACTTGTCAAAACTTAACCACACTGACAATATTAATATGGTGACTAATCTATTGCCATGAATGATAAAATGTAATTAGGTTTTCATTTTTGTTTCTCGCTTCCTAGGGATACAAGCACATTTTTAGTATATGTATTATCCTCAAATTTATATTTGTAAGTCATTTAATTTTATAATTATATCTTAATTAGAGTTATTATGATTAAATAGGTACTTTCGGAGAAAATTTTGAAATGTGAAGTATCTACGCACCACACATGCTGCTACGGTCAAATGTTAATGTCCCAGCTGGGGAGCGCTTAGAATGACCTCCTTTTCGACCCCATTTCACAAACGGTTCTGCTTCATTAATCCCATATCCACTTGTCCATGTTACAGTCATCTGAATATAATCTTGGAAAGTTTAGTCAGATCTAGATTGAAATAACAGTAGTTGTCAAAAATTTCTGTGAAGCATAAGCTCATGACTTTTGAACTAGTCTATGCTTTAATAAGTAGTTGTAAAACCTTTCCTGAGTTAGGTAATACTACATAAGAAACAAGATATACCAACTTATCAAGAAAAACTTAGCTTGATCTCTAAAAATTACATAGCAAAATTGGACTTACTTCATTCCATATTTTTCCTTGCGCTAAGCGTGGGTAAACTGGTGCATTTGGATTGGTGAAAGCCACTTTATTTGACACCGCTATGAGTTTCGGCTATTACAGCAATAAAACAATGACAAAAAAATTACAGAAGCTATATTTAGAACCAGAATAACAAAGGATACCATACAGGTAAATGAAATCACATAAGAAAAGGAAAGATAAATGCAGGAGAAAAATGAATTCATCAGGTGCATAATAAGTGCTTGCAGAAACCAGACTTCCCATATAGAAAAGCGAAGAATCAGAGACTATGAATCAAACAACCATAGATAAACCACACTAATTTGATCTTTCTATTAGATCATAGAAGATTATATGATAAAGTAACAAAGATATAAAAATTTATCCATGATGTTTTTAAAAGAACTGAAAGGCACCAGGATGGTGGGATTCTGCTTGGAAATGAAAAATCCAGAAGTACACGAGGAAACATGACAACCAGAAGGACAAAGGGATCAGGAGAAAATTATGGATTCTCATAATCCATAAAACAGAAACATTATTTCCATTCAACAATGCTAAGCAAGATAAAATCTCTTTAGTTACGAAAACGATTAAGACATGGCAACCCATAAAATCACTAGCTCTCCAAAGCTTGAGCATGTGAATTAAAATAGATAGCAGAGAACTATACAAATTACAAGGAAAAACAATTAGGAGCATACATTTAATAGTCCACCAGAAAACAGTGCAATAGAGAAGTCCGATCTCTGGTTAATCAGCTGAAGCTTCAAGAAACCTTTTCCTGTGTTTTTGTAACGAGGATTAGAGTAGTTTGCAAACTGATACTGCAAACAGACACAAAGCAAGAGATATTACTAAGGGGAATTCAGGTTCCACTCAAGAGACAGCAAAGCTGGAACATTTGTGGCAAAGACAGTCAAGACGGACCTTAATAGGTGCAGAACACAATAGTGGTGGATAAACTCTCGGGTTTGCTGCAGAGCAAGAGGAATCACTGAAAATGCAAAAACGTGCATACTTCCAGTTAGATCAATATTCTTCTTAGGTTCATGTCCAAGTAGGATTATGTATCAAATGCAAATACAGATACACTTTTACCTGAAATTGGAAGGAGAAAATACTCCAATCCAGTCATCAATTGATGGGTTTGAAGAACTGAACTTTACTGTCACCCACTCAGAATTTTGCCCCTGAAGCAGTAAAAAGATTTCAATTCGTTTTGCACATTTGAATTTGGCCTTAGACAGTTCCTAGTCAGAGACTTTCACTGAACAGAAGTCTCAATGAATACATAAATGACATCCACTCATGAAAAAAAAAATTGCAACTTTACAACAATCAAGGGATTTTGATATTGATTTTCTTTCTCGCATATATACACAAAGCAACGAGAAATACAACGGGGAAAGATGGTAACACTGAAGCTTACATTTAATCCAAGAACACTAGGAGATACTGTAACATAAGCATGCTCATCAACAGCAAAAGTGGCCTTATGAATTGCAATTCTAGACAGCGGCTGGTCTCCATGTGAAGTTGCCACTTGAAGGGTTGCAAGAACCACTAGTATCCTCAACAAAAACAACCTCATCCCACAAAGTATCTGAAATCAATAAACCAAAAAACAAGACCCCAGAAATCAGAATCCAACATAAAAACAATTGAAACAAGATGGTAGAACAAAATAAAATACCAACTACTTTGATACTCGATTATGACAAGTAAATCCAAAAACAAGCGAAAATCAGAATTTTTTAACACACCAAAATATTAAATATGCGTTCCAAAACATAAAATCCAATGCAACTGTGCAGGAAAATGACAGAAAGTAATACAAAAATAGAGAAGATACTGACCACGTAAGTATCAGAAACAGAAAGTGAAGGAAGAGTTAGAGATTGAAAATATTCGTGTATGAGTTGATGAGTTAATATATATAGTTAAGATTTGCAAGTAACATGGAATGTACCAAGGGAAGATCCGATGAGTGAATTTGGCTTGTTAAGTAAAGTCAAGTAGTCAACTACAGGAGTGTATTAGAAAAAAGTTTCAGCTTCATCATTTGAAAGTGAGGGTACAAATTATTTACTTCAAAAAAGAAAAAAAAAGGGTACAAATTATTGAATTTATAAAATACGTCAAGTTGTTGTAATAAAAAAAAAAGAGTCAGGTTTGTTAAGACTTTTCTCCATGATAAAAAGTGTTTGTATGAGGACAAAAGCATGATAAAAAGTGTCAGGTTTGCAATACAATCTTTTCTCTAAAACTTTTGAATTGTTTATTCTCCTAATACTAAAAATGGACACAGGATTTTTTTTTTTTTTAAATAAAAAATGGACAAAGGATTTTTTTTTTTGAAATAAAAAATGGACAAAGGATTTTGTTCCACTGAATCTGACTCGTTTTGATTAAATTAACTATTACCCTTCTAAAAGGTGGTGAGTATAAAATCATTGGTACAGATTTTTTTATTTAATTTTTGAATTTCATTGGTACAGATTTTACTTGGATTTAGTTTCCGAAAATGGAATTAACTTTTGAGAAACGCAGGCCGGAAATATCGGCATACAAAACTTATACTAACAATTTTGATTTGTCATTTATGATTATGATAGAAATTAATGGTTTAGTTTATAGGCAAATTTGATTTATAATATAATTTATTATCCAGATAAATAAATAATTAATATAATAATTATTTTACGATGAAAAAATTTGAATTTAAATAATTATCGGATCAAATGAATATTTTCTATCATTATACAAGATTGGATGGTGGTCTAATAGAATGTTGATATGTATCATTGCACTTTTTTTTAAAACTCAACACACATCCATGACACAAATTAAATAGATTATTTATAGAATTGATTTGAGGGATTTCTACCTCCTTTAAATGAATCCCAATTTCATCTTTTTATTAAAATGGAAGATTACATCCAACATTTCCAAATTCAAAATTTTTCCATAACAGCCAATAATTTAATTTTAAATTGTTATTTAAGAAATCCCAGGAATGTTTATAAACTTCACAAATTTATGATTGTAATAGTAAATATTATGTTTGAGATATTACTGTATGTGTCTAATAAAATTTAATATAACTTAGTGTTTAGAAAACGAAATTGAAATTAATCTAACAGCAAGTTTCTTACATCTACAATGTACATTGGATCCCAGATATATAATAGTTCAAAAATAATAATAAGTACAATAACTTGGGTGCTTATTAGAGCCTCTTCACATATTTTGAAAAGGTGACATGGAAAATATCCATGTCAGTCAAGTCCTTGATTAAGAAACCAAATGATGTGGCCACCTTAAACTATAAATTTGAGCTCGAGAGGCTAAAGGTAGAAAAATTAATAAGATGCATACTACAATACAACAGCCCGCAATTAGATATAATAGAGCTGCCATTCAAAATTGAACATCTATTTCACAACTTAGAAGTGTCAAAATCCCAGTAATCCATACCAAGAAATCAAGAAATTTAAGAATTAAAGCAAGAAGCTTTGCAGAAGCAGCAAATTTTCTTAAAACTCTTTAAATGCATTTCGAGTCCTAGCAACATCTCTGCTTTAAATTAACAGCATAGTCCACAAGAGCAGAAATCCTGAAACCAAACAAATGAAAACACAGAATGGATAAATAAAGGGTAAGTTCTTATATTTTACACGAAAATAGCAGTTAAGTTCATGCTTATATTTAAGTTCTTGCCAGGCAGCAGTTAAGTTATTTCAATCTTTAGAATGACCAGATTTGATCGGTTTCTGTTAATTGAAGAAAACTTCATGCTTATATTTTACATGAAATGCAAAATTTAGATTCTTTTGTTATGAAAGAAAGCTTAATAAAATTTAGATGAACAATATTTGATACAAGGATTGATTTGGTAACAGATTGGGTCAGTTGTGTATTGATAAGTTATGACATCAAATAAAATGTGCATGCATAACCAACAATTTGGAATTCTAAACAATTGACCTTCAAATAGAACAATAAAACTGCATCACTCTTTTAGGCAACAGTGGTTTAATTTTTCAATCAAAATGCCATTTGAGAAGTAATTTGATTGCAACTTTTGTGAAGCAAATAGCAGACTAGCAGTTCTTGTATGTAACACAAGGAAAATAGAAAGATAAAGAAAGCACTACAGTGGAGAAAAGAATCATAATCAAAAGATGACTTTTGAGAAAAGGCAATGAACATAAAGTCAAGAAAGGAAAAAGAGTTGGCATTTATGTACCTCCAGCGCTCATCCTGGTTTGAAATTTGGTTCTCCATGTCCCACTCCAAGCAAATCCTAATAATTGCATAACCATTTATCAGACAAACATATTGAAATTAGAATAAAAAAAAATTCAAAGTGCCCATGTGACTTGCTGGACTGAACTTCATGCAAGTTCAAGTGTAAACTGTGGACTAACCTCTCCCTAAGCAATTGTTGGAGGTGTTCAGGCCATTCCGGCAAATGCAAGCAAATGACTCCTGCAATCCGGTGAAGCCACACAAACCTCCACTATCTTCACAATTCTTGCAATTCTCAGTACTATATGAACCATTGTATTGCAAAGAAATCCCAAATTTCCATTTCATTGGATTCCCCTCATTACCCCCATAATCGTATATGGATGTATACGATGAGCATTGTAGCTTGGGAAGATCCAATGCGTAGCCTGAGCTAAGACCAGTAGGTGATTCATAAACACAACAAGTTGATACAGGTGCATTCTGTTGCAAACCAATGCCAGTCACCCCCTTGCAGGAATACAGCCCTCTACAAACACGAGATCCTGAACCAGTGTCACACAAATCTACGTACTGATCAAAAACAGGAGATGTACTGGAGCAACCAAGCAGTGCAAAGATATTGCTATCTGTGATAGTGAATGGACTGGCCTTATCCAGGACAAAGCTTCCGGAGTTCTGCATTGAAGAACAAGTTGACATGAAAGGATCCGTGATAGTTATAGTGCTGCTCGGATAGTCAATAGAGGAAATAGTGTAAATGCCAGTGCCAGTGGAGAATTCCAGGGTGCCAGAGCTACATTTTATGTATCTAGAGAAGTCAGGGTGGCCACATCCAAATCCTGTACCAAAGGGGAATTTTACAGGGATAGTTCCACATGTGTCATGACATGTACCATTGACTGGGATGGCAGGGCCAGCAGCAGATGCAGTGTAGAGGGAACGGAGAAAGAGCAAAATGTTGATGAAGAGCAATGGACTCAGAGGTGGTGACATTGTTGAAGGTTTTGGAAGAGTTTAAGATTGAAGAACCTGAAATATGGATCAACCTGAGGAGTATTATTGATTTGAGCAGTTGCTATATGAAAAGGGAACAGGAAAAGTTGTCCTTTTCGGTGGAGGTGTGATTATATTCAAAATTCTCCTTCCTTTTCTTCCTAAAAAGAAGAGCCAGTCTGTTATGTGGGATCCAGACTATAAAGCAGTCATAGTCTCATTAAGATCTACAAAGAAAGTTGAGGTAAATTTATTTCCTGAATCCTGATAATCTGTTTGTTTGCGGCACTAGAATTAACAGGAAAGAGAATATAACATAGGGTGCCCATAGAGTATGTCTCCAATTCAAGGGTCTAGATTTGTGTTCAAGGCTCCACTGTACCACAATAAGAATGAGAGAGGATAAAGCTTTGAGAAAAAAAAAACACAAAATAAAGCAAGATAAACAAGCTCATATGTGTGAATAGAACAACTGTTACTCCTCCATATGGACGAGAATCCAACTAGGTATCGCCACTTATTAATATGACCACCATAAATCAAATCAACAGAGTAATCATGCTAAATCATTCAAACTACTAATTGTTGAAGTACTTGAATCTTCAATTATTCATCATGTTTTGATATATAAACAATAAATTTTACATTTCATCCTCAAAATTGCAGTATGTAGTTGCCTGGTGTTATTACACAAAAATCATTGAACGCAAGGGCAGCGTTCCTTTTAATTACAAACTATTGGCTACCGAAAAAATTGCTAAATCTTGCTCTGCTCTTTTTCTTCCAGGAGAACGTTGACTGCAAAAATGAGTCCAAACTGAACTTCTATCCAGATCGTTTCTTTTATTAGCAACACCTATAGCTCTAGTCTGTAAGCAAAACCTTTTTAAAAATGCCTCTCATGTCACCATATGAAACTAGAACCATCCTAACTTGCAGGGATGACAACACTTTCCTCTGATGCCACAAGATGCCCTCTGAGAACTGTAAGGTAAGTAGAAGTTGACTTACATGAGATCACATCATCCCAATAGAAATAAAAAGGTTTGCACTTTCTTAAAAGTCCTCAAGCAGATCTATTGAAACGCCTAGCAAAAACTAATCTTGGTATCCTGAGCAGAAACCTTTGTCAGCAAGGTAAACATCAGATGCTTACGCAATATATGAATTCTAACCAAACCAGATTTGAAGTTATCTTGTTCCCAAACGAGAAAATTTTTCCACTTCCTTATTAAATTAACCAACAGCATCAAAAGAGTTAATAGCCTAGCAATGGTGAGTATTAGCCAAGCTGGATTTTGGAAGATTGCAAACCAAATCTCTAGCAGGCAAATGAAAGAATGTGTGATATTGAAGTTCATGCATTAAGACCAGCCCAATTCTTAAAGCAATAAGTGCTTCCATTTTTCTGAAGTTCCTCTTCCTCAACTTTGCTACTTTAAGCTTTTTATGGGTCTCCATAAATGCTTGCTTGTATTTCCATTTATCCACAAAAATCTTCTTCTCCTGAGATTTCTCCACCACTTGCATCACAGCATCAAAGAAACCTCCTTTAACAAAAGCATATAGGAAAGCATCAACCAAGTTGGGATCTAATTTAATTCCAGTCTGTCCATCCTTTGAAATCTTTCGCTTGACCTCATTCCACAACATCAACACGCTGAAATAATTCTCTGCAGTCACATAACCATTAATTAGAGACAAGTACGTTTGATCATTCGGTTCAAACTGCAGGAATGTCATCCTTCTGAGAGTTCTCTTCGCATCTTCTAACCGCCCAGCTTTACAGAAAGCATGAATAATTGAATTCCAATCATGAGTTTTTACTTCAACTCGAGGGTCCTCAACAACTTCATCCAAAAATGCTGCCATTAACTCTGGCCGATGATTCTCCATCAAACCCGTCATTATAGACAAATAACTTCCCTTTAAGTCAGATATTCTTGATTCTTTCATTTCCCTAAATAAAGAAAAGGCCGAATGGAAATCTTGACTTGTCATGGAAGCATCTATCAAAGCATCATACGTACCAACATCAAGTTGAAGCCCCGCATTGCTAACATCCATAACCAATTGAGTAGCTTCAGCTGTTCGATGCTCTTTACAATAAGCCTTCAGAATCGGCACATAAACTCCAAGCCCCACAGAACAACCTTGAGCATTCATTTCATCAAGAATGCTATGTGCCTTATCTGATAATCCAAGATTAACACAAGCATTAACAATACCAAACCCGGTAGACTTATCAATCACAATACTTGGATCCTCCAACTTCTGAGCTTCAATAATCAAATTCGATAAGCCCTTAATACTTCCCTTCTCAAGAAATGCTTTAACCACTTCACAATAGGTTTCCTCACCAAAATTTGAATCTTTTCCAAATCCTACATTCAACCTACTCAAAATAGTCCTTGAAACAGATTCTAAATTTCCAGATTTAACAAATCCACTAATCAAACTTGTAAAAAACACAGCTTTATTCGAAAAACCAAACCCACCCATTATATTTTCTAACTCAATTATCTTCTTTTCAAGCCCTTTCAGTGCATATAAATAAGCAAGAAAACCAAAACTAGATTCATCAGGCCTAACACCTAAAACTGACATAGTTTCAACAACTTTCTCAGCATCACTAACCAATTGAATATCACAGCAACACCCCTCTAGTGCAGCATTACAAGCAACTAAATCAGGTTTCATAAAATCCAACTTTTCATCCAAAGCAATCCTACAAGTTTCCTCAAAAACCCTCACAAAAGCAACCAAATTTCCATTCTTTCGACTAATATCCACAAGAGAGTGACCCCACAATTCAAAAGGCACGAAATACCTGTTCTTGAACATGCACTTGAGCAGAGCAAACGCAGGGGCAGCAGCATTGGCAGATTTCATGGAACCCAAAAGGGTAGTGACAGTTTCGAAATCCAACAACTTGGGGTTCTTTTCGATGACATAAACAACAGAAGCAAAGGCTCGCTTGAGGTTGTGGACTCCCTGGAGAGACGAGAGGTGTGTGATGAGAGAATTGGTAAGGGGTTTGGATGGGAGGAGAGAATTGGAGGTAAGAGACTTGAACGACTTCCAGGCCTCATCAGTGTCGTGTGTGAGGAGGGACTTGTGGAGAGTGGTTTGTAGAGCAGTGATGTGGTCTTGGGTTAGGGTTTGTGGTTTTTGTTGGTTTGTGGGGTTTTGTGGTTTCTGGGCAAATATGGAAGGTTGGAGGAAAGAGTAGAGAGATGGGATTTCTGGTGCAGAAGAAGAAGAAGAGAAGAGTCTCGTGTGTATAAGCGAAGAGACAAGTGTTTTTCTCCACATTCTATGTTCTATAGATCATCCACCAAAACCAAATCCGACCAGGCAGCTACTTGTGCTTAGCTGTGAAACTGATTGTCATGTTGCTCATGTCCTTGTAATTCCTGAATTTATACTAAGATTACACAATAATAAAGGTTAGACCGACCAGCTGGAATAGCTCAGTGGGTTAGAACGGGTGGCTTGTTAAACCGCAAGGTCGCAGGTTCAAGTTATCCTTCTAGCGACCTTTTCGACCTTTATTTTTGGTCAAAGACTCAAAACGTCCTCTTACATTAACATTAGTCGAAACTCTGGAACCAAAAAGTCAAACTCAAAACGATCAAACACTCTAGTTACTAATCCTCTGGAGTTATCTAATAAGCTTTACTTTTTTGGAAGTTATGGCAACAACAAAGGAGCTCATAATCGAAGAATGGAATGGCTCCTCTTCAACCAAGCTATTCAAAACCGCCACCATCACTGCTTCTCCTTTTCTCTCCATCCGCAGGTCTGTTCCCATTATCAACACCTTTTTCTTTCTTGTTTTCTTTTATTTATTTTTTTCATTGTACACAGGTCAGGTAATCGTTTCAACCATGTTTGGAGACGAGTCCTTCAAGCATTTGTACCTGAGGCAAGCTTTATTTTTATTTTTATTTTATTTTTATTTTTTTATACTTTTGAATTTGTTAATTAGATTAATCAATCATTTATCAATTGTATTAATTGATTTCTAGAATCAAACATATATTCTGTTTTTGTAAATTGCAGGGATTTCCCAGCAGTGTGACACCAGATTATATTCCATTTCAAGTGTGGGATTCTTTGCAGGTACAAAGATGGCCGCAGTAGGTTTGTGAAGTTCTATGTCTGTTGGATTTCCTTATTTTACTGAATTGTATGTTTTCGTAGGGCCTCTCAACATACATTAGGACCATGCTTTCCACACAAGTAAGATCTTATTTTGATTGATTTTTAACTTTCATCTATAATTTACACGAATTGTTTGTGATGATCACTTGCTTAAATTGTGCGTTAGGCTCTCCTGAGTGCCATTGGCGTTGGTGAGAAATCAGCCACTGTTATCGGTGCAACATTTCAGGTATAATATTTATGTACACTAGAAGCTCTTTCCAAAGGTTTAAGTAGGCACGTTAGTCTGTAATGTAATTGCTTTTTGTAGTCACACTTGCTATCTGCTTCCAAGTGGTTGGCATTTGGCAGTCACTCTTGAAACATAATATGATGATGATAGCTTTGGTGTATTAAAATTGTTGCAGTGGTTTTTGAGGGATCTGACTGGAATGCTTGGCGGTGTCTTATTCACATTTTATCAGGTGTGATATGTACTAGTGCAACTATTTTAAGATCATCTGCTACTTTGCTAGATGCTTGATACAGACCTTGAGTATATCTTTAGTAGGAAGCTGATGTAGATTCGGAAAATTTTGTTTAGGCTATGTCAGTGGAGCACAATATTCTCATTTTGTAGGGGTAGGAAGTTTGCATTCACTTATTTTCCAAACCAGTTTTTACAGTTTACAACGACGTTGACACCATATAATCTTTTTTTATCTTTAGGGTTCGAATCTGGATAGCAATGCTAAAATGTGGCGTCTGGTTGCAGATCTTATGAATGATCTTGGTATGTTGATGTACATGTATCTAATGTGTGTGTGTGTGTGTGTGTGTGTGTGTATGCATATCAAAATTTTGATTCTAGAACCTTGTTTTCTTGTCTCTCTTCTGCTCTCTTTCTCTCATACATGCTTGGAAGTACTGGCATATAGGCATCATGAACCCAGACGCAAAATACTTTGTTATATTCTGGATAAATTTTGCATACAAAATGCTGGACATTTCCAAATGCCATGGGAATTAGAGAATGTTGATCAATTGCTTTATGGATTGTGAAGCTAAGTTGTGAAATAAACAATAAAGTTAAATAAAAAGCAACAGAATAGATCTCCTATCTGAAAGTTGTGTGCCCATGCAGAGGAACCTTAACATACATTACATTCTGTTGATTAGAATGGTCAGTTAACTTTTTGTTAGATTTGATAGGAGTATATCATGTTGACAGGCATTATGTGTATGTCTTATCATTTTGAAATAGTAATTCTGGGTATTACTTTCACATATATTATGTAGGTTTTCCTATAACCTCTTTCTCCACTGTTTTGCCACATGGGATGTGGGTGTTGCTATCATATGTGAAGTTATTTCAGTAGCTAGTAGTTTGGTGTACATGGCTCCTAAATGCCGTATTGGAGCTGTATATGTCATAACAAGTGATGGAAATTACAAATCCACTACTGATTTATCGAAGTGGCAGTGCTTTATACCAAACTCCTGATAGGATCTCCCATTAGCATGCAATTGTAACATTTCCCCTTTCATGTAAATATCAGTGTCAGTTTGATTTTGTTGACATACAGTCTACTATGTTTTTGTTTTATTTTCAGTGTTATTTAAAATGACAATTAAACGCATTATATTATTGCAGGGATGTTGATGGACCTTCTTTCACCGTTGTTTCCTTCAGCTTTTGTGTTTGTCGTTTGTTTAGGAAGCTTATCAAGATCTTTCAGTAAGTCTCTGTTATTCTCCAATATAAAAACTTGGAATTTAAGATCTACTAACTCCTGCTGATAGATTATCCGAATTTGTTAACTAAGCATTTGTTTTTGGTTAAGGAAATATGGGTTTCTATGGAATACAAGTGATTAATTTATTGTTGTCAGTTAAAATATACAGATCTCTTAAATTAGCTAAGTTCTCGATTCAGTTATACGTTTTGCACAACCGCAATATGTGTTTTAAGTCTTTGCATTTATGTGTTTAATATATTCTTTATGTATTTTAACTTTCTTACCGATAAACAATAAACATATAGTCAAAGAGCCTTGGTCCAGTTTTCTTAATTCAAACTCTTTCTACATTGTATTTCCAATTAGCTGGTGTTGCAAGTGGAGCTACCAGAGCTGCTTTGACACAGCATTTTGCCCTCCAGAATAATGCCGCTGATATATCTGCCAAGGTACCGATAAAGCTATCTAACTGCTGGGTGAGAACCAAAGAGATCTTGTAAGTTGTAACATTAACTGATTACTTGTTTTCAAATACTGATAGGAGGGGAGTCAAGAAACCATGGCCACAATGATTGGTATGGCAATAGGAATGCTTCTTGCCCGCATTACTATGGGAAATGCCTTAGCTATTTGGATTTCTTTTCTATCTCTGACCATGTTCCATATGTATGGTAAGTTGTGCTGCTACGGTCGACTTATAACTTTGTGTAGCCGTGTAGGCATGAACACTGGTATGTTCCTTTAGGAGTCCATGTGACAATTGAAGTGTGAGTCCATGCCTCTGTAAAGCAAATTTTGATGCTAATATAATTTGTATAAATATTGATCTATTTTAGTTTTCAAGTAGATAAATATAAATCTTAATTAAGAAAAGAGGTGGTGCCTGTCTTCCCATCACTTAGCAGAGAAAAACTAAGGATGCTTGAAAGGGAGAAAGGGGATTCGTGTCATCAGTGATATAATTGTCCAACCCTAGATACTGTTTTCATTCCCAACATTTATACTTTAGGCAGATGTAATCTATATTTTTGTAGGACAATAAAACCTCTCCATTTTTTCTTTATTTGGAGACAGAGGGCCTGAGCAGTGACCAATTGCTTGCCAACAGACCCCGTATTCAGTTACTTTTTATTAAGTTGAAATATTTCATTTAGAGTAAACTCAATGCTTCTTTGTGCAGCAAACTACAAAGCTGTCCATTGCCTTGCTTTGACATCATTAAACTTTGAGAGGAGTTCAATTCTTCTGCAGCATTTCATGAAGACCGACCAAGGTAATATGTAGAACCTGCCACTGTCAGTTTTCCCTTCCTCTTAAGGTCACCCATTATTTCATCAAGACATCAATAGAAACTTGCCAGTGAATTGAGATCCTCAAATATTTTCAGTTGCTATTATGATTGTATTCTGTCAAATATCTATTAAGTTTAAAACTGGGAAAAGTTCTGTTAACTTTTGCAGGTCTGTTTGTTGAGAAAATCTTATGCTTTGCAAGAATTTATCACAATGATATTGCTTTGTAAACTAGATAAGGATTCATAGCACTGCGTTTAAGGTTTATTTTTCATTTCTTTATTTTATTTTTAGCAGATGTTAGATCCTAAACCTGAATACATTGCCAGTTCTCTCTCCGGTGCAGGTGTCTAGCATGGAGCATGTTTTGCCCATATGGACCACTGCATGGAGTTCAAGGAATTCTAAGTTACTGCACACGCTGGTAGACTTAGGTTTGAGAGTTTCTTCACTAGGCCACCAAGAAATGTAAGTTTCTTAATTCATTTGGGTTTATAAACAGTAAACTTACATGAGCGCCTTTAAGTATAGGGTTCCTCTGCTATTTGGATATGGATGTTGTCTGAAGAGCAGTGATGTTATAGTAGTGCCAACTCAACTGTTAACATCACTGCTTCACATATCTCAAAAATTCGTGAGTCAGACAATGGCTCTATTCTTGATGCATCCACAACAGATAGCTCTGAGCTGGCTTTTACAAAATTAGTTGTCATAATGCTGATGATTTCAAAAATACTATCAAACAGGATGGACCTGCTGCAGTCTGATGGATCTCGTTGTGAGAAAGGTTGAGCTTTAACTCAGTTTCCCAACCGTAAAGTTCATAACTAGAATGTTCTAATCATCGAAGTTGTCTTTCTTTGTCTTTTTAGTGAAGTACTTGCTTGTGGAAAGGAAAGCAATCATCAGTGTTATTGTACATAAAGATGCGAGTGCTACAGATGTCTTGCAGTCATATATTCATGCACTTGTTGTGGCAAATCTCAGAGATGGAAACAAATCTGTACATTCTGAGAGCCAATCATGGATGGATAAACAGTATGATATCTTTCTTCAGAAGGTATGTCCTAACAGTTACTCCTTTATGTCAAATAGGGTCATGTAAATTTTCGTGGACCCAGTTGAAGAGCTTGAAAACTACTCTAATTTACATTTTAAGTTGTCTTAACAAATTAACATCACTTGGATTACTTTACACAGACTTGACTTTGACAGTCAACATGAATATAGAAATAAAGGCTTGAGTTTGAAATTAAAAGGAAAAGGAATCGTTTACAAAATCTTTGTTATAACTCTACACTTCGTAACAAAATAGGGTTAGTGAAAATAATATCCACTTGTATTAGTGCTAGAAAAGCATGCTATGTAATGATGGATCGTCATCAATGGCGTAACTAATTATCCTACACCGGTGACAAGACTATCTATTTCATTTGATGCAAGGCCCAAGTAGACTATAGCTACAAGGTCACTAGACATCAAGTCAGCATGGCATGAAAACACCAATAGTACTCAGTGAAAACTCAGGATAAACACACAATTGCTGTTGTTTTGAAAGGTGGCAACTTTGTGTAAATTGTTTATAGTGCAAGTGACAGACTGTGTGTGTTATATTTTGATTGTTTGGCAGCTGAAGTCTTCAGGATGGAAGACTGAACGTCTTCTTGCTCCTTCTATCATTTGGACGGCAAATTGGATCAGCAAGCCTTCAGATAAAAAGATTGACTAGGTAATGTCTATCCTTTACATCAAAATGCCAAGAACAGGCAAAAAATATTTATGGATATTCTCTTCAGAGTAAACCGCTTCTATTGATAAAGCAGTCTGTCAGGATATAAAATTATTAGATGGTGAACTACAGCATAAGTTATCATGGAGTATATGTTGTGAACGATGGTACTTTTTTTTTTTCTTTGAAGAGATTATAATTTACATGCTATGCAGATCCCCAGTCTCACAATTAATTTTTGAAGAGTATGGTAGATAAAACATTTAATTTGTTGGGAGTCGGCTTTTGTATGTTTTTACTTAAGCAAGTGACTATAGTGTCTCATTTTCTGTCTTCCATTGTTGTTTTTAGTACCGTTAATTGGTTTTAAAACTTTGCTAACTAGTTTTGGGTGGCTCTACTGCCACTCAAAAATTTCCTTGCTACACTCAGTTACTTTATTAATCGATAGTAACAAGTTAAAATTAATTTTTTTTTTTCCTGCACTCTTTAAAATACCAAAACTATCATTCAATATTAATATTAATTTTAATCATGTATTTTTTTTTTCTCATTGCACTCATTATACATTCATTTAAAACACAATTCTAGTTTTTCTTATTTTAACTTGGATTTAATTGGGATTTTTATCCGTGTTCTTATTCTTATTTCTTTCATTGTTTTTTCTTCTTTCTTAGTTTATTTTTATTTTTTGTAAATGTTCATTTGGCTTTCCTTTTTATAATTTATTTATGATAATGGTTATAGTGATTGGAGTAATATATATATATATTTTCTCTAAAACTATATATGTAGTTTTTGGATACATTAATTGTTAGGTTCTCTTGATTTCATTTAAATTTATAAAAAAACTACCTGTCATATGTGTTTGATGAAATGAATCAAAGAGAAAATGAAGCCACAAAACTTGTTAAAGAATAATGTTAGTTTCTGGTTTTAGTGTCCACTATATATGTGTTTGAGGAAATCTCTAAAGAAAAAGTAGAGCTACAAAATTATATAATAATGAAATATAACTCTTTTACATCTTTTCAAATATTATTTATACAATTTTTTCTGTTTGGTGTTTTCGTGAACATTAGGTTTATGAAAACTTATGAAACAAATTTGTTTTCTTTAAACAAAATAATTTTTTCTTCAACGAAAAACTAGTTTGTTTTGTTTAAACAAAAATATATATTTTTGTGGGATATTATCAAAATATCTCTGAAAATGAAATTAGTGTGAAATTAGTTTTTTCTATATTCAAAAATAAGGTTTAATGATATTATTTTTCATTTTAGTGATTTTTTTTTAGGATTTTTATCCTATTTTTATTTGTTATAAAAAAATAATCATAAAAAGTTATCAACATCAAGCATACTATGAGTTAAAATTAACATACCTGTATACATTCAAAATTCATCAAATCAAATTTTTTGTGCATCAATTCCTTGTTTACTTGTGAAAATTATATTTTCTTATCTCATATTACTTTAGATTTTGTACATATTATTAGGGTTTGCACCAAAATTGGATATAGAAAACAAACTGAAAATTTGAATTATATAATTATGTACTTTTAAGTAATTACATATAAAAATATAATATTTTATTAAAAAGTGGGTGTAGCAATAAATCTTTTGGCTGGCTATTGGTTTTTATCAACTATCATAAAGTATGTGCCAGACACCCAGACGAGGGCACCGTAAAGCAGAAAATTAAGACCGAACTAGTATCCAAGACAAAATGAGAGCACCGAAGTCTCATTATTGACCAAAAAACGAAGGGAGAAACATTTTTGCTTTGTTTGTTTCAAAAATAAAAACATTATTGCTTAGTTTAAAAAAAAAAAAAAAAAAAAAAGGAAAAGAAAAGGAGGAAAAGGAAAGCTACAGTTTATAATGACGAGTGAATTTTCAAATTTAGCTTACTAAGTTAATTCTTTAAAAGAAAATGCAAAATTGAAAAAACAAGTCTAAGATATGTTTTTCAATTCATTGATTTAATAAGATTTAATAATCATTTAGTACCTATGAAGGCATTGTCTCATTGCATCAAGATCCCATATTGATTTGATATATTTGATAGATGATGATATTTGCAAAATTGATTAACATGAAACAACTTAACGTAATAAATGCCTAAAATATGTTTTTTAATTATTATTTTTTCCGTTAAAGTGCAAATCTTTTTTTGGTTTTATGTTTTTTGAAACATAAAGTGCAACTTTTTTTGATGTTGATATCTTGCACGTCAAGAGTTGCTACCAAAGTAGGCGCATGTTACTACAATAGTTATAATTCATGTTATACTGAAAAATGCAAGCACGAAGCGCATCTGGTGTAGTGGTATCATAGTACCCTCCCACGGTACTGACCGGGGTTCGATTCCCCGGATGCGCATGGCAGTCAGACTTTTTCCGACCGCTCAAAGTGTTTGCATAGGACTCCAAGGTATTTGATTCATATTTAAATGATTTTTTTATCATGAAAATTATACATTAATTTTATTTTCAAATATATCCTTAATCCTTTATAATAAGTTTTGATTTATATTTAGATGTTTTTTTATCATAAAAACTATGCATTATTTTTATTTTTAAATATACCCTTCTCATTTATATATATATATGTATGTATGAATGAAAGACAATCGATACCCACATAAACATTTTTTTTCATTTAGTTGAGTAAAGTTTCAAAATCAGGATCCAAAACTTTATTAAGAAATATAGTTATGAACTTATCAATCGATTATACATACAGTCATGGCCTTATGCATTAAAGGGGAAGATTCTCAACTTCGGCTTCTTCTTCTTTATTTTTTTAAATTTTTTTATTGCCTTTCTTTTTTTAAAAAAAAAAAAAAAAAATAGGCATCTAGATAATCAGCTAATGAAAATGGCAAAAAGATGACAATTTTTTAAAACTAGCCTAAATGTATAAAACTATTGCATAGTTTATTTAAAGTATATACTAATATATGAATTTGAACTATATGTTAAAATATTTTTAAAAGTGAATGAAAAATTATATTTATTTTTTAAGACAAATGAACAAAGCTAAATTAAGAAATTCATTTTTGAAGGGACCATTATAAAAAATGAAAATGTATGAGGGGGCCAAAGTATAGAAAATTTCAAAATTTCAGGACAAACTTGTAATATATGAAAAGGAACTTTAAATGTTATTGAGGGAGTCATGGCAAGTCTGTTGTACGCTATGAAAGGGCTTCAATGCGCCAGATGACTTACTTGCACTTAAGACCTTACACTTGTTGGAGTCAATTTCTAAAATGACACTGTTACATGTAAAATTTTAAGTTAGGAGAAGAACTAATCAGCAAGTACAGCCGGTGTACTAGAAAGTTTCTCATACAGTTGATGTGTGTAACACAAAAGTCACTGTTTTATTTGAGTACATAAAAGCAGAGAGAAAAAGAAAAAAAAAAAAAAAAAAATTGAACATAGGATCCGGCATGAAATCAAGCAGAAGATATATCACCTTCCAATAATATATATAGAGAGCCAATCTAACCTAATAGATTGACACATCTTTGTCTGCCATTATATCTCCAGAGTACTATTCTCTCCTTGATAAATTTACTTTTTGCCAATTACAAATGAGGCTAAGGACTTTGCTAATGTGTACTCATTTCCGGTGCCCTGCTGATGCCATGAGGACTGCAACCGCCACAATAAACATCAGCAACATACTTATCAGCAATATATATGTTCTTCTTGATGATTTCCTGTACTCCCCGAACAGAACTACGCCCCAAAATGTGCTCACAAGTGGGAGTGCCTGACATCACAAAAACATTAAATGGCATAAGTGGGACTCAACATTTTATAACAAAATCGGTAGTGACATTTTCATGCACATTTGTGTGTGTAGGAACATATACTGAACTTTTCTAATGTTGTAGCATCAAATAGCCCTAACCTGAACGGCATCTGCAGCTGCATAACCTGCAGCTTGACCTCCCATAAATTGGAGACCGTTACCAAATCCACAGAGAAGGCCAGCCGCTAAGGCCCAGCCTCTGCCGTTCCAGTCATTCAAATAAGCCTTAAATGATGATCTCGGTAGCTTAAGTACAGGACGGTAAAGGAAAGTAATATTAAGAAAAATGGCAATTACGAAACAAGAGACAGAGAACCAGAAAAATGCAGTGTAGACAACCAACTTAGGGACCCCTTTCTTCAATGTGTGCCACTGATCATTTGTGGCCAAGTTGAATGCTGGTGAGAAAAGAGAGAAGCAACAACCAGCAAAGATAATTATGGCCAGTCCAATCAAAGTGCTCTTCCCGAACACCTGCGTGAGACTTGAACCCATTATGAACCAAAATATTGTGCACTAATGCTTGGATGCAAGACATGCATGTGTTTATGAGTGATAAACCGTTACTTTAATGATATAACACAAACGCAAGAATAATCAAGCGAAACTAATAACCTTTATTGCTCTTCTGTTTTCAAGCTCGACAAGATAGTGTGCTGTCCCAACTTTTGCACTTCCTGATGTAGCATTTCCATTCTCCAAATCCTTGGTTCCTGTCCAGATAAAAATACGCCAGAGCTCTCATGTTATTAACATACGTAAGCAATTAGTGAAGACGTTTGTGATTCAGAGAGTTTCTTACCCTTCTCCGTTACTGCTTCTGTGGATGTGGAGGTATATGTCACCCTGGCAAGAGATCCGATTTAATGAAGCAACATTATTAAAATAGGCTTAAAGAAGAAACATGTGATGCAGGTTCTCAATATGGAAAGAAATGAAAGTACAAGTTGGAAAGAAGATCTCTTTATGGTAAAAAGGAAAAGAGGCATACTCCGTTCTGCTTTTCTGATCGCTTTGCAGTTTATTAAGTTTTGCTTTATTATCAGCTGCATTGGATGAGTGAACAGCTGATCCAAGGCAAGCCGCAATTAAGAAGCAAGCAACGCCAGGGAATAGGATCTCAGCTTTATTGATTTTGTCATCCAAGAAGTAATTAAAGGTTGTGCCTGTGACCATCAGGACAAAGAGAAGTAATCAAGGATTAAAATCGGTGACAAAAAGGCATTAGAAAATCAAAGTTGTTCCATGATAGGCATGCACTCTCAGACCTAAAACAACAGTGATGCTTGCAGTGGTCACTTCTGTTACTGATAAACCAACCAATGCCAAAGCATACTGCGTGGCGAGATTTCCAAGGCAGAGAAACACACCACCCACCATTGCAAACAAAACAGTGGGCCAGTTATCCTGCATCAAGTAGTCTAGAATGTTCAAAACCAGTTTTAAGTAAGGATATACTATTGCAGACAACAAGGGTGGTCAAGTATACTACACTTCATCAATCCCTATATATTAGTCAAACCTAACTTCAAGAGTTCTAGTTGAGAAATTACCTGTACAAAATAACAATCTAAAACCAATCATGTCAGCTCATAAACTTCAAATTAGATGATGACACCTTTGTTTCCACAGACAGTGCTCAGTTACTTTGTTTTCAGAGATCAATTCCAATTTTAAATCTACTCCAAGATAATGCCACACAGCAGCTTATTTTCTTGATCAATATAAGACAAAATCATAGGGCAGTCCCCTTGTCAGCTCAGCTCCAACAATTCAACCTTGCTATTGGTTTTCTGATCCTGTGAATAGTACATAATCGTAACAAAATCCGTTTTATATCCCTGACTCTGCATCTAAACTGTTAAACTGGTTTCCACCTACCTATTAAGGGCAGCCAATTTAATAAAGTTTTGAGAGTCATCTGTAATTTCAAGCTTACATCAATGAATTTTTGGAGCATCCACAGTTTTGGTAATCTGAAACTTTGATAGGGAAAATTTAAATTCATCCCTATGTTTTGGGAAAGTATCAAATTTTAACTATATTTTGAAAATATATCAAATATTCCTTAAAGTTTCTAAAACACATCAAATTAGTTCATTTCGTCAATTAACTGATGGTCAAATCTAACAAAGCATGCAAAAGTCAATTTACCTATTTCATTAGTTAATCTTAAAATTTACCATTTTGTTCAACTTTGTCAACCAATGGAAATACAATATGTGTCATATAAAATTAAAAAAAAAAAAAATTATTCCAATGATTAATTCGCACATCACCATTTAAAAAATTTAAAATGTATAAATAATTAAAAACTCTATCATCATTAAAATTATGTATGTTAGAGGTTTTATGTAAACAAATTAAAAATCAAAACTTAAAATTTTAGAAAAATAAAAGTTTAAAATATGGATTTCAATCCAGATCTTCAAAGAAAAATTTTCAAAAAATAATTAAAAAAAAATTGAAAGAAAAAACTTGAAGATTTGGGTTTGAACCCAAATCTTTAACTTGAAAATAAAAAATAAAAACATAGACATCAAACAAAAAACATCATCACCTCCTTATTCTTCAAATTGTTATCATCTTTAAACTCAGAAATAAAAAAAATATCAAACAACATTTCTCTACACCTAGAAACCTAGATCTTCATCTCTTTATTTTCCAGCATCTCCTCCTCTTCCTCACTCTTTGGATTCCTCCTCTTCCTTACTCTTTGTTTCACCAGATCGTCGTTGATCTGGTTCATCACAAGATTGACTATAAATCCCAACTTGCTTCTCTCATGTTCATTTGCTTTTTTCACTTTCATCTCCAACCACAAATCCCAACTTACCAAATCTAGTCAACCTAGCCTCCATCAACACAAACTACCACAAATCTGGACTAAATTCACCAAGAACTCAAACACAAAACCAAGACATTCTAAATAAAAAATTTTGAGTAATGGAGAAGAGTAAATTCTTGTGATGGAGCACATGTACAAGATAGAGAGCCGGAAAAGAGGAAGATGATGAGTGTCTTCAAAACTTTGGGAGACAGTAATTTGATATTTTTTTGGAAACTTCAAGAAAAATTTGAAGCGTTTTCAAAAAATAGTTAAAATTTTGATACTTTTTCAAAATATAGAGACGAAAATGAAATTTATCTTTCTTTTTTTTTCAAACAACAATCAACCTTTCTAATGTTCGCTGTAAAAGAAATGAAAAATAAAATAAACTTTTCTATGTTCATTAAAATGTTTTTGCATTCTTTGGAGACATACATCATCTAAGGCCTCATTTAGTGCGCAAAATAAGATTGAATAATTTTTGTGGGATCAAATTAGATGGGATGTGATAAGATTAGATTTGATATTATTCTATATTTGGTGAAACATAGGATAAGATTAAAAATAGTGGATATAAAGTTGGATTCGAAAGTAATTTTTTAGGGATTTTTCACAAATTTTACAGATTAAAACTAGTCAAACTTGGCTCCACAACCACCATCGTTGCTTACGGCTTACCTCCTCTTCCATTATCACCCTCCTTTATCAGCAATCTACAACGCCGAAAAAAAGATTGACAATCAGTGATACCGAAGAAATCGCACAACCTACTTAAAGACGAAGAAGGAGATTGGTGAGTGTAGAAATCACTGACGGAGATAAAGACAAAGAAGAAGATCGGCGAGCGGAGATGAAATAAAAGAAGAGAGAGGTGAGCAAGAAGGGGGCAATACTGGCGCGTGAAGGAAGAGGGAGAGGGAGGCGAAGGAGGAGGAGAAATGACAAAAGGCGACGGCGAGGCGTAGGAGAATGAGCAAGCACTAGGATAATTTTAGCCTATGTGATGAATGAGTTAGTTCTATCCCAAACTAATAAGATAAATTAGTGATGGATTAAATTAGTGAATAGTGAGTGGAAGCACCAAACATGGGTTTGGACTATTTTTTTGTCGAAACCCAATCTCATCCTAGGTAACAAACAAGGTCTAAGAGTGCCAATCAACTACTATAAGAAACTTATATATGTCGATAACATAATCTGATCATGACAAAGTACATCAAACTCCATCATTAGACAAACAAGAAACTCACCGTAATTTGAGTAAGTTGAACTGCAAAATTCGGCCCTCCATTGCCAATCTCACCTAATGTTAAAGCAATAAGCAGAGCAGCCAACAGATTGGTGATTGAATAATCAAGGTAAGTATGCTGAGGAAGGCGGCCACGTCTTTCCAAAAGGGTCAAAAATGCAGGCCATGTTCCCAAGAAGAGCAGCGAAAACAGCATGCAAGCTATGGCACCTCCTTTGCTCTCCAGCAGATACATTTTCAATCTATTAGACAAAACCCCCTCAGTAATCAAGTAATCAACGCCTGAAAAGTCCTGCAATTCAAGCACCAATTTTGAGTCACTTAATATAAACCAATTACCCCAACTTTAACAACAATCACTGACACTGCCTTTTTCAAACCATATAGAATTGAGAATCAACTTAAGAATGTTAAAAAAAGCACGTGAACATCTCTATCATATATGAATTGGAACAGTTCCATGTGAAAACTACAAACACCAACAAATAGACAGTGATCATATGCTCACATGTACATTTATACTTGCAGGATTAGGCTGAAAAAAGAATATATTATTATTATAAGAATAAAATAATAAATTTAAGAATCTGCAACCAAGTAAAGCATCTATGAGATAGACATTTAATCAAAAGAATAACAAACACTCAACATAATCCTCCCCAAAAAATGAGGAGAGGGAAAGAATAAAATATAAAAAATAAAAAATAAAAACACTTGAAGCTATTACTGAATCTAAATGCATGCATGTATATAAATTATAACACATGAAAATGAAGAAAAAGAAAAGATAGAGGATTGATGAGAGGAGATAAACGTAGATCACCGTTCGCCGAAAAATCAATAGATAGGTTCAAGGAACAGAATTGTACAAGATACAAGAGAGACACCAGTAGGACTCACCTCAGTTCAGAATCAAGTGTCCACCAAAAAGTACTTAGGAATCTGTCAAAAATATCTTCTGAGATACTTCAACGAATCAACAGTCACGCTCTGGTCTGTAACGTATACGACATGAAAACCACTCTTGTCTGAGTCCAAGAAGAGGAACATAAACATGAACTTGCAACACAACAATTTAAAGAGAGAGGGAGGCGTTGAAGATGTTTCAACAGTTGTAAGTTACGGTGAGAGAGGATCTGCTTAGCTGGTGGAATCTGTAATTAATGTGTGGATTCTGCTAGATTCAATGTCTTGTTTATAGGCTTTTATTGGCAACTATTTTTATGGGACGGTTTTTTTTTATCTAAAGACTGAATAATGCTGTTGAATACTAAAGATTGAATAATAATTAAAATTTAAAATCTAAATGATATGTTTGTTGTTTTTTCCCTTACATCTGTAAAATAATCTTGTTTGTTTTTTAAAATTAAAATTATCTGAAAACTAATAATTTGATATTTATATCTTTTTACTATTAGTTGTTATATAATTTTATTTAATATAATACGAACAATTATAATAAATTATTTAGTAAATAGTAAAACATTTTTGTGTATATATTAATAATATTTTTATTCATAATTAAAATATGATTAATTGTTATTGTAAAGTATTTTTAAAAAAATTGTATATACATATATAAATTATTATAGTAAAGTAAATTAAATAAAATAAACAAAATGGTATTAAATTAAATTACTATTGTTATATATTTAAATAAAAATAACATTAAAATGAATATCATTGAAATAAATCTATATAATGTAAAATTATGACAAATTTAAAAATATGTTCGTTAAAATATTAAAAGAAATTCGTATAATGTAAAACTACGATAAACTTGGAAATATGTTGTTTTGGGAGAATAAAATTGGAATAATAAATTTATAAAATCATCAAGTGATTTGATATTTAATGAAAAGTAAAAAAATATAACTTTTTATTTTAAATAGTTTTTGGGTGGTTTTAAGTGGTTTGACTACTTTAAAAAATAAACGAAAATAACTTAATTAATCTAATTCAACAAAATTAAGTGTTAAGTGTAAAAAACAAACGACCCTTTAATGTTAGAGCAATTTTAACTATGTATGCTAATTAGAGATTCTACTCTATTTTACAGTTGTTGGTTTTCCGACCACACTCTTGGTGTATGTTTCCAAATTAAATTTTTAAGATTTTAAAATTTTATTTTTACTCTTCTCCATATGTTATGAAACAATATTTTTTTTTTCATTAATGTCCCTTTTACCTTTAATTTATTTTTATTATGTTTTATATTTAATTTATATGCTAAAAAATTTATATTTAATTTATATGCTTAGCTGGTGGAATCTTTAATGTGTAGATTCTTTTTAGATCCAATGGCTTGTTTTCATTTTAGGAGCATTTGGATGGATTTTTTTTTTTTTTTTATGATAAATTTTGGTGGAATTTACAAATTATATGGATTCCATATTGATTTTATTAGAATTCTTTAAGAAATCTAATAAAATCTTGAGAATAATGGTAAGGTTCATTGTAAACTCTTTTCTTCATAAAATTCATTCTAAAATTCATTCAAATTTATTATTTAGATGAAATTTGTGAAGTCAATGACTTTTTTAATACAATTAAATTTTATTAAATTTTATGCAAATCTGAATTAAATATACTTAGATTTTGATGGATTTCATACTAATCTGATCAATTGAATACAGCTAAATTTTAATAGAATACAATTAAATTTGGATTGAATACACTTAAATATTTAAAATATTTTAAAATTCAATTAATTTTAAATTGAATACACCTCCTCAGTCAGACTCTTATTGGTAACTACTTGTACTACCACTCCTGTTTAATGAATCAATAAAGGCTTGAGTTTGAAATTAAAAGGAAAAGAAATCATGCACAAAATCTTGTTATAATTCCACACTTCGGATGGAAAATGTTTAAAACTCAAGATGTCAGTATTTGAAGCTAGCTTTGGAAGGAAAATTTCTCATCTAAAGCTGACGGGTCTCACTTAAAAAATTTCACATCAGTAGGACTTCAAATCCCACTATTCAAAACATTTTGTAATTTAGATTTTGTAATTGTATTTGTTAAAAAATAAAAGAATTTATTATACTATTAAATATATTTAATATTGCAAATTTAGTTATAATTTTATAAAGTTTATATATTTAAAGTTTATTAAAAAAAATTATTTTTATTTATTTAACTTTTTTTGGTGTACAAATTTAGTTAACTTTTAAATTTTTATTTTTTATTTATGTTAAATATATTTAAAGGTTAATTTATTTTTTATTTAAAAATCAATTTACACAAATATTAAATTAATTTAGTCAAATCCAATTCAATCCAATCTCAACTATAAAAAACATGGTATAGTATTAATTTAATCATATTCTATTCTATCTCATCTCATTTCATCTAATCTTATATCATCTCATCCAACTCAATCATGTGCACAAAACGAAGCCTTAAAGGTGTATTTGTTACAAGGGATTGAATTGTGATTGGATAAATTTCAATCCAATCTCTTGTTTGGTGGTTGCATATATTGGATTTCTCGTGCAACCATTTTATCTCAAATTGGTGGCATAATCAATCACCAACATGGAACACTATTTTTTTTTTTTGGTTTTCCTTTCTTATATTAATTATATAAAACATAAATTTAATATTAATATTATTTTTTATATATTTTATTAAAATATTAAAAATAATATATTTCAATAATAATTTTAAAATAAATATTACTTTAAAAAATAAATTTTAAAGAGTTAGATTTTACTTTTCAAAATAATATTTAAATACTTTTAGTTTTATTTTATAAAAATAATATTATACTTAATTATTTTTTAGTCAATCCGATAATAGACTAAATTAATCTACTCTCATACAATATTAAATACATCACAACACTAAATTATTCAATTCAATCATGTCCTAACTAATACAATCTAATTCAATCTTGCACGCCAAATGAGGCCTTAAAGTGCAACATTTTTCAAGTTGACGTATTGCACATCAAGAATTGCAATTAAATTAGGCACATAATACTACATTAGTTAGTTATTTATGAATATTATACTGACCAAAACAAATAAGATGCGGTACTGACCAGAGTTGGATTTCCCCCAAAAGAGCATCGTAATCAAACTTTTTTTCGATTTAAACTATTTACATAGGACTCCAAAGTATTTGATTAAATTAATTTTATTTTCTAGAATTTAACTACTTTAATAATTGGATAAGATTATTCATTAATAACAACTCATATAATAAGTATTTATTTATTTTTAAATGATTATTATCTAAAAACTACAAATTTTCAAATATATCTGTATCATTTCTAAAAATATATATATTTTTTTATAAAAACTACACATGAATTTTATTTTCAAATATATCATTATAACGTCTTAAAAAATATATATATATATATATATATATATATAAATGATAGTCAATACCCATATAAACATTAATTTTCATTTGGATGAGTAAAGTTTCGAAATTTGGATCCAACTTCATCGAAAAATATAGTTATCATTAGATTTACAACCATGTCCTTATACATTAAAGGGGATGATCCTCACATTTTTTTTCCTTTTTATTTTATAAATGGCATATTGGTAATCTAGCTAATGAAAATGTCAAAATGATGACAATTTTTTTAAAACTAGCCTAAATGTATTAAAAATGCTGCATAGTTTATTAAAAATATATATTAATACGTGACTTTAAACTACATGTTAAAAATTTTTAAGAAGTGAAAGAAAAATTATATTTATTTTTCAGGACAAATGAATAAAACAAAATCAAGAAATTTATGTTTGGAGGAGCCATTATATTAACAAAAATGAAAATCTATGAGAGGGCCAAAGTATAGAAAATTTCAAAATTTAAGGACAAACTTGTAATATTCGAAAGGAAACTTTGAGGGAATCATGGCAAGTTTGTTGTACTCTATGAAAGGTCTTCAACGCACCAAATGACTTAATTGCACTTGAAATCTTACACTCGTTAGTGTCAAATTCTATAATGCATTAACCCCAGGGACATAGAAACTTTTTTAAGTGCTAACACTGTCACATTTTAAATCTTTAGTTAACAGATGAACTAATAAGCAAGTACACCTGGTGCACTAAAATGTTTCTTATACAGGTGATGTGTGTAACACAAAAATCACTGTTTTATTTGTCAGGAGTAATATAAAAGCAAAGAGAATAAGAAAAAATCAAAACATGAAATCAAGCTGAAGATATATAACCTTCATTTAATATGTGTAAAGCCAATCTAACGTAATAGATTTAAACATCTTTGTTTGCCATTTTATCTGCAGAGTATTATTCTCTCCTTGGTAAATTTACCTTTTGCCAATTCCAAACAAGAATTCTAATTGAGAAATTTTGGAAAGCACCTCCCAGACTCGATGCCTGAGCAGCCACTGCCAGCCAACTAGCTGCAGCATTCACTTGCTCCTAATTACTTCTCAACTATTCTAATGTTTTATATATGCTTCATAATTTACTGCGTGTAACAGCTAAGGACTTTGCTAATGTGTACTCATTTCCGGTGCCCTGATGATGCCATGAGGACTCCAACTGCCACAATAAACATGAATAACATACTGGCCAGCAATATATGTTCTTCTTGATGATTTCCTGTACTCCCCGAACAGAATTACGCCCCAAAATGTGCTCACAAGTGGAAGTGCCTGACATCACAAATTATATAGCATTGGTAGGACTCAACATTTTATAACAAAATCGGCAGTGACCATTTCATGCACCCTTGAGTGTGTAGGAACATATACTGAATTTTTGTAATGTTGTAGCATCAAATAGCACTAACCTGAACGGCATCTGCAGCTGCATAACCTGCAGCTTGACCTCCCATAAATTGGAGGCCGTTACCAAATCCACAGAGAAGGCCAGCCGTTAAGGCCCAGCCTCTGCCGTTCCAGTCATTCAAATAATCCTTAAGTGATGATCTTGGTAGGTCAAGTACAGGACGGTAAAGGAAAGTGATATTAAGAAAAATGGCAATTACGAAACAAGAGACAGAGAACCAGAAAAAGGCAGTGTAGACAACCAAATTAGGGACCCCTTTCTTCAATGTGTGCCACTGATCATTTGTGGCCAAGTTGAATGCCGGTGAGAAAAGAGAGAAGCAACAACCAGCGAAAAAAGTTATGAACAGTCCAATCAAAGTGTTCTTCCCAAACACCTGCACAAGCCTTGAACCGATTATTAACCAAAATATTGTGCACTAATACTCGGATGTAAGATATGCATGTGATTATGAGTGACAAACCGTTACTTTTATGATATAACTCACATGCAAGAAGTAAAAGGCTTAGATAATCAAGCAAAACTAACAACCTTTATTGCTCTTCTGTTTTCAAGCTCTACCAGAAAGTGTGCTGTCCCAGCTTTTGCCCTTCCTGATGTGGCGTCTCCATTCTCCAAATCCTTTGTTCCTGACGAGATAAAAATATGCCAGAGCTCTCATGTTATTAACATACATGAGCAAATAGTCAGGACATTTGTGATTCAGAGAGTTTCTTACCCTTCTCCGGTAATGCTACTGTGGATGTGGAGGTATATGTAACCCTGGCAAGAGATTTAATTTAATGAAGCAACATCATTAAAATAGGCTTAAAGAAGAAACATGTGATGTAGCTTCTTCTTAAAATGGAAAGAAATGAAACTACAAGTTGGAAACAAGATCTCTTTATGGGAAAAAGTCATCAAATTTTTACATAGATACATGGTATCAAATAAACGCGCGCTCACACTACCGAATCATCACAAGTTTAGTTACATCTAAAATGGAAAAGAGGCATACTCAGTTCTGCTCTTCTGATCACTTTGCAGTTTATCAAGTTTTGCTTTATTATCGGCTGCATTGGATGAGTGAACAGCTGACCCAAGGCAAACCGCAATCAAGAAGCAAGCAACGCCAGGGAATAGGATCTCAGCTTTATTGATTTTGTCATCCAAGAAGTAATTAAGGGTTGTGCCTGTAACAATGAGAACAAAGTCAGTAATCAAGGAAAAATTGGTGACAAAAAGGCATTCGAAAATCAAGTTCTTCCATAATAAGCATGCACCCTCAGACCTATAACAACAGTAATGCTTGAAGTGACCACTTCTGTTACTGATAAACCAACAAACGCCCAAGCATACTGCGTGGCAAGATTTCCGAGGCTGAGAAACACACCACCCACCATTGCAAACAAAACAGTGGGCCAATTACCCTGCATCAAGTAGTCTAGAATATTAAAAACCAGTTTTAAGTGAGCCTATGCTATTGCAGACAACATGCATGGTCAATTATACTACATCAATCCCTTTAAAATAGCAGAACCAAAAGGAATGCACAATGCACAGATATGTGTACAAAATAACAATAAAGTAAAAACTTGATGCAATCATGACATTGTGATTAGCAGAGAGCATAAAACCGTTTAAGGAATTTTTCTGTTCCTGTGAATACTACATAATCATAATAAAATCGGTTTTGTGTCCCTGACTCTGCATCTAAACTTGTAAACCTATTAAGGACAGCCAGTTTAATAAAGTTTTAAGAGTCATCTGTAATTTAATGGTTACAAATTTGAAATTTCTATAATAAGATAGTAGACAACAATCAACTTTTCTATGTATCACTAAAATGTTTTTGCTTTTTTCAGATACATACATCATCTAAGAGTGCTGACCACCTATTATAGGAAACTTACATATGTTGATAACATAATCTGATCATGACAAGTACAATCAAACTCTATCATTAGATAAACAAGAAACTCACCGTAATTTGAGTAAGTTGAACAGTAAAATTCGGCCTTCCACTGCCAAACTCCCCCAATGTTAAAGCAATAAACAGAGCAGCCAACAGATTAGTGATTGAATAATCAAGGTAAGTATGCTGAGGAAGGCGGCCACGTCTTTCCAAAAGGGTCAAAAGGGCAGGCCATGTACCCAAGAAGAGCAGCGAAAACAGCATGCAAGCTATGGCACCTCCTTTGCTCTCCACCAGATACATTTTCAATCTATTAGACAAAACCCCCTCACTAATCAAGTAATCAATCCCTGAAAAGTCCTGCAATTCAAGCACCAATTTTGAGTCACTTTATATAAACCAATTACCACAACTTTAACAACAATCACTCTCACTACCTTTGTCAAATCATATAGAATTGACAATCAACTTTAGAATGGTAAAAAGAACATGGACAGCTGTATCATATATGAATTGGAACAGTTCCATTTGAAAACTACACACACCAACGAATAGACACTGTTCATATGCTCACATAAGTGTGTGTTCATATGCTCACATTTGTGTGTGTATATATGTTTGCACGGATTAGACAGAAAAAAGAAAATATTATTACAAGAGTAAAGAATAAAGAATCTGCAACTAAGTAAGGCATCTATGAGATGACATTTAATCAAAAGAACAACAAATACTTACCACAATCATCCCCAAAAAATAAGGAGAGGGGAAGAATAAAATATGAAAAATAAAAAATAAAAAACACTTGAAACTAGTAATGAATCTAAATGCATGTATAATTATAACACATGAAAATGAAGGAAAAAAAATAAATGATTGATGATTGATGAGAGGAGATGAAGGTAGATCACCATTCACCGAACAGTCAATAAATAAGGTTCAAGAAACAGAAGTGTACAGGATACAAGAGGGACCGCAGAAGGACACACGTCAGCTCAGAATCAAGTTTCCACCAAAAAGTCAGGAATCTGTCAAAAATATCTTCTGAGATACTTCAACGGCGACACTCTGGTCTGTAACATAACATGAAAACCACAACACTTGTCTGAGTCCAAGAAGAAGAACATAAACATGAATTTGCAACACAACAATATGAACAGGGAGAGGCGTTGAAGATGTGTTGTTTCTACCGTTGTAACAGTGAGAGAGAATCTGCTTAGCTGGTGGATTATGCGGATTCTCTTAGATCCAATGTATTGTTTTCATTTTCGTCGGGCTTTTATTATCGACAACAACTCCTAGTACCTCTCTTGTTTTTGATTGGTTGGATTTCTCATTTTTCTTGAGTCAATGTAACGTGAGAAATTGAAATCAATATGTTGGAAAAGTTAGCACGATTTGTTTTTAAAAACGTTGCCAATATCTTCACGGATGATTTATTTAAAAAAAAAAATGGCGTGCTTGTGAAAGCGAAAGTGTTTTGCTGCTGACTTTTGGTAATCGATTTTTTTTGTCGTTATTCTTTTACTTTTTGCTAAGGATGGAGGTTGTTGCGTAATATCTTGCTTTGAGTCAATATACCGTGAGAAATTTGGGTCAATAGTTGGAAAAGCTGGCACGGGTGTGTGTTGAAAACTTTGTCCCTTGATGAATTAATTATTGATGCCGTATTAATTGGTAGTCTTGTAAAAATGATCATATTAATAATAAATAAGTTGGTACCAATGAACAAATAGACTGTTTAGCGTCAGAGGTACCAATGAACGAATAATTAATAATGCTGTAAAAATGATCAAATTAAAAATTAGGTCACTAGTTGAAAAAATTGGGACACAACGGTATGGACTGTTTTGTCTCTTATGAATTGATTGTTTAGCTCATGCTAAGTGTATAGACAGTTTCGTCCATTAATTTATATATTTTTTTATTCGAGACAGAACAGAAACAAAGCGAGGGGGGCTAATAAACAAAGAACCTGGGAAGTTCATCTATCCACATCTGTTCCCTTCTTGAAGGTCCAAGGCCAAGGACCTCAGCACATAAGACTCTGATGTGGTTTACCAGACTACCAGCGTCATTTCTCCAGGCTGAAACAGACCTAAAAACGGCTGCAACATTGCTGGCGTCCACTTCAATCCTATGCACAGACAGCCCACGTGATTTAGCTGAGAGTAACTCCTCTTTCAAAACAAAGAATTCCCCCATTTCCAGAGTGAACCAACCCGTCACAGGTTTGGAAAGAGCGGTAATTATAACCTCTGGGTTATTTCGAATAACCAAGCCCACACCTATCCAATTCTTTTTCGGTTTCACAGCAGCATCGGTACTTGGGATTAGGCATCGATTTTGTGGGAGATGTTGAGGAGGTTTGGACTGTGAAAGCTTTTGAGGACTACCTGGCAATAGAGATGAGAGGGAGCTTTTAAACTCAGACAACAGGTCAGTGGTCCACACTAGGAGATCTCCTGGCAAGCGATCGAACTCTGCCTTGGTGAAGGGCATTATTTTTATTTACCCAAATGGCCCGCATCAACATACAAAAGTTTCCCAGCGCCTCTTTAGATAATTTAGGGGACAACCAGCCTTGGACTTCTGAAACTGACATGTTCCTTAGTTGTTCCATGTGGAACCAAAACCCTGAAAGATCCCAAACTTCAATCACATAAGGTGGCTGTTTATGCGTGTGAGTAGGTGGAGAAGGAAAGTTTAGACATACCAAATTAAGATTCACTAAGACGCTGACACTTGAGAGGCAGCTCCCTCTATGTTGCTCTCGTTCACACTGACGAGATAAGAATGAAAATGATTTTATCATATCTATATACATATATATTGTGGTGGGAGAGGGGATTTAATTAAGATAAAACTATCATATCTTATATTGTAGAAGATGATTGAAATAGAAAATTCATAACATATTAGATACACTCAATACTTTTTCTTTTTTTTTTTAAAAAAAAATTAAATAAATTATACACTCAATACTTTTTCAACTCCCCAAAAAAAAAAATGAAAATCATTTTAGTAGAGTAATTCATACGGCATAATCCCAATAATTCCAGGCATGATTAAATGATTATCTAATCTATTTGATTTTTTTTTTATCTAGCAAAGATAAAACCTGTATAAATATAAGTGTGTGTGTGTATATATATATATATATAATGGGCAAGAAAGTAAATATAACATTAACTATTAGTAGTGACTAATGGCTGACATGTTATAACTTATACGACTGTGCAATGAAGATTCAGATTCAATTGTAAATACCCTTTATCTTACGTTCTTTCAGAGTCATGGCAGAAAATATTGTCTCACTCACTGGATTTATTATTATTATTATTATTTTATGACTGAAATCAATCTAGTATAAGATCAACAGAATAGACATTATGACACGGTATGACAAACAACTCTCAGAAACGGAAGCAACCAACTCACAAATAGTAGGATGAAAATAACCACAATAATGTAGAACTTTTGAATATATAACCTTTCACTTTAAAAAGGATGACCGATGGTATATCCACCAAAGCACAGCCTAAGCTACCACTGGATTTAATTATTGTAACGTTAGACTGCCGCCAAACAGAGGGGCCGTGACCAACTTGACTGATCGAGAAGTGACACGACCATTGATGGGCTCAAAGCCTCACAAACTGCCTTCCTACTTGGGCCCAACCAATGCAATTCCTCTGCACCTTACTATGCGAGCATCACAACATGGTATGGAAATACCATATGCATACATATCGTTTAATTTTACCAGTAAACAAGCTATTAAAAAAACCGAAGAAAAAGTACGACAAATCAAAAGCAACTGCGTATATAGTCGCGGGAAAAAAGACCTATAGGACATTGTGCCCCAGAGAGAAAAAAACAAATCACCCAAATTGTGATCTGTATAACGTCTTCTCATCTCATAATATGGACACTCGTTAGAATTTAAGCGTCTCACTTCCCCTCCCTAGATACATTCCTGGCAACCTCTTGAAGGAAGTTCCCTAGCAGTCTCTGATCCAAAATCATATTCGGTACCTGCAAAACAAATATATGAGCCAACCACGTAAATTCTCTCACTCAATACAGACAGAAAGGAGAGAGAGAGAGAGAGAACAGACCTTGTCACCAAAGAAAATTTTTGTATTATCAGCAATGGCCTCAATAAATTTGAGCTCAAGAAATTGTGGAGTAAGCTTCAATTCGTTAGCTTCAGCTTCTTTCACCAAGCTTTAAATAGGGACATGAAAATGACTAATCAATTTAATGTTCTTAATTTATATGCACTCCACTTGATTTTAGAAAACAGAAGGATAGTCTTACCGGTAGAAATCAGCGTCAGCCAAGCTCTTTTGACGGGCCAAGTACATTTGGTTGTCAATTTCTTCCTGCCTCATCGCACTTTCCTTCTCCATCAACTTCTGATCCATAAGAATCTTGCTAACATTGGCATTCTTCTCAGCTTCACTAATGGCCATTTTCTTGTTTGTCTCTGCTTCTTTCTCAACCACTTTCTGTCTCTCAATAGCAATTAAAACCTACACAGTAATGAGCAACATAATTCACTGCATATTAGCATTATGAAAGATTAACCATATAAAAGCAACAAATTCACTGCAGGTGTATATATGTACAGGTAGGCGTGCACATACATGAAGCTCATGATTTAACAAAGAAAAGTTTGAAGATGTTAAAAAAAACATCCATGTTTAACCTAGTTGGACTTATTCGATTGACAATACCATGTTCAACAACATAATATTGTAAAATTTCTTCTTCCATCTCTTTATCATTTTCTTCATTTGGCAGAACCATATAATTTGGATCAAAACTCAGTAAATTACTACAGAATCAGGCGGTTTTTAATTAAAAATACAAACAAAAATTATATCCAAAGTAACATAAGACAACCCTGTCTTTGATGTGTACAATAAGCTAGAACCAATAATCTTTTTATTCAGCCAAAAATTTACTGCAGAGGGTCAAAGAAAGAAAGAATACGCCCTTGGACTTAAAAAACGCACCTTAGTGCGTTCCTCTTCCATCTGTTCAAAATTTCGTTTGATAGAATGTGGAATAGTAGGCTTTGTAACACGCACACTGATAATTTCAATGCCAGGAGCATAACGTGTACAGTCAACCTGAAGAGCATCTTTCATCTTTTCATCAATCTGAAAAGAGTCCAATTGATTATTGTCCATAAGCATCTTTGTATAAAAATATCGGAGAAACTCAATCAAAATATCAGAGAAACTCACATAAAATCATTGGTCACTTTATAAAGTTTCTAGGAGAAAAACAGATAGATGATTTTTACTAAATGTCAATGTGAGATAAAGGTGGTGTGTGTGTTTATGTGTATCCCGATGCTGATATTGGAATTTTTTTTTTTTTGGTTTTGTGGTGGTGGAGAGGGTATTAAATTTAAAGAAAACTATTACCCAAACTTAAGGTGTGACTTAAACCTTTGACCTCTTAAGATCAAGGGAAGTGCTCAACCATTTTTACTAAAAGGTGATGTACGATGCTGATATTGGAATTTAAATATCATGAAATTTACAAATGCCACTGACAACTCCATGAACATGTATAGATGCCTCTGTCCCATTGATCTTTACCCCATGATCCCTCAGATTACACCAAAAAGGAAGTAGAAAAAAGTATGCTACTCAGCGCCAAAAACCATTGCTGCAAATACTGGAGAATGAATGGGAAGGCATGATGTCATTTGTGGGCTTAAACGTACATTTTCTTTGGCATCCTTTCTTACCTGATCAAACACATCAATATATACTTGTTGAAGACTATGAGAGCTGCAGAACTGATTGATTTCATGATGAATCTTGTCATATATCCAAGTCTTGTCATATTGCACACCATAATCTCGTAGTGTCTCATACACATATTCCTTATGAAGCCGGTTAACAACCTGGCAAAAGACATTAACAACATCATATTAAAACTAAAAATGTCAAACCATACAAAATTATATATATTAACAACAAATATATCGAAGCCTAACCTCTATCTTCTCAAAGTTGATCATTACACCCCCTTTAGTCCCACATGGAATGTCTGTCACCTGCATTTTTAGAAACAACAAGAGTCAAGCAAATATACAAAAACCACAATATCTAAACTTCAAAACATAAAAATTACCTGATCAGTCTGAAGGGTCACTTGAACAGGCTCAAATTGGGTTATCAAAGGCAACTTCAGGTGGAAACCTGAAAATTCAGGATGAGTAGGCAGTCCTTTAACTCTATGTAAGCAGATATATCATGCAAATGACAAAGGAAAAAGGTATCATAGTCAAACCTGGATCTGTAATTGGTTTTAGGAGAGCACCACCTCTCCAATATACTCCAACATGGCCTTCCGGGACTTGGTGCAAAATGGATATGTTTTTGTTGACACTTGACGAAAATGGAATGATTATCTAGAAATTTCATTCTCAATAAATTCAGAGGCACAAGTGAAACCACTAACAAATTACAGTTCATAAGAATTTGGCATATTTCAACGATGTTAACCAGGCTAGCATATAATAAATAAATGACAAAGGCAACAAACTGACAGCCAGTAAAGCAACTTTTAACCTTTTTCAAGGATCTCTTCAAATGACAGTTCAAATAGTTCTGTGACCTTACTTTTTTTTCTGGCCTTGTGATGCTCAGGCCAAGAAAATGCTCTAAATTATTTCTCCAGAAATGAAGAAAATAATAAATTATTGAAGAGGACATGCAAGTGAAGCCACACATATTTTACGAGGAAGACAAACAAACTCAAAATCATAAGGCTGAAGCTGTGTGTAGTGTACATTAGTTCAAAATTGTAATCCAAAAAGACAACCAATTGATCCAATTCAATTGTCCTCGGATTTTGTTTGAATTGCATAGAACTTTAATTTCTCAGATCCAATGTGGTCAGATCAATTGTTGTTCCTGATCAAAGTTATCAGCATAACGATGTAGCAGTTTGTAACGGTACATTACTATGAGAATCATCATTAGAATCAATTTGGAAAGCTTTTTTTTTTTTTTTTTTTTTTTCTTGTGCGTTAATTTTATGCATTGTCACCAATCTTCTTTGACCTGAATCTAGTGCATTAATATAGCATATAATATCATTATAATAACTTCAATTCAATTGAGTTTAATTGAACTTATATTTCTTCTGAGACTGAATTCCAATTGGATAGATTAAATTAAATTTCACTCCAAGCTCAGATTAAGCCGATCACAATTGGATTAAACTGAGTTTTTCTCCACTCCATCACATCCAAAATTATGAACAACCCCTACAAAATGATACAACACTAAATTTATCATTGTATAAACATGTGAGGCAATCTAGAGAATCTCTTCGTTTCAACTACCACTCAAAGCCAGGCCCATTAACTATGTGCTGACACAACAGTCACAACCACAGGTTTCATAAATGTTCTACCAATGCCTCTAGACCTATGCATAATCTGTCTAATACATACATCAGTAACACTGAGTCACCATCGAACTTTATACATAACCTTCTTGTACTGCTACTACATTGCAACAGCAAACAAAGTACAAAATAACCAAATAAAGCAGAGTGTAATGCATTACTTGACCATGAGATCAATTGAAGTAACAACAATACACGGAAAATTGAGACCGTAGAAAAATTTAGTAAAAAATAAAGGGAGAGAGCGAGTTTACCATAGAGACGATGGCAATGAAAACGAAGAAAACAGAGAAAATGGCAGAGGAATCGCCAGTTGGAGGTGGAGGGCGATGCTGGGGTGGTACTGCTTCCTGTTGCTGATCGTCCATGGCGGTTTTGAAGCTTTGACCGTGAACAATTTGTGTACTGATTCGGTTGTTTATTTTGAAACAACTGGAGTGACCAGTGTAAATGCGTGATAAATTTTGGTTACTTGGAGAGGGAGTTGAGAATCTTGTGATAATATTGTATTTCAGAAGAGAAGATGTATTTTGGTGTTAATGAATTTTGGCCGTCGGATGGAGTTTTGGACTACAGGTGGAAGACATCTGTGATCCCAGTGGGTTAAATATGCAGTTCACTTTTTGGAGATAGTCTTTGTAAAGTACACCTTTTTTTGACCGAAATTTCCACTGAATTTCACATCAGTCTCCGTTGATTCGAGGGCTGTGCAAATGGTCCGTTTTTTTTTTTTTTTTTTTTTGAAAAACAACTAGTCTCTCGCTTGCACTCCTTCCTGTAATCTTCTCAGAATCTCACCTCGTAGCTCACTGGTAATTAATTGGTAGGAGTAGGACCCAAAGACATATTTGCTCTTTCTTGTTTAAGTCTTCGTAATATATTAACAGCGTACATAATTTGAGGTTAACTTCATTGAATGTTCTTCATATTCATGTTATTTATGTTCTTTTCGTTTGTAAATACCAATTTGAATATGTCACGACATCTTTCAATAAAGATAATTGAACATTTCTTCATTCACTCAGGTATTTAAGATATAATTTCCATCAATTGTGTTTTAAAATTTATGTATGTTACCTTTCTGTGGTCTTTATTCCTTTATTGTGACTAGAGTTATCAATAGGGCCCAAATCCCTAAACCCCATCCCAATTAAAGGGAATAGTAAAGAATATCAAGGATTTGAGATAAGAATGGAGATGAAAATCAATCCAAATGAGGACGGGATAAGGACCTCCAAAACTCGCATCCTATTCCCCTAAATAAGGATTTGAGTGAGAATGAGGAAAGGGTGAAGGAACAAGGATGGGAGAGCCCAATACCGTTCTCATATACCCCTGTTGACACATTGTAAGAGCATTTGTTTTTATAAAAGAGATTATTTTGATAAACATATTTTAAATGTGTGTATATAATTTTTTTCCTCTTATATTGTCCAATTTGTGGAATTGTATATCCGAACTGCATAAATAATATTTAATCTCTATAAGTCCTAGTAGATTTTTGTTCCGTATTCAATTTTGGCTTTCAAAAAGGCAAAAAAAGAAAAAAAAAAAGAATATATTGATTCAAATCTAAAAATATGTTAAGACTTAATAAGTGTTCTATACCACCAACTTCTATTAGATAATAGTTACGTTCTTCTATTTTAAAATATTAATCAATATAATAATTAAAAAAGAATAGCATTAAGATTATAGATCCAAGAGTAGTAATTTTATAACTAAAATTTATTATATTGAACTAAGTGTAATTTCGAAAGTTATTAACTTCACTTGGGCTGCGTTTGGGGTTCATTGAATTATTTACATATATGCTTAAACATAATCTACTTTAGAATATATATATATATATATATATTTCCAATTCTTTAATAGTTTCCTTGTCATTTCCATGTTACTCAATTAATACAATAATTATAGGATCTATTGGACTAGGCATATGTTCTTGACTTCGTTTACAAGTCTGCCTTTGTATCTGCTGGAATAAAAATGATTACCTCCAACCAAAATGTCGTGTGGTAGATTTATGGTGAATTTCTCTGTCAAGCGATTGAGTTATAAATTCCTGTTTTAAGAGATCATTGTAGCTATATGTATTAAGGCTTTGTTTGGTATAACTTCTCCAAGTAGATCTTCTAGAAGTACATTTTTGGAAGTACATTTTTTGAAAATAAATCTTTTGAAAGAAAATTATTGGTTGTTTGATTGTCAATTAAAAAAACGCATTTAAATCATAGATCGTTTAGTTAAATTATTTTTAAAGTACTTTTAGATTATTAATTTATCAAAAGAACATGAGAGTGAGTAGTATATTCATTCTAAGAATGTAATTGTTTTAATCTCAACCATAAAAAATTAATCAGTCTAAGTAATAATAAAGATTTTATTGCTCTTTACCAATTTTTCACTCCTAGTTTAATTAGCCTTAAGAAATAAAAAGGTTATATGTCTCTACTCTTTTTTTATCCATATCATGGTTATCGTAAAGTTCACGTACCCATTTTAGACCTATGGGTTGATTTTGTTTCTTTTTTTTTTTTTTCCAAAAAAGAAGCGTTTATTTAGGTTTGTTAATAAGGTTTTACATCTTCAATTTTATTTGATTTTAGTAGATTTTCAATAATATCTTATTAATAGAATGTCGTGTGACTTTTCAAATAATTCTCTTTAAAACAACTCAATAAAAAGACAATACCATTTTTGAAATTATATAAAAAAACTCAAAGTCTAACAACAATAACAAAAAATCAGTACAAATAATATAAACTAATTAATTTCGATACATGAGAAGAATTGCAATTCGATCACGTTTCTCATCCATCTCACGTTCACAAAATAAATCTGTGTTATGCTTTTTTCCAACTCTTTCACTTTCATTTTCTTCTTCTTCAGGGAGTAGCTCATCATTATCATCATATAACTTAAATTCTTGATCGTTATTCGAATGAATTTGTATGAAATTATGAAGAGCCATTGAAGCAATTACAATCTTCACTTGCTTGCTAAAAAGGAAGTTAGACATTTGGCGCAAAATCTTCTATCTATTTTTCCACACACCAAATGTTTCTCAAGAGCACATCTCAATTAAAAGTGTGTGTGATTAAATATTTCTTTTTTCCTCTTGCAGTGTATATATATATATATATATGTCAACGAACCAATAACAAAACCAATTAAAACGAACCAACAACAAACCAATTAAAACCAATTGCAGCACATAGATATATATAAATATATATATGTATATAACAAATATGGTATATAATATTCATGACAATAAGATAAAAAAGAAAAAAAATGCAGCCAAAACAAATTAAAAGTATATATATATATATATATATGCAAAATATAGAAAAATTATTGGTTAAAGAGAAGTTCTCAGATGTTTTTATGAAATAAAAAGTAAATGAAAATGGAGGCTATATGTTTATATTTATAAAAAAAAAAAAAAGTGTAATAGGGTCATAAAAATATAAAAATATTAACAAAATAAAATAGGAGTAGATTAAGTATTTTAATCTTTTAAAAAAAGCTAAAAAAGGTTTACTTGGAGAAGGTCAAAATTCTCCAAGTAGACATTTTTTAGTTTTTTTAATTTTCTAAAAGCTCCACCAGAATGTCAACCAAGCGATGTAAAAAAAAATCAAGTAGAACTTTTTGCATTAAAAAATTACTTTTGATCAATAGATACCAAACGTATACTAAATATTTAAAAGAATAGAAATAGAAATTGTCCATCACCTTTTAGCACCTCTTAACACATAAATTTGTGCACTTTTGCATCCCTAACACCAAAGCATATATTACAAACTACACGTGGGTGGCTTTTCTTTTTATTGTGAAAATAGTTTATTCCTATTATGGGAGTAAAACATCCCAATCACTAATACATCATCTTCTAACATATATAGTTGTACATTTTTTCCATCAATTAACATCAAGGACGTATCACAACTTTTATGTAGATAGTTTTTTTCTTTTGTTATAAACGTAGTTGTCTCTCATTATGAAAGTAATATTAGAACTTTGCAAGTGGTGGTTAATTTTAACACATGTTCAACTATTTTATTGAAAAGTGAAGATGTCCATTTAACTATGTATCGATCATTTTCAACATGATAATCATTGAGTGTGTGTGTGTGTGTATAGTGATTTTATCATTAGTGTTTCTTAACTTTAAAAAGTTAGAACAAACTAATCAAATTCATCAATTGTATTCTCTCTCCTAAAACAAATTATCTATTATATTTAATTCAAATACAATTGATTAATTTGATTGATTTTTATAACTTTTTAAAGTTATAAGATACTGATAGTAAAATCACTATATATATTATGTTATTGAGTACAATATAAAGTGAAAATTGTTACACATGATCTATTTTTAGGTTTTTTTTTTTAATTAAAAATACATGAACTTGTATCTTATAGTAAATTATTAAGACATTTTATCTTATTTGTTCTCATAAAATGATGAATTACTTATGTTTGAATGACAATTTCAAAATTAAATATTTCTATCCAAATCAAAAATCATAAACTAATTTCATTACACAAAAACATGGATAGTCAGCATTTCGGATGAATTTACAATTTCAGTAAAATATTAAACGAAAATTTAAACTATATAATGAATTTGAGCTTCATTAAAAGAATAATAATAAGTTTTTTTTTTTAAATAAACAATTATAATAAAACAAAGTAAAATAAATTCAAACAAGTTACTATAAAGTTAGAATAGATTAGGACTTAGGCTGCACCAGCTTTCCCAGCAAAGGCAAGAGTGCATATTTCGAACTACTAGTGCCACCTAAAAAATGTGGCTACTTTCCCCCTCATATGTGGGGTCCTCAACCCTTTCTTAGGAGCTATAGTCTCTCTTAAAGGAGCCTCTATTTCAGGTCGTGCTTTAATAAGCTTTATCTAGAGAGTCCGACATCATTATCTATTTTTGTAATACTGTGTATAATACGTCAATAAAAAAATAAATAAATAAGTGACGATGTTTTCACCTCTTAAAAACCGTATATACACCCATTTTGTATTTACACCTATTAAGATTTTTAAAAATTCATATTCTATAAGTACACTCTATGTATTACCAATTATGTCCATTTATTTATTTACCTTTTAAATATTATAGGTAAATAATTATAAAGATAATTAAATTAAAACATTAAAAATGCCAAACTTTCTTTTCTAAACTTATTTTAATGCTCTGTTTCATATTTATGGTTTTTCTATCTTATGTTCTCTCTAATTTTCACTTAAAGTCCTTGTATTTCACTAAACCCTATATATAAAACTATCAAACAAAATTGAAAACCTTCATTTTTCATTTAAGCTAAGCTTTAACCAACCCAAAAAAACACACACACACAAAACCCTTTAAATCTAAACCTCCATTTTCACCATTTATAAAACCTCTAAAAAAATAACAAAAAGTGTTTACGTTTGACTACTCTTTATCAAAACAAGATTTCTTATTGAGATTTGAAGTTGAAGTATTCAAATTTAATTATAATAATATTATTATTATTTTTTAATTAAAGTATTAATAGATTAATTTAAGGATAAATTTAAATATTAAAAATTTATATATTAAGGGATGCACATACAATTTTAGAGAGATGTAAACATTGCCGCTATAAAAATAAAGAATTAATCCCATTTTACCATTGTTGTTTGATATAATCGTTAATTACCCTTTATATTTTTTAAAATCCCATTTTACCCCTTCTGTTAAGAAAAAAGATTCTAAACATGACAATACACAAAAAGACCAAACTATCCCTCAATTAAAAAGATAGATAGTTAATATTTTTTATGAAATATATATATATATATTTAAAAGTGGAGATTCAATCTGTATCATGTCTTGTTCTTCTTCAATGAAGAACATCCAAACATAAATAAATAAATAAATCAACACAACGCACACACAAATCCATCTTTACAGAGTTTTGCTTCCCTTTTCGTACACACAACGCATGGATTTTTTTTTTAAAAAAAAAAGTCTAAAAAAACACTATCATCACCAAACCCCAACACTAAAACATCAAACATAAAAAAAATAAAAATAAAATAAAAAAAGCCAACCATCCAACATAACTTTCTCTCCAGTTTCTAGCTTGTTCTTATTCAATGAAGAACTTCCAAGAACAACACACACCAATATATAACAGACAACAATATCAATAAATACCACATCAATGAACAATCTTTTTCTTCATTTTTCATCAACAAACACCAAATCAACAACAAATAAACAACCATATTGCATTTGAAAAAAAAAAATATTGGGAAAAAAAAATACTCAAAATCATCATTGTCATCCCAAAAAATTAAGAAAAAAATAAAAAAGAAGAAAGTTGAAAAAAATGAAAACATTGGATCTCCCTAGTCTCCAGTGAACGAAACCCAACAGTCTCCATCATGTCGGAGACCAAAACATCTCCAGGTGATGGAGACTAAAACTGGTCTCTAGTACAGTAGAGACCATTGGGTCTCTTTCATCGGAGACCCCCTAGTCTCCGGCAAAGGAGATCCAATGTTCTCCATGCCAATGCCCCTTTTGAAAATGGAAGAAGAAGAAGATGTCCTCCATGTCGATCTCTGGTTTCTGATGAAGAAGAAGATGGAAGAAAAAGAAGATGATGATGATTGTGAATATGAAAGAAGAAGAAGAAAAAGAAGATGGAAGAAAATGGATACGGTCAATTGGAAGAAAAAGTTGAAGAAAGATTTTTTTTTTTTTTTGGGTTTAAATAAATAAATTAATATTATTAATTAATTTATTTTCTCAAAAAAATATATTTTAATTAAATTAATTAATTAATATTATTATAAATTTTATTTTACTTTAACAGTTTTATCTTTTCACATTAATAGTTAAATATTAATTTTAAAAGTTCAAGTTGACGATATGCGGTTTTTGGGATATTTTAATAAATTATTGAGGGTTTTTTGGGTATACCTGCAAGCTACACGTGGATATTAGTCATTTCTAAAAACAATGGTATTTTGGATGTTTTACCAAATTACAGGGGGGAATTGGGATTCTCCCAAAAATAAAAGATTAGACTTTGAGATAATGAAAGAAAAGAATGGACTGTTATACTTGACGGGAGACAAAAATTAAAGCAACAATTTTAAAAGGGAAAATCCCAAAAAACCGACCGTAGTTTATAAAAAATGTCAATTCTACCACCTTTAGTTTCATTTTTATCTAAAATACCCCATGACATTAATAAAAACACTCAAAATACCCTCTGAAAGCATGTAAAATGACGATAATACCCCTGACGGTGATAGATTCCGTTAGATTGACTTAGTTGACCGTTTGACTTTGAGGACAAAAATGGAAATGTAATAAAAAGTTAATTGAGATTGATTAAAATAAATTAATACAAATATAATATTTTTTTGAGAAATATAAAAAAATATAATATTAAAATTAAAAATAAATAATCATTTTAAAATATAATAATATAATTAAAAAAAAAAACTGAAACTATTTCTTCATTTTCATCTTCTCCTTCATTTCTTCATCTTTTTCTTCTTTTCATCGCCCCCGCCGCCGTCGCCACCGATCATCTCCATATCTTCTTCTCCTCATCACCGCAGCCGCCGTCACCCATCTCCATTTGTGTTCTTCTTCCATTTTTTTCTTCTTCTTCTTCTTTTTCTTCTTCCACTGATCTCATCATCGCCTCCATCGATCTCCACCGCTGATGACTGTGTTGCACCCATCTCTACCACCGCCGAGCCGACACACTCGCCTTCATCCATCTCTACCGTCGATGACTGTGTCACACCCATCTTCACCATCGCCGAGTCGACGCACTCCTCTCCATCCATCTCCACCGCCGATGACTGTGTTGCACCCATCTCCACCATCGCCGAGCCGACACACTCCCCTCACACAAGTAAACCAGACCTCACCGTCCCCTCACCCAGTTGTCATTCTCTAGAGTCTCTCTTTGTCATCGTTGGTCCCTCACACAGACGACTCTCTCCCTCTCGCTTTCCCCTTGCCGGTCCATCACTCGGATGCACTCTCTCCCTCTCGTTCTCCCCTCGCCATGCTTTTCCTCACTGGTGGTTGGCTGGTTACGGTATCGTGCTTCTCCTTGGTTGATTTTGGTTGCTGATTTTGATTGATTTTGGTTGTTGATTTTAGTTGATTTTGATTTTGGTTGGTAATGGTGTTGATGATTGATGATAATTATGTTGATGATCGACGATGGATGATTGAGTTAATACGAGAGATTTGGGATGATGATAATTGGATTTCCAGAACTGGGTTTCCAGTCGCTGAAAATCCAAATTGGAAACCTAGAAATAACGGGAGAGAAAAAAGAGAGAGAGAGAGAGGGAATTTTTAATCAATTTTTTTATTAGTTTATATTTTTTATTTTAAAAATTATTTTTGAATTATTTTAGTTTTTAAATAAAAATGTTTTTTATCAGGGTTAAAATTGTCTTTTTATAATTTTTTAAACTTTTCTGTTAGCTTAGTAACTGTAGGGGGGATTTTGGACAAAAATGAAACTAGTGTGGTAAAATTGATATTTTTTCAAAACTATACACGGTATTTTGGGATTATCCCATTTTAATTTTTTTTTTTTTTTAAAAAAAAAGGTTCAAATCACGCGCCACACTGTCGCGTCCAAAATCGTATTCCAAAACAGACAAAACCCAAAGCACAGTATCCATTTCTTCCCGCACACACAACACACCATATCCAACCAACCAAAGAAAGGTCGAAGCAGAGAGCATCGGGGTAGTGCTACTGCCTCCCGCGGGTGACAAGGATGCTGGCCCTCAGAATCACAGCCGCCGCGCCACCACTGGTCCCCACCGGAGCGCGGTTCAAGGCGTCATCTGCCGAGCAGTTCCCTTCGTTTCTACCGAAACAAGTGGAGAACATCAAAGACCAGTTCGCTCGTAAGCTGGCTACAAGAATCAAGAGGCTTCCTGTACAGGTAATTCTCACTTCTGTTTACGTCTCTCGCTTTGAAGAGACAAGTCTTTAATAGATTTAATCCACTATTGGCTGTGGAAAATGCAGGTCAGCTTCTCAGAGAGTAGTATCATGAGTAGTGTTGTGAAGCCAACCGTAGAGAGCAAGACAAGTCCAGTGGTTCTCCTCCATGGTTTTGACAGGTTCCGTTCGTTCAAGATACGTAGTTGGTTTCACAAAATTTTGACAACTGATATATGTGTGTAGATTTCACAACATCTTATTATTCAGTTCCTGTTTAGAGTGGAGATATACCTATCCGTTACTTGAAGAGGCTGGTTTGGAGACTTGGGCTGTCGATATTCTTGGTTGGGGTTTCTCGGATTTAGGTTTGTGTTGTATGTCTCTAAGCTATGGAGAATTCTAGTGAGTTAGTAATTATTTTTAATGCATTCTTTTGTTTCTTCGTTGTGCATGCTAGAAAGACTTCCACCATGTAATGTGGCATCCAAGCGGGAGCACTTCTATCAGGTAACTCTATGATGCCTACTGTGTTCATCATTGATAGGTATAACAGGCTGCTTTTTTCTGATTAGCCATATAGTGTTGATTTTTGTTTTAAGCGTTGTTATATGTTCACTATTAGAGAATAAATTGCAAATTTGAGGGCCTTTTTTCAGCTATATTTAGCTAATTTGGCATGGAAAGGTTAGCCTCATTGGTGGTAGTCGTGCACTGTTTCTTCCCATTCATAAACTAAAATTTATTTGTTTCAATTTCATATTGACATAGCTTTGGAAGTCCTACATCAAAAGGCCTATGATACTGGTTGGACCAAGCCTTGGTGCTGCTGTTGTAATTGACTTCGCTGTCAATCATCCAGAAGCTGTAAGTACAAGTTAGAGTTAGTACTACACATCATAAGTCATCTGTGGAGATCTTGCAAATAACGTGTTGATAATTTTTCTAATATTATTGCCCCTGATTTTGTTGTGAAATTCATGAATTTATCTCTTTTGCCTTTTCAGGTCCAAAATCTGGTTTTGATTGATGCAAGTGTATATGCAGAAGGAACTGGGAACCTAGCAACCTTACCAAGAATAATAGCCTATGCTGGGGTAAATCTTCTCCTTGACAAATCAAAGCCTAGAATTCTTTATGTTAAACTCTACACGGGATTATGTATATATATTGGTAAAAACAATCAATGAATTCAAATTTTACTATGCATTTGACCTTATAACGTTGAACTATTTTAACTCTGGTCACCCTCCTGGATTGGTCCAAGCACATTTCGTAACAAACATTGGAACTAAAGCTGATAACCTTTAGAACGAATCATGCTGATGGTAATAGAATAAACTACTTGTGCCTTTTGCTTCACAAATGTGCCTGCTTGCACTTGTGTGCTTTTGTTATGGGTTAGAGGGGTGGAGGGTTAGAGGTTGAATAGTAGTAGAGATATCTTATACATTTTTGCTGTAACCATGATTGTTTCTTTGAGTTAGGTATATTTGTTGAAGAGCATCCCGCTACGCTTATATGTAAACGTTTTGGCGTTCAATGATATATCATTAAGTACCAGCATAGACTGGACTAATGTAAGTGTTTCTGTCATATAAAGAGTAGTACCGCCACTCATAATTTGAAGTGGTACAGTTGTATCTCATGCCAACTCTATCTTCATAATTGTCTCCAGGTGGGCCGCTTGCATTGTCTATATCCTTGGTGGGAAGACGCAACTGTAAATTTTATGATTAGTGGTGGTTATAATGTCAGCGCTCAGATTGAACAGGTTTGTGCAGATTCTTTTTGACTTTAGATAACAGGCTATAGATACCTTTGTTCTTTCTCTTTCCTATGAAAATATTAATTCTTATAATAGAGGCCTACGGTGGATGTACAAACTGCTTTGTTTACCTGTATGTATGTTTGTCATTTTGTTGTGCATGACTGCATAAAAGCTGGATAATTTCAAAATACTTGTAGGGCTACGCTGTTTAGGCTAAATGTATCAGCCTACTACCTCCTTGAGTGGCTGGAGAGGTGCTGAATGGCAGACAATACCCGCTTGCTCTTGCTTATCAAATTTATGCAGTTTCTTCCCTCCTTGTTGCAGCTTGAACTACAGTAATAATACAAATTACTAATTAAGAAAAGAAAAGGCTGATAAGAGAACAAAATTATTGTTATGAAGTTTACTTAGTTCACTGACCTTAGCTTCTTTTCTAATTTATTTAGTGCTGATGATGTATATTTATAGAAATTTTAAACTTAAATTGAATTGGAAACTAACGTTGGGTAGGTTTGAAGAATGTAAAATGAAATTGATTCTGTTTTTACTACTGACATGGCTCCCTTGACTTGTGCTGAGCTTATTTTATAAATATGTATTACCCTTAAATTAGATTTGTTAGTTCTTTTATTTTTTTAAATATATTTTAAGTAGAGTTATTTTGGTGAAATAGGTAAAATAGTTTATGGTCTGAAAAATACTTGGAAAACACCTCATGGAAGACAAGTTATTGATGCAGGCTAAACTTGGGATGTTTATTGAGAGTTGTAGATGGGTTAGAGGTTGAAAAATAATATTTTAGGAGTATATGAGCATATGATAAACTGAAGTACATAATCCAGAAAAAGGGTTTAAGAAAGTACATAATAATACACACATATGAGCATATGATAAACTGAAGTACATAATCCAGAAAATGGGTTTAAGCAAGTCGAAGTTTTTCAAGTTTAAAAAAGTTGTTGTTCATGTCTGTTTACATGTTGGTGGAAATCATCTGGACTTGAAGTTTTCTTCATAATATACTCAAAGAAAATTGCTAGAAATTTTTGATGTAGTTCTTTTAGCAGTTGTACTTATATTGTGGTAACATGATTTTCAGTCTAGTCCAAGTTTCTAATTAAATATCAGAAATATTGATTCTCTTTTTTAAGCTACTTACTGATATGTTCTGCAGGTGAAGCAGAAGACACTTATCATATGGGGTGAGGATGACCAGATCATTAGCAACAAGCTTGCAGTGGTTAGCATTTGATGAACTTAATTTACTCGTTTTAGACTTGAGAATGCTATCGTTTGACAATGAATATTCTCATGAATTTGAAAGAATTTGGTGGTAATTTGCCTTGTTAATCGACTACTTAGATCTTCCTTGATTTGAATCCTCGATTTGAATCTCTCTACTATCTTATAATCTCTTCATATGGTTGTATTTTTCTAATTGTTGATTTGTGTGGCTCTTTGATTTATGTAATGCAGAGATTGCACTGTGAATTGCCTGATGCAATTATACGACAAATACCAGACTGCGGCCACCTTCCTCATGTGGAAAGGCCGAGATCTGTTGCCAAGTTGATCTTGGAATTTGTACAACAAAATTGCAAGGTGGAAGCTTAATTTCTTTCTCATAATTGAAGGTCTAATCTGTTCTCTGCTTCAGTTTCATTTAGCTTGTTCACTGTATATGACATTAACAACGATATAATGTAAAAGAAATTTATAAGTATCATATTATATTTTGATCCTTCGTACTTGGAAGTGAAATGGACTTTTTAAAACTCCTTGTGCATCACAGTTGAATTACTCTAGGTCCAGAATTCGATGGAAGAACGATATTTTACAGCCACACAAATGTATCATGTGGGAATCTGAATAATCAGCAATATGAGAGGACTGCTGAAGCGTAGATCCCTATTTTCTTGCTTTTTCTTTGTCAAGAATTCCTAAATCGTGCCGGCAAGCTTTTCTTCTAAGCTTAGTCCCATTAGATTTGGTACATACAGATAATAAGTTCTATTTCACACAATTCGAGCTGCACCGCTAGGAACCAAAGTAAGCAAATACTAGTCATGGTTAATTAGTCATAACATGATTCTCGTAACTAGTCAGATAAGCTTGTTTAGATCTATCCTCAATAGTTCTTTGTTAGCTATGTTCATTACAGTTTATTTTTTTGGAACAAATGTTCATTACAGTTGTGAATGTAATTTTCATGTTACTTATTATTACTACTTTTTTTAAAGCACTTATGATTACAAGATTACAATTTTAACCACTGTCATCAGCACATGGGATTTTCCATTTATAAACGATCAATGATCGATTGCACCACCATCTAAGTGCACTCATTCATCTGTAGATCGTTTAGAATGTGTTATCGTGTGGATGTAGGTAGGCAGTTCATACGTCAAAATCCGCGACAGCATACATTCGAAATGAAAACGATTTTACTATCCAGAATTAATTAATTTTAGCTAGAATTCAAGCACGCAATGCCACATCATATTCTCCCAGGTTTGGACTTTTAGGGTCCAACTAACAGTAAATGCCCATAAAATTCGGTCCCTGATACCAATAATGGGCAAAATATTAATATCTGAAAAAAATGAAAATAAAATAAAAATCACCACAACAATGTCGGCAAGTATTTACTAAAGCGTAATTACACTAGGTAGGAGGGTAGATGATTTGTACCAATTGCATTAAAATGAAATAAAATAAAAAGACTACCGTAGCTCTCCCTAGATATACAGAAGGAAAAATCTAAAAAGAAGAGATCAGGTTCCACTGCAAATAGCAGTCATATCATCACTCGAAAGGAATCAAATTCCCTAGCTTTTTCACATAGTAGACAGAAAAAAAGAAAAATTAAAAAAATAAAAACCTAGTGGGGTTTGGCTCTATATGATCCCATTAATGTGAGAAATAGGACAGTGCAATTACATTCCTACCCTCCACCCATCCTTGTCGTGGCAAAATCTCATCCGCACATCAAACCCCACCACCACCTTTTTTTTACTTTAATCCTTCATGAGCCCCACATGCAACGCTAGGCATGATGAAAGCAAGAAGGTAAAAAACAGGTTGGTGGTTTTGAAGAGAGCCACACTACCACTGTCATTGATTCCAGTCCCACTCCCAGTAGGCCCCAGTCCACCGAACACCGTCGGAGAAGTGCCTGTTGTTGTCGTCGACGATGGTGTGGTTGTAGGAGTTGTGGTTGGGGTGGTTGTGGGTGTGCTGCCTGTGCTGGTGCTGGTACTGTAACACAACCATAATAAATATCATCAACACAAATTCCATTATGGTACTACAAGCTGAGACACAGATGTCAAGCTGAGGTAGGATGAATCAAAAGCAAGATCCTTGTTAAACAGGACAAAGAATTTTGGGAACATCAACGTCGTGACAGCTCACAGCTGTCCGGAACATGATGCAGACCCCTAACTTATAAACAAAAGTAATGCAAAGATCAATAATTATTAGGTGATAGATAGATCTAATTTACTTGATTGATTACTGTACACGGAAAATCTTATCACTAAGATGATAATATTTGCTTGTGCAAGCAAAATCCATGTTCAAATCTAACCTTGGTAGTTAGTGAAAGAGGTTGTACCCAACTCAATTATTGATGTTAACAATTAAGAAAAATAGTCGGAATCAGGTTCTTGACACTGAAAAAGATGATTTTTTGAGATTCATCTAGAGAAGTATCAAACCAAACACACACAACACATCATACCTGGCACTTGAAGGAAAGCTACAAGTGGAAGCAACATCTGCACATAACAAAGAGAAGAAGAAGAAGAGAAGTTAGAAGTCTATAGGAGATATGGATGTTTGGTGGGTTTGGGTTGATGAGAAGGAAGATTTACTTGAAGGGGGAGTGGTACTAGTGACAGCAGTGCCTGAGAAGTCACAGCTCCCAGTAGTTTGACCCTTCTTTTGGAAATAGCTGTTAACAGCATAGCTGCAGTGATCCTTCACAGTGTTGGGATTGTAACAAGCACCATTTTGGAGGATAGATGTGCAGTCTGCTCCAGCTCCACATGCATAATCTAGTGTCTTCTGTAGAGCGCTGTCACCAATCCCATCTTTACATACGCAATAGGTGGCACCTGATAAAAACACCCCAGAACAAGATTAGTTGATTTTTAACATATCAATAAACGTTAGTGGGTAAACAAAGCCTTTAGCAATGAAAAAGAAGCATGAAAAGAAGGAAAGGGAAAGGTAAAAAGTTTTTGAGAGAATGAAAAAAAAAAGAATAAAAAAAAACTTTATTTCAAGTATGATCAACTTATTTATGAAATATAGCAAGAGAAACACAAGAGATCAGAGAGAAAAATATGGTGAAAGAATAAAAAATGATGTAGAAGATGAAACTTACTTGAATGGCCAGTGAAGGCCAAGAGAAGCACTAGATACACAATAACAGCCATGATTGATGCAAGATTGCCCGGAAGATTATTATGGGAACTTAAAACCTCTTTTAAGAGAGTTGGTGGATCTTGAAAAGAAAGATAGGTTGAGTGTGTGTGTGGTACCTGGGAGTGGTGGTATGTGTGTAAGTTGAGAGAGCGACAGAGACTGAGCGAGAGAGAGAGAAATGAATGGGAGAAAAGAGATTTCTAGATAAATAAAATGAGTTTGGAGAGGGCTGAAGTGGACGGTGGGTGTCTTGTATCTTACTATAGTTTGCTTTTGTGTGTTTATGCACCTTATATACTAGTAAATTATTTTACAAGGGATCTTTTTAGTTTTTATAATAATAAAATAGGTGATTTTGTTTAGCAGAGCGTTCAGGGAACTGAGCAAACCCAAAAGCTTTTTGTCACGTATTCGACTGTTTTGCGCTGTGTTGTGTCATGTGTGGGAATTTGGTTTCAAACGGTCTTAAACTCATGTCCATGATCAAAACTTAACCCAACCCAACCTGGTTTAAGTTGGGTCCTATTTTGCATTTTTTTTTTCAATGTGCTGTCACTGTGACCAAGCACTGTGGTTGTCTTCTTGTCCTTTTTTTTTTTTTTTTTTTTTCATTTTTTTGGTTTTTTAATTGGACCATCAGCAACCAGTATCTCATTTGGATGTATCGATAATCATGCATGTTTTTACAGGTAGGTCTGCTAATTGTGTTGATCATTACGTTCGGCTACAAAGTTGCATTATTTCAACATTTGTTAATGTTGGATGTCCAACAATTACACGTTGCTGTTATCTTTTTATGACTATGAGAGCGCCCTTTGTTTGACTACTGACTTCATGTAAAACATGAACATATTTAGCCTTGACGGGAATTCATTTGGAAATAATAAGCCCACATAAAGTTAGTGGCACATCCTATTAGACTTTGTTAGGACACCGTTGGATTAAAAGGCCCCAGTAATATGTACTTTATGGATATGCATTTCAGGCTCAAATTTAAATTAATCAAATTATAGTTATTATTTTTATATATTAATACGTAATTTCATGCGTTTTTAAAAAAAAAAGTAATTTTTTTTTCATTTTTTCAATCCTTAATTTGAACTCTGTAATGTTATAAATAAAGTTTTGTATATTATAGTTGCGTGCGATTCTAAAATAACATGGTATGCTTTCTATAGTTGACACTATGAACGGTAGAACTTTGAAATCGGTAGTAAAATACTATCACAACAATCTCGTATTTTATTTTTAGTAAAGAAATATTTGTTGAATATAAGAAAAGGTGATGTCAGAAATTCCAGCTTAATGTAGCATTTTTTATATATCGCTGCATAGATTTGAGATACAAAATTAGTAAGTAGTGTATAGCAAACATTATTATATAGAAACCGCTGTTGTAAGAACGGCTAGTGACTGTATTGTCATGACAAATCTTTTAATCAATACAAACTTTCTGATCCGCTTCTATTCTCTCTGTGTATAACAAAAGGTGTTTTGGCCACTAAAGAACAAATACGCGCAAATTCAACGAATAACATGTCTGATTTAGACAGCTATGACACGAGCACAACAACTTAAACTATGAGAAAATGCTGCTAGGTGCTGGCGTAGAAATTCGGTTCAAAAGGCAGTGAGAACATGATGCAAGAATAACACAAAAGTTTATAGCTAGGTAAAAATGGTCTAATTGTGAGATATAAATTGATAGGATTTGATACTCCAAGTTATGTCCCATCAGAGTGCACAAGTTCAAGTATGCACAACAATATAGATATTTACCGTTATACTCTTCTTATGTACGTAGATTAATTATGATTATGTTCCTTTAGGGGTAAGGATAGTTTTTCCCTTAAATAGGTGTTTAAGTTCCGGATCGTACAATGATATCCATCATAGTGGTCTCAATAGTTGTAATTAACTCCAAAAAAAATTGTTAGGATTTGATACATAAATATATAGATTTTTTTAATTTACAACGTGAAGTCAACTTTTTTTTTTCTTTTTACTATATAAGGTGATCAATGATAAAAAGATCATGAAATTATGTGAAAATGAGAGGGAGGAAAGGATTTGGATGTGAGATTCCGTGGCTATGATATTGTAGTAGTAATTATTAAATCCAAAATGTTATGCTGAGAGTATGACCATATCTACTTTTACTTAAGTGGTATATATCTCGAGTTTAAGTCTCATAATATGTATTTTCAATATATGTGGATAAATGTTTTTATTTCATTGATATGAGAATGTAAATTTTGATAATTAATTTTGATAAATTTTGATATATCCCAAGCCACATAACTAAAGGAAGATATACATCTTTACCTTAAAAAAAACTAAAGAACGATATACGAGACTTTATATTGTAAGTTGCGCTACTCTCATTTGCCTAGGCTCTATGAACTATTCAACCCATCATGTGATTCCTGCTCCGAGCCATCACAGTTCACAGCCTCCTCCGAGTGAGAGCAGAGCAGCCAGCTTCACTTTTACTTTTACACACAAAATAATTTGCTCTCATCAAGGGTCCCGTCTTTTTCAACATAGACGAGAGCAATACACTTGCATGTGCAGAGATTATGACAGCCCACTGACATATCCAGTTATCCAGTTGGGACTAATTATTCAGTGTTGCAAGGAATTGTTTCCCACATTTTTTTTCGTGCGGATACCTTGTTCAGGATTTTATTAGAGTCAATAGTGATCCTATGACATGGTTCAGGAATCAGCTCTCATAAGATATGAGAGAAGACAATACATATAAAATGAGAAAAAATTGCCCACAATCGTGGGACTTGGGTGAATATAACCCATAACCTCTTTTGAGGTTATAATGTGGAGTGTTTGTGGCCTTACGAGCAATCAAAAACATTTGAAGAAGCTTTCAAAAAAAAAAAAACATTTGAAGAATATATCTAGAAGTTTAATTCAAAGTACAAAAATAGTTTTCCTGAAATTAAAGTGTAGATGATTTTGATGCATTTTAATAGAAAAAGGCATGAGATACAATATTAGTTTTACTTGTTTTAGATTCTGATTTAATTATCAAAGTCGTAAAATCCAAAAGCTCTAAGTGAGCATCAATTTTAAGATTTTCTTTCTTTGGTATGATTTATTGTCAAATACAAGAGTACTACTACAAGGAGATTATAGATTTTTTTTTGTTAATAGATTTCTTTCTGAGCCAGAGACATTTGAAAAGGACATAACGGGGTAGCCAAACCGTGATCTGGTGAAATGTCATTCATTTATGCATTCACTTTCTAGAAAATTCTGGTTTGTGAAGGTTTAAGACTTGATTATTGTTGATGCTTTTACTGTATGTATTGCCTTTTTATCAGTATGAGCAGCTTAATTTCTCTCTTCACTATCACCATTTGAAGATTTATATAAGCTTTTAAGTTGATTTATATGGTATGATTACATGGACAGATGGTGACCTTTATTAGTGGAGAATTGCACAAAAAGATATGTCAACTTCATCAAAGGTCTCTACTTTGTTCATGTTTGGAATTCATTACAACATCACACGCCACTTGGTAATTATCGTGTGGATTTTAATAGTGACATAATAACTAAGACGATAAAGCAAAAAAGAAATGAAGACAATAAAGGTAAAAAGAGATGAAGATAATAAATATAATAATTTTTCAGTCAGCACCTCCATCCGGAGGAAAAAAATTCGAGACTTTGCGCAACTTTGCACAGTATTGTGCAACAGAGGTTAAATTTGGACCTTGCCCGTGCCCTCTTCGATATTTACATGGTCAAAAGGTTTTCTAAATATTTGTAGGATTTAGTGGGAGCTTCAGGTTTGAACCCCGACCCACTAAGCAGATTCAAGCGATTTTTGCATTACAAAAAACAAAAAAGTTTTATTTTAGGACCTGACTGTAAATCACCCGTGATAAACAACATTTGACTGATTAGTATGTATTTCTTTGGCTATTTTTCTTAATTTTTCATGTTTCGACTCCTTTAAGAATTAGAAAATCATTTCTTTAAAGAAAAACAGGCAGAGAAAAAATTTCATGAACAGATATAGAAATTCAGTTCGTTTCAGGGATGTATTAATTGATTGTATCATTTTATGCTACTTTGATACGTTAATTTGGTCTTCTGGAGAGGGGTAGTGCAAAAACATTTATGTGCTAATAATTTTTATCAACACAATTCACACCCGACAAAAAGTTATATCAACGTTGTATGAAGAGTTTGTTGAGAGTTATTTAAAGTTTAACTATCCAGCTTAGAACCATATAAAAGGAAAAAGAAAAGCTAGAGAAAGCTAAATTAGAGCCAGTTATAGTTGAAACAGAACCTTCTAAAAAGACCCTTTAAACGGTATTCAATTTTCTGAAAGAGAAATCTAATGCTGTACTGGCCAAGGTTAAAGGCAGAACCATGAACTTTATGTACAGGCAAGCTGGTTGTTGCTAATGATGGCAGTATAAATTCATCCATGATAAGGGAAAAGAGCTTAACACGTATAATTATAGTTAAAAGGATGGGAAACGTTATAGCTTTTGTGTTTTGTATGGGGTCATGCAAACAAAACAATGGAGGTTAGGTGGTGGGAGCCGAAAGAAAAAACACTAGCAACTATTCTTTGAAAATTCTGCGGTTGCTTTTAGCTCACTTTATTTATTATCAGTCTCTTAAGTGTTTGATTGGGGTTTGGAAATTTCCAACCCAAAAGAGAATAATTGGACCACAATCGCAAAGGCTGGGATTGCCTTAAATGCCTTCCCTGTGTATCCATCTTTCTTATAAGAAACCTCAGGTTTATAAAAGAAATAAAATTGTTATTTGATATTCAGATTCTCGGTTAATTTTTCAACAACTATATCTATACACAATACTGTATGATAGCAAAATTTTAAAGACAACTATGACAACGGACTTTATAAGACAACATATTTGTCTTTTAACTAATGAATTTGTTTGAATTCTACAAAATTTGATATGTTGATGGTGGTTTGATTTCGTACGCGAATAACAGTTTTTATAAAATGGAATGGCACTAGAAAGAAGACAATTTTGTGACTTCTATAGGACACCCAAACATGGGCTGGTACAATTATTAAGAGTGGTGCAAGGATGCTTATTATAAATAGTTGGCATGTGTTTTTAACTTTTTAGGCTTTGCTTATGCACAAGCAAAGCTGTCTAAGGGCCTCTTATACAGCAAATGCCACATGTTTTGGTTTAGTAAGCTACAAAAAAGACACCAATTTTTGTTCTCATACACATGTATCCTTCTAAGTACAAAAACCATATTTTTTTAGTATAAATGAAAAATCACCCTTTTAAATGGAGTTATCAGCAAGATAAGCCATCATATGATGCCACTACCTAATGTACCCCAAATAGCAATTTAAGATGTCAGAGACTCATAACAATGGGCTTTCATGTTTGTTTTTCGATGCTGCTACTTCTTGGGTTGTTATATTATTGGGATTAAGTTGAATAGGTGAACTTAAAAATGGGGGCCATCGTTATAGTGGCAATTATCTTGCATTTGGGCGTTGGATCGTTCTTGTTGGTTTGGTGTTGGACTCCTTTTGTGGGAAATTGGATTGCTCGGCTTTTACTCTAGCTTGGACTTTGTAAAGGTCCACGATGCACTTACCTGATCAGGAGTGATACTAAACACAGCCACAATAGTCCACTTTCTCATATATATGTTCTTGAAGCAACCATTAGGTTTATTTAATGCTTATAATTTAGGGTCATGTCATTATAATTTTTGTATAGTTATATGGATGATTAGTAGTATTTGGATTGTAATTCACGGGTCTACAGAAACAAAAATTGTAAAACTTAAGAAAAAAGTAGAAATAAAAGTAAATTAAAGCACTCAAGTAATTACCCTAAAACTATGACATTGTATTGTAGAATCATGTGATTTGTATGGCATTTTATGTTGCACAAAGAGTCTTGTTGTCTAATTGTAACGTTCAATTAAAAAATAATTTAGAATTAGGACTTTTTAGATACTCAATTGGAATATTAAAAGAAAACTTGACTCATTCGAACAATATATATACCTATTGATCTCGTCCCCAAGAACATGTCTTCTCGACTATTGAAGGGTGAGATCAAACCTCCTTTAAGATTTGAAGAGATTTGTAACCTATTTCAATCTTTAAAAGAGGACATCATCATTTGTAAAAATTGATAGTTTTTATGTAAAGAATAATGATTTCAATGTGTTCAAAATGTGCTTTTCATTTACATCAAGCCACGATATGAATAGTTAACCATATATTATCTTATGCCATATAACACAATATGAGTAGAAAACATTTAATGTCAAATGCTTTGAAACTCTTTTAATGCATGAAAAGCGAATTTTGTGGTCCTTCGAATGATTTGTTTTTATTTTTTTATGAAACATCACTTGTAGTAAGGTGACTTGAATCAAATTCACTATCAGGTTAAGTTGAATTAGAGCTCCTACTATCAAACCACAATAGACAGTAGTTTAAGTAATTATTTAACATTATTATAATTAAGGCCTATTTTTCTCGTAACATAACTTAAATAGAGTCTAAAATCTTACCAAAGTAATAATATCAAATTGCAAATTTACAAGCCATGAAAAAAAAAATTACAACTTTACGAGTGAAAAAAAAAAAACAATATTAAATTAGTACATATATATATATATATATATATATTTTAAAAAAAGTGAAAGATGGTTTTAGACTTGTTTGGGGTGCAGTTAGCATTACCATCTGATAAATCGATTTTTGAGTTGCAGATAATAATATCGAAAACTAGAAAACAGAACACATGAATATCTCTGGAATAAAACCCTAACTAAAGCTCAACTTAACTGAGTTGCATCACTTGGAATGGCATCACAAATGGCGACCCTGAGGGGAGCCAGACTCCTACTAAGAACCACCCTCTTCTCCAACCTCAAATCGGCCTCCATTTCCAATTCCACTGCCCTCTCCCAAGAACCCCAACTCGCTGCTGACTCACCTGAGCCTCAGCCCACTCCACTCCCACCCAACCCGGCCTCCGGCAGCCCACTCTATAACGAAAACTGGCGCAGCCCACTTCCTAACTCGGCCGGGGCGACTCACTCCCTCGTCCCTGTCGGCTTCTTGAATCAAACCCCCAACGCCCGCATGCAGGCCATGTCTCAGATGGTCGACGGCCACGCTCTCATGAACGTCTTCGCTGACTGGATGACCAGTCAGAGGTGGTCCGACATGAAGCAGCTTTTCGAGCTCTGGATTCGGAGTCTGGACAAGAATGGCAAGCCAAACAAGCCCGATGTGGGCTTGTATAATCACTATTTGAGAGCCAACTTGATGATTGGTGCAACTGCTGCTGATTTGCTTGATTTGGTTGCCCAGATGGAGGACTATGCTATCCTCCCTAATACTGCGTCGTTTAACCTCGTTTTGAAAACCATGTACCAGGCTAACGAGACTGACGCCGCTGAGAAGTTGCTCCAACGGTTACATTTCTGCTCCTTTTATTTGATTTTTTAGTTTTTGTAATTGTATCGACAAGTAGTATTGTGTAGAAAATATTTGCCGTCATGTAGAGCAAAGGAAGTACACTGCTTTGACTACAACTTTTTATAGTGCGGTAAACGAAAAAATTGGAATTACTAGAACTGTGTGATAGTGCCATTGTGTGGTTTTGCTGCACTGAGTTTGTGTTACTGGTGTGTCTAGTCATGTCCGTTTGTTGGAAGTTAGCTTTGGGACACCTTGTTATGTGATTCAATTCCTGTTTGAAGTGGTAATCATGGTATGGACATCATGGGTTTTGGTCTGAAATGGGAATATTTTGCCTGCATTTGGTGTTTAGTATAAGATTTTATGTTGTTGTCTGTACGGTTGTTGTATTGTGTAACAATTTGCGTTGGTTCAATTCCTGCTTAAAGGTTTATTTTCAGTTTGAGTTGGTTTTGTGCATTTATGTTAGTGTTTGATGTAAGCTGAATTTTTTATGTTTTACTATAATATTAGGATGCTTCAAACGGGGAGGGAATCTTTGCCGGATGATGAGTCATATGCCTTACTTACTGGGATGCTCTTTCAGACGGATCAGATCAATGCTGCCTTGAAATATGTTGATATGACTTTAAAATCTGGTTATATGTTGTCTATGAAAGTGTTTTCTGAATGTGTGCGAAGCTGTGTTAACAAGAGCAGGCTGGATGCATTGGTATCAATTATTGAGAAGTGCAAGGTAATGACCGATGCCATTGATGCTTAAATTGTTCTGTGGAAGGGGGGATTGTTTTTTGCTCAATATTTGTTTGAGTGACTTTGTTGCTATTGGTGTATCAGACGATGGATCAAAATAAAGCTCTGTGTCCAAGCTGGAACGTGTGCTCTGTTATGGCAGAAGTTGCGATGCAAGAAGATAACAGCAAATTAGCATTTTACTCACTGGAATTTATGGCCAAGTGGATTGCTCGGGGTGAGAATGCAAGGCCCCCTGTTCTGCTTTCTGTAGATGAAGGCTTGGTTGTGTCAGTGCTTGGGACTGCAGCTAGAACTTACAATCAATCACTATTGGATGCATCATGGGCAATCCTACGGCGTTCACTGCGCCAAAAGAAGGCCCCTAACCCCGAATCTTTTCTTGGAAAAATATATGCGCATGCATCGTTGGGAGATCTACCAAGGGCATTTAGTACCCTGCGTGAATTTGAGACTGCTTATGGAAATTCTATTGAAAATTTAGAAATGTTCTCACCATTTACCTCCTTATATCCATTGGTTGTGGCATGCTCCAAAAATGGTTTCGAGACATTGGATTCGGTATGTCGTAAATGCCTCAGCTCCTTAAATCATATTGTTTCATATGAACATCTTCTGGTGATCGTCCATCAATTAAGATTCTTTATAGTCTCACTACTCTTGATTTGAAAGATAAGCTTGGGATATATCAGGCCTCTTCCATTCTAATAATTGAAATCAATCCTTATGTTTTACCAATACTTTATGGAGTCTGATAAAACAAGCACAAAGCTTTTGTTTTCACCTGATCTTGATCTAAAATGTGATTTCAGTTGTTCTGCTGAATCCACATTGAGTGGTATTGCTCTCCAAATTTTCTGTGTATGATTTAGTAATTGGCTACTAGAGAGTGTGTGTAGCTAAACACCTGTGTATCAAGGTTCGTGCATGGTAAACCTCATGTAGAAACTTCTCTCATAAGTCACCATATGAATCAATTAATACTAATTATCGGTGAGATAAGGTAACAATTTCTAAGCTGAATTTGTTGTTTCCCAGCTGAGAAAGACTGAAGGCTGCAGTATAGTAGAATTTTGGTTCATTCTTGCAATTTATTTAAGAGGTGTTTTAGTGATTTTTGAATATTTCTTTTTTGCGAAACCTATCATTGTACACAAGGGTTATTGTATTTGTCATGGCAATGAATGGTATGCTTACTATTTCTGAAAAGGTATATGCACATATGATCTGTATACAATTATGTATAGCTTAATTTTTTTTTCACTTTCCTTTGTTTACTGTAGATCTGAAGCTTGTCACTAATTATGCATTTAAAATTATTGTTTCCAGGTGTATTTTCAACTTGAGAATTTGAGCCGAGCAGATCCTCCTTACAAATCTGTCGCAGCTCTAAATTGTGTAATTTTAGGTTGTGCAAATATTTGGGACCTTGATCGCGCCTACCAAACTTTTGAGGCAATAGGTTCTTCTTTTGGGTTGACCCCTGATATACATTCATACAATGCTTTAATGTATGCATTTGGGAAGCTCAAGAAGGTTTATATACTTTAGATCTCCCACTTCATTCTCTCTTAAAAATACACAGTAACACATACACTTCTGATGTCAACTGTGCATCATCCAGTGTAGTTGCCTGCGCCATGTGTACTGCATATACATCTTGTGCTCTTGGAATACTCGTACAAAGCCACTCTATTATTTTACCTGTTTAATATGCTTGAATCCTAAATTGAAAGTTCATGGGCTTTTCCTGTGACAGACATATGAAGCTTCAAGGGTGTTCGAGCACCTAGTAACTTTGGGTGTCAAACCTAATGCAATGTCATATTCTTTGCTTGTTGATGCCCATCTTATCAACCGAGATCAAAAAGCTGCTCTCTCTGTAATTGATGATATGGTAAGTGCCCTAATAAGTAATTAAGTGGGTTGTTGTATTTCTGTAGTTTGGTTTGCCCACGGAAAACTAATGCATGTATAATAAATGTGCTTGGCAGGTAACTGCTGGTTTTGCACCCTCAAGAGAAACGCTGAAAAAGGTCAGAAGACGATGTATCAGAGAGATGGATTATGAGAGTGATGACCAGGTGAATAACTTGGCAAAGAAGTTTGAAGTTCGATTGGGTACAGAGAAACGCAGGAACATCCTATTTGATCTTCAGTACAGCGCCAGTTATGCCTGATGAGTAAGTTCTGATGCATGAAATGTTAGACATCAATGATAGGTGGAATGAAGTCCTTTTTTTATTTCTTATTGTAGCATACACCATGTTGATGTTATATTTTACGAATACTTTGCTTAGACTGTACTGGTCAACAATCATTGATACTAGGTATTCTCAATTTGATATTTCTGACCATTTGGTACCTCTCGTGTTCATGTATTTTTCACTTTCTTCACTATTTTAGAGACATTGTTATTTTTCCATCTTAATGCAACTGTTTACTGCCAATTACTGGAGTCAATATGCTTGGTTCCTTGGATCCTATTGCATTAACTGTGCATTGATTGGTGCTTATATTTTCTTGTTGCAGGTTTGCATCTCATTAATCTTGGAAATCTCAATGCGGATCATAGGGTTCACCAAGTTTGCCTGTTCTTCAGATTTGGTTTTTTACAGAGTCACACCCTAGTTTGTAAATTATCTGATTGTTTTAAATTTTGAATTTTTGGCACAATAGGATCATAATGTTTCCTATGGCCATCTTTTCCTAATTTTCTATTCTTTTTGTGCTTTATGAGGAGAAACTATACGGGCAGTGATGCTGATCCAATAGATATTAAAATGTTGACCAATAATTGTAGCGCTATCTGAAATATTTAAGATGTTTAGAGCAGGTATTTTCTTACTGTGCTTTCAATTTCTTGATCTCCGGGTGGCTTGATGGAATTGCTATGTTGTTCCTAAATGACCCGAAAGATAGGTAAATAATTGAACAATTCACTGTTTGGTTTATTATCATTCTCTTAGTTGAAACAATAATTAAGATTTGCAGCCATAGCTAGATTTCTTTGTGTAATCTACGAGTAAGGGATGATAAATTATACATGGAAATTGCCTCGGTGCTTTTGATTGAAAATTTTGTGGTTACTTTTGGCACAAGTGACAAAAGAATTAGTTTTTATTTTTATTAAGAGGGTAAAAGAATATTTAACTGAGGCATTTAAAAAGGCCTAAATGAAATACAAAACTGATCATGCCTTGCACATGAACTCTTGATTGGAATCCGGACTGTATCTAGGTTGGAACTCTCAAATATTTTCTATTGAAAAGAGTCCATTTGTGTCATAATTTATAGTTCACACGGAAACCAATATTCATAATTAGTTGAGGGAAATTATAATTTAGCAATCTTTGAAATTTGATCATATTCTTTTTACTGCTTGTAAGAGCTTTTCTAAATGCACAGGCCATTAACCATTATAAGATTAAGCACCAACTCCGTAAAAATTTAGTTCTGAAGATCCCATCAGACTTTCCTTATAAGATCCCCTTTATTACTCTCGTGAAAATACAAGGCTATGCTTAGTCATGAATCTAACAAATTTCCTCTTACGATGTAGAAGCCAAAGCAGCTTTCTGAGAGACACACACACACCAAAAAAAAAAAAAAATCATTAGCAGAGAGCAAATTAAACAGTGTTATATGTCTGGGACAAGAGTAGTACTTACTAGTTCACAGGAAAAAGAGATGCTAGAAATAAAAGGGTTATGATTGATTGAAACTTACTCGTTTTTGCTCTTCCATGTTTGCCTTTATCAGGGAGTAGATGGCAACACCTGCAATTGCTATTGCAGTGCCAATGCCAGTTTGTGTGGAGATCTTATTGCCTGCAAAATTCCACAACCATGAGAACATATACACAAGATGTTTATTTTTGTTTTTACTTCCTTGAGAGTACAGACATGATAGTTAAATGTGCAAACAGGCTGCTTGACTGCATTAAGATAGTCAAGTCCTGATCTTTGAGAATGTACATGAATCGCATAAGAGGAAGAGCAGTTATTACCAAATATGACAATAGAGAACCCAATGACAAAAACTCGCTTCAAAACATTCCCAACTGCATGTGTAAGTGGTGCAACCCGTTCCAATGTATTAGTAGCAAGCTGCAAAAGTAGGCTCAGAAGTTAGTGAAACAATTAAGCAAATGGAGATGGGAGGCTTTGTTAACATATTCACTTCCTCATTAATTCAGGATAATAGTCAAGTTTTTAAGTGTTGTCACATGATTCCCATCAAAGTGAGGTATTATATCTTGTTAACCTATATTAGCAGATATAATTGCCCTCAAACGGATTATCCAGATTTATGTCATGCAGACCAACTTAGTGACAGCTACGCCCTTCACAGAATTTTACAGCACAGGAGTTTAAATCTTTTGGTGCATGTCATTACAACTCAGTAGGGAGGGGTGTACAACTACATAAAAAACACTAGAACTATAGAAACATGATTAATCCTTGTTAGCATGAGATAACAGAAAATAAGTCAACATCAACTATACCAAACACCATACATTTCCAATTTACTGGATTTTACAAGCAGCTAACTGAGGCTTCTATGTAACATACCTGATTGTACAAATGATAAAACATTCCAATCCAGAATAGGTCAGACAAGAATTTGATCAGACCCACTTTGGAAATTGCATCCCTGAAACCATATTGCATCAGCTTTGGGCCCTCAATCTGAACATAAAATTCGACGAAGAGATGATTAAACATAAACCACTTAAATCAGGCAAAATGAATGCTAAAGCTTCAGTTGGTGTCTGTGAAACTTACAATCGCTGCTGGTGGGATGCAGAACAAGAGAGCAATTATTGAAATGTAAGCATACACATTTGTACTGTCCATACCAGTCTGTCAAAATTCAAAGACATGTCAACAATGTAGAGTATAAAGTATAGATTGGAAAATATATTTTTGTAGCTACTAAAATACTTATTAAGAGCTTACATACCCCAGCATGCAGAAAACACACAAGAAAGATCCTAAATTTCAGATTTACAAAGGCTACAATTGGTTTCAAATCTATCTCCTTAGTTACACCTCTTATTGTTGACTGTATCATTGAGTTCAAAAACAGACTGCACTTATAGTATGTCTTGCCGGCTTGCTTAGACAACCAAGGGATAAGAACCAGTTTATTTTGTTTCACCTGAAACTTGACACAATTGGTTTTGAAGCACGGGACATTGCTTTGATTAACTGGAAGAAAGCCCGTTACCACAGAAGCCGAAGTAGTGCAATGAGGCACTAAAATCCTGATATGATGTTATTTGCCTTAAGACATAGGGAAAATGGTTGACTCAATTGGATGCTATCGAACTTGCAGTGGAACCAAGAAAAATTACATATAGATTCCCCTGACTGATTCAATTAATTCATGAGATTTTATTAAAATTGCTGGGACAAAAATCTTGGAGTATCAATTAACTCAATGCCGCATCTTTCATAACAGAGAATTACAAGTTTAATAAACTTTTATGCTATGATTAAGAATTTCAGACGTTGAGGATAAATAATGGCCAACATAAACATTATAGGCAGAAGTGAGCTATCACAAGTGTAGTATCTGATACAACATTCAAAGGCTACAAAAGATTATATCATCCACCTACATGTATTGGTCTAAAGAGCATTTAAAAATAGCCAAGAAACTTAATTTTGGTGCAATTGAAAGAATTAAAAATGAGAGATATTATCATGGAGAACTTGGTTCTGAATCTTACCATTGCTTTCTTAGAGTAGATACTTCTGTAGGTAAAAGCGATGTTTGAAATCATTGCACTGATGAATCCAGTCCAATTGAAAGAAAGTTCAGTTAGTGAAGCCATTGAAACACCTGAAATTAAACAACAGATACCATCATATAATTTGCTTCAGATGTCAAATATTGTAAAATCAGAAGACTATTTTAATGAACAGAGATAAGGAGAGTGGAAGAAATAATTTCTTAAAGTTTGAGAGTTACCGATAACAACAGGGGCCAAAGATAACCACAAGGACAAGGGAATCTGGTGGCCCAAAACAAACTGAGAAGCAGCAGCATTGAAGAATGGCTCCAAAGCTGTGAAAGAACAACAAACAAATTGTTAATAAAAACATATGGAGCTGCAAATTAAAGACAAACATGATCAGAATCACAATAGTTTTTCGCTCAGAAGTCAGAACATAGGTGGGATTGGCACCTCTACAGTCTGTCTACTAAAGTATCAACAAGGTTCAGTTCCAAAACATCCAAGTCTATGTCTATGTAGAAAATAATAAACAATTGAATGCAAACTAATGGTTAAAGTTCATGAAGTGAGATGGGAAACTACCACACAATCTTGTAAAGCTATAGCTTAATGATTTCTTATAAGACTATAGCAGTACATAGAATGATGTGTTTATTTTGCAATCACTTACCATGGGATACTTTATGTATTCAGTTATTTCCAATATAAAAATGAAGCACACACAAAGATATGTTCACTTCTCACTTAATTACTATAGGACAGATGCCTAAACTTATGCATTAAGTGGTTCTTAAAAGAAAATAGATGCACATGGAAAATATGTTCACATCTTGATTAACATCATAAACTTTTTGCCTGAGTAAATAGCTATTACTGTATCTCAGAGATTTTGTACCTTTAATGGTGTGAGTAAAAGAAACAGCAACAGCGGCAAATGACACATTGGACATGACATGTCCAAGGGCGTGACAGAATGCAACCGGAGTCAATAGTACCAAGAGCTCCTTATCAATTGGCTGATTACAAAGGAAAAAAGTCACTAGGGCAGATCAAAAGTGCTTTGAGAAGCAAAAACAAGAAGTCAAAAACTGGAACTTACAGCACGCTTGGGCAGACCAACACCCCAAGAGACAAGACAATATACCACTCCAACCAGAAGATGTACAACAGAAACAAAGCTGCAGAAATCGGAAATCCCTTCTAATTATAAACACAGTAAAGTTTTTCGAGCTTTAAAGTCAAGAGATCAATAGAGACAATGAAGCAATGTGACATGAAATTGCTTATGGTATTAGTATATAAGCATGAAATCCACAAATGAAAAGCCAAAGTAAGCCATCTACAAGGGAAACGTACTATGGATATGGAAAATAATTATAGACCTTCTTGTTGAGTATATTGAAGATGACATTTAAGAAGTACCTGCACACAAAAGAATGCCAACATTATACACATTTGAGCAGTTATGTAGACAGTCGTATAAATCAGCAGAATTTTAATAAATCCGAAATCGAAACACACCACACCAAGCATAGCTATAGTAATGTACTCTTGCTCAAACTATGAATCAAAGGACATAATTTTACAAACAAAAAAGTGTACATAAATACATAGTTTAAAAGCTTACCACATAAAAAAGAAGAAGCCAGTGACAATAAAAGGAAATTTCTCACCAAAGCTCTTCGAAGGCTTCTCATACCTGCAGTCATCTAAAAAGACATTATTTTGACTTTCAAAAACTCAATTTTCGTTCACTTTCTTACCAACCAAACAGAGTAAAACAAAAAAGAAGACTAACCCATCAGAAATCTCAATCTCACGACCCTCTGCGTCGGCGGCAGCAGCCGAAACGACCGGAAAGTCAACGACTTTTCGCCGTTGTATCATCTGGGTCCAACCAGAAAAACCAACCTTCACCGGCGGCTCTTTCGTCTCCGGCAACGGCGAAAAGGCGAGACGGGTGGCTGTTGAAGGCAAGGATCGACTTTTGAGGTGAAGAAAGGTTGGTGAGACATTGGAGGGTGACAAGTAGAGTGCAGAGATACGAGGAGTTTCAATGGAAGAGTGAAGTGGGCTGGTGATCGAAGCCATTACAAACCAGATAAAAAAAAAAAAAGACAAATAGTAGTGGTGATGTGAGCTCGGTTTTAAAAGGAGAGGGTGACGGTAGAACCGAGAATTGAAAGCCACGTGAAGCGGAGATAACAGAGAGTTTGTACGAATTTAAGACAACTAATACGGTACAGATTACTACATATATGTGTGTGTATAGATATTGCAACTTGCGAGTCACATTAAGTGAGCATGAATGAAAAACTCTTCATCGATTGAATCAAAAAACAGTAGCTTATGGTTGCTGATAATGGTGAAAAGAAGATAGAGTAGGGTCTGTTGAAGCTGTTCAGCAATTGAGAAACCAAAACTGTTTCAACTACAGGTGAGTATTGGCTTGCGGCGTTCGTTTTGGGCGTTTTGTTCTCTTTTGTCTTTTACCTCAATTTCCCTCTAAAACTTCGCTTTTCCTTCGAATTACTGCTGGGTTGTTACTTAGCTATTAAACAGATAAACAACTTTTTTTTTTTCTTTTAATAAAGAATAATATTACTTTATAAATATTTTATCTAAATCCGTATTGTAATGGTGTGATATATAAGTCATCAATATATTATAAATCATGAAATTATTTGATAATTAATAGAATTTTAACAATTCATATATAACATTATTTTGACATGAATTTTGATAAAATATTTAGAAAGTCTTACATTACTCTTTAATAATATATACCACTTAACTATTCTTGTGAATCTCATCTCGTTAATATTAATAGTATTTAAAAAATATTTTAAACTTCTATAATGAAATTAAGAAAGAAAAAGTTTGTGGAGGAAATTATTTATGTTGATAGATTACAATGAAACAAGGTTGTTTTTTTTTTTTTTTTTTTTTAATTATGTAATTTAAGCATTTTGAGTTTTGACTTTCTTTTTCTTTCGAAAGAAGAATGTTGACTTCATCACTTATATATAATATTTTGTTGTCTTTCTATTTGGGTTTAGAAGTTGATATTTTAGTTTTTAGTTTTGAATATTAAAACATAGCAGTTTTAAAGAAGGCTTTGTTGTTGATTTATTTTATTTTTTCGCGTGACAAATGATGTAGATTAGACGCCAATTGGGTATGCTTTCGATTGTTAGTTGGCTGCCGCAACTTGGACTCACAAGTCACAACAAACGAATCACAAGTGGAAGTGGACGTGTCGGCCGATGGTGAAGAATGATGATGGGGTTATGAAAGTTAGATAATAAGTTAGGTGAAATGTCGTTGACAGGCTCGCCACTTCTAAAACCGCTTTTGTTTCTATTCCCATCGCATTAAACCAAATTTACAAAGGTTTTAAACACAGATGTTTATTGTTGCCCCTTTACTTAAGAACTAAATAAACTATACATAAGCAAAGGAGGCTGCATTATTCACACAGCATGTATACTGTCACATCAATTATCAGCATCAATGCATCACATTGGCCCAGCTTCTCCCTCTCATTATCACCAATAATACTCATATGTCTAGCAAATTCTGTACCGACTTGATGAAATTAATCACTATAATTTCATCATACAAAGCAACATTTACTGTAGAAGATATTTTTCACACTTTATGATTTAATTGATGACTTTATTATACACGATAAATTCATATACGGTCAAAGTAAAAAGGAAGGAATTGTTTTGATAAAAACAAAAGGTTGGGTTTTTTTTTTTTTTTTGCTCCGAATGAAAGTTTATTAATGTTTATCAAAACAAAAGTTAAGCGGTTTTTTTTTTTTTTTTTGCTCCGAATAAAACTTTAATAGTTTTTGGCCCATTTTTAATTTGCTCAATAATTTATGTTGGTGAGGGGTGTGAAGGACATGTTTTCTATTATGGCTGCTGCTGAAAGCCTTATTTATTATCGTATGACTGATTCTATCTCAAATTCAGATAAAAAAAGTTTGTTGATGGGAAAATGAGAAGAACAAATAGAAAAAGAGAATTGAGGGAAAGAAGAAAGAAAGAGGATTATGGGAAGGATCACAATCAAAACAAAACAAAATCATAGCGGGCTGTCTCATTTGTAGTGGTCCTCAATTCATGCAAGAGATTAAAATTTTATTTGAAGCAAAAACCTTTTTTTTTTTTTTTTTTGTAAAAGCAAATATTAGGGAGATTTATTTAATATAGGGTTTACTGGGGTTTTATTTTTATTTTTTTAATGATTGATTTAAGTAGAATTCACAGATTCTATAAATTTACCTAAATTTTAATAGGATCCATTTAAATTTGGATTAAATATAATAAACTTTTATAATGTTTTAAATTATAATAAATTTTAAATTGAATATGCCGTCTTAAACTACTTTTGTGACACTTTTAATAAGAGTGTCGATATTTCCACCCCTCTTAAAATTGTGTGTACACCCTCTACTTTATTTATTTTTAAAATTTCAATATTACCCTTAAATTAAATTAAAATATTTTATTCAAAAAGCATTATTACTTTTAATTATTTACTTAAACTAACTAAACTAAATTTATAAAAAGTAAAACAAAATAACAACCTATGCGAAATTGTTGAGTGCCAGGAGGTTTCCAGACCTCTAAACAATTAACGGCGGAGGAACCCCCTCCATTCAACATTAAAATTTTGAAGGGGTGTAAATATCGAAACTCTTTTTTTTTTTTTTTTTTTTTGAAACTCTTTTAATAATATCCGTTTATTATAATAGGGCGAAGGTGAAGATGGGTGCAGCCCAAGCTGTATAGATGTGGTGCAAAATTATATTCGGCCCAAGTGGTAACGAGGCCCATTTGAGGAGGCCCAACATCACGGAGACAGGGACGCTGTGTGTTTGGAATTGTTTTTAGGTGAAAGCGGTAAAACCCTAGCGAAGAAGAAACTGAAATTACGCGGTTTCCATAGTAATCCCTACCATTTGAAGCAATTCCACGGCAGACTGGAATGGGCAGTGAGGGTGGCAGATCCAAAGACAAAGACAAGGAAGACGAACAGGATGGCATGTCCGTACACTCTCCATGCAAGGCTCCTCCTTCCTCCGCTTCTTCTCTCCCCAAGGTCTCCATCTCTCTCTCTTTCTATATATATGATGTTGACATCTTCAATTTCTTATGATATGTTGTTTTGGAATGGTTAAATTAGGAGCAATCACAGGTTGAATTGGAGCTCAGACTCTTAGAAGCTCTTGAAATTTATCCTCCTGTCAAACTACGAGGCACGTACAGTTTTATTCATGGGTTTTTTAATTTTAATTTTTATTTTTATTTTTTATATCGGCATTTATTGTCTCGCTTTTATTTGTCAATTTGCTCGATAAAGGGTTTATCGTATATATTTCCTTTTGGTTTCAATATGCAGAATTATTAGTAGGCATGATATAATTGGGTGAAATTTGTTAACATTGTAATGGAATATGGTATCTGAGGTTTCCGTATTAGGATTCTCTTTAAATTTGTCGTGTGTTGTGATGACTGGTGTAAACTACAATTCATGAATTCTTGGAAAAATTAGCAGAATGATACATCGGTTACCTCTTGCCATATAAAAGGTTTGATGAGAATGAAACGAAAGCAAAATTCCATAGCACGTGTGATAGGAAAGAGATTTAGTTAGTTTTTAATGCAATAAAATATTGTTGTCAGTTTATATTGGGAATTGAATTGTACCCTGAGCAGCAAGTTGGCGGGATTGGTTTACTCTTATGATTGTGGAGCGGGAGCCTTCTCTTTGTACTTTTCCAATCCATATTGTTCAGCTTTAATATTTGCATGAGATAGTATTAATGCAGCACGTGAATATTTGTGGAAAATTGAAATGCAACATATTTTCCCAGTAAAATAAGTCAATTAAGGTCTCCTACATTGAAATGATTGTGTTGTTTAGCTGTGCCTTTTCCGTTTATTAAAGAATTAGTAGTCTCCTTTTTATCACCTACCAACAAAATATGTAATAGTCAATAGTAAAAGAAGGGAAAAATAAAATAAACATTCAAATGTGTGGGAAAATGAATGCTGAGCGTCTGTTTAAGTAGAATTTCCTGTTTAATTGTATGTTTTACATAGACCATATTAATTTGGTTTAAATTTCAAGCTATAAACAATTTTCCTTTGAAGCAGTTTTTGGATTAATTATAGGAAATATATTATGGCAGAATTCATTAACCACTGGTAAACTTGTGTGTCTTGGTATTGACTGAAAATCCATGTTTGTGTTTCCATATCTTTTAACTAGATTGAGTCTTATACTAGAATTTGCCATTTGTCTCTTTGTACAATTTGATAAGGTTATAATCTGAAGGCAAACGTTTTGTCAATGGGAACTAATCAGCACTATTCTCTCAAAAAAAAGCAAATGGCTTTTATTCAATAAATGAAGGCTGCATCGTGCAGCTGATGCTCAACATGTATCAACTTCTATTTCTGTTCCGTTGCCATTAATCCTTTGTAAATGCATAAACTCTAAAGAAATTGTTTTCAAGCAGGTGTACATCGTCACTTTGTTCTCTATGGTCTAATGGAATTTCTGCGCCGAAGGTTTGACGTGCTTTACATTTATGTCTCATTGTTACCTGCTCAAGTTTTTAGAGAAAGTGTTTTGGTAACTGTTCAGTTTTCCTTACATTCTACTCTTTGCTAACTCTTTGTCACAGATTTGACCGAAACTTTTCTTCAGATGAGGTTTTGCAGTTGTTGGATCGGTTCTACAACTTAGAAATGCTGGTATCTATTTGATATTAATGATATCCTTCTTTCTTTTTTACTTAATAATGGAGTCTTAAATGCTATAAGTAGATTCTGAACTTTTATCTATTGATAAATTACAACATAATTGTCATTTTAACAAGAAAGATCTGCTGTTTGTTTTAATGCCCTCATATGTGAATAACTGCATTTGCAAACTAGTTGTTAATTAAATCTAGTACAGGATCTTCAGTTCACATATGACAAAAAAGAGATTATATTATGATTAGTGTAATAGGAAAAAGTACTCATGCTTTGGATACTTGTGCATAGATGTTCTACTAGATTAGCTAACTAGTTCTCTTATTAATAAAGTTTATTGTTTCCTATCAAAAAAAGATTAGCTAACTAGTTAGTTGTTCAAAAACATCACGACGCATGTTAGGACATTAGAGTGGAAAGAATAGTTCACTCTAATGGAAAGATTAGTACCCATGAGTGGTTAGTAAGAACGGTTAGGCCTTGGGGTTTACTCTCTCAAGGTCTAAGGTTCAAATCCTCATGAACACCTACATGGTCAAAGACTATAGTTTACTATTTCCCAAATATTATAGGGTTCAACGGGGGTTATGGTTTTGAACTCGAATTCGTTAAGCGGTTTCGGAGGATTTCTTGATTATCCAAAAAAAGAGAGAGAGAGAGAGAGAGAAAAGAGAGTGGAAAGAATGCTGATTGTAACTTGAAAATTTTAGTAAATATGAAGAAAATATATAATCGTCTCATACTTGGCAAGGGTGGTTTGAGGGATAAAGGTGTTGAATTTGATCTAGGTTCCTGGGTCATAAATGACATCAAGTAATTCAAATGTAATTTCTTGATTAACTGGTTAATGAAAAATGACTTTCTGTATGTATTTCTGCTTTCACTTCCGCGCCTGACATGTTTGGTTTTCAGTAACCTGCAAGTGTATGTGTTGACCTTGCTTATTTTTCGTAAACCCAGAAAACTGATGATGAGGAGATGGAAATCCTGAACAATGAGGAAGATTTCAGCTTGCCACAAAGTTATTTTGTCAAGGAAGAATCATAGTTGATAAAATTAACATGCACATATTTGTTTTGAGTTTTACTGCAACCTATCTTATGTGTCCTGGTCCTGATCATGTTTTTTTGTTCATATTAAAGAATGTGATAGAACTCAAGGTCCTAGGAGATCAGTGTTGCATTAAATATGAGAGATTCTTTGGAAGCTTTTCTCTTACTTTATTGGTAGACTAAGATAATGAATATAATACTTCTGTATAGAGAGGGATACTGTGGTTGCAAATGTAGTTTCTCTTGGTGAGGGAAACTACTCCCTATCAAACAAATGTGTATATATATGTATGATATATCAATTCCTGTGAATGATCAGATTCATGTGAATAGCCATCTAGATTTTGCGTCAGAACAAAATTGGAAAAAAGGGTATGAGGTTTGGGAAATAAAATATCCCAAACCTGAATTTAGAGAACCATCTATATGTCACAGTATAGCATGATGGTAGGCCGCCTGGTTGTTTACATAGTTAAACTGTAATTTCAACTATCCTTGGTAAATTGCGTGCGTCTATCTTCATTGTGACTAGCAAGGCTGGTACGATACATATTATATTCTGGTATGAGCATTCGATCATAAAGGAAGCTTTTGTGGTGTGAGCGTTTGAATCTTAAAAGAAGCTTATGCAATGTGTGAGAAGATTATGATTTTTTTCCCAATTAAGGGACATGGCTTTGTTCTGTAATACTATGATTACTTTTTCTAATGGGGCAGCAGAGGGATGTCATTATAGTCCAGTCGAATTAGGTTAAAAAATCTCCGCCACTTGAGTATTATAATCTATTAAGTAAATGAGGAAATAATTTAGATTAACCAAAGTCAATGTTAACCCAAAGCTTGCAACTCTATTTCTCAAACCATGAGTAATTGCAATGTCCATGAATGAATTAATGTCACATCTTTCGCAAATTATTAATGTTGAAATGAATGATGTCTATAAATGCCAGGATCCACGTCTCTGGAAAAAGGAAAAAAAAAAACAAAGAAAAGGTGTATGGTAGAGGTAACTACTTATCTAAAGCAGCGTTAAGCTCCACACGTGTACTACGAAAATGAAACTTCTGGGATTCTTTTTTATGGTGGACCTTGAAGATTTGAGCTACGAATGGCGTGGAACCATGTACATGTACAGTCAGTCCATAAAGCAATGTTATAAAGGAGAAAGTTTCTGGAACAAAGCAATGCAATACAATATGAAGTGGAATAGAAGGAGAAAATATCCCAACAAATTGACAAAGTTTGTATGCAATAACATTAAACAAAAGCACAAGCAAGAAAAAAGGAAATAAATTTTGAAAAATTAAAAAAAATAAAATAAAAAAAAGAAAAAATAAGATAGAACAATTGATTGATCTGATCATCTAGCTTTTGTAGGACTCAAAAAGACAAGCAGCATCATAAAATGGCTACATTGTTGGATCCCATCCCCTTGTGAGAAAAGCTAAGAAGAGGCCACTTTTGTGAAGTAGTTAAAAGTTGCAGTTGCCCTGTGCAGGGCTCCTAGCTTCCCATCAATGTTGCTGCAAAACAGATTGCAACTTGAGTAGGCCGCTAAGGGAAGGGATTGGATAGTTTAATATGGCAGAATTAAACAAGCACCTACCTCGGTTTCAGCAGCAGGCTTGGATTCCTCAGCTTTAAAGTTCTCTTCACCTGCATGGATCATTTTATAACCTCATAAAAAATTCTAGGTTTTAAGCAGCAGAGACCATATAACTCTATAAGCATATTAACCGCATGGAATCCCTAGTTGTAACAATTATATCGACAAATTGCAGCTTGCTCTTCCCTTCCGTAACTGTATAATGCCAGATAATTAAACTTTCAACTTCAATCTAGAATATGTACTTACCTCCATCTTCAGGCAAATCAGAAGTCCAAAGAGTGAGGTTGTCTCTCAACAGCTGCATAATGAGGGTGCTATCCTTGTATGATTCCTCACTTAAGGTGTCCAACTCTGCAATTGCCTCATCAAAAGCTTGCTTAGCCAAATGGCAGGCTCTGCAAGTTGAAAAGAATTATATAAAGTCATCTCATCTGACTGAATTTGTCAGATTTACATACATGGGATTACAATAGCTACAAACGAATACCTCTCAGGAGAGTTCATAATCTCATAGTAGAATACTGAGAAGTTAAGAGCAAGGCCAAGACGGATTGGGTGGGTCGAAGGAAGATCTTTGCTTGCAGAAGCAGAAGCAGCCTACAAGAAGCAAGAAAGAAGATCAAGTAACAATGAAAGGAAATTATCTACGAATTTAGCGCATAGATTTGAAATGAACATGCCTCATAACCCTTCAATGACTGCTCAGCCGCATCTTTTCTTTCCTGGTCTGTCTTGAACTCGGCAAGATACCGAAAGTAATCACCTTTCCTGAATTCATTTTCAAAACAATTATCAGCATCCAAGTGCGAATCCACATACACTTGTGAATCTATAACAACCAATCCCATATACACATACACATCTTTAATCACTTATCATATCTAAACATACGAAGAGAATGTATAGACTGACTGACATCTTGTAATAGAAAACGGTGGCTTCTCCAGAAGTAGAAGCAGGGATGAGGTGGTCGTCTATGATAGTCAAAATGTCACCGCAGATCTTGGAGAGCTCCTCCTCTACCTTCTGGCGGTAACCCTTGATTAGTTTGACATTGTTCTCGTTTCCTTTAGACTCTTCCTTCTGCTCAATTGAAGACATAATGCGCCATGAAGCTCTCCGCGCCCCAATCACGTTTTTGTACCCTACAGACAGCAGGTTCCTCTCCTCTACCGTCATCTCACAATCAAGCTTCGCTACTTTTTTCATACACTCCACCATCTCTGCATATATCAAACGACAAACTCTTCCGAGGTCACTACAGTAATTAAACCTATTAATAACTATAAAAGACAGTAGAATTGTTAATTATAGATTTGGTCTATTTTTCATCTATGTTACGGTCAACAAATCTTAAAATCAATACAATACGAATTGAACACAATCAATTTATCAAAAGAAGTGAAAAAGCGACCTTCGTATCTCTCGGCTTGTTCGGCGAGCTTGGCCATGTAAACGTGAGACTCTCTCTCCTTCTCTGTCGTCGACATTGTTTTGTTACGCGGGAGGCAAAATAGTAACAGGTAATAATAATAATAACTAATAATATACAAGAAGAAGAAATTTTCAAGAGAAGCGGTAAAAGCGGTGTTGAAGAGGGTTAAAAACAACGGAGGGTGAAATGAGGAAGCGAGGAAAGGGAGGTGGATTTATATAGGAGAGGAGGAAGGAAGAGCGGATCTGGAACGTTAGTTTTGCAATGTTTGTTTGAAAGAGAGACCGCGCTCTTCGCTCTTCAATCCCTTTCCCATTCTTCTTTTTCCAACTGTTTTTCCTCCTCCTCCTCCCCCTTTTTGTTCTTCAAAAAAAAAAAAAAAAAAAATTGATGTCTGGTAATATAAATTTTCACATGGCTGGCTGACATTGAGGCTTATTAGTTTACTTTATGTACATACATTGTTGTTTATGGAACGGGTTATATCAACTTTAAATGATTTATATTTATTTAAAATATATTAAATTAAATTAGGCAACCTGAAAACTAAACGATTGAGACTTTGTCTCAAATCAGTTAGTACTTATTTAAATGAGTGTCGATTATTTATAGATAAAGAGTAATTAGTAAAATTATTAATGTTTCATTTTATTTAAACATCAATAATAGTTAACTTCAAATAACTTAAAATCTTGACTTGAAAACAATTTTTAAATTGATTTTAATACCCAACCTTTAAAAATTGAGTTCCACATCTAGCTTTTATAAGATGATTGCTAAAGTGGCATGAAAATTTCAATTAAAAACCCAATCATTTTAACTCTTGAATTGAAAACACATCAATAGTTAGATGTTGAAATTAATTTTTAAGTCGTTTTAGCTTGACTTTTTTTATTATTATCTATGATATGAAATGATGTGATTAATTTCAATATAAATGATAACAGAACAACTAATACAAGATATCCTATATTTATATCTCTTTTGCTCTTTTTTTTAAAAATAAAAATAAAAAATAAAATTATGGTATAATAATTTGAATATAAGACATTGTTATGATGAATAAGTGACACAAAACCACATCAAACAATGGTACATTTATATCTCATTTGCATTTCAATATATAATCATCGCTTCTGCATTATATGTTAAAATATAAGAGAGATAAAAGAATGCAATGTCTAACTTTATAAAATATTATAATCTAAATCTTCGTCATCGGTTTGGTTTTGTACCATCAACATTGAACTAGCAGTTTAGACGGCAAATCCAATCCAATTTACAGCACAAATCACTACAATCATATGAAAGTGGTACAATACACCATCTACAATGCTAACTAATTGATGTAGACAGTGACTTCCAGTTGATGTGTTTTCATTATATAAATAAATAATAAATGATAATTGAAATGAGGATTATCAATAGTATATCATTCATATTTACACCATCAATTTATGAACTTAAATTATATCTGTGATCAAAATTTCGAATTGAATTTTAATAATTTAAATAAGTAACTAATAAGTGATCATTTGGTATGTTCCAACATGCTCCTTGTAACTTTTGAGGGGAATATTCAATCGGCTAGAAATAGAATGTAATAAATATGTAAAGTAAATTTTTTAATAAGAAAAAAACATGTTGGAAACTTGAAATAATGGAATTTAAGATGCCAAGACAATCAAATTCAAACAATATCATCACAATTCACATGTTACTCTATTCCAATAATTCCACACACAGCTGCTTCGCCCATTCTCAGCATCATGCTTTTGGTTCCCAAAACTTTTAAAAAACAACCACCAAGGAAAACAAATGCATTGTACCTTCACAAATTTCTAACCTCCAACTCGCCCAAAAGCGATTTTATTTTTAATTGTAAAGTTTTACAAACAACAACTAAAGGGGATGTAGCTCAAATGGTAGAGCGCTCGCTTTGCATGCGAGAGGTACAGGGTTCGATCCCCTGCATCTCCATATATTATATCCTTTTTCCATTCCCAATTTTACCCTCCAGTTCAATTCAGTGCATGATGTACGCAATGCAAGCCAAGCTCGTTGCCTTTCAAAACTGAAAAATCAAAATGCTGATGAGACGGTTAAACTTCACTAAACCCCTAACAACCATCCTCGGCCGCCAAACCCACCAACTCCGCTTCTTAACCACCACCGAATCAACTCACCCCCAACTCACCAACCCAACCCCAACCTCCCCAGTAAACCCATCTCACCTCCTCCGCGTCTGCACCATCCTCTACCAACAACAAAACTCACCTGAGTCACGCCTCCACTCGAGCCTCTCCTCCGTCAACTTCCACCTCACCCACGAATTCTTCCTCCAAGTCTGCAACAACTTCCCCCTCTCATGGCGCCCCGTCCACCTCTTCTTCCTCTACACCCAAAAGTCCCACCCCGACTTCCCCCACACTACTCTCACCTTCAACAAGATGCTCGACATCGCAGGCAAGTCCCGAAACATCGACCTCTTCTGGCACCTTTTACACGACATGGGTCGTCGCCGTTTGGTCAACCACAAGACTTTCAACATCGCTTTGAACACTCTTGCCCAGGTCAGAGAGTTGAAAAAGTGTGTGAATTTTTTCCACTTAATGAACACTTGTGGGTTTGAGTACAGTTTGGAGAGGTTGAACATGGTGGTGGAGACTTTGTGTAAAAACAGGCTTGTTGAAGAAGCTAACTACTTGGTTTCCAAGTTGAGAGAATGGATTGAGCCAAATGGGGTCACCTATGGGTGGTTGATTCATGGTTTTTGCAATGTGGGTGACTTGATTGAGGCTTCCAAGGTTTGGAATTTGTTGGTTGATCAAGGGTTTGACCCTAGTGTTGATGTTGTTGAGAAAATAATGGAGACTGTTTTCAAGAAGAATCAGTACGATGAGGCCTTGAAGGTTTTTCAAATGATGAGAGTGAAGAGAATGGATGATTTGGGGGTGTCTACTTATAGGTTAGTGATTGACTGGATGTGTAAAAGAGGCAAAATTGGACAAGCCTATGTGTTGTTTGAGGAAATGCTCAAAAGAGGGATTCGACCGGATAATTTGACATTGTCGTGTTTGATTTACGGGCTTTTAGCAAGGGGAAGAGTTAGAGAGGCGTATAATGTGGCTGGTGGGATTGAGAAGCCGGATATTAGTGTATATCACGCGTTGATGAAGGGGCTTCTGAGGCTGAGAAGGGCAAGTGAAGCAACACAAGTGTTTAGGGAGATGATAAAGAGGGGTTGTGAGCCTATAATGCATACCTATGTCATGTTACTGCAAGGGCATTTGGGGAAGAGAGGGAGGAAAGGGACGGATCCGTTAGTGAATTTTGACACCATATTTGTTGGAGGTTTAGTCAAGGCAGGGAAGTCATTGGAAGCTGCTAAGTATGTGGGGAGAGTGATGGACAGAGGAGTTGAGGTACCGAGATTCGATTACAACAAATTTTTGCATTATTACTCCAATGAGGAAGGAGTGGTCATGTTTAAGGAAGTGGGGAAGAAATTAAGAGAGGTAGGGTTGGTTGATTTGGCTGATATATTGCAGCGGTATGGGGAGAAAATGGCAACTAGAGAAAGGAGAAGAAACAGAGCAGTTGACCACTCTTAATTTCTTCCACGCTTCCTCAAACGTGACCACGTCTACACCCAAATCCAATTTATGGATATATTTGCATTGTACATTACTGGGTATATGATTTTGTATGCAACTCTTATCTAGGATTTATTAGGGTAAATTCATTTTCGTTCCTATGTTTTGGGAAAGTGTTAGATACTAGTTATGACTTGAATGGACATACCGAGTCCCTTTTTCTGTCATGTAGATAGCTGGTTTCACAGTCCTTAGGGTATTTTTGATTAGTTTAGTGTGTATAACAACGGTCTCCAGTGAAATGAAGTCTCGAGCATGTCAAGTGGAATGCATTGGAAGGTGAAAAGGCCAGCACAAGTGGATTTACAAGGTTTGAAGAAACAAGTAAATTATTGAGATTGGTACCATGATGCAGGAAATTGCATATATTGTGTCAACCCCGTTAGGATTTAAGAAGAATTTGTGATAACATCTTACTGTTTTGACTTCCATTTCTTTTTGTCTATAGTTTTTTGCCAATCAATATACGGATTATTGGTACTAGACATTATTTCATTAAATAAGTTGTTTGGCTACTAATTTAAGAATTGAATTGTGTGAGTTATTTGTTTAAAGTATGTCTTCCAAAAAAAATCTATCTCAGATGCATCATCCATCCAGCCCTTTTCAGGTCATTCAAATCTATATTGTTGTTTTGCAAGAAGGTGACTAATAAGCCGAAGGAGTCAAGAGGACTGAGAAGAACACTACTATGGCAATTCTTAAGACTACTGGCATTGAGCATATGTGTACACTAGCAAAGTTATTGCTGGAGATGATTCAGGGTGTCAAATTCAGCACATGCTTCATCTTGACAAGAAATCAGAACATCTTCAATGGAAAGCTTAGTAACTCAGATATCTGATACTGCCGGAATTGGTTGCTGGTATCAGGGCAAAACCCAATAAATCTGTGCTCATAAACGTATAAATTATATGATATACTTTCTCAGGAATATCAAAATATCCAGTAGTGAAACTTAAGGTTCGACTGTAGTTACTGAACAAACAACATATCTCTGGTGTTGAAGTATTGTTCATGATTTCAACGCCTTTTTTAGCATTCAAAATTGAAAAGTAGCTATCACATTTCGTAACCATACAATTGCAATACTGTGAGGGAAGAAGCGAGAGAGTTACAATACAATTGTAGCTATCACATTCTTAACCATGTTTCGTATCCTTCACAGTAGTGATTATCGAATACACAAGGACTCCAGTCCAATGTCAAAATAATAAAGAAAGAAAACCAAAAAGGAAGCCTAAAAAAATAGATGAATGAATTGCTACAAACGCATTGGCCAAAAAAAAAAAAAAAAAAAAAGGAAAAATTTGAATTGCAGCAGCCTATGCCACAAACTTCCTTTCTTATCTACAGCTTCTGCGTGCCCTAGGTTCAATTGTTGACATAAATCTGTCAAGACCAGGGAATGTATATCACATGCTGATGCAGTTAAGACAATTTATCTCTGGCAATGATAACATCTCATGCTGATGCAGTCAAGATGATTTTTACTCCAGCAATGATAACGAGTAGAAAAATGTCATTATTGCCTAATTCGACACCTTCCTGACGTGATATAGAGGCATTACAAGGAACCCAAAAAAAATTATACATTTCTATATGCTGAGACCTTTTGGTGATAAATCAATCATTTCTTCACAAAAGGTTTTTGACAAACAAGTAGCCGCTGGTCAGTGCCATTCTGAAGGTCGATCACTCTTGCTTCCCACCGTACCTGGGTAGCAAATGCACGTGCCATCTCTATAGCTCCCAAATTATCAGATAGAACAACCCATCCCTAGCATCCAAAAACAATTTCAAATATCAAGTTTAATAATTTCACACAGTAGTTTTAGGAAACATCCATGAAAGGGACTTGTGGAAGTCAGACCCAAATGAGTATGTGGGAATTCAACTGTAAATAAAAACAATTAAGCAGCACAAAATTTGCTAGGTAAAAGGGATCTTTTTTGGCTTTTGTTTAGAAATGACGGGAGATTGTTGTTGATAACTTGATCCCAAGACCAAGACCACAAGATAGATTGGGAACAAGGATCACAGAAGACAGAACTACCTTGAATATTAAATAATGATATCTATGGGGATGGTAGACAAGGGTGGTGCAGGAAGCAGTTTTGCACATATAAACTTGGGAGTAAACAACTTAGTACAGCACAGCATAAATTTTCAAGCATAAGCAATTGGTTAAGGAAATAATGGGAATACAGCACCTCAGGACGTAGAATTCGATCCATCTCTAAAAATAAGTCTATCATTTCACACCTCTCAGATGAGAGATGTGAGAGAAGCCCGCTTGCATGAAGCATGTCATATGTTCGAGGGTATGTGGGGAAGGGTTCACACCTGTACAGCAACAGATGGATGACATGAATAACACTATTTTCTGAAGTTGAGATTAAGCAATTTAATTATTTAACATGATTAAAAAATAAGATGTTGCAAAGAAAAGGAAAAGCTTTCCAAAAACTTGCCTATAAACTTACATTATGGTCCCAGATATTACATGAATAGAATAAAAAATTAGTTGACAACAGCCAGCAAGATTGTCTTGATGTTCTAAAATTCCTATCTATAAGGATTCCATTTCCATGTATATATCTTAAAGCTATAATTGTAAAAGATGATTATGCCTTACGAGAGAAAAAAAAAAAAAAACTGCAGATAAATGGTATTAACATGATTTAAAATCAAAAGATTATTTGCAAACAGAGCAACTGTTTAAAATAAAAAATTAGATCCACAAAACTCCAAAAATCATTTAGTTAAAGACAACTTCTACATTTATTTCGAAAAAAAAAAAAAAAAGAAGAAGAAGAAGAACAAAAAGAAAGGCCAACTTCTACATTAAGTCATTAACTCCAAGATTACTTTCTAGATCACCTCAATTTAAATGAAGTTTATACCACCATCTAATTTCACAAATTTTATTTAACATAACTATCACTTACCAATCATGTAGAACACCAGCTAAACCTTGATCAAGTATAAGAGGAAGTGTATTTTGAGCGTTGACAGGTACGACATTCATCACCCACACCGATTTTTTCTCCTCCTTGAATGCAGCATTTAGACCCCCATAATGAGCACTCATATCCATCACATTCCGTATCATGTTAAATGGAGGTAAAGGATCTTCATCACCTGGCCTCTTAGGATGGTCAGAGAAAATTAAAGGCGTAAACAATGACCAATAGTTTCTTAGAGCCAATCTCCAGGCCTGTAAGTCTTCATAGAAATCTCCAGGCTTAACTCCTGCAATGACGAAAGTACATCAATAAACTAGCAAATCATAAAGATGCATTTAAAAAATTAACAAACAAGCTGCTTGCTAACACAACTAAAGCAAAATGTTCAGAGAAAAAAAAAAAAAAACGAAAAACTTGAAACTATACTTTCCATGAACTTCAAGCTCTGCTCTGCTTAGTTGAGAACCAGAAGATCTATTCTGTATTGGAATCCAGCGTTGGTTGTTTGTCCCACTTATACATGACATAAGGGGCTGATAGTACGTAACATCATCGTGTCCTTCTTTGCATGGTGGTATTGCATGCTTGCTGTACCAAGCAACAATTTGAAAAGCATCAAAAAAATTTTCACATAAAACCATAAGAATGCACATGGAAATCACAAAAGTTCAAAAACTTATCCAACAGAGATGGTAACATCTAAATAATATTAATTGAAGAGTGGTAATTTAATCTGACCCAGATGCGTAGCAATGAGCATCTGCAGTTTTTTGCCAAATGAAAGTCTCATCCTGTTGAGCAATGAGACTCCAACAAAGTGTTTCAGATAAATCTTCCAAAGGTTTTAGCATACTTCTCCTCCTCATACTTGATGAACTTCCACGTGAGTTTGTTGAGGGTGAGGTTAAAACAAAGTATCCTCCGGGCTTTAGCAACCGGTCCACCTCTATAAGAAAAATCCCTTCTGTTTTGTGCAGTGACAGTCAATAAGCAGAGACATAATATTTACATAATGAAAGATAACTAACTTCCACACTCAGAATAACAAAAATGATGGATAGATTATATAAAAGAAAAGTTTTGAGTCTTGACTTAAATTTACCATATGCACACTTATAATCAAATGGAAGTAGTCTTTGAATTCCATGCTTGCATCCAGCAGAAAATTACATAAAACCTTTTACTTCTCATATTTTTGGAAGGCAAATGAATTCAGTAATTCAATGTAATCAGAGACCTATATTCTAGTTACTTCCCTCCATTTTGCGTAGTTACCATCCGAACTTTCATGCAATAAAAGATGGCCAATACATTTCCATCTGACAACCTTTTGTTAATTTGAAACAGTAAGAATAGAGATATAATTGTGATCTACATCTAAACCTAATATTATTTGACCAGTGCCAATTTCATTATTGGAACATTTCATCAAAGAAACAGCTTATAAGAATAATGGCCACAATTGGATAATGGCAGCATACCATAACAGAGCATATGATTAATTAGAATGAGATTAGTGGAGGACCTGGAGGTGGCATGTTTCCAGCAAAACAGTGCAAAATAGGTAGTCTAAATGCAACTTATTAACATAACAGTCAAGAGGAGAAAAGATGAAAAAGAAATTTGTAACAATTTCACAGCTTAAACAAACAATAAAATATATATCAGTTCAAAACTTCGAATAACAATAAATCAACTGCAGCACAAAATCAATCAGGGTTGATACACTTGCAGCACCTCTATAGAATTCTTTTTTATCACCATCATCAACTTTCATATTCATTTTTCTGGCAGCATCATGAAGGAAGCACAAAGTACTAGAGAACATGCCTAATCTATAAGCTTCACATGTACCTTTTTGGTCCCAAATAATACCGCATTGAGTGCAATGAACCATGTCAAATGACAACGACGGATAGGGAAGCCTTCGTGAGATGAAGTTGCCAATTATAGCAGGAAGACCTCTTTCAAGGGCCAATTGAACTTGGCTGCCAGTTGCCTCATATGCCGCTACACAAACAGCCATTAGCTTCAATGATACTAAATGAGCTCCAAAGCTTCCGAATCCACAACCGATATCTAATACAGTGCGAACCTGTAATTGACATGATTAGAAAATTGCTATGCTACAGAGAGTTCTATTTCTTTCTCAGAACCAATATAGGGAAAAGGACAAAGTTCTGGCAGACCATGCTACACCTTCCCACTTGTAAACTTTATAGCTAGACTATAAAGGGCAATAAAGTATCTATTCAGCAAATGCATGATATTTGAAAACCAAATGAAACCCCATAGTTAATGAATATACAGAATAACTATAACGCAATAAAAACTTACACCAGCTTGAAGAAATTCAGAGTCACTTCCTAACCCTATCATCTCCGCAACCTGGCGAGAATAGTCTTTGATTCCATCAAAGATCAGTCCATCCTCAGAATGAAATGCAATTTGATTCTCTTCCAGTAACATCAACCTATAAAGTTTATGAAGGATTATAAATCACTAGATTGTTAGAACTCACAAAAGTGAAAAAGAAAACAGCATAAAGTCAAATATCGCATTCACATATGTATATAGGATCCTAACGCATGAGCAAGTTATGTAGCCAAAGGAAAATAGTTAATACTAGAACCACTGCACAATCATTTTTAGCATTAATTGAAGAGCACCTTTTGGTCATGCTTCCGGACGAAAGAAATTGGTCTTTTGTTATCTTCACATTTCCACTCCATATCACATCCCGACCTGCTGGCCACCTTAAGGGAATCTTATAATCCTTTGGAGGGCGAACCAAACACCGCTCTTCGAGTCTTGACAATTCACAATGCCGATCAAACTCCTCCCCATCTTTAAAACCTGCCAATAGATTTGCTGACACATTGTAACAAGGCACAAAATTTTCTCTCTCTTTGCCACAAAGGCTAAACTCCTTTGGCTGACTAGCACCCAATGAAAGAGTTCTCAACTCCAAATAATCAACTGCAGCTTGCTCCTTTAGCCTCCTATAGTTTGCATATATGTCAGGTTTTGGAGTTGAAGTTACAGAGTCTAACTGATTAGAAGTTGATGATCCTAAGACAACAATTAGTGCAACAATGCTAATAAGGCATATTAATAACCAGCTGACCGGCGGTCTAGGGCCAAAAATGACAGACAGTTTTTTCAACCAGGGGCTTCTCATGTCCAGTTCGTGCAACCCCTTAAATGATTCAGCTTCCAAATTCCACTAAAAAACCAGCCCCTTTAATGTGAATATCCAAGGATAGCGAAAACCATAACCTATCATAACATACAAACTTCTATATATGTTACCATGAATCCGTACAACTCCTACAAGCATTGAAATACTGTACTAAACACTTGTCCTCCAACTACATTCAAATTATCAAAAACACGAAACCACGATGCAGGTTCATCACAAATCCTTCATATTCACTATTAAAAGCGCGAAAACAAGATCAGACCACGCCAAGTTCAAATTCCTAATTATGGATCAACAGCTGCTCAACGTAGTAGACCGATTGGAACAAGTCCAGATCGCACCAAAAGAAACCAAATTCTCCACAAATGGAAATGCTGATTGTACACAAAAACAAATTATATATATATATATATATATACTGATTGTAGAAAGACTTGTCCCCCAACAGCAACTCACCAATCAACCTGCAACAACAAAAGTCAAAGATCCACGAAATCAATATCACACAATTCAGCTTCCGTGACGATCAATCCAATTATCATTAACAAACAACAGAACTGAATCTCATTCACTTTTCACTACTTGAGCAACCAAAAAGACTCAAAACGCAAACTTTCCATTCTTTATTATAAACCAAAACACTCCCAGATCTTAAAAAGGAAACCCCAATACAAATATCAGATCAAAATGTGATTCAAACAGGATTAGGGTTTTTGGGAGCGTACCAATTACAGTGTCATCCAAGAGTGTAGATTCATATCAATATTAACATCAAACCAGAGAGAGAGGGCTATTTTTGGCTGAGTCCAGGTTTGTCGGATTCTAGTTCTTGGGTTTGCGTTTGGGTTTGTGTGTGTTTGTGTTTTGTTTGTTTTGGTTTATTAAATAAATAATGATAATAATTAATCAGATCTAAAACAAAAGGCTCTAACTTTTAGACAAAACAAACAGGCAAAGCCGTTTAACTCTAAGCAACACAAATAGGGAATATTTGTAAATTATCATGCGGTGCTTTTACTTTTTAATTGGTTTGCACCATCCAACACGCTGCGCCAACCTGAAAAACTAATTAAAAATTTAAAAAATAAAAATTGGTGCTTCCATGTGAGATTCACTGGAATGACAGGTGGTGTTCATCTGGAGGTTGACTGCCCCTGGATTGGATGGTTGTGATTTTCCTTCTCTCTTTTTTCCTTTTTTTAATTAAGCAATGACAACTTTAATACAATTGCCAAATGGAGGCTACAGTGACCCTTACCGACTGCAATTATTTTGGTTCGAACATTTCAGCATGCCACGTCACCCACATTGTTGCGATGTGCCAACTTGAAGTTTCTACTTCTATTATTGTTATTATTATTTTTAACTAAATCTGACCCATTTAGCAGTGGATTGCTTTGCCCATGTCTTCGCTTTGGACTTATTTAATATTTGTTAGGTTGTTGATTTGATGACCTGACCCGCCTCCTCCTACCTTGAAGCCAACCTGTATAGTTTAATAAAACCATAGAGATTTCTAATGGTTTCAATTGTTAATAGAAGATGAGTTGTGGCCTACATTGTTCCGTATAAGTGTCAACCCACAACTTGAATTGCTAGTGCCTGAAATGTAAGAATTTAGTAGGATTTTACGAAATTGCCTTCCTCAAACTTCACTTGCACAAACATGCAAGCCCAACAAAATCTACAAGTTGAGGAAATTAAAAGGAATCAAAAACATAGAACTCAAAAATAGGTTAACAGTTTTCACTTTCTTTGATACAATAAATGACCACAAAAGTTTTGACATTTGTTAGTACAACAACTTTTGCACTTGGAGAGAGACTTAAATGGCATTGAAAATAACTAACTGAGATTAGGTTCAAAATACCAAACTATAACGTCAAGCAGTTGTATCTAGCTCTCTGTTCAAGTAGTCGACGAACATTCTCTTTGCACTGTCTGCATCAGAAGGAGGGGGTCGTCCACTCAAACTTGTTTGCCCAGTCAATTTAATGAATGTTCTGCGCAGCCTTCGTAGTTCTGGCAGCCCGACTGATCTTGAAATATTGATATTTGGTAAACCTTGCCCCAGAGATATCCCATTAAGAGGCCCTCCAAGTGCCTTGGATTGAGCTTCCACAACAGCATTGATCACCTCTTGTGTTGCCCTGTCCAATTCGTAAAGAGAATTCGCCTCCGAAAATCGGGTATTTTGAGTAGCGATTGTTGGCTGTAAGATCTTAACCTCCCGCGATTTTGAATCCACTTTTTTCGTCAAATAAGAAACAGCATCCAAAATGGCATCAGAGGATTTCTCTATTCCATTCTTATGTGGCCACAACTCAAACAATGGTGAATCCCATCGATTTCTTCTATCTGGTTTCTCAAACCTTCTTGCCAGATCTTCAAATATCTTATCATCATATGCAGCCTTCTCCTTTCTCCCTGCGCTCTTCATTCCATTTTCTACAATGAGTATCTTCCACATCACAATATAGCACACAGTATCTTATTCCAGTAGCACGAGCTAAGCACCATAATTCATATCTATAACCCTTTATGCTATTCAAAGAATCCACAATGATGATACCATCTTTCGACACAGATCTATCAACTTCAGACCTGAGAACTCCACGCAAATTCTTCTCTGCAGTCATATCGGCATAGCTCAGATTACGATCAAGATGAAAGAAAGTTTCATCAATTATCCTGACCATCTCTTTAGATTCCGATTCTTTCAGAGCTTCAGCTAGGCATAGAGCAGCCATCGACTTTCCACTACATGGTTGCCCACAAATTACAACCAATGCCATTCTCGAATAAACCAGTTCTGGGAATCAAAAGTAACAAATAAATAATAACTATTAGCCTACATTAGATCCCGTAACATAGTTATATGCCACAAAAAAGAATACAACACACTATTTTCCACCACTAAATATAAAACAACAAGAAAATCAGAAGCGTATTTGAGTAAGTGAATACAAGACCATAATTATAGCTCAGGTTGATCAAATAACCTTCAATATTTAAGCATCTCACAAGCTATGTTTACAAGTTACAATAGTGACATAAAGCTAAACAAAATTAAACAAAAAAAGAAAAAAGAAATAATTCGCCCCATTATCGACAATACCAACGATAATTTTTCAATAGATTTCGATGCTTTGTACTGCATCAAAACAACATAACTTGATGGCCGACAAACACAAAATTATGGGAATTCTATAATTCGCTCTTATAAAACTTGTTTCATCAAAGTGAGGATCTTATACATTTATTTTGTACAAGGCAAAGTTTCGAATCATTCAAACGTAAAGTGTTCAAATTAAATAAGATACACAACAACAATTAAATTTTGAAAGAAATTACCAAAAACAGAGTACATCTTACATAGAAAAGAAAAGCTTGGATATGATAATCAGAAATGAAAATTATACAGTGTGATACCTCCCCGAACTTTGGTCTCTCACAGCTCCTCAAAAATTGAAATATGATCTGGAATGAAAAGGAAGTGAGGGTTACGAGCTGATAAATGAAAGTATTAATCACTAATTTTGTAAACCCTGTTTACTGATCACTTGATTAGATGTAACAATTAGGGTTAAAGGTTAGTACTTTACCTTGATGAAAAGAAAATCCTTTCGACTGAGATTAACCCTAGTTTGGACAGCGAGCGCCAGGTTGCGTTGCCGGGTTCGTTTTAAGATTTAGAGGCAACAAGGTACCCTGCATATTTAATAGTTAAAGTTATATATCTTATTTTTAAATTAATTTTTTTCTTAAAAGCACATTATTACAGAAGAGGAAATTGAATTTATAAAAAATATATATTTTTTCTAATTTTTTTTTTAATTTAAATTGTTATACTTCTTTTTTATTTATTTATTTTTATAGTTGGCATAAGCCAAAAACAATTAGAACCAGGAGGAACAGGACATTAGTGGTAGAATTTAGGAAGCGATTCCTACACGGAAAGGTGCTTACCCGCACATGAAAGGGAAGAGAAGCCAACACAAAGAATGAAAGAAATCCACAATTTTAAGTGGCAGAGAGAGACATCTTAGGTGTGGAACTCGTGACTTAGCCAAAGTCATGGATGGGCAGCCTTTACCAATGAGGCAAAGCCCATCTACTTAAATTGGTATACTTCCAGAGTCACGGAATTAACATCATTATGTTCCTTCTAAAATAATTATAATTTAAAAATCATATAAAAAGACCTGACTCCACACATGAATGATATGTATAAGAAAAACTTATCATAAGACAATGTCATCACTCCTAATTTTAGTATCATTATCTTATTATTATTATTATTATTATTTTGAAAGCTCATGGATTAGAAATGTAAAGAAATCCATTAAAATCAACCACTAATTGAACGGTCCAAATATTGACTTCTATAATCAAGAGATAACAACTCTAAAAAATAAATAAATAAAACTATATAAATTTATAAAAATTTTTAGTGGGAATCAAACTTCCTTCACTAAGTAACATCTGCATCGGATATGATCACGGTTAACTTGAAAGTCCGAAACAGCACCACCCCTTAATTAGATATAACCTCAATTTATAATTTTGCCCCTAAGTTTTGGTTAGGGTGTTATGGCCATTGCAAAACCGAACCATGCGAACTTATTATTGCAAAATCCTAGTAAAAACAACAAAATAGATTTACTGTTTTTATAAGATATTGCACCTAGTTTTCCCCCAGTTGGGACAAATATAGGTAAAAACTAATAATTAAAGGCCACCGATTAAAACAAAAATAGTGTTATCTATTTTGCTTAAATTAATAGATCAGTGAAATATATCTTAAACCAAACTACTGGTTCTAGGTGCAAATATTGGACTGGAAAACAATCTCTACAAAGATGAATATTGAAATTCTGCTACAGGAGCTCTTAGATAACTTCACAATTCATAGCTAATAACAACACTCCATCACAATCTTCCCAAAAAAAAAAAAAAAACACTCCATTACGAGTCAACAAAAAACTTGATCAAGTATTTGTTGATATGCTAGTTCTTAAGGAATTGGAAAGAATCTCCTTATTCAGATGATGACCTGCAAGACCAATTGGAAATACACAGTTAAAAGAAAGAAAAAGAAAAGAAAGGTGCAACTACTTCACGAAAAGGGTTTCATGAGTATAGCGGCAAATTCCATACCTATAAATACAATCTTACTCATCCGTTCCTCTTCTGTTCTCCATTTTCGAGCTGGAACAATCTCATAAATCTCCTTTACAGCCTGCCAAGCAAATAGTTTTCCGAAATGAGATAGCTGGCAACCAACAGCTGCTGTAACCTAAATAGAATATGGGTTTCACTATGACCAAACTTCATCCCTAGTCCTGTTGTGGAAAACATCAACTGAACCATAGATTTCACCTATCTCCACATTTTAGTCACTTCTACAGTTTTAACAACTAACGAGCACAATGGTTTTCAAGATAGATACAGGGTAAAGTCAATTTGAATTCTAGAAAAAGTTGAAATTCCTAAATATCTGTTGCAAATACTTCTGTTGCCACAGCATCAGGCAACATTAGATATAAGAAAAAGTAGAAAGAAGAAAAGAAAGAAAGCAAAACAACTTCGAAAGGCATATCATATGCCAAATCAAATAAGAAGTTACGTATTGTTCCATTTGTCAGTATGGTTCAGTCATTCTTGTTACTAGTACCATGTGCCCCATTGCCTCAGGTTTCTTACATTTTTTGAAAGATTAACTAAAAGGAAACTAAGATGTTACAGTACTTACAAATGTCATCGCACAAGCAGCTATCAAACTGAAGAAAACACAAGATACTAGATGTGCAAGAGAGGCAGAACAAAGTAGGAAGGTGTTAGAGCTAGAACAACAAAAGCTCAAAAACTAAGTCGAAATCCAAAGTGCAACATAAGTAAACTTCTGATGATAAATAAAATGCAGTAAACATAACCTGCAAAGTATGTAGTTCATCAGAGTTTTGAACAGATAAAACCCCTTTGCAGCGGTACACATCCATGCCATATTTCTTATCCCAAAGTATCTCCTCAAGCCATAAACGAACCTGCAAAAAAACAATCGCAGGCATTATGTAAACAAAATTATTTTACAAACGAGTGCAAGGAAGAGAAATTTCACAAAGCAAGACTGCATAAATAGCGCATATACTTGTGAAACAATAAAATCATGACAAGGTTGTGATGGCTTAAATAGATGTAGGATATGTAATGCAAGATAATGAAGTATACCATATGATATATAGTAATACTCTTTCAAAGCAGTGAATCTAGACTAACAAATAAGAAAGTACATTTACCAGGTAAAATAGGACTTCGACTAGCATCTATGGAGAATTTATGAAGAATTACCTTAGCAAGATCAACTGCCTGTGACTCACAAATGCTTAAGGTCCTTACATCACTGTCATGAAAATCATGAGAAGGCTTAGACTGGTGCTCTTGCAACAATGCCTCTAAATGAGTGATGTGCTGTGACCCAAGTGGGATATTAGAAAGTAATATCAGTTAAAAGTACCATCAACTAAAACTAAGATGATTTACTTATAAAGATAAGAAGAGTTTTGTATGATTAACTGTAGCATCATATGCTTTGCAATTCAATATCTTTGACAAGTCAACTTGACACCGAACAGAACGAATGATGTGGGCTAGGGAATTAATTTCATGTATTTCCTTCTCCAATTCATCAATAGCATTTTCAGAACCCTCTTGAGAAATTAAATCAACCTTGTTAAGAATTACAACATCCTGCAAGGAAAATTGAAACTTATAAGCCTTCGATACATTCAACTTATTCAATATTCAATTTATGTAGGCAAAAGACTAAATAAATGTCTCAAAAAAATACTGAAGCCATCGTGAAGCTAGATTGGTCATGAGAATATAACAACAATAAGACTTACTGCAAATGCTATCTGATGAATTGCCTCAGGAAATGAAGACAAGTCTCGATATCCTTTGATCTGGAAAATAAGATTTTTGGCATCCACAACCTATTTAAGCAGCAAGATATTTCAAGAAAAAAGTTCTGTTAGAAGCAGTGTTAACTCAAGGAATATCATATATGAGGTCAAAACAGAGCATTAAAGCTTGAGCTCTTATCAAACAAAGTCATTATAAATAACTATTACATGCTCAAATCCTGAGCTCTTATCAAATTAAATCATTATATATAACTATTATATGGTCATGTAGAAAGAACATTAAAACAAGATGACACAAACACGGCATCATTACCTCAGACTGGAATGCGACATCTAACAAGACATGAACGAAACCAGATAGTATAAAAACTACAAGAAGGGTGCCTGGGAATCTAATTAATTGATACGTACAAAAAAGGAAAGCCATTACATCCATCTCATTACAAGACAAGCTGATGAAAATTTTGGAATAAAGATGAGAAAATTTTAAGTCGTATCTTACTTACAGTGATGATAGAATCAAGCCGGACAGCTGATTCTAGCTGATCATCCAACCAAAGAACAGATGCCAGGGGAGCAGGATTTGCTAACCCTGTGGTCTCAAGTAAAATATGATCAAGTCTAGAAATGACAAATCAATATTAGTTTCTGCAATTAATGTTACTTTATCTACATTTAATCAAATACTTCTAAAATTGAATGATAAACTATAAGGTTTCTGACAAGTTCACTCCTAAAATATCTTTATCTACATTTAATGAAATAATTCTAAAATAAAAATGATAAACTATAAGGTTTCCGACAGGCTGACTCCCAAAAAGTCCTCACAAAACAATGTTACCTTTCCTTCCTCTGCACAAGTTGCTCCAGTGCTTGAACTAAACTATGCTTAACAGTGCAACAAATGCACCCATTTGCTAACTCAACCCATTCTTCAACAAGCGCACCACCTTCTCCTTCATTTATCATTGCCCTTTCAACTCCAATCTCTTCACCAAACTCATTCAAAATGACAGCAATTCTCTTTCCATGTTGAGCATTCAATATATAGTTAACAAGCTGAAATTGACAACCCCACTAAGTTTACAATTCAGCCTATATGCTATTTCCAGAAACATAAATCACAAACACTAATACTTCTCTAATACAACAGTAAATTATTATTATTTTACAGGTACATATCAATTTTTTGTACCTTCATCCAATAAAATCTATTAATCAAATCACTACAATGAACATCATGTATAATCTTGTTCAATCGATCAATAGGAAATTTAATTGCTTTCAAAGGATACTCAAACTTTCCATTAAAAACCATTTTAAATGAAAACTGTTTCATTACATAGAATTACTAGCGTGCGATTGAAACTGAAGATAACCCATTATTTATACAATAAAAATAAACAACCCAACAAAACTTGAGCACCATTAAACAAACATTTTGCACATAAAGTGAAAGCAGACACAAAAAGAAAGGGTTTTAGTTACAGTGGATTTGCCAGCTCCAAGAAAACCGGTGACAACAGTTACACCGACCGCAACGTCATCGTCGTTGTGAGAGTCGTCAATTTGAACAGCAAGAGGTGGGCCTTCTTCTTCCTCCTCCATTTTCATGCCAAAACCAACATCAATTAATCAACTCTTATGTGTTGTTAGTTGCTTTTATATGGGTTGGTCTACAAAATAAATTGAACCGCTAAATTACTTTTATCAATTTCTGTACCCAATATTAGTCGAATTTCAAAATTCGCCCCAAAATTTGGGCCCACAGAAAATTAGGTGCCCAATCTTTTCAAAAATTAAATAAATAACCAATTTATATATATATATATATTTTTAAAAGTCAAAAATAGAACTTTGGGTTTTTTTTCAAAAAAAAATTATCACTTAATGAGTCTGAATTTGATTTATTTATTATTTAAATGGTCAAATAGCTTCAAATTGCTAAAAAACAACTTAAATAAAAAAATTAGAATTTCTAACTTATCACTTAATACCTAATCACTAAATCATAATTAAAATATATTTTCTATAACTATCATTTTAAAAGATATATATGATTTAATATCCTATAAATTATCATTTATCATATTGTTACTAGTAACTTGAATTTTTATATTTATATAACAATTTTAAGGATATATATTTTATAACTTAAAAAGAATGTATAAACTATGTGAACTTAATATTTTCTTAAACTATGATTGTTTAATATAGTATTTATTATTATCAATTAAAACTACATTTATGTAAAATTAGAATTATATGGATAAATTTGATTAGGATTTATTAAATGATTTTGCTTTTTGCTACATATATACTCTAAAATAAAAGTATATAATAATTATTAATTATAAGTATATAAGTGTAAGAATGTTTGTTTTCATATCTTTTTTCCTTAAAAAGAACAAATGATCGATATGCATGTTCAGGTATTAGAAGAAAAAAAAAAAACATGTCTTTTAGATTTCAGATTTCAGACATTGTTTAGTTTTTGACAATATTAAGACTATCTAAACAATAATAATTGAGATCTTTACCTCACCTTACACAAACATAATTTGATGTTTTTCCCCCCTTTTATAAAAGACACAGTATTCAATTGTACACTTAATTACGCAAACATCCCTTATTATTGGATAATCTCTGTCAAAATAAGGATTGAATAGATTATTAGTGGGTGATAGTCATTTATTTATCAAATTGAAAGTAACAATATAATAATTATATGTTTATTCATAACTGAATTAATTAAGGTATTTTATATTTAAAATCATAAAGAAAAAAAATGAAACTGATAACAAATCTAAAGGAATTCTTTTTAAAGAAGAACATCTATCAAACTAAATGTATAGCAATAGTTTGATTTCAATATTTTTAAGAGCCACTATAAATATTTGAAATGGTATAAAATTGCTAGTGATTGCATTTTCTCTGTATGATTTTTTATTTTTAGAAATAAAATGAAATCTAATTAAAAAAATTTATATATTATTTTATGATATGTATAAAAACAACGTTTTGTAACAATAAATATCTTAACCGTATAAAAAATTAATCAATCTTAATAGATTATAACAGATTTCTGAACTATTCATTGTCACCATAGAATATAAAAGTTTAACATTTTTATGGAATTATAATGATAACAGGTCTCTGATAACAATTTTCATGTATTTCTGCTCCAATCGGGAGAAGTTGAAGGCCTTAAACTGCTTTGCTTATAATTTCTCTTCAAATAATCTAGAGTCAGCGTTATGAGAATGGGAACATGTGCTACGATTTGAGACAGAAAACAAACAACTAATTTTTGTTTTATCAATGAAGTAATTTCCAGTTTTACTTCCTTAATTACCTTTGTTTTTCTATTACTTAATAGGTGATAACTCTAGATAAAATTTTTAAAAGAAGTCATAGCAGCATATAATTAATCAAAATAGTAAAATGGAACAAAAAATGTATCCACTTATACACAGCGGAAATTGCCCTGAATCCTGAATTGTTCAATTGATCGAAATTCAACCATCAATTACAAAACCAAATCCTCAAATCACGGTATAACAACCTATGCCATCATTCTCTTTGTTTTCTCTATTTTGTTCTCTATTTTTATATTGTACGTAGATTGGTGTTTGGTTAGATTTTCATCTATCTTCGAACTGATTCAGCCAACCTCCTTTTATAATATGAGTTGTAACTGTCTCCAACTGCTTAGGCAGTTAATTGATCCAATCCAAATCATAGTTGGATATTGGGTTGGGTTCGGGTCATCTTGGGTAGGCCGACCCATGACCCTGTAGCCCAACAATGTTCACATTATAAAATTATTGGAACTCAAACATTTTGATACATTGTTTTTGTGTTGTTTTGTTTAACTTGTCTCCGAACTGCTTTGTGAGACTCAATGTCGTGCCCTTTTTTTAAAAAAATATTATAATTAAATCAAAGTTTAAAAAGAAGATATGATTTAAACTCATGAGCTCGTAATATAAATGTGAAAAGGATATCACCAGATAAAATTCATTTTGTTGTATTGTCATTTGTCTAATACATTATTTTGTACATTTGTCAAATTCATACTTATGTATTGAGTGATATGAAAATAATTGTAATCAAGTATTTATTTCTTATAATTAGATTTTTTTCCATTCAAGAAATTTAAATTAAATCATTATCGGTTTAATGTGTATTCGTTTTATAAATTCAAAAAGATACCAATAAAATGTTCCAAAAATGTTTTTAGTAACTTCAAATTCTTATATCTTGCTTAAATGACATAAAATGATTCAACAATGCAATCCAGTTTGAGATGAACGAAACTTGGGTATTTACCATTCAAACTCGGATTGGCAATCATTATATAGAGTGACTTCGAGAGATTAGTTTTGGCATTTGTAAGAGCGTCTACTAAAGCAAGAGTGTGTAAACGAAGATGTCATAAGATTTGCTTAAGTTGTATAAGGAGAAGGCAATTAGTAGAAAAATCTAAATTATAGAATTAAGAGTTTAAGACAAAGATTGTGTTATTGTGGTGATTGTATAAATACTAGTTGTGACAACTTTCAAGAAGTATTGACTAATTTCATGAAAAAAATAGAACCTGAGATGAGGATTAGAATACAAAATAATATAACCTCAGCACTGACCGAAGGAAGTGTGGCGCGGTTCCCAGTGAATTTCTTCCCCATCAACTAACATGTGGTATGGGCCGATCTATCAATCCTGTTATAGGACCTGAACCGCTTACAGTTCAATTAGGTCATATTGCATCTCGTCCAAAGTGTTCAAATCAAGTGCCAGTAACAGTGTAGCACAAGTGCCTGTTTGTCTAATCCATTCTACTTCTTTCCCTACTAGAGAAGGATGGTCAAATTATAGAGACTAAAAATTTTTATTTAAGCATATCCTCTCTTAATTTAAATGGTTGTAGATCTCTCAATCAACCCTAGTGATGGAGATTTTAGTCCCACCACAAGTGCTTTATAACTATGTTTGGAGAGTTTTCTTCTATTATTATAAAAGTAGATAACTTTAAGATATAAGAGTCGATACTCTAGTTACACAAGGATTAATTGATCTTGATATATTTCAGTAGAAGTACTCATTTAATTAGCTATAATATGACTTTAACGAAAGCACAAAGAGCAAGATATACCAAAACAAGAAAAGCCAAATGTACACAACAAAGTATTAGATAGAAAAGATAACGTTAAAGCAATCCTAGCTGTCTCTACAAATATATATATATATATATATATATATATATATATATATGAAAACCCCATTTTCTTTGAAGTTACAAGAATTTCTAAATTAAATTAAATTTGTTCAGTTTTTGTAATAATTGATAGTCAGTTGTTATAATGACTTACAGTCAGTTGTTATAATGATTTATAATGTTCTGTTATAATCATTAAAGAAAAATATTGTAACCGAAAAAAAAAAAAAAAAAAAGACAACAATATTTTTAATGTGATTCGGTTTTATCTTACACTCACAAAGCAACGTCCAAATATTTATACTAATTAATGAAGGTTCAAATAATATACATATAATTTGACTCATTCAACTAAAGATTCTCTTTTTATAGTTGACACAAAATGTTGTGCTCTCTCCACTAATTTAATATAGCAAGCTCTTCTTGACTTAATTGATCTTTAGCTTTTTGAACTCGCTTTAAAATACTTGAGACCCATTAACTCCCTTCACAAGTCTTGTAACTTTAAAAAATTAAAACAAACCAATTAAATTTATCCATTATAATTAAATTAAATAAGAGAGAGAATTTGTTTTAAAAGAGAGAATGAAATGGATAATTTTAATTGGTTCGTTATAACTTTTTAAAGTTATGAGGTATTGATGGTATAATTACTAAACATATATAGAGAGAGATTTTATAATCAGATATATCTGATTTTAAAAAGTAATGACCTACCAATCAAATTTATCAATTGTAGTTTCTCTCTTAAAACAAATTCTCTCTATTATTTAATTTAAATATAATGGATGAATTTGATTAGTTGATCCTTACTTTTTAAGATAAGATATACTTGATTTTAAAAGTTCTCTCTATATATATATACCTTATTTTAAAAGCATATTATATATATAGAACTTCTATGGTTAGTGCCTACTAATTTTAAAAATTTAGGACGAACCAATCAAATTTATCCATTGTATTTTCTCTCTCTTATTCAAGTTAAATACAATGGATAAATTTGATTGATTCGTCATAACTTTTTAAAATTATGAGGTACTGATCATAGAAGTTTTGCATATATATATATACAAAACTTTTATGGTTAGTGTCTTTTAATTTTAAAAAGTTATGACGAACCAATTAAATTAATCAATTGCATTATCTCTCCTATTCAATTTAAATACAACGAATAAATTTGATTGATTCGTCTTAACTTTTCAAATGAATGAAGTTCTGACAATAGAAGTTTTATATGTATATGTATGTGTATATATATATTGTTAATATATATATAGTTAATGTAAAGGTTTGACATCATATGGCAATTACAATGATTTGATAACAGAGGACAGTTTGAGCAAACTCTGATTTTGTTAATTAATTAGGTGCTTTATTTATCTTTAAATATGAGCAATCCAAGCAATTCTTTTCAATCTCTGCTTTTTTGTCTACATTTGGTTTTTCTTGTTTTGGTATATATTGCTTGCTCATATTCAGAGATAAATAGAAAAACTAATTAATTAACAAAGCCTAAGTTTGTTTAAACATTGTTCTCTGTTATCAAATCTTTGTAATTACCATATTGTGATGTCAAACCTTTGCATTAACTATATATATATATGATTTTACCATCAATATCTTTTAATTTTAAAAAGTTAAAATGAATCAATCAAATTCATTAATTGTATTTGAATTAAATAAGAAAGAGAAAGTGTTTTAGAAGAGAGAATACAATGGATGAATTTGATTTGTTTTTCCTAACTTTAAAAGGTACTGATAGTAATATACATATATAATAATGTTATACTTGACAAAAATTATTCAAAAAATTTGTTCAAAGAATGTAATAAGCTGATTTGTAGCTACTGTATTAATTTTGGAATAATATATTGATAATGTGATAATTATACATAAACTTAACACATCATTTGGGTAATGAATTTAGATAAATTTTTGGATAGTATAACATTATATGTATATAAAATGCTTTTATAATCAAGTATTCCTAATTTTAAAAAGTAAGAACTAATCAATCAAATTCTATTACATTCTCTCTCATAAAATAAATTCTTTCTCCTATTTAATTCAAATATAATAGATAAATTTAATTGGTTGATTCTTAACTTTTAAAATCAGAAATGCTTGGATAAAACTCATATATAAAAGGAAGTGTGAACTAAAGACTCTTGCAGAGTCTCATAGCCACCATCGGTCCACTCCACCACCACCACCGTCAGAACCACCACCATTTTTGTAAAACTCCACAACCCCATTTCACATTCTCCTGTCGTATTTCTTCAAGTCTCCGTATCCATCTCTGGCCTCTCTTGATGACTTTCTGATTACACATATAAATCCGAAACCAATACATCATTGTTTTGCTACAAAGTTTGGTATAAACAAAACGTAAAAAAAAAAAACCTCTCTCTTGGTTCTCCATCTCTATCAGCAGTCTTCTTGATTCTCACATTTCAAAGCTAAAACACCAGGACGGACAGAATAAAATCTTCAATCTTCATCACCATTATCTCTTTACCTGTGAATACCATGTTGAAGAGGAAGGACATTGCTTTGGTTCTAATGTTTCTTGTTGTTGGGGTCCAGACGTGCTTTTCACAGAATATCAGCAGAACAAGTTTTCCAAAAGGCTTCTTTTTTGGCACTGCCTCTTCTGCTTTCCAGGTTGGTATATGTATTTTTATCATAATTTTTTGTTGTACAATAAAATGAAATTTTAATGGGTATAATAATTTTTGTTAAATCTATAATATTATGATAATTTTATTTTTTTGGGTCCATTTCAAGGCTCTGCAACTTTGCAGGTGTTCACTTTTTTTATGATTGAGAGTTGAGGGATGAGAAGTGAGAAATGGCCATTTTTGTTTGGATTTGTTTTCTAAAAATTGTTATGAGTTTTCGGCGTGTGAAGAGTATTTTGTCAATGCATGATATGTTCCGTTACGGTGATTGGCCACGAACTCGTCTGTCTCGTCTAGAAACTAGGACATTCTTATGGGTGCTTTTTCCTCCTAGTTTTCAATTTTTTGTTTTTGTTAGTAGACCTTGAATTTAAAACTATTACAAATGTAGCCTGCGAGATTTTGGTTTAAGTAAAAAATTCGACGCCCTTGCGGGGGATCGAACCCGGGTCGCCCGCGTGACAGACAAGAATACTCACCACTATACTACAACGACTTCATTGCTCTAGATTTCTTCGGCTATTTTGGGATTTAGAACCTTTTTTTTTTATTACTTTTATTTTAAGCTTTTTTTTTTTTTTTTAATGATCCAGAACTTTCTTTTTGTAACTTCAAGAAAAATTTTATATGCAAATATCCAAATCATACGTAATTATTGTACCTCAAAATATAATTATAGTTTACTATGATGCACCTAATTTGTTAATGCTTTTTTCCTTAATTTTGATAACGATTGGAATTATTATTTGGAAAATCAGTCCTCTACTTTAAGTTAATATGTATATATAAATAAAAAGAATAAAATTATTAAAATTTTACGCCGATAGGTATTAAATTCTTGATTGAGGTCATGCTCACGCTCTATTATGGTTTAAAGATATATAAAATGATGGGTTACCTTTGATCATAAAGCAATATTCTACACTTTCTTTTTGTTTTAACTTTTGAGTCACGGATTCTTCAACTTGTTTATAGTTCTATTGTTTCATGCATACAAATAAATATGCAAAAGGTCAATATAAGAACATAATCATGTGAGAGAGTTTAGTGTGAAATGTCAAATTTTATGGTTCAAGCTAGCAACTTTATTGGTTAAAAAATTATTCTTGTTTTTGCAGTATGAAGGAGCAGTGAAAGAGGATGGAAGAGGACCGTCCATTTGGGACACATTTTCACATACTTTTGGTAACAAATTATGTCATGTCATATCGTATCATTTCAAGCATTACATTCGCAATGAAATCATGTACACCCTTTAACAGTTGAACTGTTCTTAACTCTAAAGCAAATAACCCACCAATTTTTTTTTAAAAGAAAGAAAGCAAATAACCCACTCTATAATACACACGAAATACATGGCATATCACCCATTTAAGGAATTGCAATTCAAATCAATATTTTTTAGCATACCCCAACTGCTATAATAGGATTACCTTGAATATCAGTATGTTTGAGGGTGTTTAACATATGGTTAAGGTTGTTGGTTTTTATTATTATTATTATTTAATTAATGACAAATGAAGTTGATTAAGTAATATATAGTTATACATATATCAGTGGAGTAGTGGGTTTAAGTCATACTTGATACTTCAGTCCCCAACCTACAAATTGTAAATAATAAGAAACACTTAATGTTTATCTAGTGATGATTGATTAATTGGAAGGGGATAAAACTACTTTTTGTTTCTAAAAGATACATTAGAAGTACTTTTGAGAAAGCATTTGGATTATGTTGGTTTTTCCACTCAACTATATGACCATTCACATTGTGCTTCAGGCAAGATAATTGATTTCAGTAACGCTGATGTAGCCTTGGATCAGTATCATCGTTTTGATGTAAGACCACTCACATCAATTTCTATCATTGAGTTGCTTTAATTATCTGGACTGGTTTAAATTGTCCTTTTTTTTTTTTTTTTTTTTTTTTATAACTATATGTAAATGATAATTAATATGAGACTCTGCTTTTTGAACAGGAAGATATCCAACTAATGAAAGACATGGGAATGGATGCTTACAGGTTTTCCATTTCTTGGACCCGGATTTTCCCTAGTAAGCTTTAACATTACACTCCTTTCCACTATGTTATATTTGTCACTTAGTTTCCAACTTATACATAAAGCAAATGAAATCAGAAAAATATTCACATTGTGTCTTTTGTGTAGATGGAAGTGGAGAAATAAATCAAGCAGGAGTCGGTCATTACAATAATCTCATCAATGCTTTACTTGCTAAAGGTATCGTTTACATTTTTCGGCCTTTTCTGATATTTGGACATAGATTACAGTAGTAAACAACATTTTGAACATGTAATTGAAAACATCAGATTACATTATTTATGATACATGAATTTCACTCATTAATAAACACATCTAAGCAGCAAACTTTATGAGAATAAAAATTCTGGTTGCTTGGAACATTTGCAGGAATTGAACCATATGTGACCCTTTACCATTGGGATCTTCCACAAGCCTTGGTTGACAAATACAATGGCTGGCTTGACAGGCGAATAATGTAAAGAATTTTCTAAAACTTCATCTACTTTTTACCTTAATAATTTGAGACATATATAAATATATAAACTTTATTAAATCGCAGAAAGGACTTTGCTACATATGTTGAGACATGTTTTCAGAAATTTGGAGATAGAGTGAAGCACTGGATCACATTCAATGAGCCACATACATTTTCTGTACAAGGCTATGATGTGGGCTTGCACGCACCTGGTAGGTGTTCGAATCTTCTTCGTTTATTCTGCAGGGCTGGGAACTCAGCAACTGAACCTTATATAGTTGCCCACAATGTTCTCCTTTCTCATGCAACCGTGGCTGATATATACAGAAAAAAATACAAGGTGAAGTTCAGGATTCAATTTAAAGACATTAACTTCATTTGCCAATCAATGTATTTTGACTATGTTTTATGACACAACCTGGCAACTAAGGTTACTTGGTCATCATACAGGCAAAACAACAAGGATCCCTTGGGATAGCTTATAATGTTATTTGGTTTGAACCTATATCAAACTCCACAGAAGACATTGAAGCAACACAAAGAGCCCAAGATTTTCAGCTTGGCTGGTAAGGATAATAACTTGTATTTTTTCAATTTCAAAGAGTATCCAAGGAAGAAAATGCGTGTGTTTGTGCAGTTTGCCAAGTAACTCTATTACACCTACAGGTTTCTTGATCCTTTGATGTTTGGAGACTATCCAAGTTCAATGAGAAGTAGAGTAGGAAGCCGGCTGCCAAGATTTACCAAATTTGAGGCTGCTCTTCTGAAGGGTTCTCTGGACTTTGTTGGAATCAATCACTACACTACCTTCTATGCACAACAAAATGTAACAAAAGTAATAGGGCATCTGCTTAATGGCTCCGTATACGACTCTGGTGCCATTACCCTTCGTAAGTCTAACAGCATCCCAGATCTTGGATTATATCATTAAACATATAAGCCAGACTTGAAATGCTCTAACTTTTCATTATTCTGCTTGTAACTTTTGTTTCATAATATCACTAACCGGTAATGTGATCTATTTTCTTCTGATTTTCAGCATTCAAAGGACTTAAGACTATTGGAGACAGGGTATGTAATCCAAGAAATTCTTACTTTCAGTTTTTTCTCTAATTACTGGTGTAGCCTATACAATAAGCTGTTGACTTTGTTAATGAGCATTTTTGTCGTTATTGCAAAATTGTTCTGGTAAATCTGCAGGCCAACTCTATATGGTTATACATAGTGCCTAGTGGAATGAGAAGCTTGATGAATTACATCAAGCAAAAGTATGGGAACCCACTTGTCATTATCACTGAAAATGGTAACCTTCTCAAAGACTAATAGAATTAAAAGCCAATCTTAAATAATTTTTTGTACCTTGCTTAATGCGTACTTGATACATCAATTCTCATGAGCGAAAAATTCTTCTTTTTAATTTGGTTATTGCAGGGATGGATGATGCAAACAACCCACTTATATCCATTAAAGATGCTCTGAAGGATGACAAAAGAATCAAATACCATCATGACTATTTAGCAAACTTGCTCGCTTCTATCAAGTATGTAGCAATGTCTTGTCTTTACATTTTGCTGTGCATGTGTTGTTTTTGTTGGGAGTCTAAAACTTAATATGATTTGTTTGAATTGATGCAGAGAGGATGGGTGCAATGTGAAAGGGTACTTTGCATGGTCTTTATTGGATAACTGGGAATGGGGAGCAGGATACACATCAAGGTTTGGTCTCTATTTTGTGGATTACAAAGACAGTCTCAAGAGATACCCTAAGAATTCAGTTCAATGGTTCAAGAATTTCCTGAATTCTTAAAATGGGAAACTAATAAACACCTGAAATGTAACATTTTCAATCCAATACATGTCAATGCACAAGGGGTGTCCATTGTCCCGTGCATTAGTAATAAAAAGGTTTCAATGTGCTTTATCTTTTAATGAGTTTTTTTCCTCCTGTTGTCTAGTTGAGTGTTTAAAAACAAAAAGAAAAATACAGAACGTATTTTCATTCTGTAATCACATTTGAAGGAGGACTTTCTATGGTCTACAAGCAAATGTTGCCAAGTAAGCTTTGAAAATTGTAATTATGATCATGAACGGATTGCAACTCGTTATTTGAGAAAAAGCATCAATGACTAGCTGCTCTCTTAAGCGTGGAAAACTCGTTCGTTTGACTTGCATTGTCACAAACAAAAGCATTATGCTTTTAATTTATAGTATGTACGTTCAAATCTAAAACGATAGTACTTTCAAGTGTGAATATAAGTGTTAAAAAGTTTTACTCACTACGAGTACGAGCAAAGTATATCACTATGACCAAAATGGGTTGTGAGTATGGATATGGAATGACCATACCCATCCATAACATATATGTCCTCCAATTTATGTGTTGTACACTTCTTAAAAATGCACAGCTTGTCCTTACTGTAAGCTGAACAACCAGTAAGCATAAATTTGGCGAACAACTGATAAGCATAAATTTGGTAAAAATTAAAGAGAACTTTTATTTATGATCTAAAATTAATGACTCTATTTAGAGGTGATCCAACCTAATAATTTTATTATTGTTATCAACAAATGATATAGATGAACAAAAATACTTTTTCATTAAAATAATAAAATTAAAAAAACCAAAAAATAGCTTTTCTTCTTCTCTAGCCTTTTTCTCCCACCCCTTTGGTCTTCTCTAGCCTCCATCTCCAACGAATTTCCTTGACTATACTTTTCCATCAACACTTCTTCTTTTCCATCTCCTTTTTTCCTCTTCTTCTTCTTTCTTCTTTTTTCTCTTCATTCTGCTTCTTCTTCTTTATCTTCCTTTTCCTCTTCCTTCTTCATTTTTCTCCAACAAGTATCAGCGTGACTTATGCAAGGATCTGTAGATCACTTTTTTCATCTAAGAATGGGAGGAGATGGAGGAGGAGAAGGAGGAAGAGGAAGAATATGTGCCGTTAGAGATGGAGCATCATACTGGCAAGAGTAGTTCGACAATTTTCAAGTTTTTACTTTTCTTTTTTTAGGTTTTTTTTTTTTTTTTTAAATGGCTTATTTGTAAAAATTTTAAAATCAGTTAAGAATCTTGGCATAAAACACTATTTATTTGTTCAAAAAAAAAAAAAATTATTTTGGGTCAAATTTATTAAAATTATTGAGGAGGTGCACTTTTATTCAAGGTCCATAATTTTGGATTATTTATGTTTAGAAGCCAAAATTAAACTCATTTTACTAACTTCCTAGTTAGAAGTGTGATTTTATGCCTCAATTACTCTAATGGGTGTTAATTGTCACTAACCATATGGATTTCTACGGCAGAGCATTTCGTAAAGAGTGTGTCCAATAGCGATTGATTATTTACCATGGAAAAAGATATCGAATTAAAACGTGCTCAACTCATCAGTTTTAGACTTAAGAGGAGGGATAAAAAACCTATCAATTTTAGTGCCGAAACATAAAATATAAGGTTAGTTAGGAGAGGATACTAATCCGTGCTGCAGAGGTGAAAAATAAGGTTAGACTCCTCACCACCCATTATTTAGCTCTCTTTAACAAGGAACGTGAAGTGCCGAGTCACTGCTGACTCCTTGTGGGGTTTGAAGAGGCTGTAGGGCAATGGCTAATGTAATATAACCGTCAAAGGATACATATCAGGACAAAACAAATATTGGACCGTAACCCATTTAGGGATGCCAACAAAATATATTTACTTTATTGTGAAACTGTTTAATGGACCACGGTAATGAAAGTTTGGAGTCTTTTATTTGGCGGAAAAAAAGAGGAGTCTGGAGCTTGTGTTTGCATTTTATGGACAGCAAATAATTTTATCAGTGATTTGTCGACTTCCATGAGAAACAACTTTCTTCGGTTTCATGCATTTAACAGGTTAATCATATATAATAAAAAAACAACGTTAACAAAATGGATTATATAATATTGCGAGAACTATTCAGTTACAAAACTCTCCTTTGGAAATTCGATATTTCTTTCGACTCTTTCTGAAATATATATATATATATATATATATATTTGATTAAATGGTCTAAAACCTGATCAGATAAAATTAGTGTCCCAACAGCTAGCATAGCAGAACTTATAAAATTGCTAACTTGTATGTTACCAGGGCACAAAATAATTGTTAGTGAGCTATAAGATTGCTCTTTATAAGAACACCAAAATAATTCTTTCTTGGATGTGAGAGACTAGGCCACACTACTTAGAGAGAAAGTTGAAGTGGATTGTGGTACAATACAAATTAATAACTATAAATGAATAATCCAAGTTCCTTAGAATTCAATCAATTGGTTCAAAATTAATATATAAGATTTATAAAATAAAAATTAAAAATATTGAAAACAAATAATCTCATTTAATTACATATCTCGTATATAGTTACCAATGTTGTACAATAGCCAAATTCATCCAAGAGCGTGTTTGGAGCTGGGGAAATTTGGTCGCCGGATAGGGGAAAGAAAATTCCCGACCCACCATTACCCACGTTTGGGCAAGAGAGAGGAAGGAAAAGTCCTTTTCTGAAGCCCATACATAGGGTACTGTCAAATTCCAAATTGATGCGATTCGTAAACCCATTTGGATTAATAGGGTTTCAAAATCCCATCAACTTAGGGTTCTTTTTATTTTAGTTTTATTTATTAAAATATACTATTTTATTATAATAAAATATATTTTATAATGATAAATTTATTTAAAGTAATTTTATAAAGTTTATGAATATAAAATCTATAAAAAAATAAATTTTTATTTATATGAAATATATTTAAAGATTAATTTATTATATTTTATTCAAAAATCAATTTACGTAAATATTATATTAATTTAGTTAAATCCAATCCAATTCCAATTACACCAAATATGATACAATATTAATTTAATCTCATTCAATCTTAATGCATCTCATTCTATCTCATTTAATCTCGTATATTAAACAGGTTGTGTAAATCAGTGATGTTAAAGCAAATGAAAAAAAATAGATATATGGATGTAGGCTGAGAATCTCTCACAAACATTTGGCCAATACTAATTAATGAATGTTATGTCATTAGTTTCGTGGTATGTATATTAGATGCTGATAGTCATCGTCATGTAGTGGGTTTTATATATTCAGTACAAAGTGCGTCCAACTATTGATAATTTATTAATAAGAAAAAAGATATTAATTGAAAGCAACCTTACATTTATTAGTTTTAGTGCCTAAAGACACTACTGGCATCTATTTAAATAAAGCATGCTGCTGAATTTCTTACTTGCATGCATGCAAATAATCAACACAAGCAGCTCTTGGCCTTTCATTAACGGAAGTTATACTTTCCCTCGTAATCAGCACCAAATTTCCAATTCCGTGGTGCAACATTATCTAATTCTATCGTTTTACCGTTACTGACAGTCACTTGAAATGACAAACTTTGCCCAACTAATTGCGTAGAAGCCTTCCAATTCTGGCCCCAATCTCGTGACATTTGTATCCATGGTGTTCTCGAACCTTTAATCTTCACATTCGTGACATCGCCAACTCCTCCAACATTGTAAACCAACACCTGTATCCAACTAGGATTTCCCTTAATTTCAAACTTAATCCCTCCACGTTTAACGCAACTGACTCTACGGTACAACACTGGGACGATTCCAGCTTTATACTGTGCAATTTTCAGGAACATTGGTTCTGTTAGATCAAAGTGTTCCTTTGGCGAGTTGCACCAACCTAGGCCACCAGGAGGGCAAAAGTTTGTTGCTGTTACGTGGACGGTGCCTTTTACGCACCATTGTGACTTATAGCACATGACTTGATAGCAGGCTCCACAGGTTTGGCCTTTGTTGAAGAGAGCTGTGCTTAAGGCCGTTGTTTCCAGGCCGTACCCTTGTTTAAACAGGTCTCCATATCCACAAGCTCCCTCTGCACAAGCCAACACCAACAAAAGACAGATTGTTTTACAAGTTATTAGAAAGTTGCCTCGGTTAAAGTTATATTCCTTTATAATATGAATATACATCTTCATCATGTAAAACATGTGTTCTTAGAAAAAAAATGATTAAATAAAATAATCAGTTATCACTTACGCATGGTCCCGCTGCCTTTAATGTCACCATAAAACGTTGCATGTGCAGGAGTCCACCCATTTGCATCAGTTGTAGTGGCTGTGTTAGGGATGCAAAGAGCCATGATCATTAGCAAGACAATAGACATTTTACCACCCATTATTTTAGCTCTTTGTGTCGCGGAACTTTAAGTGCTAACACCTTGTATGGCTGTTAGAGGAGAAACCTTTGTATAGGCACCTCTAGGTATCCCTCATTGATTACCATTAATAAGTTTCCTTTTTAATCACATATCTTATATACTATCTTATATGTGCATCTTTAAATTTTAATTTTCACTGCCAAAATGGAAAATTATTGAGTTTTTTTATTTTGCACATGATCTTTCAGTGCATTAAATTCCTTGATGTGAGGAATCTAAATCTTAATATATTAAATTCCTTGATTTGAGGAATCAATATTTCAATACATTAAATTCCTTGGTTTTAAGGATCCGATAAGGGCAATGGTTAATATAATATAAGCATTAAAGGATAGATATCAGGACAACTATGTTTACATTGTAACCCATTCAGGGATGCCAAACAAAGAATATTCATCTAATTTGGAGATTGTTTTAGGGTTATGAAAGTCTAGATTCTATGATTGTTAAAGATAAAAATAAAAAATAAAAAAAAGGAAGGAAGTCTGGAGTTAGTTTTCGCATTTAATGTACAGCAGATAATTTTATCTGTCAGCTTTAATACTGTCTATGAGAAACAAGTTTCTTCAGTTACATGGACTAATTTAACAGGTTAAATATGATAAAAAAGAAAAAACAATATAACAAAATGATGTATGATATAAAATTACAAGAAACTATGCAGATACAACAAAACTATCATTTGGATAGTCATCAATATTTGTTTTGACTATTTCAGATGAAACAATTATTTGATCAAATGGTCTGCCATCTCAGATAAAATTAGTGTACTAACAGCATAGCAGAACTTATAAAATTACTAAACTTGCTTCTGCGGCCACAAAATAATTGTTAGTGATCTATAAGACTGATGTTTGATCAGGAGAAAACCAAAATAATTCCGTCTTGGCTGTGAGAGACTAGGTAACCAAAATGATTCTGTCTTGGCAGTGAGAGACTAGGTCTCACTTAGGCTCCCTTCGGTTGACAGGTTTTAACATGAGATTGGATTTGACGGAATAAAAAAAATTGATGAAACCAGCGTTTGGCTAGCGCTAGGGATGGAAGCAGATCGACTTCGGGCGGGTTTGGTGAAATCCACACCCGAATCCACCAAATTTGCTAAATTTAGTGGACTTGAGTGCACGCCAGGAATTTGGCCTAAATCCACATCCATGCGCAAATACGCGAAAATTTTTAAAAGTAAATTTATAACAAAATAATATCCTAAAATAAAACAAAATAAAGAGAAAATTAAGTCATTTTCAAATCTTAACAACAGCAACTAAGAGCATCTCCAATGTTTATATAGATTACGAAAACATTACATATTACATAGGATGAATAAACATTGAACTAAAATAAACTTTTTCAATACCATTATCATTCATCAATATCAAGTTGAGGTGGCAATTAAAAAATAAACATTATCAATATGATTATCTATTTCTAGATAATGTGTTAGATAACCATATTAGTAAGTCAATAATTATTTAATTCTAATTTTTAAATCTAATTAAAAGTCAAAAAACATATAAGCTTTAAATGAAAAATATGGAAGTATTAAATGTAAATACATTGAGGCATTAAATAGAAATACGTGGAAGTATTGAAAAATAATTTTTCAATTTGATTGTCTATCAAATTATATTTATGTTATATACGTAGAATATAAATCTCTTAACATTGATAATATGATTTTTGTTTTTTCAAATCACAATCTATGAAAACATTGTAAATGCTCTAAATACAATACAATGAAACTTTATATTGAAACGTATATATATTTCAACATCACAAATTCGATATAGTTTAAATTCTAGCATCATAAATCCTAAAGCAAATAAAATTAAATCCATTACAGATTTTATGTTCTAACTTCCAACTTTGACATAATGAATCTCAAACTAAATATATAAAGCATTTAAAATCCCAAACCAAATACATAAAATAAAACACAAATTGTTCATGTGATTTCTCACAATTAGATAAATTATAAATTTTCAACACAATTCAAATATTTGATTATATGTTTTTAAATACAAATATTTAATGGGTTCGTTTATTCGGGTGTGGGTGCAATCTTTGCATCTCAAATCCGCATCGAATTGAAAATTTTAAATCTACACCCATCTACAAACCTGCTCAGTTAAATCGATGTCTATCTATTTTAGGTCGGCATCAGCAGATTCATGGGCTCATGGATGAAATGACCATCCCTAGCCAGTGCTTTGCACTGGATTCAAGCATGTTACTGCACTGATTTTATACAATAAATGATGCTCAAAAGAAACCCACCTATAATGAATTCCATAGTCGCTGAATTTGTTAAATTTGTAATTATGTATTTTGTGATATGAAAATAATTGTAATCAAGTATTTATTTCTTATAATTTGATTATGTCCATTCAAAGAAATTTAAATTAAATCATCATCAGATTAATATGAATTCGTATGATAAACTTGAAAAGATTCTAATAATACGTTCCAATTTTTTTTTTTTTTAAAGTAACTTTTAAATCTTATATCTTGCCTAAACGACATAAAATGATTCAACATTGCAATCCATTTTGAGATTAATGTAATTATAGTATATACCAATCAAACTTGGATTGGCAATCATTATGTAGAGTGGTTTCGAGAGATCAGTTTTGTTAGTTGTAAGAGCTTGTACTAAAGCAAGAGTGTGTAAACAAAGATGGCATAAGATTTTCTTAAGTTGAAGAATAAGGAGAAGGTAATAATAGAAAAATCTAAATTATAGAATTAAGAGTTTAAGAATTAATTAAGACAAAGATTGTGTTATTGTGATAATTGTATAAATACTAGCTGTGACAACTTTCAAGAGGTATAAACTAATTTTCACTAATTTCATGAAAAAAAAATAGAACCGAAAATGAAGATTAGAATACAAAATAATATTACCTCAGCACTGACCGAAGGAAGTGTAGCGCGGTTCTAAGTGAAGTTGTTTCTCATCACGGAACATGTGGTATGGGCCGATTTATCAATCCTGATATCAGGCCTGAAACGCTAACAGTTCAATTGGGTCACATAAATTGTATCTAGTCCAAAGCGTTCAAATCAAGTGCCAGTGACAGTATGGCACAAGTGCCTATTTGTCTAATCCATTTTACTTCTTAAATGGTTGTAGAAACTAAAATTTTTTATTTAAGCATATCTTCTCTTAACTTAAATGGTTATAGATCTCTTAATCTACACTAGTTATGGAGATTTTAGTCTCACCAAAAGTGCTTTATAAGTATGTTTGGGGAGTTTTCTCTCTCTTTTTTTTTTCTTTTTTGACATTAGAAGGTTTTCTCCTCTTATTACAAAAGTATAAATGTAGGTTATGAAGACAAATATTTGAGTCATATAAGTATTAATTGATTTTAATATATCTCAGTAGACTTCTGACTTATTTGTTATCAGCTTTTAAAAAAAAAAAAGATTCAAATCTATGACTTTAACAATTCTTTATTTATTGATGTTGGTCCAATTACATTTTTCAAATCCACAACAATAAATTAAGTAGAGTTAATGATAAGTCTTGAGTCAAGAGTAAATCCATGGATGAATATTAAATTAATTTACAAATTTAAATGATAATTCACATTTAATATTGACTACTCAGATAACAAATTTATAGTAATTATAAGATTATAATTAAATTTTAATTCTTGCAAGATATACGTATATCTATTTACAATCAAATATATACAACTCCATTTTTTTGGCCTTGAGTTTCTCATTTTAAGGGAAAAGAAAAAAAAAAAAAGGAATAGTTTCTATTCGTTTATTTTAATTTAATGTGATGCGTGATTAGAGAATATAAAGCAATGAAGCGAAAGTGGATCGGATGCTGCCAAATGGATTGTCAATTTAAGCAAGAAAATGAACCTCGTTTGCGAAAATGAGATGGATTTTTTAAGCACTTTTTTTTCCCTCTCTAGACTCAGTTTGCGAAAAATGACAACCAACGTTACTAGTCTTGAAGACAAATTCGTCATATACATTACATTGCTTTCAAGTTTGATCAACCTTTCCTCCAAATAATAATCAAAATAACTGTTTAAGTATTTTAAATACTAAATTTACTCTATTGTGTGCCGCAAAAGGAACGAAAAGAAAAACAATACTACATGTCACTAGTTATACACAATTTTAAGTTTTTTCCTTATAAAATTTACGGGATCTTATGATGGTCCACTTTTGGCTCCTTGGTATGGACTGTATCTTTCCTTTTAAGTTTATCCGTATGTAACTTAATTTAGATAGATTTGAACAATTTTCAAATAATTAGTGATAGGTTTCGATGAAAACAAAAACCCATGATGATCCTTCCAGATTGTTTAGACCCCACACGCGCAGATATATATACATATATAGGTCCGTTTTTGTGGACAAAACAAACCCGTGCTGATTTTTTTTTTTTGTCAAAAAGTGGGTGGTAGGCGAATTATACATGCTAGGAAATTATGATCGGTTAATCGGCTAAGAATTCGTAAATTATCTAATATTCATTCATTATTATATATTTTTATACAATTATAGGTTAATTTAATATCAATGGTTAGACGTTGAACGAAATTTAACAAAATTAAATAATATTTATATAATTCAAAAATTTATTCTCATAATAATTAATATTATTTTTTTAATAATGAAGAGATAAAAGTTTTTACAAGTGTTTGGACGTAAACTTTTATCACAAACATGAAATGATAGTGACCAATTAAATTATAAGGCAACTTGCCATTATAAAATGTAACTATGGAATAAAATAAGTTTTTTGGAAACACAAAGAACGATATTTTTTTGTCTGGTATTACAATTCAACAGAGGCATCTGACGTGACTTCAATTATGACCGGAAATTCCACTATCAGAAATTGCGATCTGCAAGTTGCAACGAATAAACTGAACCACTTTATAAGAATCCGGCTTGTGGTTGGAGTTCCTGAATACTTATCAAGAAACATTCTTATTTTTATCATCTAGTTATATATCTAGATGATAATGTCTGTGCTGTAAATCTACATTTACTGAAAATTACGTAGAATAAATTTGATCTCATTTAAATTTTCTATTTCATCATTTATCTTCTGATTGTATAATAAATATTAAATTTTTAGAAAACTAATATGATAATTACAAATCAACTTGACACATCATTTGGATAAATTTTTTAGAAGTATAACATTATTCTTAATTATTTGATATAACATATAGCATTAACAGTAATAATATCCATAGATAATAAATGTTAAAAATCGAATAATAAAATTGAATAGTTGGATCATGCTATACGTTTGGGGTGAGTAGGGATGAAAAATTTACTATAAAAACTTGAATACAGTCGCTTACTATTGATAAATCTTGTTATAGAGCAAATTATCCAGAACCCTCTGAAAGTTTGTCTAATAACAAACGAAAACAATGTTTATCTTTTATTACAGCGTTCTCCCTTATACTAACGATTTGATCGCGGTTGATCATAATAGTAGATGTTTGACTGTTAAAATAGAAGTAAATGGCCATAATGCTCTTTAATAACTATTAAAAAAAATAAAAACTTTAAAAATCTCAACCATCCATTTTGAAAATGAATGACTGATCTATTTAAAAAAAAAAAAAAAAACTAAGTGATCGTTTGTTTTTTGCACATAACACTTAATAGTGTTAAATTAGGCCAATTAAGTGATTTTTGTTTATTTTTTTAAGTGATCAAACCACTTAAAACCACCTAAAAACCACCGAAAATAAAAACCTATATTTTCTGACTTTTCACTGAATATCAAATCACTTGATAATTTTATAAATTTATTATTCAAATTTTATCCTTCTCAAAATAATAAATTTTCAAGTTTGTTCTAGTTTTATATTATAAAAATTTATTTTAATACTTTAACAAACATATTTCCAAATTTGACCTAATTTTAAATTATACATATTCATTTTAATTATATTTCTTTCAATATTATTTTTATTTAAATATATAATAATAGTAATTCAACTTAATACTATTTTATTTATTTTTATTTAATTTACTTTACTATAATAATTTATTTATGTATATATATATTTTTAAAAAAATACTTTACTCTAATAATTAATCATATTTAATTATGAATAAAAATATTATTAATATATACATAAAAGTCTTTTAGTATTTGCTAAATAATTTATTATAATTGCTTGTATTATATTAAATAAAGTTACATAACAACTAATAGTAAAATGATATAAATGTCAAATAAGATTACTAAATATTTAGATGTAAGAGGAAAAAAAAAAAACATATCATTCAGATTTTAGGTTTCAGTCACTATTTAGTCTTCAGTCTTCAGCAGTACTGTTTCAGTGTTTAGACAAAAAACCAATGACCCCCAAAAATTCTAGAAATAATCAAAAAAATAAAAAAAAAAATAAAATTAGTTTTTAAATTATAAAATATTATTATTTTTTAAAAAAAAAAATCATTTGGTTGATTGCACTAGATGAAGATCTTTATCTTCAATTGCATGGGTCCATCTTTAAACCAGATGAACGATTTGACTTCAATCGCCTAGGTTTGTCTTTGCTTGAAGATGATAAACGATTCGACTTCAATTTCATCAACTAACTCAGGTTGACGTGGGTTGTTCGAAGCAGACGTAATCAGGTTGTTTGAGTTCGTTTAAAGCTGAAATTTTGTGAGAGAAAAGATTGAAGTTTGAAGTTTTTGTCGCATGGGTTTGAAGTTGAAGCTTCGAACTAGATTGAAGCGAAACTAAAAGAGAGAGGGAGAGAGACAGAAAAAGAGAGAGAGAGATGCCAAACGAACCCAGGTTTTTGGGTTTGAAGAATGGAGAATAGAGAAGAAGAGGATTTGGTTTGTTGATGTTGATGAGAAGAATGAAGAAGCAGTTTATGAGAGATAAGTGTTTATCGATGAAGAATGAAGAGGATCCGAAAGAGGATTTATTTTACACTTTGCGAGAGAAATTTTTTATTATTACTATTTTGTAAAAAAAGCAGTTAATGAACTCAGATGGTCTGAGATGTTGAATGGTTTGATGAAGATAATAGATGATGAACTGAATGTGATGAACTAATTTTGCTGAACAAAATGTTATAAAGATGATGGGTAATGATAAGGAGATGAACTGGGTGGAGATCCAACCCAGATTAGATCTCTACCATTCATCAATCTTAATGATGAATGGTACAGATCCAAGTTGGATCTCCACCTTTTTGTTTTTTTAGATTTTTTTTTTCAATTGTTTAGATTTTTTTTTTTCTTTTTAAATTCTTTTGATCTCCACCATCCATTTTAGAGATGGGTGGTGAAGATCTATTGTTCTTATTTTTAAAAAAGTATTAAAAATTATTTTTTATATTTAAAATTATAATTTTAATTATTTTTAAATTTCAAAATCATTTAATTTTTAAATCCAAATACCCATTAATTAATGTAATATTTAAAGAAAAAATAAAAAATAAGAGAAAATGACCCAAACACTCTTATTGAAGTTAACTCCTATGGTCAATTACGGTCAAATCGTTAATATAGAAAGGATACTGTAATAAAAGATAAACGTTGTTTTCACCTATTATGAAGTCAATTTTTAGAGAGTTTTGCGAAATTTACTATTTATTACATGATAGGAATATGTATTCGTCTGGCTACACTCAAAATCTTAAAAATATATATATCAAATTTAAAAGCCCATACCCAATGGGTGAGTAAAGAGTACGAGTATCATTCTCTTAAACAAACAAACCGAAAAAAAAAAAAAAAGGTATGAGTATTGATAAAATAAAAGCACATAGAGCAAGAGACACCAAAATAACAAAAGCCAAATGTAGACAAAAAAAGCATAGATAGAAAAGGTCATATTAAAAGCAATCCTTGCTGTTTCCTGAATATATATATATATAAAGAAGTGTGAACTAAAGACTCTTGCAAAATCTCATAGCCACCACCTGTCCACCCCACCACCACCACCACCACCGTCATAGCCACCACCATTTTTGTATCACTCAACAACCCTATTTCACATTCTCCTGTCGTTTCATACATGTCTGCGTATCCATTTCTCTGGCCGCTCTTGATGACTCTCTGATTACACATATAAATCCGAAATCAATATATCAGTGTCTTGCTACAAAGTTTGGTATAAACAAAACGGAAAATAAAAACCTCTCTCTTGGTTCCCCATCTCCATCAGCAGTCTTCTTAGTTCTCACGTTTTAAAACTAAAACGCCAGGACAGAATAAAATCTCTTCAATCTTCATCATCATTATCTCCTTGCTTCTGAATACCATGTTGAAGAGGAAGGACATTCCTTTGGTTTTACTGTTTCTTTTTGTTGGGGTCCAGACATGCGTTTCGCAGAATATTAGCAGAACAAGTTTTCCAAAAGGCTTCTTTTTCGGCACTGCCTCTTCTGCTTTCCAGGTTGGTATATATTTTTATCATAGTTTTTGTTGTACAATAAAATGAGATTTTAATGGGTTATAATACTTTTGTTAAATCTACAATATCATGATTATTTTTGTTTTTCTTTTGGGTCCATTTCAAGGCTCTGCAACTGTGCAGGTGTTTAACAATTTTCGGATTGAGAGTGGAGGGATGACAACCGAGAAATGGACATTTTTGTTTGGATTTATTTTCTAAAAATTATTTTGAGTTTTCGGTGAATGAAGGGTATTTTGGTCAATGCATGATATGTTCCGTTACGATAATTGGCCAGGAACTCGTCTGTCTCGTCTTGAAAGTAGGACATTCTGACGGGTGCTTTTCCCTAGGCTTTAACTTTTTGTTTTTTGTTCGTAGACCCTTGTATTTATAAATATTACAAATTTTCCTTGTGACCTACTAGTTTTTAAGCAAAAAATTTGAACGCCGTTGCCGGGGATCGAACCCGGGTCGCCCGCGTGACAGGCGGGAATACTCACCACTATACTACAACGACTTTATTGCTTCTGACTCTCTTCGCTCTAGTAAAATTTAATTTTTTTTTTCCCCTCCAACTAGACCTCCTTTTCTGTCCATAATTTCAAGAAAAATTTTGTCAAAAAAAAAAAAAAAAATCCAAGAAAAATTTTATTCGCTAATGTCCAAAGCATACGTCATTTTTAAATTTCCAAATACGATTACGGCTAATTATAATGCACCTGATTTGTTAAAGCTTTTTTTTTTTTTTTGTAATTTTGATAACAATTAGAATTATTATTTAGAAAATTAGTTTTCTATTTTAAAATTAATATGTATATGTAAATAAAAAGAATAAAATTATTAAAATTTTATGTGGAGAGGTATCACATTCTTGAATGAGGTCATGCTCACACTCTATTATAGCTTCGTTTTAGGTGCGGAAAACATATGAAATGATGGGTTACCTTAGATCATATAAATAATCAAAAGCAAGATTCTCTTTATTTTGCTTTTTGTTTTAACTTTGGAGTAATATATTCTTCAACTTGTTTATGGTTCTATGATTTCATGCATAAAAATAAATATGCAAAAAGTCAATATAAGAACATAATCATGTGAGAGAGTTTGATGTAAAATGTCAAATTTTTATGGTTCAAGCTAGCAACTTTATTGGTTAAAGAATTATTATTGTTTTTGCAGTATGAAGGAGCAGTGAAAGAGGATGGAAGAGGACCGTCCGTCTGGGACACATTTTCGCATACTTTTGGTAAGAAACTATGTCATGTCATATCATATCACTTATAGCATTACATTTGCAATGAAATCTTGTACACTCTTTGACAGTTGAACTGATCCAGACTCTAAAGCTAAAAAACCCATTTTATAATACACGAAATGTATGACATATCAACCATTTAAGGAATTGCATTTCAACTCAATTTTTTTAGCATACCCCAACAGCTACAATAGGATTACCTTGAATATCAGTATGTTTGAGGGTGTTTACCACATGGTTAAACCATTTTTTTTTTTAATTAATAACAAATGAAGTTGATTAAGTAATATGTTATACTTACATCATGGAGTTGTGGGTTTAAGTCATTTTTCATTCCCCATACTCGAAATTGTAAATAATAAGAAACACTTATTGTTTATCTAGTGATGATTGATTAATTAGAAGGGGATAAAACTACTTGTTGTTTCAAAAAGATACATTAGAAGTGCCTTTGAAAAAGCATTTGGATTATGTTGGTTTTTCCACTTTAACTATATGACCATTCACATTGTGCTGCAGGCAAGATAATTGATTTTAGTAATGCTGATGTAGCCGTGGATCAGTACCATCGTTTTGCTGTAGGACCACTCACATCAATTTCTACCTACTGAGTTGCTTTAATTATCTGAATTAGTCTAAATTGTTCTTTTTGAACTATATCTAAAGGATAATACTTAATATGAGACTCTGCTTTTGGAACAGGAAGATATCCAACTCATGAAAGACATGGGAATGGATGCTTACAGGTTTTCCATTTCTTGGACCCGGATTTTCCCTAGTAAGCTTTAGCATTACACTCCTTTCCACTATGTTATATTTGTCACTTAGTTTCCAACTTATATATAAAGCAAATGAAATAAGAAATATATTCACGTTGTGTCTTTGTGTAGATGGAAGTGGAGAAATAAATCAAGCAGGAGTTGATCATTACAATAATCTCATCAATGCTTTACTTGCTAAAGGTATCCTTGACATTATTAAGCTTTTTCTGATATTTGGACATAGATTAGAATAGTATCAACATTTTGAACATGTAATTGAAAACATCTTATTAAATTATATCTTATATGTGAATTTCACTAGTCAATATACATATCTATGCAGCAAACTTGATGAGAATAAAACTTCTGTTGCCTGGAACATTTGCAGGAATTGAACCATATGTGACCCTTTACCACTGGGATCTTCCACAAGCCTTGGTTGACAAGTACAATGGATGGCTTGATAGGCAAATAATGTAAATAATTTTCTCAAACTTCAACTACTTTTAACCTTAATGATTGGAGCCATATATAAACTCTATTATCATATTGCAGAAAGGACTTTGCAACATATGCTGAGACATGTTTTCAGAAATTTGGAGACAGAGTGAAGCACTGGATCACATTCAATGAGCCACATACATTTTCTGTACAAGGCTATGATGTGGGCTTGGAGGCACCTGGTAGATGTTCAATCCTTCTTCGTTTATTCTGCAGGGCTGGGAACTCAGCAACTGAACCTTACATAGTTGCCCACAATGTTCTCCTTTCTCATGCAACCGTGGCTGATATATACAGGAAAAAATACAAGGTGAAGTTCAGGATTCAATTTAAAGACATTAACTTCATTTGCCAATCAATGTATTTTCACTATGTTTTATAATACCACCTGGCTACTAAGGTTAGTTGGTCACCCTACAGGCAAAACAACAAGGGTCTCTTGGGATATCTTATGATGTTATTTGGTTTGAACCTATATCGAACTCCACAGAAGACATTGAAGCAACACAAAGAGCCCAAGATTTTCAGCTTGGCTGGTAAGGATAACAACTTGTATTTTTTTGCCTTCAAAGAGTATTCAAGGAAGAAAAATGAGTGTTTGTGCAGTTTGCCAAGTAACTATATTACACCTACAGGTTTCTTGATCCTTTGATGTTTGGGGACTATCCAAGTTCAATGAGAAGGAGGGTAGGAAGCCGACTGCCAAGATTTACCAAATTTGAGGCTGCTCTTCTCAAGGGTTCTTTGGACTTTGTAGGAATCAATCACTATACTACCTTCTATGCACAACACAATGCAACAAACATAATTGGGGTTCTGCTTAATGACTCCATATACGATTCCGGTGCCATTACCCTTCGTAAGTCTAACAACACATCCTACATCTTGGATTATATTATCAAACATATAAACTAGGCTTGAAATGCTCTAACTTTTCATGATTCTGCCTTTTACTTTTGTTTCATACTATCACTAACTGGTAATGTGATCTATTTCTGATTTTCAGCATTCAAAGGACTTCAAACAATTGGAGACAGGGTATGTAATCCAAGGAATTCCTACTTCAGTTTTTTCTCCAAATACTTGTGTAGCCTATACAATCATTTATTGCCTTTGTTAATGAACATTTTTGTCGTAATTGCAAAATTGTTCTGGTAAATCTGCAGGCCAACTCTATATGGTTGTACATAGTGCCCAGTGGAATTAGAAGCTTGATGAATTACATCAAGCAGAAGTATGGGAACCCACTTGTCATTATCACTGAAAATGGTAACTTTCTCAAAGACTAACAGAATTAAAAGCCAATCTTAAATAATTTTTTGTACCTTATTTAATGCGTACTTGCAACATCAATTCTCATGAGCTAAAAATTCTTCTTTTCTATTTGGTTATTACAGGGATGGATGATGCAAACGACCCACTTAAACCCGTTAAAGATGCTCTGAAGGATGACAAAAGAATCAAATACCATCATGACTATTTAGCAAACTTGCTTGCTTCTATCAAGTATGTAACAAAATCTTGTCTCTTCATTTTGCTGTGTATGTGTTGTTTTAGTAGGGAGTCAAAAAGCTAGTATGATTTTGTTTGAATTGATGCAGAGAGGATGGGTGCAATGTGAAAGGGTACTTCGTATGGTCTTTATTGGATAACTGGGAATGGGCAGCAGGATACACTTCAAGGTTTGGTCTCTATTTTGTGGATTACAAAGACAATCTCAAGAGATACCCTAAGAATTCAGTTCAATGGTTCAAGAATTTCCTGAATTCTTAAAATGGGAAACTAACAAACACTTGAAATGTCACATTGTCAATCCAATACATGTCAATGGACAAGGATTGTCCACTGTCCAGTGCATTCGTTATAAAAAGGTTTCAATGTGCTTTATCTTTTAATGGTTTGTTTGTTTGTTTGTTTGTTTGTTCTTTTTTTTTTGTTTTGTTTTTTTTTTCTGTTGTCTATTTCAGAGTTTAAAAATATAGAAAAAAAAAATACAGAATGCATTTTCATTCTGTAACCATGTATGAACTCTTTGGAGAACTTTCTATGGTCTACAAGCAAACGTTGTCTAGTAAGCTTTGAAATTGTGATCATGAATGGATCCCAACTAGTTATTTGGGAAAAAACATAGCTGATAAGCTGCTCTCTTAAGAGTGGAAAACTTGTTCATTTGACGACTCACATTGTCACAAACAAAAGCATGATGCTTTTAATTTATAGCAAGATGACTTATGTTAGGATTCCTAGTGTTAATTATCATAAACTCAAGTATTAAATATTATAATTGGATCATTTCTCATAAATTTAAATTTTTAGGTATGATAATAACTAACATGGTACCAAAACATTAGAGTTTTATATTTTTTTTTAACTGTCACCACCATCAAGCTCGGCATCAAACTCCAGTCAGAAACAAAACACCACCAGACCCACACCAGCCACCGCAACATCACCACTAAAACACCATCATCTTCACTTAAACACCACTCACAAACACTGTCATTGTCCACCATCTTCACTGTCATTCACGATTAAGCACCACCCAAACTATCACCCAAAACATCACCCAAACATCACCGTTACATCTGTTCCGCCGCCGTCGCATCTTTTCCGAGTTCTGGTCTGTTTCGTTACCGTGTCACAGTCTCTCCACTATCGCGCACAACCACACAGCCCCTGCTTCACCCGCTGATCTGTCCGCATCTGGTTTGTTCGCCACTGCTACATTACTGCCACTCCTTCACGCCGGTTCTGCTTCACCATCACGATCACTGCCTTCCTAGACTGAATTCGCATCGTCACACCGGCCCTGCATCACACCAGCCGCTGCATCACCACACGCCATCGCTGCCGCATGCTGTCATCTTCAACCAGTTGTTGTTATAGCAAAACTGGTCTTTTTTACTGCACTGCACTCCGTCTCGGTCAAACCGCCTTTCACTCCGCTGGTTGCCTATCTCTGTTCCGCTCAGCTGCCGCTGCACCACCACGGACTTCCATCTCTGGTTCGACTGTTCTGCCGCACCGCCTTGTCTGGTCTTCTTTGCTTGTGTTTCGCACTGTCGCACGGCTCTCATCTTTGTCTGGTTTTCAGCTAGTTTATGTTAAGCCACTATCGCGCCTCAGCGTACGTTTTCGGGAATTGATTTTCAACTCAAGCTTGGATCAATCTTACCTTCTTGAGTTTACGGAATGTTATTATATCAGTCAAATCAATCAATTATTACTGTGATAGATTTCATTATCATTATTATAATATATTATTATAATTACCATTTTTATAACATGACTTTCAATCAACCTGTAAATTGGTTTCACATTGTACGTAGAACATTTTAGTGAAACACAGACTCTATTCAAATTTAATATGATATTAAAGCTTGGAAATCTCTAATTCAAACTCTCTCTTTCTCTTTTATTTAAAATCTTTTCGTTACACACGTTATACGATAAGGGATGATTAGTATATGTCCATCATCTATTACCTGTTCACATTATACATGATGGGATATGTCAATAATCATAACATCAAGTTTTAAATACTATAATTAGGTTTTTTTCTATAAGTTAAAGTTTTTGAGTTTGATGATAATTAATATATAGATCATTTTTCTCAACCAAGAAGAAGGCGGGAGGAGGATGAGAAAGAGGAAAAATAAGTGCCGTCGGAAATGGAGCACCATGCCACAATTGTACTTTCTTGATAATATAACAGACCTCAAGGTAACAAGACAAAAGAATCATCAAGATGCCAGTAACTGTCATAGTGATAATCCGAGACACCTTAGAGCTATAATATGCACATTAAGAATATCAACCAACGGTTCCCAAGCTAATCGTCTAACCAGAAAAAAACTTATAGGTGTTCCCTAATAATCCAACAAGATGCAACCATATAAGAAACCAAAATACATATAATTTAAATTCCACCAAATTAGATAACTATAAAAAAGTTGTAAAACTAAATACATACACTTATTAATCAAAATACATATAATAGCAATACAAGTTTTATTGTCTTTGCATGCATATATATATATATATATATATCCCCGAATTAAATTTAAGAAATGAGGAGTTCCTTTTAAAAAAAAAAAAGATGTGAATTAATCAAAGGTCCTACCGATCACCATACTTGTATTGTAAATATGTGGTTACAAGTAATCTCACCAAAGTAATAGAAATTAGATATAAGATAATTCCAAATAGAAAAACTTCTATCATTTCAATTTCATTTGTTTGAAAGAGGAAAAAGAAAGATAATATCTAACACGAACTGTTAATATTAATTCATCTTACCCAGGAATATCATTTCCAAATAATTAATAATTGATAATTAATAGGGTAAGGAGCTATACAATTTATGAAATACCACAGGAGGATTTTTTTATGACTTATTCATTTTAATAATTTCAAATGAGCCTTGGGCACCAATCCTATCCATATTATTAAGTGGTCCTACAGATCAATGATACTTTCGAAATTAATGAGTTAATTAATTTATATAATTTATATACCCATGGGTGCATGTAAAAAAATACGTATTTATCAAATGATAGAACATTCTAAGTTATATAATTTCATGACCCTTTCAGGGTTGGATAGATT